>OX243823.1:12048532-12108532 GCA_945859605.1 Lumbricus rubellus | reverse complement strand
GGAAAAGAAAGAGAGAGATAGACAGACAGGCAGACAAATAGACAGACAGACAGACAAATGCGGAGATTGGAAGAGAAATAGATGGAAAACAGAAGGACGGAGTAAGATAGTGAAAGACAGATTGAGAAGATAAAGATGAACTGACAAGACCGGAGGATAAAAAGAGACTTGAGGGCGATAATAATGGGAAAGAATGAGTGAGAGAGAAAGTTAGAGCGTGAGAGAGAGACAAAGAAAAAGAAAGAAAGACACAGACAGACAGGCATAAAGAAACAAAGAGACAAAGAGAGTGTGTGAGAGTGAGCGAGAGAGAGAGAGACAGACAGACAGACAGAGACAGAATCAGAGACAGAGACACAGACAGAGACAGAAACAGAGACAGAGACAGAGACAGAAAGTGAGTGAGTGAGTGAGTGAGTGTGAGTGAGTGAGTGAGTGAGTGAGTAAGTGAGTCAGCGAGCGAGTGAGAGACAGACAGACAGACAGAAGAGACACAGACAAAGACAGAGACAAAGACAGACGGAGAGAGACAAAGAGAGGCAAGTATGGGAGCAGAAAACGGCGAAAGATAATGAAGCTGACAATTTGACAAAGCGACGGGCAGTAACCAAGTCGTTGATTTACGCTAAAGTGTCCCCTGGTTTAACACTCCTATATATCTTAGTCCCACATAAAATAATTGCATTCGTTCCCGGTTTCGCCCCTTTTCCATGCGCAATTTGTTAGGGTTTCGTCATAATATTTCGAGTTTGCTAATTAAATGGAGTTAAAGAGTATATGCCAATAAATCGCGACTAAGGACATTATTTATTGGACACTTAGAGCGCTGCTACGCGATATAATTATGTGGAATCGGCTGTTAGTTAGTAGAGTTTGACCGTATACTCTTAACTCATGCTTTTATGAATTTCCGGTCTCTTATCTCCTACACGGTGTCCCGATGAAAAGTAAACCCCAGCAAAAAGTGTCATAACTCGGTCAAACCTTTAAGTATCCATATAACCACCTCATCCTAATGCAGATAAGAAATATTCGCGAGTTTTTCATGTTTGTGAGCTGTCCCGGGACTCCGGGAGAGGATATATATGTATATATATATGTGCGTGTACTTGTGGGCGTGTGTGTATGTGTGCGTGTGTGATGGTGTACATGTATGTGCAATCGTCGTCGTCGTCGTCGTCGTGCCCATCCTCATTGCTGCGGATCGGGGATCAGAGTCGACGACGTCATCCTCCTCCATTGCTCTCTGTTCCTCGCGGTCCTCACGCAGTCCACCATCGCCATCCCCGTCCACTCCTCCACGTCATCCATCCATCTTCTTCTCGGCCTTCCTCGGGCCCTTTTTCCATCCACATAGCCCTGACATATGAATGCCGGCAGCTTGTCTGCTCGGATCATATGTCCGAAGTAGTTCAGCTTCCTTGCTTTCACCACCTCCAGCAGGCGCCGTTCCGGCTGTATCTCTTCCAGTATAGATTCATTTGTTCTAAATTCTCTCCAGCTGACTCTCAGCATCTTTCTATATGTTGTCATCTCAAATGCTGATATTCTCTTTTTGTCTTCCATCCTTAGCGTCCAAGTTTCACAGCCATACAGCGCCACTGGCCACACCAATGACCCCATAAGCCTTAGCTTCAACCCTCTTCCAATTGCTCTATCCTTCCACAGCGCAGTCAAAGACCCCATGGCTGTTCGCGCCATCCCCAGTCTTGCTCTTATTTCCCTACCTCCATCTCCACTCTCCTCCACTATGGCTCCTAGGTATCGGAACGACTCCACCTGCTCCAAGGTTCCTCCATTACAAGTGATCACTATCTTCTCTCGATTTCTGCTCACTACCATGACTTTTGTTTTCTTGATATTCATTTCCAGCCCATATTTCTTAGATGTTTCATTCACTCTGTCCATTAGTTGCTGGAGCGCTTCCTTTGATGTAGCAACGAGTACGATATCGTCCGCGTATCTCAAGTTGTTTATTGTCCGTCCGCTTACCGTTACTCCGATCCAGCTAAGCAAATCCGCAGACTCTCTCATCACCTTCTCTGAGTACCCGTTGAATGACAATGGTGATATCAGGCAGCCCTGCCTCACCCCCTTCCCAATCCTAAACCATTCTGTGGTTTCCTTGTCTATGCGGACCGCTGCCTGCTGGTTGTCGTACAGGCTTTTGAACACCTTCACTACTTGGCTGTCCACTCCCATTTCTTTTAGCACTATCCAAAGTTTCCCATGCTTCACCGAGTCAAAAGCTTTCTTATAGTCTATGAAGGCTATATACAGAGGCGTTTGATGTTCTCTTGCTTTCTCAATGATGATTCGTAGATTGAAAATCTGATCTCTTGTGCCCACTCCCTTCCTGAATCCCATCTGTACGTCTGATAGCTCCTCATCCGCCACCTTCTGCATCCTGACAAGCAGAACTCTGAGCATTATTTTGCTGGCATGGCTGATCAGGGCAATAGTTCTGTGCTCCTCACATTTTGTTGTTCCCTTAACTTTCGGAATCGCAACGAAGATTGACTTAATCCAGTCCTCAGGCCATTCCTCCGTTTCCAGTATCTTGTTGCATAGCTTGCAGAAAACCGCAGCAATCTCCTCGCTATCCACCTTCCATAATTCATAATATGTGCAATACGTTCTCATTATACGTCTTCGGTGTCCATATGCATGTAGCGTATACAGTATACTACACGCTGCTGTTAAGCATGCTCATTGTATTGCCATTCACGGCCGCTTAAAAGCGGAATCTGGGATTAATTCCGTGTTTGGCGCAAATTGCATCACAACGAACGAACGAATGACGGACAGCAGCAAGAGGAGGAGCAGAGCAGAGGAGAGACCGCTGCTGTCTAATATTTACATGTGGTTGCTGCAGTCGTAAATATTTATGATGCTATTATTTGGATGCGATGCATTTCAGCATCTGCTGCAGTCATGTTACTGATGCTGATGCTGCTGATGCTGCTGCTGCTGCTGCTGCTGCTGCTGTCCGATTCTTGATCAATGGTATCCGGATGGGATAAATCTGCGGCTGAATCAACGGAATGCCACGTCCGCAATCACAGCTTATAGCATCCCTCCACCGCCGCCGCCGTTGATCAGGAAGAGTCGACTGTTTTGTGTGTGTGTGTGTGTGTCTGTATGTGTATGTGGGTGGGTGGGTGCGTCTGTGGATGTATCTGTGTGTGTGTGCGTGCGTGTATGTGTTTGTGTGTTTGTCTGTGTATGTGTATGTGGACGTGGGGGTGTGAATGTGTCTGTGTGAGTGTGTATGCGTGCGTGCAGGTTTGTGTGAGTGTGTGTGTGTGTGCGTGCATGTGTATATGTGTGGGTGCGTGTGTTTTGGGGTTGTATGTAGTAAGCATATAGGCCTACATTCTTTTGATCGCCTATTTTTCAGACATCATGAAAAGGACTTAACATAAACGTACATGTATGTACGCAAGTCTCTTTAGCAGTAACTTCCTGCAGGTGGATCTACGTAAATTGTTTCTATGGCAATATATTACCTTTGTATATTTTATGTATTTAAAAACATAAAGTGATCGTTTTTCAGTAATTCATTCATTACGATGATTTACATAGATCCACTTCAAGGCTACTGCTCTCGAGTGCTTCTGACCCCAGCACGTTTATGAAATACCGTTTTGAGATGCTCATAATTATAGGCTTTAGAAAGAGTCAGAGTGAACCATGAGAAACAAGCGCAGCACATGTAAAAGGGAATCCGTTCCAGAGTGAGTGGCCAACCACGGAGAAAGCGCAATCATTCTGCTTAGTGGCTGTGTGGGCAAAACACACGATGAGCACACCGTGCTCAATATAGAGAGAAGAGAGTGACCACACGGTAGACGCTGAGACTGCCTGAGAGTACACGTATATAGGCCGCAGAGATCGCGAATAAAACAAATAAATACATGTATAGGCTGGAGCGAAACCCACCAAGTAGGATCGAAGAATGGATATGAAGAAGATGATGATGATAATGCAGAAAGATGATGATGCAGTAAGACTGAGTAAGTGCACCAATACACTCTTTCATGTTTACACAAAGAGACGCATCTGTACATTCTGTGGTGATCTAATCTACAACCTCTCACAGCGGACGCCGATCCGCAGAGCAGCAGGGAACCAGCGGAAGACGAAGAGACACCGATAAGCAGTACATACATACATACATACATACATACATACATACATACATACATACATACATACATACATACATACATACATACATACATACACACACACGCACACACACACACACACACACACACACACCCACACACACACACACACACACACACACACTGATCATGAAACTATTGTGAAACCAAGGTGCATAAACGATATAAAGAATTGACCTTTGTGCGCTGCTACAGATACCACAATCGATTGCATTATATTTTGTTCACTTTTTGTTTCCGGTCATCGTCTCTTACTCCACCGTACTTTTTTCAGTTCCGTCTTCCAATCCGGTGGTCGTTCTGTGCACTGTCTATATATATATATATATATATATATATAATTATATATACCACGTGATTTGTAGCGCCATCGTACGATCGATCGATCGTCCATGCATTACGATCACACACTCTACAGCCGATGTACATGTATACTTTTGCGGAGGAGGAGGAGGAGGAGGAGTTGGATCTGAAGAAGGCGTTTGATTCGATTAGTCGGTAACCGCATCATGACGTCTCCCCTCATTCAATTACTCGCGACTACGTCGGTCCGAATAGTCGTCACAAATATGATTCAGTGCTTTGTAGGAAACGACTCCAAGTGTTCTATGTATTCGTTGTCGTTGCGGTTGTTCTATATAAATATATCTTGAGAAGACTTGTCGCCATTTGCATTCGCAAAATTTCATACTCATGTGCAGAGAACGAAGCGCATGCAATAATCATATAAGTAATGGCGAGGCAACTTATTCCGACAGCGGCCTTTTCAACAGCCCCATAAAAAGTTTAATACTCACCACCCGATATGTGGTCAATTGAATGGAGGCTGACCAGACAAACTACTGCAGATGTTTATACATGTATAAGTGAATACGAAGTAAAATATATTTGTATTATGTTTGCACAATTTATGTGCACTATTTAAGCGTTGTTTATAACTAAGCTTCGTTTGTATGTTTATATTTGTTATTTGCTCATTAGTCTATAAGAGATCCTCGGTGGTCGAGTGGGTTTGTAGCCCGCTCGCCCCGCCGGCGGCAGGGGTTCAATTCCCGGTCGGTCGGTTTATCAGAGATTAATTTCTCGGATCTTTACTGCGGGTGACTCGGTCGCAATATAAACGTGGAGTACGAGGTTGTTCTCTGCCTCCGACGCTGATCATCTTCGATATGAAAAAGAGTCGTTAAACCCTAACATTTCATTTAGTCTATACTCCAATCAGTAATCACTAGACTACGGCGAACATAACTATAGGCCTACTTAAATAAAGACTGTGAGCCATATTATGCACATTGTTTGTTCGTGGGGCGTGGTGTTGTGGCGGTGGATTCGGCATCTTGGAGCCGGAGGGTTCCAGGTTCGATCCATCTCAAGCCGCCGCGTAGGGACCTTGAGTAAGTTCTTCTTGCACTTGCAATTGCTCGTGCGCTTTGGCGTGAAACTCCGATGCAGTGTCCGCGCTGTAGTCGAGAGCGCCTCTGAGAAGAGAGCTTGAAGTGCCGCTGTAGCAAATACGATAAATAAGTAACTAAATTTCGTTAACTGGCTTTCGTCTTATTGTTTAAATAAGCAGCTTCAAGCAATCCTGACCTCTTTAACTGCTTTATCGGCGTCTTCCTTCGACGTCGTTTGGATCTATGTATATATACACTGTGTCCACGATAAAGTAGACCACACAATAAAGTGTCATAACTCGGTCAAAACTTGTAGGATTTGTCTGAACTTTTAAACACAGCAACAATTGCCATATTTACACGAGATCCTAAAGCCGATTAGAAATATTCGCTATGAGCGTTTAAGATGGAGCACCGAAAATTGAACTTTCCAACATGCAAAAGCTGAAAGGAAGCGAAATTCAGCTGTAAATGGTGGTCAAAATGTCATTTTTTCACGAATACCCGACCGTAGACGTATACATATATTAGTGCATAGTAGCTGTCCCGGAAGACACTCGGCTTCATATCCGCAGCTGTGGCCGCCTAGCAGTCCAGATCTCGAACCGGGTACATGTACCGGAGTAGCGCGTTTTTCGTTCCCGTATTCATGACATCGATAACCGTAGGGCGCGTCTGATTGAAGAGTGACAGCTGTTTGACCAGGTGATCATCGACCTGACCATCAAACAGTAGCGTCTATGTCTACGCTGTGTGTTCGTGAACAAAAATAACATTTTGACCACCATTTAGAGCTGAATTTCGCTTTCATTCAGCTTTTCCATGTTGGAAAGTTGCATTTCTCGGTGCTGCATCTCAAACGCTCATAAATTTGGCAAACTCGCGAATATTTCTAATCGGCTTTAGGATCTCGTGTTAATATGATCACTGTTGTTGTGCTTAAAATTTCAGACAAATCCTAAAAGTTTTGACCGAGTTATGACACTCTTTGTTGTGGTCTACTTTATCGTGGACACAGTGTATATTTGTATAATGTATACCCGAAGAAGGTTCGTGCAAAGGTCCGATTCAGTTGCCACGGTTAATTCAGCAATGCCAACGATTGCGAATAAATGCGCCGTCCCTCTGCCTCGGAATGGCCGCTTAAAGATCGACAAAGACAGGCATTTACACGACTATAATAATAACAACATGATATTAGAGCATAAAATATAAACACGTGCATAATGCATTATATGCCTCAGTATACATAAACACACGATAGCCTATGCATGACGATTGAAGAAAAATAACGGGGCGAAGGGGGGGTCAGACGTTGATTAATGTGGTATCGTGGTGTGCAATGGGTTGGGTAATGGGTATACGCAATGAGGACCTTGCTATGATGTCCTAAGAAAGGATACCATGGTGGGGGTTGATACCCCACAATCCCCTGCAGTTCTCACCCTCAGTATATTATCGTAGACCTATGCATAATATTACATTTTTTGTTAATTAACAGATATGAACGTTACGCATAATATTACATTTTTCGTTAATTAACAGATATGAACGTTACGCATAATATTACATTTTTAGTTAATTAACAGATATGAACGTTGCGCATAATATTACATTTTTCGTTAATTAACAGATATGAACGTTGCGCACAATATTACATTTTTCGTTCATTAACAGATAAGAACGTTACGCACAATATTACATTTTTCGTTAATTAACAGATATGAACGTTGCACATAATATTACATTTTTCGTTAATTAACAGATATGAACGTTACGCATAATATTACATTTTTCGTTAATTAACAGATATGAACGTTACGTAACGTGTAGTGTACTGTGCAGTATTTCTACAGACATTAACTCAGCCATTGTTCGTTCTCTGACAGTGCCAGTCCCAAGCCTTGTTTATAGAGAAGGGCGACGCTAATAATCTTTGTTATCACACAATGTCATTAAACTAGAATAACGTATACGTTATTATAAAGACATTTCTATTCAACAGAAAATGTACCATAATATTATGAACAGTATAGCTTATGATCTACATATCATTGATCTATCTTAATACTTTTGCTCAGTTATCTTGCGGGTTGGTAGACTTTGTAGACAACGAGCGAGTCGCATGTCTCTCAGAGGAAAACATGTTTCGTTCTTATCAATGCTATAAGTCCCTCTGCTCTGCTGCACTATACATGACCTCCAGTGTGTGTGTGTGCGTGTGTGTGTACGTGCGTGTGAATACGTGTGTGCATACAAGTGCAATGTAAATGGGCAAATTTTAAATAAATTTAGGTAATCTTCATAATTATAATAAAGACTGTGTAATACGTAAAGGCAAATTGTTGTGTGCTGAAGTTACTCATATGCATCCCAATAATACGCAGTCAATCAGTCATGTGTCTGAAAGACTTCTGCTGAGAGAAGCGCTGTATAAATGGTCATATGCAATAAAATAAGTATGTGTCCGTGTAGGAGTAAGTGTGTGGGTGTGTGTGTATGCGTGTGTGTGTGTGTGTGCGTGTGTATGTGTGTGCGCGTGCGTGTGTACGTGTGTGCGTGTGTGTGTGTTTAAACAGTTGTACAAACAGATCCATGTAATCGTCGTCAGTGCATTGCATTTGGTTTCCACGGGAATTTCCTGGCTCAGATGGCTGCATGGCGGTCCATCGCTGCTGCTGACCATCGTTCGCATCAGCACACACACACACACACACACACACACACACACACACAAACACACACACACACACAAACACCTAAACACGCACATACACGCGCACACACACGCACACGCACGTACACACATACACAATTATACGAACACATACACGCATACAAGCACACGTACACACACACAAACAAGCGCACTTCAAGTGCCACTATGCGCCTCCCCGCTAAACCGATGATACGACGCAAAAAGAAATAACACATAAAATTATAGTTTCAAATAGCTGTCAGCTATATAAATAGAGCGACCAATTTAGATAGATTCACAATAATCGTCCAGATAACTTACATCGAATAATCCATGAATCCAATAGCAATTAGCCTAAATATATCCTAATACAGCCCAGTATATCACTTAAACCAATCTATGGACGAACAATTAACAATAAACATTATCACTATTAAACTATCGCCTACATTTTACGTAGTAATCACGTGAATATAAGATATAAAGCTTTTCCTCGAACATCACTATCGTAATATTATTATTATCCGTGCTAAATAATGTACACATCTGACGTTGCAATGCAGATGTGCTGCCATTAAGCTGCCTGGTCCACGTGTCACTTTATATCGAGACCAATAATAATTATACACCGTGGTTCAAAAAAAACTAAGCCAAATTGTTTTGCATATATCTCTTATCCCTGATGACATATCAAGATAATATTTTCCAAATATTTAGAGAAGTGGACCAAGAATATGATCCCAAAATTTCATGAGAAAAAGTTGCACGGATAAAAAGATATGAATATTTAAACTTCATATGCCGAAATTTCAGTTTACAAGCAATTTTCTGTCACATTCAATCAAATGTTTTCTTATATCTCTAATGCCTGATGATTAATCATTCTAACATTTTCCAGATATGTAGAGAATTGAACTAACAATATGATTCCAACAGTATTGTTTATTATTTAATTAATTAAGATGCTCAAAATGTCCTCCTGCTTGCACGCAAGCCTTGGAAGCGCTAGCGCCATGCATTACGCAACAGCATCGTCAATTATCCTCTGGTCCAGGCCTTCCCACACTTCCAACAAGCGTTGGTTGCTTCAGATCGTTTATATCATGGATTGTTGTCTGGTAGACTCAGTCTTGCATCACACTCCACACTTTGTAGTCGACAGGATTCAAATCTGGGCTGTTCGGAGGCCATAATGTGGGAGAAATGAAGTCTGGCGTCTCTCTTGTCAGCATTTCGATGGTTTCCTTGGCTCTGTGGGCTGGCGCTGTTCTGTTGAAAAAGGAAACAGCCTTCTGGGACTATAGATTTCTGATAACAGGTGGAAGATGTTGTGACAGCAGAATATTGCGATAATATACTCCGTTAATTTTACTCCAGGATCCCTGAAGACCAAAATTGGGTCGAAACTGCAACGAACACCATAACAAACTTGCTGAAAACAGAAATTTGTGGAGATGAAGTTTAAATATTCATATCTTTCTATCCGTTCAAATGTATGCCATGATATTTTTGAATCCTATTCTTGGTTCAATCCTCTAAATATCTGGAAAATTTTGGTATGATTAATTATCAGGTATTGGAGATAAAAGAAAAACAGTTCAGCTTACTTTTTACTGAATCTGGCAGAAAATTGCTTGTAAACTGCAATTTTGGCATATGAAGTTGAAAGATTCATATCTTTTTATCCGTTCAATTTTATCTCTTGAAACTTTGTAATCATATTCTTGGTCCACTTCTCTAAATATTTAGAAAATTTTAGCGTGATATGTTATCAGGCATCAGAGATATACGAAAAACAAGTTGGCTTAGTTTTTTTTGAACCACGGTGTATATTGTTCTTTAGAAATGGAAGGATCCCTCCCTGCTGATGATGCGCGATTCCAGCCGACGTCATTCTGATGCACGTCATAGCTATCTGCGTAGGTTGGTGCCACCTACACAGTCACCTACACCTACACAGTCTTTGGCCATCTCGATGCCGTGCTTTCATTGCTACATGTGCTCTAGTGTCATTGCTACTGGCAGACCAGACCACCAGCTAACTAGTTCTATCCGTCTCAATCGGGAGAGCCCGGGAGCAAAGCTATTAACCCACCGATGAATAATGTCTAAGCAAAAAAGGAAATATTATCATAAGTAATAATAATAACCTTTTTTTTAATGAAACGCCTGCAAGACGCACTGCGCTTTACATTTACAAGTTATGCAATAATCTTAAGTAAACTTAACTACTAACTGAACAGACAGCTTTGCAATTAGGTCTAGGCCTATAGGCTACGGCACATATAGAAGTATACAAATCAAATCCGCCTAACGGAAGCTCGAACTCACTACCTCTCGCACTCTACGCCAGCGTGTTATCCATTGAGCTACCTGCAACCACCACGCTGTGTATTGATAGGCTATAATTTTGTATCTTACATCCACGTAGATAATTATATACACAATCTGTTAATGAGCGATTTTATTTTGTTTCAGACTCGAAAGGGACACGAGAAATAATTCCGCTCAACCAGATATAATACTCCAGATATGCAGCGTTCATCCTTTCCTTAGTCGATCTCTTTATAATTTCCAGTCTTTCTTCTCTTCCTTCTTTTCTTCAGTCTCTCCTTCATTGTATTCTTTTACCACTATGTTTTAACTTTTTTCTTTCCACTCGCTCTTCCATTTCTGGCTTCTTTTCTCCTCCTACCTTCAGTTATGACTTTCTTCTCTCTTTTAATCCTTTCTTCGTTGATTTCTGTCATCCATCCTTCTTTCCTTTCTTCTTTTCTATTCTTCCTCATTTCCTCCTTTCATCCATCCAACCATCCATCCATCCTTCCTTCCTTTCTTCTTTAATTTCTATCCTTTGTCATTTCTTCCTTTCATCCATCCAACCCATACATCCTTCCTTTTTCCCCTTTTCTATTCTTCCTCATTTCTTCATTTCATCCATCCAACCATCCATCCATCCTTCCTTCCTTTTTCTTTTCTATCCTTCCTCATTTCATCCATCCATCCATCCACCCATCGTTCCTTCCATTTCTCCATCCTTCCTTCCATTCTTTAATTTTTTCATTTTCCATCCATCCATCCATTTTCCATCCATCCATTCATCCACCCTTCCCTCCTCTCTCTCTTCCACCCTTTATATCTTTCGTTTCAATCTGCTTCTTATCTCGACCACGGTGCACACGAGATTGCTATGAATCGAACATAGGCTGCATGTTCGTCAGGCCATCTATCGTGTCGTCTAGACTCTATAGATGTGTCTTCCATCCGTCCATCCATCCTTCCATTCTTTAATTCTTTCATTTCTCCATTCTTCCATCCACCCCTCCTCTCTATTCCACCCTTCATATCTTTCCTTTCAGTCTGCTTTCTTATCTCCACCACGGTGCACATGAGATCTCCATGAATCAAACATAGGTTGACTGCCGTTCGTTCATCAGGCCATCTATCGTGTCAAGATGACATTGTGTCCACAGAAAAGTAGTCTTCCCATCGACCTCTGCAGTAAATTCATGAAGGGTGACAGGGTGGCCGTCCGTTCGACCGAGTGACAAGCAGGTCGACCCCCACCCCACCCCACCCCATCATAATGGACTCTGGGATCGGTGGCCCATCAACCAGAGAAGGGGTGCCCGGTTGATTGCATAACGAGACCCGCTTCAGACAATCACCCCACCACGCGTGTCGCGTTTGTTATTAGGACCCTGAACTAAAGGCATTCTGTCTCTCTCTTTCTTTTGCAGATGTTATCTGAACGACAGCACTGGTCTTTCTTTGGCAGTGCCAGTCCCAAGCATGGAGACAGAAGGAGGGCGATACTAATCGTCATTGATATGACACGGTGTCGTTCAACAGGAAATTTCAAAATTTATTGTTTGAAGTTGCCTCGAACTAGCCACTTGTGTGTCTTTTAGAGAGATTTCGATGAAGTAACTGCTTGCAGCCACATTGATCGCACAACTTACTACGTCCCTTAGCTCAGTTGGTTAAAGCCTATTGTGCTAATAATGTGAATGTCGTGGGTTTGATCCCCAATTTCCCCGTATACGACCAAGTGAGTCCTGAAATCCCGCACTGTTTGCACTCTGACGGTGGTGCCAGTCCCAAGCCTGGATAAAGGAGGAGGGCGACACTAATCATCTTTATTATCACACAGTGCCGTTAAACTGAAACCATTACAATCATATGAGACTATAATAGTCGCTTAGTTTTGTCCTTAATTAATTTAATATCATATAGGTTGGACCACAAAGGCGGCGCTTTTTTGAGTGCATAATTATTGCGCTGCAGTGTTCCGCTATAGTAAGTATCCAGCTGACACATCTATTCAAATATTTGTATTTTATGTGCGCACGATATTGTATGAAAGCTAAGTCATTAAAAAAACCTGTTCTATATATACATGTAGGTCGTGAATTAATGAAACATCCATCAATGTCATCAGACTCTGCGCTCGAGAGTCTATAATTGTAGCACAACTTCGTCGATGAGCTACATAACATGTATAATGTTAACATGATTGTATAATAGTATATGTGTCTATTACATGTATATTATACAAACAGTGTCTCATCGTGTACCAGACATTATTAGATGAGCCAGGGCTGTTTTACTGCACAACTCCTTCTTTTCCTTCCCATGCTCCACGGTAAAATTACTTCCAATCGGAGGACAATGACCATTTTTGCTAGTTTTAACTGTACAGAAGTGCTTCCATAACTGCACAAATCCATTTAGAACTGCACATTTTGTATAGCCTACAACTGCACGTTAAAAAAGCCCTGAGATGAGCAATGTCTCTTCGTATACTAGACATTATTAGATGAGCAATGTCTCTTCATATACTAGACATTATTAGATGAGCAGTTGTGTGGCTTCGCGATTAAGTTTCCTCTCACGCAGTCGGTCGGACGTCTCTCCGTGAGAAGAGCTATATAGGAGGCGGATTTGACGGCAAACCGACGTACATGTTAAATTAATCTGCACGGCTATTTGTTTAAGTGCCTTTTCAATATTAGCGAGAGAAAAGTCCGGCAGGTCACCGACGAGACTGGGTTTCCTCATCGGCCGACAGAACGACCCGTCTAAGCCAGCACGTCCAAAGATGGATCCCTAGCTTCCCTACTTCCACTGAGTCTCGCTGCTTCACTCGCGGATAACTGATTCCGTAGCGTCGTGTAGATTGCCGACTCGGACTATAATACTCGTTCACGGGTCTCGTGTAAAACGGTGTAAACATGGACGGGAGAGACGGACGATAGATGATACAACGGGGGGAAAGCAGCGTGGAGGACCGCACACCGTGAAGATTGTACGAGGGCAGTGAAGCGGACATGGTGATGTCCAGAGACGATGGCGAGTGTATAAGCTTACTTGAAGACATGAAAGAGACTTGAAAGTGGTCGACGACGCATTTCAGGTGCGTTTCTAATGTGCGATGGCACGCCTGAATAGACGCGTGAGATTATTGTTCCGCAGATGCAGAGCATAAAACATTTTTATGTTGCCACAGACCGATTGCGCCTAGCTTATCGGGGTGTCTATACTGGCTTTCTCATGACCGGACTTACCCCCCGATTATATGATCACATGCACATCGAATTTTCGAATGACAGACACGAGTATAGTTTGACATCTGTATCATAATTATGGTCCCTATAAGATGAACCTGAAATGGTGGCGTTGGTAATACATGTATGCAGTAGGCTAATTACGCCAGAGAAGGATGCAAATCCCCCTCACGTCCAGTCTGTCTGTTGTCTTTCTTCCATGGCAATGGCCTCTCCGTCTGACTAGGAATTCCATAACCGCGGCACTATAAGCTTATACATGTACTGTGATGTACATGTACACTTTGTACATTTAGCCTGCTCTATTGCAACATAATATTCACCTTGTGCTATGCATGCCAAAACTATTTCTCGTGTCTTGGCGATACATAAATTACTGGCAAATGAAATTGCTTATTGTTTATTACACATTGGAATAGGTACACATTGGAATAGGCCTACATGTTACTCGATTTATCTTTGATATATATAAATATATAATTATATATATATAATGTGCATGGAAGGAAAGTCTCGCCATGCATATACGAAAGCGATGACAAAATTACATTAAATATACACAAGATGCTTAAAGAAAATGTTCGCGGAAAATATCTAAAGACGTTTATTTGAAAGATAATAGCGACGGAACCCGAGTTATAAACGTATATATAGCCAGATGAAATGACCGGCCACCATTCCAATCCCTCAGCCTCTCTTCATCCCTCGGCTGCTGCAGCTGCTTACTATCAAGGCTTTCTCTGTTGTTGCAGCAGCAGCAGTCGAGTCAAAGACTCTTCTAAATTGCAGTCATGTTTAAAAGGTAGATCACGGCGCTATATAATGTCAGCGCAATAATGGCTGAAGCCGCTATTCATCTCAATGCAGCGTCGAATATAGGCCTACTATGAACATTTTCTTCTTCTCATTTGTTTTTGCCCGAATTCGGACAGAATGATGTGTCTGTCGTATATAATATATATATATATATATATAATATGTGTGTGTAATTTAGTCCAGGGAATATATATTGCTTCTGTAGCTCTATTAGGCCTACGTTGACATATAGACACATTACGTAGTCATAGAACGGTCTTTTCAAATGGGTCTATATAATTATAATTATATGTTATGTAGGCCTATAATATATGATGATCCTACTTCAATGTACAATGCAGCGTAGCAAGATTATATAATCAAGTCTTAATTGCATTCCTATAGTAGGCCTATTGGTTCATTTCATCGTTCTATGTTCGCAAATGACAAAACAAAAGTTCATATTTACGACGAAATCGTTTCATCGATAACAATAAGCGTATACAGTGATTTGTGAAGAAGAATGGAATATTTATTATTTAAATAATGTCTAAACAATATCCGGATAATGTCCAAATAATATCCAAATAATATTCAAATAATAATCTGAACTCCACAGGCGGACGTTCTCACCATAAAATAATAAGCAAAAAGAAATAGGCCTACAAATTATTCGACGATATGTAGCCTACTATATGACTCTATCATCAGTGCACGCAGGTGTACACGACATTAGAACACAAGTCTTGTATACATGTACGTATGAGGAAAAGTAGGATAGAATCAGTTGATAGGAAGACGAAAGATCAAAGACCAATCTTAGTGTGTGTACATTTCTACTATAATTGACGTCTGTTGATAAAATATGGATATAAATATATATACCAATCTATGCATGTGTACATTTCTACTATAATTGACGTCTGTTGATAATATATGGATGCTATATCTTCACATGTGTATACAGTCATGTCAACGGTCTATAAATAATAATCAAATGTTGAGCAGAGTCAACTTTATGACAATTAGTAATCAGTGTTTCGAAATACTTGAAAGTCCTGGTCGTTTATCTGATTAGCCCAATGACAATCAATGCATCACTCTTCACATGACCAAGTCCTGATACGTGACCTATTGTATTGTATTGTATTGTATTGTATTTAAACATTTATAAAGCGCCTCTAGTAGGGTGAACCGTTCAGAGGCGCTCCCAGTGCGCAAGGCCCCGCGAGAAGAAACAGGTTTTGAGACGAGACAAAGCAGAAGAGACCTATACTATAGGTCCTATAGGGCTTACCTGTGTAGGCTATACAGTGTACACGACAGCACGTGAGATGCACGCTGCACAAACTCTAACGTGCAGAATTACCATAAGGTACTGCAGCATATACCAAAATAGAGCCATAGGATACATGAAGAATAGAGAGTCTCCAGGTTCGCGTAACGAGAATAGAAACACCGTTAAAGAAAAAAATCTAGTGGTGGAATTATATATAGGCCTACGTTGTCCTAAATATTGCAGATTAGTTAAAGCTTTTAAGTGTAAACTCTGTCTTACAGATCATTAGTCTACGTGGTTAAACTTGCCCTACACATTTCCGAATACTAAACGTACATCTTTAGATTAGTCAGAAGGCAATCTGCATGTGTCGAGATTTGGAAGGTATACCGTATAGTAGGTAATAGGTATAGGCCTACCGGGCCTAAAAGACGTTACAAAAGTATCGTGATATATCCTTAGATCTATCTAGACGCAAAGTCTATGCATACATGTACTCTGTTTAGGAAACGCCTGAAGACCATACTATTTGTTAGAGGAAGTGCTAACTAGGGTCGGGAGCGCTACTGAATCTGTGAGCGGCGCTATATAAATGTTCAATTACAATTACATGAATTGTTGCTAAAAAAATTCAAAAGGCTGCTAGCCTGTCCTACATAGTTCGAAACTTACGACCGCATCATTGTAGATTTATAATTTACATATTATAATAGCCTACTGTGTGTATGCATGCGCACTTGTTTTAGCTCCTCTTCAAGGGATCTACTCAGAAGCGTTCCCAACCACAGCGCGGCCACTGAATCGGAGTTTCACGCCGAAGTGCATGAGCAATTATTTTTTTATTTATTTTTTTATTTATTTATTTATTTATTTATTTATTTATTTATTGCACACATAGAAGTAAAATTGAATGACTTGCATAAGGTCCCTACGAGGCGGCTTAAAGTGAATTCGAACCTGCAACCCTCCTGCTGCAAGGCAACGAACATACCCACTACACAACCGCGTCCCATGTTGTTCATGCGTTATCTACACAAGTGCAATAAATGTTTATTTTAAAAACTATTGACAAGCTATAAGCTTAGTCCTTTATTGGTCGTATCGTAATAATCCTCAGCAAATTACACGATGCATTGTGACCGTAGTTGCAAGCGCCACACCAATTACCGTATCATTATCAAGATCAGCAAGAGACAGAGAACAAACATAGGAACACGATCGAGTCGTGCTCCGAGTGCCCCGACAGAGGCGAGTCATAAATGGAACGCGCATTCAAGAGGGTCAAAAACCTAGCTACTTATACGCGGCTAGCTCTGATTAAATCAGCAATTAAAGCCCAGAGACAAGTGCACCGAATGCACTACTGAGTTGTTTCTATTGTTGCAGGACCCAAGCACCCGTTGTATAGGCTACGTACACTTCGTTGGGATAGATTTTAATTGGAAGAATAATCTGCATACTAGTTTGAAGTACACGGTAAACACACTCACACTTTTTTGAAAATCAGCTGAATCAATCGGGATGTAAATACGTTGCGGGAAATCAATGCATTGAGAAGTTGGTAATTTGTTAGACAGAAGTGCAACTGAACTCCAGAAAGGCAGGTACGCTTTCAGTTTGTTTTGTTTTGCTTGTATGTGCACTTGTTATAGCACCCCTTCAAACACTCTTTCTACTCAGATGCGCTCCCGAATGCAGAGCGGACACTGCATCGGAGTTTCACGCGGAAGCGCTGAGCAATTGTGAGTGAAGGACTTGCTCAAGGTCTTTACGCGGCGAGGTGGATTCGAACCTCGAACCTTCCGGCTCCAAGGCAACGACGCCACCACTTTACCACCGCGCCCCACAGTTATTCCAATGGACGATAGATCGGGTTTGACTAAATATGACTTAATTTATGAAATTATTTTCAAATCTGAACGCCGTCCTGCCAGTTATTAGGCCATTACCATGGGCGCCCGCAGACATTTTTGCAGGAGCGGCAAAAGTCGATAATTACGGACGGTTGAAATTCTTTACAAGGGGTTGAAAATGCAAAGCAATACATTATGAACATTTAATGGTATTTTTCATGGAGATTTCTTTAAGTTAAATTTGTCCGTTTCACTTTTAACATTTTTTAAAATTATGAATATAGTTTCTTTAGTGCAAATTTGTTAACAATCAAAAAGTAGTAGTTAGAAAAACAGTTTTCAACTTTCCAGGGTGGCAAGTGCCCCCTCTTGCCCCGACTCCCATGGCCATTACAGCCTGGAATGGTAAAAGACGTCCAGGCACTTTTTACACTAAAGCGCTGTGCACATGACATTGTGTAGGCTACTGCATAAAATGTGTCATTTAAAAATGGTAAAACGCAAATTAATTACTGTTTAGTCTACACTTAATTGATAATTAATTTTAGTTTGCATAGCATAGAAGGAATCGTGTTTTCGAATTGCGGCCAGAAGGATTCTGATAATAAGCAATCCTATATACTCGTTATTGCAGTTTCCTGGCATATAATGTGATGCAATTCTGGTCACTGCCAGTTCGTTATCAATAGCGTCAAGACGGACAGTGGGTGTGTGACCAATGACCACCGTCCAAAATACATATACGTATCCGGCTACACCAGACCCTATTGACATCGTAAAAGACTGTTGTACTGTGATGCATAGCGTTGTACTATAATAGTAGTACCACGATCTAATTAGACTGTACACTGAGATTCAATTGTTCAGAGTGACCCAATTAATGGTCGTGAATCTTGAGCCTCGACAATCGCAATTCTCAACGACTCGCAAAAGATATCATTCAGTTCACGGTCTGATTTCGTACAAATGGTAATTATACGAAAGTAATTTAATCTAAGAATCTTCTTATAGCGCAGCTATATTCATGCGCAGAGCATCAAAGCAGAGTTGAAGTTCGATCAGATAAATAATTGATCAATCTGAAGTACATGTGATCTGACTGATAATGAAGTGCATTCGGACATTGCCCTCCTCGCCATGAGAGATATACTGCCTAACAAAAACATTTGCTGACTTTCTGTGGTTCAACACAAAACCCATTCTTTTGTCATTCCTTCCATCTCTGGCCTATTTACCCCCCATCTTTCCGTGGCCAAGGTCCTCTGACAATCGTACTCCGATCTCCAGTCGCTACCTCCGGACAGATCATCTTAAACGATGTAGGCTATAAGCTTACAGAGCTAGTGAATATACCGACGCCCGCTCTTAGGCTTTCAGAAGCACTTTTAGATGGTTTTAAATTATAACCATATATCATATACATGTAATATAATATTATGCTATAGTTGTAAATTAAAAGCGTATATTGTACGGTTGCAAAAATCGTGTACTGAGATACAATATTGGGGGTGGGGGAAATATTATACATGATAGCTCAGGATAATTTTAAGTATTTACGTTTTTGCTACGAAGAACAGGCTACGACACAAGCTCTAGTTTGTAGGCTGTAGGTCCTGTAGGAAATTTAACGTGTAAAACGAGGCGTAAGTAAAGGACGATAGCAGGCAATGGTTGCACGAGGAGACATCGTAATGCCAAACGATGCAATCAAGTAGGTTATTATTATTATTAAATAAACTTGTAACGCGCGCAAGGTCACACCGAGATGTGAATCTGAGGCGCGGATAGTCAGCCGCCAGAGGAAGATGCAGTCAGAGATCCATGTGCTTGAAAGCCAAAGAGAAATAATGAGTTTTGAGCCGCTTTTTAAAGAAGGGAATTGAGTTTGAGATAATATATGAAGAGAGACCGGTTAGAACTCCCTGTCTCAAAATGGACGTCAGAAGAGGTGCTTATATCCCTGCCCTCGCCTGTCGACCAGGCAATGGATAAGTTGGATAAGTTCATAGTATGGGATACGACGCCGACAAAGCAATGCTATATAATTCCAAGTTAGCACCTGTATCTTCGTATCCTCCTTCTGTCTAGTGGCGGAAGCAACTTGACCTGGGTCGTTGAACGGAGTCCACTTTGCCAAGAGGAAACACCTGCAGAATTATTGCTAAATACATGCACAATTGCACATACATAGACAGCTGCTGCCTAGATAATTTATATAGCGCCCCTTCAAGATCCCTACTCAGCGGCGCTCTAAGGTACAGGTCTAGTTATTCTCAACGACATCCCAGTGTTTTCTCAATGGCATGCTCTGGAGCTTGATGGGAATATCTTTCGATAACTGATTGATGTTCTCGCAGTGCGTTTGCAGGCGGTTCATTAAAGTCTATACTTACTTACTTACTTATGAAGATGTAAAAACAGATAGCATGTGGCTGATTGGAGAATTCCCAGCTTCAAATAGATATTCAGTGGCGTAGGATATTTGATACCTTGGAACTCGCGTGCACAATTAATTGCCTCGAAAATCTACACTTGTCGTTTGTACAAAATAGCAAGTCAAGTAACTTGAAGAGCTTCTTGCTTTAATCAATGAATATGTGAAGTATAAGCTACTCTACTGCAGCTTTTGCGTTGACGAACCGCTCGGAAGACCTGCGAGTCGTCCCTTAAACAGGTCCACGCACTGCAGGTAGCACAGCTTCTCCACTCACCTGTGTTCATCGTCGGTTTTTTTGTTCTAAAGGGTACATGTAATTCCGCGGCATGCATCTCCAGACTCCAGACATCTGAGATAATCTCTTATGGCACGATGCAAGTTAATAGAATTTATAATCATTCTTGAAAGACGGAGCAACTGTGCGTCGCTACATGTCGTTTAAGTCGATTTCAAAGGAGTGGCTTATGATATTATTATCAGTATATAATTATGAGACAATGTAAGAAAATATGGTTCAGCTGCCTTATCATGAAGCAGTGATAATCCTCGGTGCTTTCGTCCTCGTATTGAAGATACCGAACACATGCATTTCCACCTGAATTTTCTTGTGAGACAGATCTGCTTTTTTATTGTTGATTAATATATAAAATGGTACTTATGGGTTATCTACCCCGATTTATTTTTTTATTTTTTCAGCGTTGTCATTTAACGTCTTTTCCGTGAGGGTCGGTTAGGGCTCAGGTTAGGCATCGTGAGGGTCGGTTAGGGTTAGTGTTAGGGTTAGTTTAGCCATCAGAAACTGGTCGATTCATGGCAAAAGACACTGTGTCAAAATAAATCGATTGTCTTTTCCTAGATATTAAATTACTGGATATTTCTAGCTATGACAAGTTCTCAACAATCCGACATTTAGTGACGATTCATTTTCTGATCAAAGTACAAAAGAGGTCATTATTTGATATTGGATATTTCGCTCGTGTAGTAGGCTTACATACACAACATCTCAACAATCCAACATTTCCTGGTTGGTTTGTGGCGTGATAGAGCACAATCCCAACACCCCATAAAGACAATTGTGTACAGGGGAGGTATTTATTGTTTATTTAATTCACTGCGGCTCTTGAGTCCACCCCGTCCATGCAGCAAAGAAATTTTGCTGAGGTCGGTCCACCCGTTTGGAACAAGCTGCCTAAGAACCTGAAGGCATAAATTTCTCAGTCTCTTCTTTGTCTCTTTTTATCGGTCGTGCTTTGGATCGGAAGCGCGACCCTGGTGGCGAATCTCTCCTGAATTGCAGAGTGCTATGTAAATTTTCAATTACGATTCCATTACCTTTGAGTTGACAAAGGACGAATCCCAAGGTAATAGAAACACGAGATCGGTGAAACGCAGGATTTCCGTTGACCTTCAAATTAACGCCGGAATCATTTAGGAGCGCCTCTGAGTAGTCTTTCTGAAGAGGCGCTATATAAATACTTGAATGAATGAATGAATTTAATGACACTGTTTGGTGAAAGCATGCATCATGTGCGCGCAAACAACTCGGTAGGTTCAAAAGGAGTTCAACCCGTGACCACGTGATCGGTGACTAAGCAATGTAAGCATGCTACAGATAGACGACCATACAATGCATAGCCTACATGTAGGCCTACATGTCGCACTGTCTGTTTTATGTAGCGCATTGTAATTCGAAGGGCGAACAGTTGAGCAAATAATGCGCGTCTAGGACATCGAGTTCAATGGAAACAAAGAGAACCAAGAGAACAAAGTTCAAAGTGGTCGTCTAGCATTGTTATTTGTTTAATCGACAACAATTGATTCCTGACAATAAAAATCGGTGCTGTATCGAGTAGACAATAGTAAGCCTATACAGGAAATGTGGACCTTCCCGATCTGTTTTTCCTACCTGAACATTTATTTTATCGAGTAGACATAAGTATTTAATATCACAGAAAACGTAGACCTTTCGTGTGTGTAATTACAACAGCCAATTATTTGCTGATCAGAAAAAATCAAGTCCTAAAACAATGAGGCGTTATATTATATTTGTTCGATTTCTAAAGAACTAAGTGTAAGTTAAAACGATTAGTCTAACATTAACCAACTTTATGTTAATTCAACTGCAGTTCTAAACCGAGGCAGATTAATTCCTTCAAGCAAACAGCGGCGTCTACCAAAGGGGAATACGATCTTCCAGGGCTGCCAGAAGTCAGGAGTTCACGTTTCACCAATAGTTTTGGTAGTGCTTTAAGTGTAGAAAAAGAAGTGCCTGGTCGCCCTTGCCTTTCCAGACCGTACTGGCCCAATAAGTGGCAGGACGGCGTTCAGATGTGCAAATAAATGCATGGACGGTGTCCGGGACCGTCTGTCACGCTATAATTATGCCCTGAGTTTTGGATTATATTGACAAAGTAACAACATGCAATACCAACATTTCTACACTAAGTCACTATGGGGGCTTGTTTTTTACATGCAAGGCGGGGTAAAAAGTCACTGTAAGCCGATAATGCTTCTTGATATATATCTTTTGATTGGTGCTGGATTTGTTCTACAGGTTCCAAAGTCATATCGCACAGACCTATTATTCTCTGGCGATGTCTACCAAATTTTCTGGCACGTCTTATAAGCCCGGCATCCGGGCGACGAGAAACAGTCAGGAGCTGTGGCAGATCTGTTTCGACGACAAAGACCAAGACCTTCATGGTGACCTGGGAGACGGTGACTGGGTGTCACTGGGGTCCAGCAGGACTACAGGCGACTCCTCGGGCGGTGGAGACGGGGTCAGGTCGTCGAATGGTCAGGATCGTCGGAGCGTGAAGTACGATGAAACGGATGAGATTGAACTTATTAACGATGTGAAGAACGAGCGAAGTAGGAGTAAGCAGAAGTCCAACCAGCAAGCCTACCATATGTCACTTCAACCACGCGATACGGAGATACGAGCGATTCCTACAGGTGGGTTGGTTGATCGATTTTGGTGCGGTGGTTGTACTCGAAATCACCATGTACACTAGCAATAGCCTACCTTAATTGTCCATCATATTTACAGCGCTTTTGTTCATGATCTTTCCACGGCTAGGACTGCAGCTCTTACCCACCATCGGGAGTTTGCGGTGGTTGGCCCCTCCATTTTGGAATGACCTTCCTATCTTCCTCACTAAGCTAATGACCCGTTTTCCATATCTGTTTCTCACTCTTTGAGGGCATTTCTTTTGCCTGAAATTTTTGGTGCTAAAAGCGCTTCTGAATAGTAATTCTACCAGAGGTGCTATATAAATTTAAAGATACAAAACAATACAACCGAAAAACCGAATGGGGGGCACGTCCCATGCAATTTTCTTAATTGGGGGGGGGGGAATGTGCCATGACACCCCTATTCGTATTGCTAATTTCAAACCGAATGGGGGCCACGTCCCATGGCAGTTTTAAATGGGGGCGTGGCCGGATTGCCGCCCTGGATCCGCCCCTGCCAATGAATGCTAACTAGCACGTGCTTACGATGACGTGCTTGTGTTATTAATTATCATATAGCTTACGATGACGTTTGGGTGAATTGTTTTGGCATTTCAGATGCTAACGGAACCGGTTGTACGTACTCAACGGCGACTGTAAGCAACGAAACAACATTCTCGAGCAATACAAAATCAGACTCAACCACTCCACTCCGTCCTGGACAAACCCGAATTCTCATTCGTCGTGATAGCGACCTGGAACTGCTTCTTCCACCACAATCCGACCGTGTCGGAGCTCTACGGAAGAAAGCACGGGAGTGCTGTTCGGATTGCGGGCGGTGGCCGACGTGGAGAAAAGTACTGTGCGTTGCAATTCTCGTCATAGCCGCCATTTTGCTTTACGTTGTCATAATGATAGCAATCGTAAAGGGAGTTGGAGGTTAATTAAGACTATGATGTTCCCGTTGATGTATAACATATCTTTTATTGTCGAGATACTTATGACAACTCATTCCAAAGTCAATACGCATCGTTCTCTTGGTTACTCACTCGTTTTATTTCAGTCAAAAATGGTGGGTATATAAATTGTCATTGTTATTATTACCATTATTATTACTAGTACTACTACTACTATTATTATTATTATTATCATGACTCGTTAGACTATTTGTACACAATTATTGCACATCGTGTTCATTCAATGAACACAACTTTAATTGAGAACTAACATCAACTTTCGTTATAATTAATTAATTGTGTAAACTTGAATAGAGGTATAAAATAACATATTTAGGGATTGTATAATATATAGGCCCCTATTATTATTTTTAGCAAGACTTTTGAGAGCTAACATCATTTTTCCGTTTCATCAGTGTGCAAACTTGAATATACATGCAGATATGATAATTCATTTCTGAAGTGTATTGGAAGCGTTTTCTTATGTATTAAACTGATTCTGTTACAGTAGTTGTCGTTCAGTTTACCTTTACATTAACACGGACTCTTTTTACGGAGCACTTATTTAGCTTCTGCAACTGCTTGATGAAACTAATTAATAATATTATTATTTTGTACATTTATGTAGTGTTACGTGACATTGCATAGACACACATAATCCAGAAAGTTTTTCATGCAAATTAAAACCATTTCATCACGGGAGTTGATAAGCTGGACGTAGAAAACCTACATCAGCTTGCACGAAATGATTGAGTATAATTATGGCGATTAGTAAAATAATACTGATACTAGTACTTGGACCTCAAAAGGACATTCCTCTTCGTCCCCTTAACCGTGGAAACAATGAACCCCATCAACAGTGAGGTTTCACCTTTCACCTTTATGTTCAAGGCGCCCGTCGTGTTCTGCTACTGATTTTGCAAACGAAAAGGCTAAAATAGGATAGAATCGGTTTGAAAAGATTCATTCACTCAGGTATGTTATATTGCGTCCCTTCAACGAAACTACTCGGAAGTTCTCCCGACTCCAACTCGCCCAATGAACAGTTTTAATTTGGCGAGGATGGACTGAGATAGATTCCCAGAATGCAGCTCTAAAGGAAAGGGGCTGTAGTCCATTGGGCAAAGAACACAAGAGAAAACGATCCCTCAAGGCCAGCAGTGGTAAGTACTATGCAAGATATAATATTATTATGAACCAGTGTGTCCAACGCATCGTAATCTCCAAATTTCTAAAGCCCCACTCGAAAGCCAAGCGCCGGGCACCAGCTTATTCACGAGCGTTGCAATGCGAATCCATCCATTGATTACCCTCTCTCCATGCTACACACAGAACTCGACATCCGAACTTGTCTGTTTTCGATGGCACTGCAGCAGTCAGAGAAAGCAGCTCCCTTCTAAGGACACCGCACCAAATCTTAACCACAGAAAATGCATCCTCCTCGTCGTCGTCACTGTAATTGAGTGGCCGTCGTCGGTCGCCAATATCCAGCAAATCTCGGCCTTTAAGGGCGCCACGTCCGAGGGCTTTGTCGCCGCTTTGATGACGCGCCAAGTCGCCCGTCAAGACGCGCCCGTCAGCAAAATTATACCAAGATCCGCCACTGATCTCGGTTGCCTTGGGACTGGATTACACCCGGCTAAGACCGGCCACCGGCCGAGATTACGTCCTATTCATCGGAAGTTACATCTACTTAATTAAATTCTAAATAAGATGGATGCCCCGCAGAGCGACGACGCTGACTGCTGCAGCATCAGACGCATTCTTGTCCGACTGTCTTGTATTTAAACCATCTCACGCATAATTGATGAGCAAAAAACAACGACCAGTGAAACAGGGTGAACTCCAAATTTCAAACGCTTTAAGACTTTTAGAAAGGAATTTCTAAAGCTGCATTTTACCCCTTTAGTTACAGAATATTAAATGTCCTTAACTGAAAAACAGTGAAGATTGTTTGCAATGTGCACTGAAATCTGGCGCCTAAGTTATAAGCAACGACAGATTCAGAAACGCTTCAGTATGAGATCTAGGCGTATACCACTTTTTTAGAATCACTTTTGATGAAACAAGTCTTTGATATATACCTATTTAATTAAACAAGTTTTGCAGCCGCTCTCAGACCAAATCTTCAAGTCAAGCGTTCATTCGTAATTTCGTAAACTCAAGTTTTATTAGTAGCCTGTCTGTCTGCCCTCTGTCTGTCTGTTTATTTCTGTCTGTTTATGTCTGTCTGTTTATGTCTGTCTGTCTGTCTGTCTGTCTGTCTGTCTGTCTGTCTGTCTGTCTGTCTGTCTGTCTGTCTGTCTGTCTTCCTATTATGTTTGTCTATTCTGTCTGTCTGTCTTCCTATTATGTTTGTCTATTCTGTCTGTCAGTCTAGCGACAATGACAGACTGTTCAGTGAAAGCCAATATTCCCGTCAAGTTCGCTAGAGGACGCTAGTCGAATGGACGCCCAGAGATCATTCTTGGACTAGCCATCATGCTATCCACAAGATAATGGCACTGTACATTACAATGAAATTTTAGAACTGTAAACCCTTTCTTTTCGTTCCCATCCTCCATGGTAAAATACTTTCAAAAGGAGAACAATGACCTCTTTTGTTAGCTTTAACTGTGCTTCTGCAAATGCACATTTTTGTGTACAACTGCACATTTTGTGCACAACTGCACGTTAAAAAGCCCCTGGAGACATGCACACACTGAAGCCTATTGATGGATGGATAGGTAGATAGACAGACAGATGACTGACGGCGACGATGACGATGTCAAGAATGCTGATTTATGCCGTCAAATAGGCCTACTAAAATTGAATAGCCTATTTAGTTTAACATGGTTTAAGACTTTAAAAGAAAGTCTATGATGCATTAGTTAAATAAACCAACCAACTCAGACATTCTTACTTATGGATATTCTTACTTTTTGCTTACTCACTTAAATAAATCTAGCATACAAATCATTCTGCGCATGACAAAGCACTCGATTAAATGGATTTGCGTTAAAGTTTAACTTAAACGGTGAGCCTACAGTGTGAATTCAGACTGCATTAGTGCATGATCCACAGAATGAACACGCGACGTGAAGTTTTGAACTGCTATCTCCACCTGGCGAATGTTTTGCAGATTTTCTCTGCATTATTTTTGGGTCTATAATTATGTCAATTCAAACCTACCACTTTCTTAAAATCACTTTTAGGTTATAAATTCAGGAAACCGACATTAAAACATTACGACGTTGGACGTTTCCTTCGAAAAACCTGTTTTGATCGTGACTTTTATGATTATTTACTATAAACATACTAAATTTACAGGTATTATTCCGCGAACCCATGGCATCCATGCCAAGTGACACTAACTTAGTTCATTTTACGGCATTTCTTATCGGGAAGGCTACAATGTAGAAATATTTGGTTTGAAAATAGATTGCACGACTATAAGGGCAAAATATGGATGAGTCGTGTGCCCCAGGTATAGGTCTACGGTTCCCATTAATCAATAGGGCTCTTCTTCTGGTTCTCTGCCCCAAGGCAGGTCCGAATGTTCAATGTCGCCACTCCTCCCTCCGCTTGGCCTTCTCCTTTAGTCTTTGATGTCTCTTTTTCTCCATCATCGAGTCCAACGTCATCTGCTGTGGTCTTTCTTTTTGCTCTTTTCCCTTCCATTTTTTTCTATCACCTTTTTTACCAGGTTGTCTCCTCTTAGCAGGAGGGGCAAAACACAATGGTTACGGTTAAATGTTTTAGCAAGAGCTGGAAAATTTAAAGCAGAATATTAAGAACACGAGTAGCCTATTTTTAAACAGAGTTTTCTAAATGTAAATTTCTCAGTTTCACTTTGTGTATAATTTGCGCTTTAGTGCGAAGAAATTTGCTAAAAATCAAAGAGTAATAGTTTAAAAAGGAAAATCAATTTTCCAGAGGGGGGCCAGTGCCCCTTCTTGCCCCTATGTGCGGGCGCCCATGGCATGGACTCTGCCAGATGTCGTGTCTAGGACATCTAGACAATTATACACATACAGTTCTTCCACATGCAGGGCAGGAGAAGACGTCTTCACTTGCGGGTATTTATAGACGCAGCATCCAATTTGCCGCTCGAGCGTCGTCGCCAGTCTATCGGTCGGTTGGTCGGTTGGTTTGTCCGTCCGTCCGTCCGTCCGTCTAGGATTAGTGAGAGATAAGACGGAGACGGAAGCTGCTGTCGTTGTTCCGCGGAACAGTCGGGAACGGAACAGGAAACCGGAACAGGAACGACGTTGGGATGTAGGAACTCTGGTGAAGGTGTGGGAGGGTCGAAGCCCTTATATGGGTACATTGCCGTGCACAGTCCGAAGTATTCGGGTGCGTTTTATTGGTCTATTTTGAATACGGTGAAAGTCCCCGTGAAACATATAGCACAACTGATGACTGTCATTTGTATTGACTTGCTTTGGTTATAATGTTGACTGACGTTGACTGGTCTGCGATGATAATATCGAAGAAATAGCTGAACTGACTTGGCTGGCCGGATGCTTCTATGTTCCTGCCTCTAGTATTGCCTACATGTACATTTGCCGTTTCATGCCATGCATTGTTGCATACATCGACATGAAGAGACTAACGGACGCAAGTGGCTATAATTTTCAGGATCTACTAATTTATTCTTACATTTGTGTGTTCTAGCAACGACAGGTAATTTTAATGATTATGATACTATTCTTTTCCGCTTATATCCAGGGCTTAAAGCGTGACTGGACGGTCATGGACGGCGTCCGAGCACTTGTTTTTTCCCCTTCTTATCTGAATGCCGTTTCGCCAGCACACACTGGAAAGTTAAAGAGCGTCCAGTCACTTCATTTTTACACTTCAAGCACTGCTTATATCATAGATCTATAATAATAATTATAACGAAGTGATTTTTCTGACATAAAATCTTACATTTTGCGCTTGTTTACAAGATTTTTAGGCTAAATCCAGAGATTATCTTGATTATCTTAGCGCCGCTATTTCATGTCTCATCTAACCTTCACATCTTACGCAATTTATTCTAACAGCAACACAGAAAGGAGTTCATATCTTCACAACTTACTGGCCATTGAACTCCTTTCTATCTGATTTACTCACCTTAAGTTTCTTAATAGGACCTAGGCTACTATACGTAGTATACTACTAGGCTTGCTGATGATATTGATATTATAATACTTGAATACAACCATTACTACAACCACCACCACCACCACCACCACCACCACCACCACCACCACCACCACCACCACCACCACCACCACCACAACACTAACTCTCTTTCTTGCTCTCGCTTTTGCTCTCCCTCACCCTCACCCACTCCCTCTTTCCATCCCTCCTTCTTTCTGTCTCTGTCTCTGTCTGCCTGTCTCTGTCTGTCTGTCTGTCTGTCTGTCTGTCTGTCTGCCTGTGTGTCTGTCTGTCTATCTATTTATATCTCTCTATCTATCTAATTCTACCTTCTTCTCTCTCCCATTTCAACCGTTGGTTCTTAAATTCGTTCGTGCTCTGCTAAAATACTTAATAAATTCTCGTTTCCACTGAATTGATGAGTTACTATAAATATTAGATCAATGTATACGACAGTTTCTTTATGTCATACTTTCCATAGATCTATGCAACTGCTGTCGCAACTCTCTCTCTCTCTCTCTCTCTCTCTCTCTCTCTCTCTCTCTCTCTCTCTCTCTCTCTCTCTCTCTCTCTCTCTCTCTCTCTCTCTCTCTCTCTGTCTCTGTCTCTCTCTCTCTTTCTCTCTCATCCTTCAATGCAAACGCACCTGGTGACCTTACTTTCTTCTTTCCTCCGTCCTTCCTTCCGTCCTTCCTGTCAGCCTCCACAAGCAGCTTCCCGTGGTCCACACGTCTTTTTCCATTTCCTTTGTCCATCCCCACTCAGTTGTGCAGCTTTCCTCCGTCGTTGTTTTCTTCCATCATTCTACGCCAGAGAGAGTTGCATGGGAGCCAGTGCACATGAAGTATACAATGGTGTTTCCGCCGCCTTGCCATCTTCCACGACCCCCCCCAGATAGTCGGGCACTCCATGGTCGATGAAGATTTTGTTGAATGAATGCGTCACGTATGATTGATTGACTCCGATGAAGAACTCATTATAATTAATCTTCATTATCGTCGTCGACATCAACAATTCTTCACGCCAACCACTTGGGTGATCTCAACAGTCATAAATGTGTAAGGGTGTGCCGCGTGCGTGCGTAAGTGCGTGAATTTATGCCACCTGTGATTTCATATATATACACCGTGGTTCAAAAAAAAGTAAGCCAAAATGTTTTTCAAATATCTCCAATGCCTGATAACATATCATGCTAAAATTTTCCAAATATTTAGAGAAGTGGACCAAGAATATGATTCCAAAATTTCATGTGATAAACTTGAACGGATAAAAATATAGGAATATTTAAACTTCATATGCCGAAATTTCAGTTTACAGGCAATTTTCTGTGAGATTCAATCAAATGTTTTCTTATTATTTCCAATGCCTGATGACTAATCTTTCTAAACATTTCCAGATATGTAGAGAATTTAACTAACAATATGGCCCCAGCAGTATGGTTTGATAATTTAATTAGATAAGACGCTCAAAATGTCCTTTTCCTGCTTGCACGCAAGCCTTGAGGCGCTGGCGCCATTGCAATGGCAACAAGCAACGTCAATTATCCTCTGGTCCAGTCCATCCCACACTTCCAACAAGCGTTGCTTCAGATCGTTTATATCACGGATTGTTGTCTGGTAGGCTCGGTCTTGCATCACGCTCCACATTTTATAGTCGACAGAATTCAAATCTGGGATGTTCGGAGGCCATAATGTTGCGAAAATGAAGCGTGGCGTCTCTGAAAACTGAAATTTCGGGTGATGAAGTTGAAATATCCATATCTTTCTATCCCTTCAAATTTATGACATGATATTTTGGAATCCCATTCTTGGTTCAATTGCCTAAATATTGGGGAAAAGGTTTTATGATTACTCATCAGACATAAGAGATGTAAGAAAAACAGTTTGGCTTACTTTTTTTATTGAATCTAACATGAAATTGCTTGAACACTGAAATTTCGACATATGAAGTTTCAATAATCATAGCCTTTCATCCGTTCAACTTTGTCTCATGAAATTTTGGAATCATATTCTTTTTCCACTTCTCTAAATATTTGGAAAATTTTAGCTTGATATGTCATTAAGTATTGGAGATTTATGAAAAACAATTTGGCTTACTTTTTTTGAACCACGGTGTATATATATATTACATATTATATATATATATATTATATATATTATATATACAATTTACACGGGTGCATCTTAATTCACGACCAGATGTAATATTAATTTTAACCTGAAGGAAAGATATTTGCTTCTTTACGTGAACTTCGCGATGTGCTGAAGGATCACAGCGAAAGGATGAGCATATAATATTATAACATTAACATTTTGATACATACGGTTTTTCCCGTGCATGGAAGTAAGTGAATAGTTACACTAAAATGATGAACTTGAAGTATGTTAGGTATGTCATAGTGGCCCCAGTGGGCCGCGGTGGTGTAGTGGTGGCGTCGTTGCCTTGGAGCCGGAAGATTCGAATCCACCTCGCCGCGTAAGGACCTTTGGCAAGTCCCTTCACTCACAATTGCTCAGCGCTTCGGCGTGAAACTTCGATGCAGTGTCCGCTCTGTAGTCGGGAGCGCCTCTGAGTAGCGAGAGCTTGAAGGGCCGTTAAAACAAGTGTCACCTACAAACGTAAAATTTAGAAACAGCCATCCACAAACTTGTTGAGATTTAACTGGTTAAGTCTACGAGGTCGCCGTGAGCACCGCTGCACCGATATTAAATCCGTTATTTGCCAACCAGGGCCGGATTAAGCAATGTGGGGGCCCTGTTCGGGAAATTTTATTAAAAAGTCATCTGGCGAAATTTTCGGGAAAATCATACCATTTCATCCGCCAAAAAAGTTGATGACCTTTTTATTAGTCAACAGGCGAAATTTTCGGGAAAATTGTCGTTTGGTCGAAATTTGCTATAAAAAATTTTTCTCTCGCATTTGTGGGGCCCCCTAAAGTGTGGGGGCCCCTGTTCGGCCGAACATGTTGAACATGCCTAAATCCGGCCCTGTTGCCAACTATTATTTAGACAGATTGAGTCAGCCACTAAGTCTCACGATGCTGTCCTGAATTTGGACGCAGCTAGGCGACGTTAAATTTGCTGAAGAACTTTGAGTCAAGTAAGGTCAAGTAAGGTCAAGTAAGGATGCCTTGCACTGAGAAACGATGGTAACCACTGCGTTGCAGTCATAACATGGCTACTCACTTTTATGCAGTCAAGCAAAGCATGGCGGACCGATCTATGTGCAACCTAGCACAGATACAACATAGCACAGACACATAGCCATACATTGAGGCCAACGTAATAGTGAATGTGGCGACATATTTTCGTGATTCACCACGTGAAGCCGTACATATAATACACGGCGAATAGTCAATGTATATCAAGACATAATGGCTAATACACGTGTATATACGGAGTATATATGAAAACTAATATGTCGATGTCACAGTAGGACCACCTATCTAAAATAGGCCGCAGCAGGTGCACACATAACGTCCTATCTATATATATATATATATATATATATATATATATATATATATACACTGTGTCCGGAAAAAAAGGGACCCATTTTGTAAATATAAAAATAAATAGTAAATATTCATCGATTTTCACAATTCAAGGACCATTTTAATCCTGACATATTTGTCTAACATTGGTGAAAATATAAAAGTTCCAGTCCAAATGTTGACGTCATAATCACGTCATTTGCACAAAAAGTCAAATTTAAGAGATAAACGCGCAAAATCATCCAAAATTTCAATATTTTATGATTTAATTTATCAATATTAAATGCATCTTTAATCTTATTTTTGTATCTGAATTATGTCAGACTGCAATTTGTGGTCAAAGTGCACGCCTTTGGCCTCAACGTAAGCTTCAAAACGGTCGCGCTAATAGCCAACAGCAGCATCGATAACCAGCTTGTCAAAATTCTCCCTGGCATTAACAATTCGCTCACGGAGTTCTTCAATGTCTCTTATCCTTGTGTTGTATACCTTCTCCTCCATCAGTCTCCGTATCTTATTATAAGAGGAATTTAAGCGGGCGACCGTTTAGCGGCCAAAGATTAAGAGGAATGAAATCCGAGTCTCATTAGTCAACGGTTCAACATATTGACGAACTCAGTGAGCTGAAGCACCATTTTGTTGAAATGTGTAGGCTATTGTTCCGAACATTCCCGGAATTCAGACATCAATTTTATATGGAGCAGACAATCCCTGTAATAAGCTGCATTTATTTTCACTCTTGGTTCAATTAAATGGATTTCCGTTTTAACAATAGCCAATATACCAACCGAAACCATGCATGAATAGCCGGCTAAATGCATTTTCATGCAAATGACGTCATCATGACGTCACTATTTCGACTTGAACTTTTATATTTTCACAATTGTTAGAGAAATATGTTAGGATAAGAACGGTCTTTGAATTGTAAAAATCGATGAATATTTACTATTTATTTTCATATTTAAAAAATGGGTCCCTTTTTTTCCGGACACAGTGTATATATACGCGCACACATGTGCACGTGGCCCAATCACACTAGCATTTTCAGCAACTGATATTGCACATTGTGCAGGCGTTTCGAAGGATTCGTTCATCGGCGATATGCAGTGAAGGCGACATGATATTTTCTGTCATAGACGGTAGGTAAGCAACATAGTTTTGTGGTATGCACACAATGCCACATATACACACACGCACATGACACACACGGATATACATGTAGTATGCATGCGTGTAACCATACCATGAATGTAGGCTATACTCTGTATTCATGAGCATTACAGTGTGATTTTATACGGTCTTTATATACATGTATACATGTATGTATATAATATGAGTGCATTGCAAAACGTCCATTAAAAAACTCACACAGGCGCTCCAAGCCTCAGAAACGGTGTACCTAGAAATAACCGTATACATAGTCTATCCAATGTAGGCCTATACAAAGTCTAATAAATGTATATTTTGTCGGACGGCTGAACGATGAGGGTCTGATGGGGGAAATGGGTCTGATGGGGAAAATGGGTCTGATGGGGAAATGGGTCTGATGGGGGAAATGGGTCTGATGGGGGAAATGGGTCTGATGGAAGAAATGGGTCTGATGGAAGAAATGGGTCTGATGGAGGAAATGGGTCTGATGAGGGAAATGGGTCTGATGGGGGAAATGGGTCTGATGGGGGAAATGGGTCTGATGGGGAAAATGGGTCTGATGGGGAAATGGGTCTGATGGGGAAATGGGTCTGATGGAGGAAATGGGTCTGATGGAGGAAATGGGTCTGATGGGGAAGTGGTTCTGCTGGGAACGGGTCTCTTGATTGCAATGGATTAGACTTGTTTTTCCAAGGCTTAGGCTCTTCCATCGTTCGTCGAAATCACCGTTAAATGCGCAATTTCACATCGCCGTGTCTCTCAACTCAGTCGACCGCGGCACCCCCTTCGCCATTGTGTATACATACATCAATGCGGAAATAGTCCGGCTGAAGATAAAACGATCGGAAGAGAAGGAGAAGGAGGAGGAGGAGGAGGAGAAAGAGGAGAAGGAGCATGAGGAGGAGCAGGAGCGTGAGGAGGAGTAGGAGCAGGAGGAGGAGCATGAGGAAGAGGAGCATGAGAAGGAGGAGCATGAGTAGGAGGAGGAACATGAGGAGGAGTAGGAGCATGAGAAAAAGAAGGAGGAGGAAGAGGAGCATAATGATGAGGAGGAGGAACATGAGGAGGAGGAGGAGAAAGAGGAGGAGAGGAAGGGATGAGGAGGAAGAGTATGAGGAGGAGGAGGAGCATGAGGAGAAGAAGGAGCATGAGGAGAAGCATAAGGAGGAGCATGAGGAGAAGCATGAGAAGTAGGAGATGCATGAAGAGGAGGAGCATGGAGAGGAAGAGGAGAAGGAGGAATAGACGACAGGCAGACGATGATTTCTGGCTCTCATCTGATCGACCGACCGATCGCTCACTCACATCGCCTAATGTATCCGCGGATTACGACTGATCGATATCTATATAAACATATATATCTTATATATATATATATATGAAGCCTTCATCGGAAGAACCACTAGAGTCCATTTTTGACATTTTTTAGTTATCTATGTCCAGTCATTCTTAATGCTATAGAGCATGTATTGACAAGTTCCTTTTTCAGAAAACTAACGTAAGTCCAAAGTTATAATGAAAAGAAAATATAGTGTTCATGCAAAAACCACGGAAGTCCATGGACTTCAGTGTTTCTTCCATGAATTCACATGCAGGCCTATGTATGTATGCATGCATGTATGCATGTATGCATGCATGTATGTATGTATGTATGTATGTATGTTTGTATGTATGTATGCGTGCATGTATGCATGTATTTCGCTGAAGCATCTGCACTATGCCATCATGACTCTAAATAATCCTGTTTTAAAACGGAAATCTTACACTAACGATGAAAACACCACATATTGGCATTAAGTTACTCACAACACAAGGACAATCCACTAAAATAATGTTTCACCTTATAAAATTTGATTCATTTTTAATTGGTTATATTATTTGCTACTGAAAAGCAACTTTGCAATTATCCTTATAGGACAATTCTTGAATGTCCTGTATGCACACTGACAACTTGGGAAAAAATGTCCTAAAAATTGCCATATACAGCATGTTAAAAAAATTTGTATGTGGCGCCACCTAGCTGGTTAGCCAATATAATTTTAACATGTTACAGAGACAACACATATCAACACATGTGCCAAATGTTATTTCCATATTTTCATAAGTGAAGTACTTGTAGACTTACAAAGTTTATTTTGTGAATATCTCAAAATCGTAAAAATGGACTCTAGTGGTTCTTCCGATCAAGGCTTCATATGTGATTTATATATATATAATTATATATATCAAGCAACTATGTCATGTATATGTATACATGTATGGATATGTATTCATCGAGAGCATATTCCACACACAAATGCACACACACTCACACACACACACACACACACACACACACGCGCGCGCGCGCACGCACACAAACGCACGACAACACGCGCACACGCGCGCGCGCACACGACACACATGGGTTTGTCGTAATAATTGCAAATAGATGCAATGTCATGCAATAAACCATGCTTTATATATATATATATATAGAGAGAGAGAGAGAGAGCATGTAAATATGTATATATGTATATATATAAAGCATGTATATATAAAGCATGTATGTATGTATATATCTATATATAGCGTTTGTGTTTACGATTATTATTTACTAGCTGGGGTACCCGGCGTTGCCCGGGAAATTTAGGATTAGACCCGCTCAGGCCACAACCAAACCACACCCCACCTCCACCCAACCCCGTACACCACCCCTTCCATCCGTTCCCGCTTCACCCCTCCACCCCATCCTCACCACACCCCCACCTCCACCCCAAAAACCCTCACCCCACCCCGTACACCCACACCTCCACCCGCCCCCGCTTCACACCTCCACCCCTCCACCTCACCCACCCCCACCCTCACCACACCCCGTTCACCCGCCCCATGCCACTCATTTCACCCACCCACACCACACCTCCACCCCACCTCGTACACCCCACCCCCTTCCATCCGCCCCGCTTCACCCCTCCACGCCACCTCCACCCCATTCTCACCACACCCCCACCTCCACCCCAAAGCACCCCACCTCACCCACACCCTGCACCCGCCCCGCTTCACACCTCCACCCCTCCACCTCACCCCACTCCCCACCCTCACCACACCCCGTTCACCCGCCCCATGCCACCCTTTTCACCCACCCACACCACACCTCCACCCCACCTCCACCCCACCCCGTACACCCCACCCCCTTCCATCCGCCCCCGCTTCACTTCTCCACGCCACCTCCACCCCATCCTCACCACACCCCCACCTCCACCCCAAAGCCCCCACCCCACCCCACCCACCCCTCCACCCGCCCCGCTTCACACCTCCACCCCTCCACCTCACCCCACCCCCACCCTCACCACACCCCCACCTTCACCCCACCTTCACTCCTCCACCCCACCTCCACCCCACACTCTCACCACATTCCCACCTCCACCCCCGAACCCCACCCCACCCCGTCCACCCCACTTCGTTCACCCGCCCCATCCCACCCCTTCCGCCCTCCACCTACCACCTCCACCCATCCTACACTCACCCCTACCCTCCACCCCACCACCCGAACCCCCAGCCCAAGCCAGCTCCCACCCCACCCCACACCCTCCACCAACACACCCCAAACTCACCCACCCGACAACACCCCACCACACTCTGACCTCTCCACCTGTACGCCACCCGTGAAATTAGGGTTTTCTGGGACGAAGAGGGTGGGGAGGGAGCGTAGGGGAGCGATGGACGTGGGAGGGGAGGGGGAGGGGGAGGGGTAGGGGGTTGGGAGGGGTTGGGGGAGGGGTTGGAGAGGGAGGGGAGGGGGAGGGTAGGGGAGGGAGAGGGAAGGAGAGGGGAGGGGCAGGCGAAGGGGGAGGGTTGGCAGAGGGAAGGGGAGGGGTGGGTGAGGGGTTGGGGAGTGGGAGGTAGGGAGGGATGGTTGAATGCTCTTTTCAGCCACAGCAACGCGTGGCCGGGTTCAGCTAGTTGACTATAATTATAGTAAAACTTTACATCCAAGCGGATTGGAAGATCATTTACATCAGCTGCGTTTATATAATGACCATGAAAGCGTTTTAAAAGGTGTTTAATAAACTTAGGGTTTTCGCCCCCACCGTGGCCCCCATGGTGGGGGAGATTCGCCAACAACTCCACTGGGTGGTTCCGATGGCCCTCTGTCTAGGTGTAAAGTTTGAAATCAATAGCTGCGTTTTATTGAAAAAAATTTGGGGGGTTTCGCCCCCCACCCTGGCCCCCATGGTTATAGAGAATCGCCAACCCCTCCACTGGGTGTCCGACGCCGAGACGGAGAGAGTAGTGAAGGTTTGGAGTGAAAAAGTCAACAACTGTCGAAATGCATTCCGGTCAAACACACAGACAGACACACAGACAGACAGACAGACAGACAGACAGACAGACAGAATCCTCTCTTTATTAATATAGATAATCTAAATGTGAGTAAACTTCAATGCATAGTAAATAAGTAAACCGAACATTTCCTGCACAACACGTACAGAATGCAGATTGACCGTATTTTTGTCTGGTGATGATGATACACATTTGTTGATAGACATGAACACGAGCACAAGTACATATTGGTTATTAAATACGCAACAGAGAACCAGTATTTCGTGCAATTTGCAACAGAGTACAACCTAAACGTTTACTATAAATTATATATTCGGTAACACATCTGTTAAGTTTAGTGTGCAGAATCGGTCGAGAGTGTAGATTTAGGCATAATGTGGTCAAATATTGATGCATCTCTGACTCAGCTATATAGGCTATAGCGACCCTTCAATATTGCTACTCAGAGGTGCTTTCGACTATTATATATAGCACGGACACTGAATCGAAGTTTCACGGTGAAGTGCATGATCAATTGCGAGTTAAGTACAGTAGCCCAGACAGTGGCGGATTTAGGTTTTATTGCACGGGGGGGTCGAGGAGAATTTCAAGAGGGCGCCTGTACTTACATAGTAAAATACAGTAGGCCTAAATTAATTATAATTCATCCAATTTAGCCGAATACGTAAAACAGAAGCAAGAATCTAGAAACTTTTGTAAACTTGTGATCTTGACTACTCACTTGATTTACATAAATTTATCATATTTACGCCTATTATATAAAAAATATTTATTAATGTAGACCTAATTTATTGCATATTGATCCAAGCTTCAAGCAGAAACTTAATTAGTTTATATAAATAGCTTTCTGCGTGATTTCATTGAAGCAAAAATGATTTAGGCCCTATAGTTGGTTCAAAGTCGATTTTCGCAGCAGGACCACGTTCAATTGAAGTTAATGGCAAGCCAGATAGACGTTCATTTGTCATTCTCAATCGCAAATAACTTTTGATAATCTTCAATGTACTGAAACTTTTTTAAGCAGTGGCAGATGTAACAGGAAGAGTCAAGTAAATCTTATATAAGCCTAGGCCTACTTAGCCTAGTATAGTATTGACAAATTAGGGGGACCTGGTGCCAAGGGCGGATACAGAAACTTTGAATGGGGGGGGGGGGCAAAAATTATAGGAATTGGGTCTGGGGAAAAAAATTCGTGTCATCTGCCAAAATTTTCGGAAAATCGTACCATTAATTTTCATCCGCCAAAAAAGTTGATGACCTTTTTTTAGTCCTCAGATTTAACTTCTGAAAAACATGCCACTTCCGAATGGGGGGGCAACAATGCATGGGCATTTCTTAATAGGGGGGGGGGGCAAAATTTGCAATATATACATTGTTCCACAGCATCTTCAATCCAAATGGGGGGCCACGATACATGGGCATTCCTAAATGGGGGCCATGGCCGGATAAGCCCCCCCTGGATCCGCCCCTGCCTGGTGCCATCCGTTTTTCAATCAAGAAAGGTAGCACCTCTTTAAGTTGTAGTTGACAAGACAGTGATGGACGTATTGACGTAAGCGCGTCTTTAAATGTATCATATTATACGATAATAGGCCTGCGCAAACCGGCAAAGGGCCAAATAAATAAATATAAATTAGTAATGACCGCCAGAGAAATAAATAAAAATAAGTAGGCTAATTCTTTAATGAGTGTTAAATTCATGGTGTGATTGCGTAAAGTCATTAGAGATTAGAATAATTGTAATAATCTGGCAAATGTATGAGAATTTACTTTTCACGAAGGATATTTTAGGTTTACGTAGGCTATACGGTACGGTCCGAGGGGGCGCCATTTTTTGCCCAAGGGGGCACGGGGGGGCGAACAGACCCCCCGGGCCCGTACTAAATCCGCCACTGAGCGGACTGAGTAGCCTATCAAACTGTCCTTAACTCGCAATTGATCATGCATGCACTTCACCGTGAAACTTCGAACATCTTCGACATTAATTTTATCAACATTTATTACAAGACTTCATGTCGAGATGATCGTATAGTAAAAAACAGTTTACAATTATGCAATAATAGGCTAGATCTATATAATTATGAACAAGTACATGCTGGGTCTAATTCGTGAGTGAAGGGTCTCTTTATACGCGGCGACTTGAGGTGGATTCGAACCCGCAACCTTCCGGCTCCAAGGCACCGAACACATAGGCCTACTGTAACTACCGTGCCGCACGTGTATCTGTGAATCAGTATATGCAGTCCATCGATTCATTCAATCTTGTTTAGGCTATACCTGGAGATGGATTGGATCGATTAATATTCTTTCATCTGTTATTGAACATTGTCGTCAGTCGTGTCGCATTTGCCCATTGTTCCCTTTTTCTTCTGATCTCTTGAGCCGCTATAAGCACATACAATGCATTGTCATACATGCATTGTCACGAAGCGTCCATTAAATTTTCCGCTGCTGTCTGCCTCTCCTATTTGAAGTTTCTGTTTTCTCTCTCAAAGATTTACCATCGATTTTGCAACACATTGACCTATAATCCTATATGTTGTAAGAGGTTTACTTCAAAAATATGTTATTGTTCAGTATACTATTACACATTTGAATAAGTAAGTATCCTATTCACATAGATACAATAGCAAATTTACATAATTCACTGTTTACTGTTTGTAGGTGTGTGAGAGAACGTGGGCTGTGTGTATGACAATAATATAAACTTATAAAGAATATGCGCTATACAAGTATACATGTAGCGATAGTATATATGCATATTTAAACAGGTTCTTATCATTGCGTGTCTTGCATTGGATTAATAATAATTAGCGTAAGATATCTTAGCGGTAGAATAGTGTCGTGTTTTGTGGCTTTGTAATCTATATCTATAAGAAAGGATGTATGTATGTATGTATGTATGTATGTATGTATATATGTATATTTGTCCAGAATACACGCCCACAGTTTCGCAGCTATTGATCTGAAACTTTGCACCTAGATAGGGCTCCATCAAACTTAGCAAGTGCAGGGGTTGGCGAATTTCTAACCCCATGGGGGCCAAGATGGGGGGAATTTTTGGGGGGGCCAAAAAAATTTTTTGGCAGCTATTGATGTCAAATTTTGCATTTAGACAGAGGACCGTCAGGTCCTCCCAAAAAACAAGTTGGCGAATCTCTACCACCAGGGGGAAAATGGGGGGGACCCCAAAACTCCATTTTGTATATTTTTACACCATCGCCATAGTTTCACAGCTATTCACCTGAAACGTTGCAGCTAGATAGGATGCCACCGGGACCACCTTGCCTCTCAACCAACACACACCTCGCTCGCCCCGCAGGGGCCGGGCGGGGCCGGGCGTTGTTTAAGGGGGCGAAATTTTTAGGGGGGCGAAATTTTTCAGCTATTGATGTCAAATTTTGCATTTAGACAGAGGGCCGTCAGGTCCTCCCAAAAAACGAGTTGGCGAATCTCTACCACCAGGGGAAAATGGGGGTGGACCCCAAAACTCTATTTTCCCTATTTTTACACCATCGCCATAGTTTCGCAGCTATTCTCCTGAAACGTTGCAGCTAGATAGGATGCCACCGGGACCACCTTGCCCCCCAACCAACACACACCTCGCTCGCCCCGCAGGGGCCGGGCTGGGCCGGGCGTTGTTTAGGGGGGCGAAATTTTTAGGGGGGGCGAAATTTTTCAGCTATTGATGTCAAATTTTGCATTTAGACAGAGGGTCGTCAGGTCCTCCCAAAAAACGAGTTGGCGAATCTCTACCACCAGGGGGAAAATGGGGGGACCCCAAAACTCTATTTTCCCTATTTTTACACCATCGCCATAGTTTCGCAGCATTTCTCCTGAAACGTTGCAGCTAGATAGGATGCCACCGGGACCACCTTGCCTCCCAACCAACACACACCTCGCTCGCCCCACAGGGGCCGGGCGTTGTTTAGGGGGTGAAATGTTTTGGGGGGCGAAATTTTTTCAGCTATTGATGTCAAATTTTGCATTTAGACAGAGGACCGTCAGGTCCTCCCAGAAAACGAGTTGACGAATCTCTGCCACCAGAGGGAGAATGGGGGAGGCAAAAACTCCAATTTTCACATTGTTTTTACCATCGCCATAGTTTCACAGCTATTCACCTGAAAAGTTGCAGCTAAATAGGGTGTCACCGGGACCACCTCGCCACCAACCAACACACCTCGCCCCGCAGGGGCCGGGTGGAGCAGGGCGTTGCTTAGGGGGCGAAATTTTTGGGGGAGGGTTGGGCATTTTTTGGCAGTTTTGCAGCTATTGATATGAAACTTTGCATGCAGTCAGAGGACCGTCAGGTCCAGCCAGTGAAGGGGCCATGGTGGGGCGTGAAACCCCAAACCGTTGCTATTTCCATTCCGTCGACACAGCTTCACGGCCATTACATAAAATTCCCGGGCATCGCCGGGTATCCCAGCTAGTATTAAATAAGTGATGAGGGTTCAGTCATTTGAACGCAGTTCGATCATAATTATCTGCTAATATGCAGCTGCTTCGAAGACGCTAAACGACAGCGTGAGACGGTGATTTCGAACGGTATATGATATTGTGTAGTAGGCCTACTCGGTGCAATTCCATGGATGATGCCTGTGTGAAGTCATATGGACCTTGTCACCAGCTACTGTGGGGCGCGCTGGTGTAGTGGTGGCGTCGTTGCCATGGAGCCGGAAGGTTCGAGGTTCGAATCCACCTCACTGCGTAAGGACCTTGGGAAAGTCCTTCACTCACTATAATTGCTCCGCGCTTCGGCGTGAAACTCCGATGCAGTGTCTGCTCTGCATTCGGGAGCGCCTCTGAGTAGAAAGAGCTTGAAGGGGCGCTATAACAAGTGCACATACAAACAAACTGTAGAGCCGCCTTTCGCCTTCTTAAATGGATGGATGGATGGGTTGGATGGATGGTTTGGATTGATGGATGGTTTGGATGGTTTGGATGCATGGATGGATGTATTAATGGATAGGTTGGATGGATGGGCTGTATGGATGGATGGATGGATGGGTTGGATAGATGGATTGGTGGATGGTTCGGATGAATGGATGAATGGATGGATGGGTTGGATGGATGGATGGTTTGAATGGATGGATAGGTTGGATTGATGGATGGATGGGTTGGATGGATGGATGGATGGATAGATGGATGGATATATAGATTGATGGGCTAGATGGATAGATGGATCATGGAGGATTTTGATAAATGGATAGATGAATGATTGGATGTCTGGATGGATCAAAGGATGGATGGATGGGTTGGATGGATGGACTGGTGAAAGGATAGATGGAAGGATGGGAGGAAGGAAACACCTACGGATGGATGGACGAAAGGAGTTTCGGACCGAATTCCAGCTCAACATATATTCCCATTCTACCCCACCCTACGTTTCCTCACTTTCGTCGATTGCAACTCTGTCTCCAACCTTCACTGCAGCTTGTCTCACGTTCCCACCCTCCCACGCTCCCTCCATCTCCTTCCCCTCCCGTCACCAATCGAAGACTAATGCAATTTCCCACGCTGACTATAATTATCGCCTGCTGCAGGACCACATCGCGTGATGCTGTCTACTTCTCACCTTCTTTACAACAGACGATGCAACTGTTGCATTCCCCCCTCCCAGCACAGCCACCCAATAACATCCATCGTGGCATAAATTTATACATACAGAGTATGCATAGTCCAACCCATCCATCCATCAATGTGTGCCACACATACATGCACGGTAATAAAACTATAAATATATTTACATAAATTATTTCTACATAAGTGTATACACATATACTCATACATAGGCCTACATGCATGCTAAACACATCATCATCATCGTCGTCGTCATCATCATTGTCGTAGTCATCATCATCTTCATCATCATTGGTCAATGGGCTCATCGCCCGTTCGTGTCATTCGCACTAAACACATTGTAAACAGTTTGCTCTGTTATGCAGGTTTGTGCGCACATCCGCATATAAACAGGATTAAACACACACACACACACACACACACACAGGCGAACATACATGTAAATAGATGTGTGTGCATTATGTAATATGTAATCCAACTCATACACAGTATACATACATATCACGCAAACGTGCAAATTAATAGAATATGTACACATGATGATTGCGTGAGTATGAGGTGTATATAAACAAGGATCTAATTTCATTGTTGTTTGGCAGACAATGTTTTTGCATGGGTCACATCATCACATGGGTCACATCATCACATGGGTCACATCATCACATGGGTCACATCATCACATGGGTCACATCATCACATGGGTCACATCATCGCATGGGTCACATCATCGCATGGGTCACATCATCGCATGGGTCACATCATCACATGGGTCACATCATCACATGGGTCACATCATCACATGGGTCACATCATCACATGGGTCACATCATCACATGGGTCACATCATCATATGGGTCACATCATCATATGGGTCACATCATCACATGGGTCACATCATCACATGGGTCACATCATCATATGGGTCACATCATCACATGGGTCACATCATCACATGGGTCACATCATCACATGGGTCACATCATCATATGGGTCACATCATCATATGGGTCACATCATCACATGGGTCACATCATCACATGGGTCACATCATCATATGGGTCACATCATCACATGGGTCACATCATCACATGAGTCACATCATCATATGGGTCACATCATCGCATGGGTCACATCATCACATGGGTCACATCATCACATGGGTCACATCATCATATGGGTCACATCATCATATGGGTCACATCATCACATGGGTCACATCATCACATGGGTCACATCATCATATGGGTCACATCATCACATGAGTCACATCATCACATGAGTCACATCATCACATGGGTCACATCATCGCATGGGTCACATCATCACATGGATCACATCATCACATGAGTCACATCATCACATGGGTCACATCATCACATGGGTCACATCATCACATGGGTCACATCATCACATGGGTCACATCATCATATGGGTCACATCATCACATGAGTCACATCATCACATGAGTCACATCATCACATGGGTCACATCATCGCATGGGTCACATCATCACATGAGTCACATCATCACATGAGTCACATCATCACATGGGTCACATCATCGCATGGGTCACATCATCACATGGATCACATCATCGCATGGGTCACATCATCACATGGATCACATCATCACATGAGTCACATCATCACATGGGTCACATCATCACATGGGTCACATCATCACATGGGTCACATCATCACATGGGTCACATCATCATATGGGTCACATCATCACATGAGTCACATCATCACATGAGTCACATCATCACATGGGTCACATCATCGCATGGGTCACATCATCACATGAGTCACATCATCACATGGGTCACATCATCGCATGGGTCACATCATCGCATGGGTCACATCATCGCATGGGTCACATCATCACATGCAGGGTCATGAAGACTGAGTGGTCAACGTTGGGAAAATTGGTCATTGCATTAGTATGTCTCTCACACTCTCCGCCTCGCTTACCCTATGCCTCTGTCTGCCTTCTGTTTGTCTGTCTGTCTCCCTATCTATCTATTTGTATCTATGAGACCTCATTTTTAACTTCATCTCCCTCACCCCTCTCCCTCTCTCCTCCGCTTCTTCCCTTCATCCCTCCTTCCTCTCTCTCTGTCTCTCTCTGTCTGTCTCTCTGTCTGTCTCTCTGTCTGTATCTCTATCTGTCTGTCTCTCTCTCTGTGTCTTCATCACTCAGTAGTGGCCAACGGCGGGTACAAAATCTCGTTAAAAAGCCATTAAGAGAAGTCATTAAAAACCCATTAGTTACTAAAACATGTCACGCTAATGACCTAAAAGCAATTAGGTATCAAAACACAATGGACCTAAAACATCGTTAAAAGTCCATTACTAAAACATGTAGCCCTAAAAGCAATTAGGTATCAAAACACAATGGACTTACGAATCATTAAAAACCCATTAGTTACTAAAACATGTCGCGCTAACTATCAAAACACAAAGGACTTAAAAGGCAATTGAAACACTTAACATAGGCGTATGTTCTGGTAACCCTTTGATGACTAAGCCCTTTTCCTCTGTAGTGTTCTAGGAGTTGTCATGCTTCATTGCACATTTCTTAATTACTTTCTTTGATCTAATTGTAAATATATCTACCAGCACAGTCTTGAATTTGTAAAACTCAGAGTAATTTCCCATATCTCTGGGAATTCCATACTATTTTTAAATGTGCTTGTGCAATACACATCTTATAAAAGAGCAAATTGAACAGTCCTGAGACAGTTCCGATTTCTATTCGACAACTTGCTGCAGGGAAAAATGTTTGCAACACGTACACTCGTACCAATACCAGTAAGTAAAGACTTTTCTTTAAACTATGTATTAAACAGTATATTGATATACATGTATAAAAATGTTGTCATTTCATAGTGTGTAGAAGCAATATAGCTCAAATTTTCTGTTTTTTCTATAGGCTATGAATTTCAAAGAGTGCATAGGGAACAACCGATACCTGACGGCCAGCCACTACAAGGACGAACTCATGGTGCATATACGTGAGTATGCAGAAGATGGTGGCAAATCCTATCCAACTAAGAAAGGCATATCCTTCAACAAAGCTGCATGGGCGAGATTTCGGGTGTGTCTGGACGAACTGAGCAGAAATGTGGATCTTTTGAAGGCAAATCAACCTGTGGACCTCTATCAACATCTCGGCGGTCGCTATTACGCCTCAATTTCCAACAACTTCAGATGTGTGAATATTCGTCGCTACTTTCTGCCATTCAATACTACCAAGGAAAGACCAACGCGCAGCGGATTGGCTCTTCGATTGGACGAGTGGGCCAACCTCCTTCTCAAAATTGAAGAGCTCCACGAACATTTTCTTAAACTTAAAAATGCTATGCCATGCTATGCCTCTTTAGATCATGCGAATCAGCTGGGCGCTTTATCATGCACTCAATGCAATCCCTTCGGACTTTAAATCTAAGCATTTCTGAATAAAGAATTTGTAACAGATGAAACTTGTATTTTATTTACATGCTAGTAGAGTAAAGAACAAACACATTGGTATATTTTCAACCATTTTTTTTTCTGCATCAAATCTTCACCACTATACACACATACATACAAGAAGAATTAAACGAGTGTCTTTTCCCTAAAAGTCTCTCTTTTAATATACAACACAAGTCAATCTAAATTCTACTTCATTTAATCTATAAACTGTAACAATAAAACATAGTCAGTCAAACTTTATTTTCATACATCTTTATATAGCACAATATCTTTATGTCCATATGCAAACGAATCAGACGAATTTAGTAGAAAGCGCTTGTCATCATAAGGCGAAAGCGCCGCTTTCTGCAATTCAACAGTATGAAGTTGATGCTGTTTACTTTGTATGGCACAGAATTTGGAACTTGTTGTTTTTTCATCAAAAATACAGGATCTATAGTCGGCATGTCTAATATTCTTCTTCACAAAGCCTCGCTGAATCCCCTTAGCAGTCTTTTTCTCCTTGTTGTTAGGCAAAAGAAGACTGTACATTTTTGCCCTTAACCCACAAAACTCTAAAACTGCCTCCCCATTACACTCATCATTGAACTTGCCTATGACTTTAGCATTTGTTCGACTATGTAAAAAGTGCTCACAGGGATAGTCTGAGGTATCATATTCGTCCATGTTACCCTGCATATCTCCGTATATATCAGGTGTAAAAATGTGATAACAAAGGCTATCGGTGTCTGTGAAAAGGAGTTTGCAGGCATTTCCGTAAAGGGGTAGAATGTGTTCATAATGGAACTCGTACATTTTCAATTTCGAAATGTCCAAAATGCACATTCCAGCATAAAGGGGCTTGTTGAGGAAGACATTCGAATTGGTCAATTTTACCACCGTCAGATCTTCGTTTATTATCGAATAACATTCGAAATTTGGTTGAGCAACAAATCTTTTAGCGCTTTTTACATTTGTAACAATTTTCACTTGAACATGTTTTCTGTTATTCTGCATGGTTTTGCCGTATATAGAGTTGTTCATTAACTTATAAAAATCTTTTTCAAACGAAGATTTTGCAGACTGACGTTTGGATGTGTTGAAGTCGATGTACTTTTTCAACCATCGACTTTGTTGGATTTCCAAAATTTTGTGAATTTTGCTCAATTTCAGACCCATTTTGAGGTAGAATTTCAGATTACGATAATGAACAACATACCGAGTCTTTGGCATGAGGTTGGGTACCAACTTTTCAACTCCGCCTCCAATTTTAGACGAAATTTTGCGTGAAACGGACTGTGCGTAAGGCGATATCATGTCAGGTCTTATCTTCAGTCTCTCAGGTGCAAGGGGATAATCGTTGTGTTGGTCATGGAGATGCGAAGGGTAGTCCAAGTCCACTTCCAACAAATAGCCCATGTCATCGTCTGTCAATTTAGTGTCCAAGTCGAAATTATCAATTTCGTCAGTGTCTAAAAACCGAAATTTTCCTGTCGGGAGAGGTTCGGACATGGCATAACCGTACAGGTTATTGCAATCCAAGTACATTATGTAGCTATTTGGCACATTTGGGTCGTATCCTTGGGCAAGATACGGATTATTTGCCTTGGCGTATCTGTTTGAGATCATGGAGACACCACCTCTCATGCCCCTTTCAACAAAGAGGTAAATGTCTGGGTCTGTTATTAATTCCAAGTTTACCTTTGTCATGCGTAAACACGCGTCGAAACTAAGGCCAGGACTACTATAATAGTGAAGAGGATCCAATTTGTAAAAGTCCAGGGACATGCTGCGAAAGGATTCAAACACGTCTGCCAACAAAATAACGTCAGTCTGCAAGTATAGGTCGTGGTAGTCCTGCATAGTCTGCATGTTGAAAGTCTGCCAAATCTGTTGTGCATAGTCGTAGTCTGCTTGGGTAATGTCCTCGTCAGTCAATTTGCTGAAAAAGCAGCCTTTGGGTGGCAGAGTCCTTTCGGTCATTCTGCAGGCCGAAGTCATGTATTCGTAAGGAAATACCCCCTTACGCAACAGTAATTTGTACTTATCCGAAAAAAGTCGGCGCAAATGCAAGAATTTAGAATCGTCTTCTTTTGACAAATTTTTGACCAACAGATCCAAACTACAGTTCAGAAATTGCAGGGAATCTAAAAATCTGATATTATTGACTTCAAAAGAAAGATACTTTTCCATGTTGGTTGCAATAGCTTTAATTTCGTGACCTGCAAACTCCTTTGTCATGTGTTTAAGTATTATGTGCGAGTCATAACCTTTCAAGTTGTGAAAAACAACTGGAAGAAGGTAGTTGGATGTTTGCTGCATGTTGCTCTTTGTAGGCTTTCTAAATTTCAATTTGAGATTGCAAGGCGAACAGAGCGCAGAAATAAAGTTGCCGATCATGTGGCAATGGTGTTTGACTTTATTCTGAGAATTCAAAGCGGTAGAACAAGAAGGGCATGCTGTGCAAGACTCAAAGTCCAACTTCTGCTGCTCTGAGAGTGGTTTCATGGGTATGTTGGTAGCCAAATTTTTTTTAATTCGAGTCTGTTCGGATTTTACATGAGAAAAGAAATGATCCATGACATCAGGACCCGAATAAACGTATGGAAGAGCGTCATTCAAATGCGGAAAGGATGAAACGGTGAAGCAACAAAAGCCGCTAGGAATATGTGTGTCCAGAATTTTGGTTGCTTTTGCGCTGTCTGCAGAATCATTTGGTACCAGATAACTTTCAAAGTCGGCATATAGGACATATGGCAGCGCCATTTCATTCTGCGTGTTGCTAAATTTCAGGTTACAATTTTCTGGTGTTGGATAACGCACGGACTGAAGCCCGTGTTTGCCGCATTCCTCCATGTGTTCGTTTTTGCCGCCAGCGGTGGTAAAGCAGTAGAGGCAGTATGGACATGGAAAGACTCTGGACTTGTGAGAATTGCGCGAACATAAGAGTGCAGAAAGATTTCGCACTACAATGTAATGCCGTTTCTCTCCATCGTTAAGCAGAAGAAGATTTGCAACGTATTTCCTACCCCTGTGAGCACTTGCATACAGCGGTGTAAATGTTTTGCTGTCTGGATTGAAATACATGACATTGACCGAATATTCTGTATTTAGAACCTCAAAAAGCGAAATTTGGTCAATTTTCATGGGGAAGTTTAAACCCTCAGTGACAAGTTCATCCAAATATGGTTTGTAGTGACTGACTCTTTGTGGGTTAGCACTTTGAAAATGAGAAACAGAAAGCAGGCTATACAGAAAGCATTGATCATCATCGTTCTGTATATTTAGTGTGGCACGCTTATTTAACAAATATTGTGGAGTAGGTATGTAGCTGGAGCCACCTATTGGGTCATATACTGCATTGCAAATTTTAAAGTCCGCAATGCCGCTAACTACCCAACCAGAATTTTGTGTTGTAAATGTCTCTACCAGTTCGTCTATTCTTTCGACAGCTTCTTGCAGTTGCTCCTGTATTTGACTCGGATGAAGAAGTATTGCCGGTACCGTCTTGAAGTAGCCGACCGTCCTACTTTCTCCTTCTGAGCACTCTCTTTCGAAGTTCACATCTATTGCCACATACCATTTCACCGGGCTAAAATTAAGAAATATTGAAAAAGGCCTATATTTGGCAGTATAATGAGGACTTTGTGTGTGTGTGTGTGTGTGTGTGTGTGTGTGTGTGTGTGTGTGTGTGTGTGTGTATGTGGTATAAGTCAAAGGCTTTGCAATGTGAAAAATAAAAATTACTAGAATATTGGTACATATACATGAATGTGTGTATATCAAAGATTGTACATATGCACTCTGATTTTAACTGAAATATTTCTAAGTACCCACAGCACGAAATGTATAATTTCATAAAGCATATAAAAAAAATTTGTGTGACTTACCCTTCATCTCTGAGAGTGTCCTCCAGCGTGTTGATCATTCGTGGTGCTTCTTCCTGCAACATGGCGTGAACGTCTGTTGTTTGCACGACTGGAAGCGATATGTCGATGAAGCAGTTGTTTGTGGATGTGCGCACGGCCGGGTTCTTCTGCTTCTTGATGCACGTAATGCACACATCCTGTCCAGCCCTGAAGAATCGTGGTGCGCGGCGATTCTTACATTGGATGCACTCTTTCATATTCAGACATCTTTGACAGAGGTTGTTTGTCAATTTCTCCTTGTAATTCTTACAAGATTCGCATCGTTCTAAAGTTTAACAGAAATTATACAAATTTTGAGTTAAAGTTTGCTTGCTGCAATAAGAATGTAAAAGCATACAAGCATAGCGTGTGCGACAGGTAAGAAAAGTAAAGTTAGGCTTTATAAATATATATGCAATGTAATATTTTTTCATTTATGAAAGAAATAACTTACGTGTTGACTCGTTCTGAATGTTGGATGAAGTTCCTTCTCCACTCGATTCTTTGAAAGTGATGATGCCCGTACCACCAGAATCTGCAAGAATGAAAAGAGAAAAAAAATATTTAAAAAAAATAATTTTATAAGTAGAAATTGCAGTACCTGAAAAAAATTGTCATTTTACATTGAAAGTTGTTTGAGTATAATTTAAAATTCACTTACTAAGTTTCTTCTCCTTTGGCTGTACACTTTTGTCGGGTGATGATACTCGTCTTTTCGCTAAAAATAAAATAAAATACACTTATTTATACACTAGCAATATTTATTCAATATTTGTAGGGATATAATATACAACACTTTATTTTTTAAAAATTAATCTGTATTTTAAAAATATATGCATTGATGTGCTACCTGGCATTTTTCCACGTTCCAACTTTCTTGCTTCTTTTTTCGCTTCTTCTTCCGCCTCTATTTGAAGAACGTAACCCAAAAGTTCTTGATCAGTCATAGGACCCCACATTTCGGCCAATACGTCCTCCTCTGAGTCCGTCAGCAACACCGAAGCAGCAATCTTCATTGCCAAATCTATAAGTAAAATAAAGAAAAGTTAAAAAGAAGAATAATTGTGTGAACAAGACTTAAAATATAAGTAAAGTTTGCAACATATTATGTGTGCAATACATAATGTAAGAAGACTGAATTAAATTCTACAAATGATAACATTTTCAATACAGATGACATGAATACATTTTAAGAATTTAAAAAGCTATAGACAAAGTGTTTGCGAGCAGCCTACACACGTGGAAAAAACAATGCAAAATGTCTGACAACATTTCAGGTAAAACAATGCAGAACAATCGCAAACACTTGATAGGGGTGTAACATGCATGTCTGCTCTACTTATGAAAGACAATAAAAAATTTCGAATTCAACTTACTTGTTGGAGTTGGTGCATCAGACGACTCTCTTGCAGTGGTGGAAGACGATGGTTTGGCTTGCGACTCTGACGACGATGAAGATGTTTGTGCCACCGGCGAAGGCAGGTCTGCAGGTACCCAAGACGGCGCCGTCGAAGGTGGAGGTGCGACCGACCAAGATGGGCCTGCGACCGGCCAAGCTGGCGCTGCAGTCTGCTCTGGCGGCGTCCAAGACGTCGCAGCCAAAGGCGTCCCTGCGACCGACCAAGTTTGCCCTGCCGAAGGTAGGGCTCCGACCGGCCAAGTCTGGCCTGACGTCGGCGACTCTGCAACCGACCAAGATGGAGCTGCATGCTGCTCTGGCGGCGTCCAAGACGCCGCCGCCGAAGGTGGACCTCCGACCGACCAAGTCTGACCTGTTGAAGACGGCTCTGCGACCGGCCAAGTCTGGCCTGTTGAAGGCGGCACTGCGACCGGCCAAGATGGACCTGCGACCGGCCAAGTCTGGCCTGTTGAAGGCGGCACTGCGACCGACCAAGATGTACCTGCAGGCTGCTCTGGCGGCGTCCAAGCCGCGCCAGCGACCGACCAAGTCTGGGCTGCCGAAGGTGTCCCTGCAACCGACCAAGATGGAGCTGTACGCGCCTCTGCAACTGTCGAAGTTGCTGCGTTTCGTTGGCGTCCTGCAATAAGATGATAAGGCCTGTAGCTAAAATACTGCATTTCTGAAGAAGACGAAAATATTTTATCGAGTTCTTTACATGTATTTTTACATCAAAATATAGTTTACTTGGAGGCTTCACAGAGATCACCACATAAAAATTTATTCTGAAGTCATTTCGTGAAATTATAAGTTATAAAAATACTTGTTACTAGCTTATAATTCCCAATGTCACATACTCAGCTCTTCCAATCTGGCCATAATTCGAAGTTCTTCTTGTTTCAGTTCTTCAATGTCAGCACGCATTTTGGACACTAAGGAAAGAAAGAAATAGCAGACCTATGAGGACATTTTCAAAGTTAATGAAGGAAATAAGAGATGAGAGAATGAATAAGATAATGAAAGAATTAGTAGGCTCCTATTATAGCTTGCAATGAAATTACTTCAGAAGTTGCCGAAAGCTAATAAAAAATTAAAATAATTCTCACTTGCTGACATCCTTTTGGTGTGCGATGAAGCCTCGCTCTGCTAAACGGCTGCCTCAAGGCTGTAGAATCGTCTGTAGATTTCAGGAACACGTTGTAGAGAAGCGTCTGCTGTTTTCTGAGGCGTCTGTGCTATTCTGTAGAAATTTTCTTCGTTTTATAGAAGCCAGATACTGGCTGATGACAGAGAAAAGAGACATTTCGCAATACTTTTGTGTGCATGTATGTGTGGCTGTTTGTGTTTGCATGCTTCTGTGTGCGCCAATAGGCCTGGTTATGTGTGTGTGTGTGTGTGTTCCTTACAATATTTGTGTACGTGTCAGATGAAAGAATTTTTTGAAGTGTACCACGCTCTTTGAAGATCAAAAAGAATATTTTTGATGCCTGCCTCTTTAGAAGTTCGCCGAGGTCTTTTGATGATGAAAGAGAATGTTTGAGATCAAGGAGACTTTAGAAGTCTTGAGTACAAATGTGAATATTCGTTGAGGGATGAAGGTATAATACTTTGAAGTGACATTTATGTGTGTGTTTCATGTTTGCGTTCAAAGGCTGCCGGTTGACTTTGTAGATGGGAGGAAGAGTGGGGAATGGAGGAAGAGGAGGGTAAGGAGGAAGAGAAGGAATGGAGGGTAAGGAGGAAGAGGGGGTGTGTATAAGAATATGTGGCTGCTGTGAATAAGAATGGGCGCTTTGACGTATGATTTTATGCGCGTCTACATAGCCTCGTGTGTTATAAATCAATACGTGTGTGATCAAAGATTGTGTGTGTACGGACGATAAAAGCAATGATTTCTTAATATTGAATGGGTGTTCTTTACAATTGCGTTCGTCTCTTATTAACGCCTGTCCAGTTCAATAGACGATTCAACGGATCCTTCGGTGCCCGAGGCGTTATGCTTGTCGGAGGTCTGTTATGGCACGCCTCACTGCGCGCGCGACCACCGTCCGTCGACCGATGCCTCGGGGCATAAGTCCGTTATGTTTGGCGTACGATTGTCAATCACACGCTTCACTGCGCGCGACCACCGTCGCCGCTTTGTCGCCTCGGGGGTGTTCACCGTTGTGTGACCATAATTATAGGGTTCAGTGGGCGCACTCTAGAGGCGTCGACTATTGGGGGGCTATGGGAGTGCAATACCCTGTGAAGGGATAAAAATTTATTATTCAATGTCTGTAATTATTTTTGACGTAAGTCACACAGACAGACAGACAGACAGACAGACAGACAGACAGACTGGAATGCACACGCAAAGGCCTTTACATCAAAAGGGTTATAATTATAGGGTAGTTCCTAGAAGAATGCACCACTCCAAATAAGTGTTTTCTCCGCTGCGGTGTTTTTGAAATGACAGTTATGGGGGAAGAATACCCCACTCCAGTTAAGTGTTCTCTCCGCCGCGGTGATTTGAAAAGCCCAGTCCTTTGTGTTTTCTCCGCCGCAGTGATTTGAAAAGACCAGTCCTTTGTGTTCTAACAGTGGATTACGTCATTTTTCCTTTGTGTTTTGATAACTAATTGCCGTTTTTAATGGCTTTTTAACGAGAGTTTGTACCCGCCGTTAGCCACTACTTCACTCTCTCCATCTCTCTCTCTCTCTCTCTCTCTCTCTCTCTCTCTCTCTCTCTCTCTCTCTCTCTCTCTCTCTGTTTCACTCTCTCTACCCATCTGTCTCATTGTATTCCTCTGTTTCTGCATGTCTGTCTGCCATTCTCTATCTGTCTCTCTCTGTACTCTTTCTTTCTCTGTTTGTATCTGTTTGTTTCTGTCCGTCTCCGTCTCTGTCACTTTTTCCAACCTCGATCGTGACTACTCAACCAAAATAATGATGATTATAAGCAATCTCCTCGCATTATCCACAGACCGATAGCCTACTGCATTATAGGCTTGTGTCGAATACATGCACATAAGCTTAGTCAACACATTTGGCCATACAAAACACACGCCAGCACACGCAAAAGCTCATGCGCACGCACACGCTAGCATATTAAGGTCTATATTAATTTATAACACGAAGCACTGAAGAATGTTTTGTCACAGCAGATAGCTGACAGTCATGTATACATGTACAAAATTGTACAATGTACACGTACATTATTTAGGGATTTTAGGCCATCGTAAGTTTCAAATCCACCACATCAAAGCCGATCGTATTTTGGTGATTGTATTAAATGTTGGTGTCATATAATTAATGTAGGCCTACTTACTGGATCGATTTAATAAAATTATGATATCCTACGTTGCTGCCAAGAAACCTGGGTGATGGTGCCAAATTATGCAAAAACCTGTGTCTACATGTATTAGGCAACCTAGGTACATTTTTTCAAGTGCATAAATCTGCATTACCCATCCCCATAATGGTTTCCTTACATGGTTCGCTTACCAATGCAGGATATAATTTCAATGATTTACATCTCAACTATGTAAGCTTATAACACGGACGATAAAATATGCGTGGCGTCCATTCAAAGTGATGCACTCTGCATGTGGTGTAGGATCTCAAACGATCAATTCATTGAAAAATTAGTTGAATTGAGGCCACGTGTTAGCTCGCTAGAGAAAAAGTGCGAACATTTGCATTTACGGAAAACACAATGATATATAACAGAAACACAAAACATTAGCTTAGTATTATAAGATTCAAAGAGCGACTGACAGAGACAGACAGAAGGACAGACGGACATACACAGACAAATAGACAGACAGACAGACAGACATGCACATACAAATAGACAGGCAGACAAACAGACAGACAGACATGCAAAGACAAATAGACAGGCAGACAAACAGACAGACAGACATACAGACATGCACAGACAAATAGACAGAGAAACATGCACAGAAAGACAAATAGACAGACAGACAAACAGGCAGACAGACAAACAAACAGACAAGCATGCTCAGACAGACACATATGCACAGACACAGGGTTGTTTTAAATAAATTTTTAGAACTGCACAACTCCTTCTTTCCTTTTCCATCCTAATTAACGCAATATCATTTCCTATGAATTCTTCAGATGACTCTGACCTCCGCAGACTATAATGAATGGCCATCGAGCGACAAATAAATCAACTGAGTCGAACTCCTGAATAAATATCGTCTCTTGTCAGACGCAGCGTTGTCTGAATGTTCATCGGATTCTGCAGTTGATGGAGTCCTTGCAGCAGCAGCAGCAGCAGCAGCAGCAGCAGCAGCAGACAAAGACCTCATCGGATGCGACTGCGGTTGCAGCAACAGAGGCGATGGTCTGTTCAGACAGACAGACAGACATGCAAAGACAAATAGACAGGCAGACAAACAGACAGACAGACATACAGACATGCACAGACAAATAGACAGAGAAACATGCACAGAAAGACAAATAGACAGACAGACAAACAGGCAGACAGACAAACAAACAGACAAGCATGCTCAGACAGACACATATGCACAGACACAGGGTTGTTTTAAAGAAATTTTTAGAACTGCACAACTCCTTCTTTCCTTTTCCATCCTAATTAACGCAATATCATTTCCTATGAATTCTTCAGATGACTCTGACCTCCGCAGACTATAATGAATGGCCATCGAGCGACAAATAAATCAACTGAGTCGAACTCCTGAATAAATATCGTCTCTTGTCAGACGCAGCGTTGTCTGAATGTTCATCGGATTCTGCAGTTGATGGAGTCCTTGCAGCAGCAGCAGCAGCAGCAGCAGCAGCAGCAGCAGCAGACAAAGACCTCATCGGATGCGACTGCGGTTGCAGCAACAGAGGCGATGGTCTGTTCGATTGGAGATGGATATCCGGAGCTGGACGTCATCTTCGATTTCTTCGCTGACAATCCTCAGAAGGTGCTTCCGGTGGACGCGAGTGGACCTCAGAGGAGAGACAATCCGTTCTTCGATCCGTACTGGGAGTCGATCCGATTGATGCAAGATAACGAATTGTTCATCGAGGGAACATTGCTGAAAAGCGTCGACTGCAAACGTAAGACCATCGATACATACATACAAACATACAAATCCACCCACATCTCGTGATATATTTCCTCAGTCAAAACTGACCGTTTAGACAATAACTGCTCGATCCGAAACAACACCGGATTCTTCCATCCGGTTGAAACGATCAAATAACTGATCATTGATCTCTGTCTGCCTCATTTAGACCGGACGAAGAAGACAATGAACGAAGAACCGTTTAGTCAAAACAATGGAATCTGGTATTGAAAAAATAATAGCTTAGTTTTCACTCAACTATTTCGCTGTAAAAGACCGAGTATTGACCAGCGATTGCATCTGGGATTGTCGTCTTTGTCGTCGTCGTCGTCGTCATCATCATCATCATCATCATCATCATCATCATCATCATCATCATCATCATCATCATCATCATCATCATCATCATCATCATCATCATCATCATCATCATCATCATCATCATCGTCGTCGTCGTCGTCGTCGTCGTCGTCGTCGTCGTAATCATCATCATCATCATCGTCGTCGTCGTCATCGTCATCGTCATCATTGTTATTATAATTACTTCAACTGCTACTTCTACTACTACCTCAACTACTACTACCACTACCCCTACAACTATTACCATTTACTACTACTACTGCTGCTATTACTGCTACCAGAATTGCAATAACTGCTGCTGCTACTACTACAACTATTGGTATTATTTCTATTAATATTGTCTACGACTGTTATTACTGTTGCTACTATTGCTACTGCTATTGTATCGCCAGCAGCAATTATTACAGTAATTATAAATATTATTACTATTTTTGACCAGAATCAGTGGTTATTGTGGTGGTTGCTGTAGTTATAGTTACGGTTATAGTAGTAGTAGTAGTAGCAGCAGTAGTAGTAGTGCCAATTGTAGTTGACCCACTAATAGTAGTGACAGCTTCTATTAACAGGCGTATCTGTACAATAGTATTGACAGTATAGAGTTGTAGTAGTTGTGGGCATAATAGCAATTGTTGCTATAAAATAATATGATTGATCGGCTTCATCACAATAACCATCACGATAAACATCGTTTTAGTTAGTTGTATAAACACGTCAATGCAGCCACGCGTTTAATGACATTCCCACAAAAGCTGAGTTACATTCATTAAGAGAAAATCGCTCAACAGTAAAAGCAAACAGCGGTCATTAACTATCATCGTAACTATCGTCATCACTGGGAGGCGCCACAGAAACGGGCCATGAATGTTTAACGAGGAGTAGAGAGAGAGATAGTGTGGAGCCAAGCTCGACAGTAATTACGTCATACCTCCGTGCGAATCTCTCTCTCTCTCTCTCTCTCTCTCTCTCTCTCTCTCGATCGATCGATCGATCGATCGATGGATATATTATTCACAAGGACATAATATTAACGCAGGCAAAAGATGCTCTCGTCGGCTGAAGATATCCTGCTGCAGGGCATGTGTTCATTGCAATGGAGATTGGTGTAGCCATTTATTTCTGTTTTCTATTCTTAAAAATGGGACCGACTTTTGTTTCAGCTCACTTTCCGTATCTGCACTACATCATCTACAAGAGTGCTGCTCTTCCAGTAGGGGGTGTAAGCGGCGGCGGCGGAGGAGGAGGAATCGGGGAAAAGATTCGGCCTGGTATGGTGACTCCGGATGCCCTTGCAAACGGAAAGATCAGCAATCCAGACCTCAACAAACAGTTCGTCGATATATTGCGCAGCCAAGGTGGACACGATATCTGCTCATTCGTTCATTCATTCATTCATTCATTCATTCATTCATTCATTCATTCACTCATTCATTCACTCATTTATTTATTTATTTATTTATTCCACTCACTCATTTATTTATTTATTTACTCATTTATTTATTCATTCATTCATTCACTCATTTATTTATTTATTCCACTCATTTATTTATTTATTCATTCATTTATTCCATTTATTTATTTATTCATTCATTCATTTATTCATTCATTCATTCACTCATTTATTTACTCATTTATTTATTCATCTGTCTTATTGTGGCTCATCACATTTTTGAGCATTGCCACCTGTACCATAATAATAGTGCGAGATATTTTCTTGCGCGAACTTCTGACAACGTGTGAGAGTATGGTGTCGACATTTCCATTTAAAATGAACAGTTCTATATATAATTTTATATATACACTGTGCCCCATAAAAAACACACCAAAAAACTTTGTCATGAAACGCGTGTAAGTCTAATGTTAAATAAGAAAAAGTTATGCTTCATTTAAGAAGATGTTCGAAGTTATGTCCCTTCACTTGAACGCAGGCTCTCAGCCTTGGCCGCCACTGTTCAATAGCTTTGTCAATGATACTCTGCTTCAACTGTGCCCACACACCGATGA
>OX243823.1:12041032-12043532 GCA_945859605.1 Lumbricus rubellus | reverse complement strand
ACCTTCCAACCCCAACACGGCCTACATCGTCAGCGCGTTCAAGACGGCAGGCAACCTGGACAGCCTCGACCGAACGTGGACCTACTGGAGCGGCGCCGACTACATCGTTGAGAACATTCCACGAAGCCTGAAGCTCGAACGAGTGACATTCCACAAGCTGAAGCACGGTCTGGAAAAGGAGAACTTTTCCTACGTGCTGCTCTGTGAGATTGGGGAGGCGATGGCCGATCTGAACAGGGCCAGGGAGTTCATCGACACACTTAAGTATCGCCAGTGTGGCGTGACGTCCATGTACGTCATCGATCACTTCTTCTAGAGCAGGCGCTATAGAAGTCAAGTACTTTATTCGAGTATTTACAAACAGGTGTTTACTTCTGGAGTATAAGTCTGGTTTGCGGTGCTTTCACGTATTATACTTCAACAGTCGTCTTGAGCCAAAGAGGAAAGGTGTGGCTGAAGTGGGCACATCAGTGAGAGGTTTGAAGGCATACTTATACATGTATCGAGTACGTTGAGTACGTTGAAGCTGCCGTACTTGAAGTTGTTTGGATGAGCTAGGTTTCTTATGCATTGTGCTCTTCCAGGTTTATCCTTCGTCTTTCTCGCGTGTTAAGTATATATATATATATATCTATCTAATTATATATATATGTGTATATGTAATAGGCTATATTATATATATATTATAACATATATATATATATATATATATATATATAGTTCATTGAGTTCGAGTCATTTTCATCAGGATAATCGTTTACAATATTATGTTTACAAGGCATTGAGACAGCGTATACGGGCCTATAATAGTCTATATTGTAAGTTTAAATGCATATTCAAAAGGCGCTATGTAAATGCTCTAAGTGAATGAATGAATGAATGAACGAACGAACGGATGTATTGATGGTCATGTATGGATATGAATATTAGTCGTAGGTCTACTATAATGGATTTATCTTTATGAAATGATGTTACTATAGATGTGATCATGTGATTTTCAGTCTTATATTCTTTGCACGCGTGGCTGTTGTCTTATATTTTGGCCTTAATAAATTCAAATATTTGTCTGATTGCTCAGTATATGGTCTTATTTTTCATCGAATTCATTGGTTGAACAGACCATTAATCATCAATCAATCAATCAATCAAATTTATCAATCAAATTTAGAGTAGGCCTCGACTTTTTCTTCACATCTTACATTCTTGCCCAACCACTCGATCAGGTTAGCAAAGGCCCACCTTTTCAATACCAATAAAAAACTTAATCACGGAATATATCACATACTTCAAATACCAATTAAGGGCTCACATCTCAAATGGCAAAGTCCCATCTCTCAAATTGCATATAATATGCTCATATCTCTACTTTCAAAGGCCCATCTATCGAATAGATATATAGAGTCTGACATCGAATAGGGAGCCCCAGCCCCGAATAGAATGAATCTATAATCATCGAATAGCACTGCAGGGTCCAATCCTTGAATAGAAAGAGTTTATACCCCATACAGACCTTGCCACATTGGCCTACATAGACTACATGATATTCAGGATGTGAGCATCAGATTTGGAAGAGAATGTCAGACTATTATAATGCTGTTTTTCTCGAGACCTTATCACATCATAATTATTCTTTTAGTGTACAGAGGAAAATAGTAATTTTGAACAAGATTGGTAAATCAAGAGCTGCGACATCCATAAGGGCTTCCGTGAAACAGTCTTTAGTAGCCTAAAAATTTCAAAGTAACTATAGCAGGATGGCTTGATGATAAGTAGCCTACCACCGAACCTTGCAAATGGACAATCCTCTATCTGTAGCATTTCACATTTATATATGCAATCAGCCATTGCCTAAATCCACGTGGGCATCTTAAAAAAATGCACAAAATTATGAAGGGACAATTTTCACTCCCCACAGTCAGAACAGATTTAGGACTCTGCGGCTAGAGCTATCACAGGTAAGGTATAAAGGCCTACATGCATAATATTATATTGATGAAACGTAACGGAGAGTGTGTGGGACTGTGGGTGTTGATGAATAAAGAATTTAGAATCTAGCATCCAAGGTAAGTTTTTTATGAGGATGGAAAGGGTGCCAGTGAAAGCGACACCTAGCGAGTGAAACCAATGAATCCTGGGCCGTGGTGATGATGGTGGGGAGAGTGGTGGTGATGATAATGATGACAACGACGACGACGATGATGATGATGACACTGACGATTATAATGATGACGACGACGACGACGACGATGACGACGATGACGATGACGATGACGATGACGATGACGATGACGATGACGATGACGATGACGATGATGATGATGATGATGATGATGATGATGATGATGATGATGATGATGATGATGATGATGATGATGACGATGACGATGATGATGACGACGACGATGACGATGACGACGACGACGAAAACGGCAATAATGATGATCATTGATCTTGACTGATGTTGAATGTCAGCGCTTTCCTTGGTTTCACTCGCTAGATG
>OX243823.1:12018532-12036032 GCA_945859605.1 Lumbricus rubellus | reverse complement strand
ATTTGAACACTTTAATAAAATACGGAGAAACTTCAGTTTGAGGAACATAAATCAGATAACTACAGGCCTATCAATCGTTAGCCATAATGTATGTTCACAATTTCCTCCTTCGGCCTCAACACATGCACAAAGACGTTCCCGTCAATGACTAATTGCTGAATCGATTACAGCTTTATCAAATTCGCCACATGTCTGCATTGAGCCTACGCCGACACAGTTCTCCGACCGACATAGCGTGCTTTTGTCTTGTAAACTTTTTCTTGGATGGATCCGATTTGACCAGGGTCTATGTCACTCTATGACAACAGAGGCCGTTACCCTGGACAGAAATTTGCTTGACATATTGCAGCACTTAATAAGCGAATTTAATGATAGATTACAAACCAGATTTTATAATCCACGTGATTATGGTCTGGGCTATTTGGAGGCCAAAGTGCAGAATGCATGAATTCTGCATGAGTCTCGATCGTTTGTGAGCAGTTCAACAGTATAGCGAGCTCGGTGAGCAGGAGCACCATCCTGTTGAAACATGTAATATTCGAACAACTCTCAGATATCTGGTAGTAATTTCTGCAATCTGCATCAGCAAGACATCAAGGTAGTATGCACCGTTAATTTTAACCCCAGGTTCCACAAAGTGTACCACTGCTCTGCCAAGCGCCGACACACCAACCGAAACCATTACTGACTTGCTGAATGTCGAACGTGTTCTGAGCAAACGATTCCCGGGTAATATGTTATCTCTTCAGTGTTCGTCAGCATACAGGCGATCATTTTGACCATCTGAAGGTGAAGCAACAGTGAACAGTTTTTCGTCGGTGAACCAAAGTGCAGAATAGCGCATCAACAACAGTAACTGTTACTGTCTTTCTCTCTCAAGGTGCGCCCGTTTGTTGACCTCTGTTATACGCTCCTTGAAACATTTTAAATGACTTCAACTTTTAACTGGTATTATCATCGTATGGTTATAGACTATAAACGTTTTATCCTAATTTATGTATTTTCGGTACACCTATCACTCTAGTGGAATCATCGAAATTTTTAGGAGTTTACGTAGACCAACATCTGTCCTGGAAGGAACACGTGTCGAATATCGCAACCAAAATAGCAAAAAACCTAGGAATTTTATCACGCATATCCAGAATTCTCCCACCACAGACCAGAACCTCACTCTATTATACACTCATACATCCATACATATCTTACTGTAACATTGTTTGGGCTTCTGCATATAAGTCAAACCTCTCGAAAATTCTTGTCCTCCAAAAAAGGGCGATTTGTTGCAAAAATCCCTTATGGAGCCCACACGAAAGCAGAATTTTTAGGTCTAAAAATACTGCAACCAGATCAAATAAGGCAATTACAAATTGGAATATTTATGTATCGATATATCCATAATCAACTACCAGCTACCTATAAAGATTACTTCAAATTCAGAATTGATATTCAAAAGCGTGGCTTGAGAAATACTAACCCTTTCTACACGGTGTCCCAAGTGAAGTGAGCCCCTTTTTGTTTTGGCGATATACTTGTCAATTCTAAATGAAACTCTATAGAATTTCAGAGAATGTAAGAGGGATCATATATCAATGTTTCCTGAAAATTTCATCCAATACTACAAACAGTGTCCGAAGTTATGAACGTTCAAATTTGGGCAACGAAAAATGTAAGTTTCCAACATGTAAAAGATAGGAAATTAGTGTTAGCGCTGTTATTCAAAGCTGATGTTCAAAATGCGGTCCATTAGCTCGAAAGCCTCGAATGCATGCTCTAACGTGCTTTCGCCATTCACTGATTGCATTGTCAACAATCCCTTTGATCAAAACGATTCCATTCTTCCACATTTCGCAGTTTGAAGTGGTCTCTGGTCAACGTGACGCGCATGCGAGTTTCATAAGGCTGCGATGGGCCAGTTTCTGTTAGGAAATTCCATTAAAAACCTTTTGCACCGTAATGTTTTTCTCCTATTAAATTTTTTATTAAACTCAAATCTTCTTTGCGGAAACCATTTTTATTATTGTCCCCCATCATGGAAATGACGGAAATATGACGGAAATATTTATTAATTTAGAAAGTAAGACGTGCAGTTGCAAGCAGTAATATCCTATCTTTTACATGTTGGAAACTTACATTTTCCTTTGTCCAAATTTGAATGTGCATAACTTCGGACTCTGTTTGTAGAATTGGATAAAATTTTCAGGAAACATTGATAATTTATCCCTCTTACACTCTCTGAAATTTTATTGAGTTTCATTTAGAATTGACAAGTATATCGTCAAAACAAAAAGGGGCTCACTTCACTTGGGACACCGTGTATATTCCCTTTGCCCGCACTAATACAAGGCTTGCATCTATTAAATGTATTGGACCAAGAACATGGAATAGTATTCCTCTTGATATTCGCTCCCTGTCGTCTCTCCGTCTCTTTAAACGGGAGCTTTCTACCTTCATCCAACAAGGAATGTAGACCTCTACCAATCTGGGGAAATACTGTTAATTCACCTTTATACGGGAGTGTGCACTTGTTTTTCGTGTATATGACTGCACTGACTTTATTCCACTTTTCTAACTCACCTTTTGTTTTGTATTATTATGCTAGTTAAGGTATTTTGTTCATAAAGCTGCTTTATTTTCCAGTCGGCCGTGCTGAATATTTCTAAACCAATTCTCTCAGGTGGCCCTGGCTAGCGGGACCTTTGGCCCCTTTTGGGTCTCCTGGGCGATCCGACATAATACATATATGATGTAGAATTACAGTATCTGTAAAGTTGTTGGTTGCCGAATAAAAAATGTTATGTTATGTTATGTTAACTAGCTGAGTTTATAGTTGGGAATAGAATAGTTTTATTCTCAATAATATTTTTAAAGTGTTGGTGTTAAATTCGTTATTTTATTGTAGGGGTTCGGTTTTTTCGTTCGCTGTGTATATATAAAACCAAAAAGCTACATTATATATATAGAGCCTATGTAATATATAAAATACACCACTCCTTAAACATACACCACCCCTATATTTTGCCCATTCTGATTGATTCCGAGCATTTATATAGCGCTTCTTCAAGAAACCTACTCAGAATCGCCCTCTGCGCTGGCCTACTTGATGTTAAGACATGTCATTAAGACAAAAAATATCACAACAATTAGCAAACAATGCACAGTAAGCTGGAAGAGGCACCATTGGCGTGCACACACCACACACAGACACACACACACACACAGAGGTGGAGCCAAACAACGGATTTCGTCAACAGCTGACAGATGGCGTGTATGGATGTTCCGATTCTCTGCAGGACGGTCTGTCTCATCTCTGTTTTCAGCATAATTTCCTCTTCTCCTCCAATTTCTTATTCTCTATTCTCTGCCTCTGTATCACAATAGGTCCACCTCGGCTGATCTTCCCATCCATGGATGACGTCTTGTACGATGCTGCTCCTTTCTTTCTTCATCGGCCATTCACCGATGTCGTCTGCGACTCTCTTCTATTAAACCATGCCACGCGTCTTCGTGCATAATTAGCCGATCTCAGCTGCTGCTGCTGCTGCTGCTGCTGATGCTGCCTCCCATCCTAACCAGCATCCCTCTGCTGATGCTGCTGATGCTGCTGTCGCCGATGCTGAAACCTACGACTCCATCAAATACAGTCATTGGCGAACGTAGAGACGGACGGACGTACAGACAGGAAGACGGACATCTGGACGGACATTGCCACAGACAGACAGACAGACAGACGGACGAACGGAAGGACGGAAAGACGGAAGAATAGGATAAATGGACGCAATGCAGAGGGACTAACGGACAGCAAACTAAAAGCGAAAAGCGGACAGGCAGGCAGACAGACAGACGAACAGAAGGACAGAGAGATAAAGACGAACATTTGGACGGACATACCCACAGACAGACGGATGGATAGAAAGACAAAGAGAAAGACAAACATTTCGACGGATATACCCGCAGACAGACGAGCGGACGAAAAGACGGACGCATGAATGGACGCAGAAGGAAGGAGGGTCGGTCGGACTAACGGGTTGAAGGATGGTCGGTGACGGCGGTCAGTGGTGCAGTGCAAGCCGCAGCGAAGCCGAAGAGACCAGAGTAACGGATGGCCTGGACGGAGGGAGGAATGGAGGAAGTCAGGGAGGGAGGGAGGGAGTGAGTCAGGAAGGAGGGAGGGAAGGAGGGAGAGATGCATGGAGGAAGGGAGGAAGAGAGGGAGGAAGATAGGGAGGGATTGAGGGAGGGATGGAGGGAGAGAAGAATGGAGGGACGAAGCGAGGGAGGGACGGATGGATGGAGGGCCTGCCTGGAGAGAGTCGCCTTGCATGGAAAGGTCCTTGTCTACGCGACGTGGCGGCTAAGTGCTCCAACATCCCTCCAGCCTCATATCCCTCAATGCCCCAATATCCCTCAATGCCCCAATATCCCTCAATGCCCCAATATCCCTCAATGCCCCAATATCCCTCCACCCGACTGCATCCGGCTTTCCACACGACGACTCAGGTGGACTAATTTCGTCGGACGAAAGGAGAACATCATCGATGACCCAGTTGAAGGAAAGACCCCCTCCGTCGCTCTTCTATCTTCCTCGTCAGTAACCCTACTACGCCATAACAACACGACAACCCGTGCGACAAGACCTAAGAATGAAGGGCTAGAACCCTTACATTGTCCTGGAATTCGGGGCTTACACTAATACACAGGGTAGAACACTGAAATTATAAAATAGACTTTTAAAAGTGGGAGAGAAGGTACAAACTGGAGTGGCAGCATGTTGGCACGAGGATCCGAAGGTTGCTGGTTCTGTGCCTGTCAACCTCGTAATGTTGACTCAACCCCTTCTGCTCTGTAGATGGCGACTGCAAAACGAGGATAGAACGGCGCCTTGCAGACTGCAACAAAATTACATTCAACTTCTGATAAACATTTTATGTTTGTGCACTGTTATGTTTATAATGAGTTAGTATAGGTTTCGAAGATGAGGTCGTATCTTATTTCGACGTTTCAACAAAGTTGGAATGACTAATTAAAAAAACAAGATCATAATGAATTTGGGCGACTTAAAATTGACCTTTGTCATCCTTGTTGGAATTGTCATTATCATCACGACTAATAAACGCACCTTTATCGTTTTCATCATCATCATCATCATCATCATCATCATCATCATCATCATCATCATCATCATCATCATCATCATCATCATCATCATCATCGTCATCATCGTCATCATCAACAACAACAACAACACCACCAACAACAACGACAAAAACAGCAGCAAACTCGTTTGCACCATCGTATTCCTGTGCTTTCTGTTGAATACCAATGTGCGAATGTCAATGTGCTGTAAGTGACCTTTGCTGATGTGTGTGGAAAGTGTAGGTGGAACGTGCTTCCATCACCTGCGCTACAGTTACGTCCGATGCATGACCGCTCGCATACAAGTCATTCATGCAAGGCTTTTGCAATCACGTAATCAACTGAAAGGTTGCTTGTGGCATGAGCTGTTATATGAAGGCCATTCCACTGCAAAGAGCCAACAGAGGCAAATGCACGATTCTGGACTGTGGCAGACCTATACCGTGGTACAAGAAGGTCATGGCCGTCTAAAGTGCAGAGAGGACGTTCAATGCTAGCTGAGATTAGGATGCCTAATAAGATCACCGAGGTAGCGAGGAGCTTGACAAAAAACATCTTATAGGTATAAGAAAGAGACTTATATACTGAATCCTGAATATACTGAATTATACTGGATTATGTAAACTGCATAGCCTACATTATTATATCTGGCAAATAATATATATATATAATTATATAATATATATATATATAATATATAATTATATTCAGCTTACAGTGCGAGAGAAATAATTGCAGTGGTCTGCCGACGCATAAGCGCTGTTAATATGCGTAATTAATTGCCCTGTGGACTGAGTTTCATCTTGTGCGTCTTGGTCACTTCCATTCGTGGCTGTATAGATATATTCGCTCTGCTGCACAGCGTCACTTCTCTGTTCCCCCAAAACCAGACCATCTGCAGAATCGCGCAGAAGCATCGTCGTGGTAACACTATGTTGTCCAACCTTCTATTGGTTAACCATCATCTTTTTGTGGCATGGCCAAAACTCGTAATCGTCATCGTAATCTATAAATTTCTAAAGCGCCACTTTAAAGCCAAGCGCAGGGCACCCGCTTATTCACGAGCACTATTCCGATGGGGTCGTAGTTCGGTTACCAGAAGATCAGAGGTAGAAGAGTAGATGTTATAAGGTTGATGGCGTTTAAGTCGAGACTTGAATGAGGTGGAAGTTCAGGTGAGCCGGGGTAAGAGTTCTTAAGGAGGTGAAACTTTAGTTTTGAATGTAAAGCCCGAGGAGTCGTCAATATAGGAGCCTGTATAAGGTGGTGATGGTAGGTGACGAGTAAGAATTAAAGATACAAAGCAGGAAATTAAGAACGTGGGTATTTTTCATGCAGGTTTCTATGCGAATTCTCAGTGTCACGTTGTTTATCATTAGTATCCTTTGTTTTTCATTAGTAGCCTATCCTTTGTTTATCATTAGTATCCTTCGCTTATCATTAGTATCCTTCGTTTATCATTAGTATCCTTTGTTTTACATTAGTATCCTTCGTTTATCATTAGTATCCTTTGTTTTACATTAGTATCCTTTGTTTTTCATTAGTATCCTTATTGCAAAAGTGCGAAGAAAATTAAAGAAGTAAAAGCAGCATCTAAAAATAGGTGTCAGTTTTCTGGGGTGTACGAGCCCTGTTTGCCCTATATACGCCGTATTTTACACCGGCGTCCATGAAAGAGAAAAAGAGAGAGCGAGAGAGAAACAGAGAGACAGACATAGACAGAGACATATCTGACAGAGACAGACAGAAACAAAGACAGACTGAAAAATAAAGAGAGAGAGAGCTCTGCATCGACAGACAGAGACAGACAGACAGAGAGGGAGAGACAGAGAGGGAGAGACAGAGTAAGCGCGTCCTTCATTCGTCTGACCTGTATACAGCTTATTCACAAACGAGCAGCAGCAGCAGCAGCAGCAGCAGCAGCAGCAGCACACCCTTTCCATTGACTGGTGGTCCAGTCGTCCGCAGATTAGTATTCATCCAACATCATCGCCATCATCATCATCATCATCATCATCACCATCATCATCATCATCATCATCATCATCGCCATCATCATCATCATCCCCATCATCATCATCCCCACCATCATCATCAGCATCATCATCATCACCATCATCATCATGGCAGGAAAGGCAGCAACGGCAAAAGCGGCGTAGGGGTCGGAGTGGGTGGAGGAGGCCAAGGACGACGGCCAATGTGGTCAGGGGCGGAGGAGGAGGGAGGGGAGATGGTCGTAAGCCATGGTGGCTCTCGGCTCAATCGTGCGTCCCAAGTAATCGTCGTCTTGCTCGGCGTTGGTGATGCTTGCGGAGGAGGTCACTCTCTGGCTGGCTGTTTTTTATGGCCAGCGGTTGCGAGAGTAGTGATGATGGTGGTGGTGGTGGATGTTTTGGTGTTCATGGTGCACTTGGGTGGTGCTGGTACTGGTGGGCGATTGTGCTTGTGTGTGGTTCTGCCAGTGGTGGTGGTGGTGGCGGCGGTGTTGGTGGTGGAGGTGGTGGTGGTGGAGGTGGTAGTGGTGATGGTGGTGGTGGTGGTGGTGGTGGTGGTGCATGGTGGTGGTGGTGGTGGTGTTATTTCCTGCTTTCCTGCTCGAGTCTCCTCCTTACGCTGTTACTCGACCTTTGCGCTCTTTTTCTCTCTCTTTCTGTCGCTTCTTCGGTCTGTCTTTGTCTGCCTTTGTCTGTCTCTGTCTGTCTCTGTCTATTTTCTTCTCGAGTAACTGCAACAGGCAGAAATAAATTTATTTTCGCTAATAATTGTAACTCATTTATACTCAAAGCTAACCCATTCCAGCTCCCATCGCTACCACATGCACTTTATCGCCTTTCAGCACTTCTTTCTGAATGTTGCGCTATATCAATTTGCTAATTAAATGCAGTGAACTCTATACGAGTTCAAAGCACAACAATAGACATGCATGCAAGTTGCCCATCACTAATGACAGTCTCTCTTTTCTCTCGTTCACTCTCTTTGTGTTTCAGCATTTCTCGATTTTCTCTGTCTCTCTGTCTCTGTCTCTGTCTCTGTTTCTGTTTCTGTCTCTGTCTCTCTGTCTCTGTCTCTGTCTCTGTCTCTGTCTCTGTCTCTGTCTCTGTCTCTGTCTCTCTGTCTCTGTCTCTCTCTCTCTCTCTCTCTCTGTCTCTCTCTCTTTCTCTCTCTCTCTCTCTCTCTCTCTCTCTCTCTCTCTCTCTCTCTCTGTCTCTCTGTTTCTTTCGCGACCAAATCCTTTCATTCATTATTCAATGTATGACCATTCATCGTTGTTGCAACCTTAACGAGCAGCTCATCTATTATTCTACATCTACTTCTTTCCTATTCATCCCACCCGTTTCCCTCTTTCATATCAGCGAAGAAGGAGGAGAAGGAGTAGGAGGAAGAGGATGAGGAGGAGGAATAGGAGGAGGACGACGACGAGGAGATGGAGGAGGAGGAGGAGGAGGAGGAGGAGGATGATTAGAAGGAGGAGGAGAGCGAGGAGGAGGAGAATGAGGAGGAGGAGGAGGAGGAGGAGGAGGAGGAAAAGTAGGAGGAGGAGGAGGATGATTAGAAGGAGGAGGAGGAGGAGGAGGAGGATGATTAGAAGGAGGAGGAGGAGGAGGATTAGAAGGAGGAGGAGGAGGATTAGAAGGAGGAGGAGAGCGAGGAGGAGGAGAATGAGGAGGAGGAGGAGGATTAGAAGGAGGAGGAGAGCGAGGAGGAGGAGAATGAGGAGGAGGAGGTAGAGGAGGAGAAGGAGGATTAGAAGGTGGAGGAGGACGAGGAGGAAGAGGAGGAGGAGGAGAAGGAGGAGGACGAAGACGAGGACGAGGACGAAAAGGAGGAGGAGGTATAGGATCCACCGTTACTGTGTTCCATGTGTACCTCTCTTTTTCTTTTGAACGGCCTTTGCTGGGATGAACCGTTCATGAAATGATTGCGTCGATACACGTTTCATGCAGCGGTCTTATAAATGTGGTTTCGAATCAGGCGAACTGTCATTAAAGTTGAAATAATTATGTTGCTCATTGCTTTAATAAATTTTTGAGATACCGTAGCTTTTGGCGTTTCTAGTGAAGTGCGAGTGAATATTATCAGATCCAAGTTGAAAGAAATTATCCTGATATGTAGGTAATTGATTGGGGCGCGGTGGTCTAGTGGTGGCGTCATTGCCTTGGAGCCGGAAGGTCCGAGGTTCGAATCCACCTCCCCGCGTAAGGACCTTGGGCAAGTCCTTCACTTGCAATTGCTCAGCGCTTCGGCGTGAAACTCCGATGCAGTGTCCGCTCTGCATCGGGAGCGCCTCTGAGTCTGAGTAGAGAGAGCTTGAAGGGGCGCTATAACAAGTGCACATACATACATACATATTTACTAGGCGATACATGAAGTAGCATGTAACTCGAGCGCCTCTGAGTAGGTTTTTTAAAGAGGCGCTATATAAGTTTCTCGAAATGAATGAATGAATATAATAATTATGTCATGAAAAGTTTTAATCGTGGTAAGTTTAGGAAGCTTGTCTAAACTCCCATGTAGACCTACATGTACATGCATACATTCACACACGCATGCATGCACACATTCAAGACCTGAGTGCAAGCGCGTGCATGTGTTTACAGGAACATGCGTAAATACAGGAATTGCTGCCACGGAATACAGTAACTGTTGTTATAATGCTTTGTATTAAGTATACATGTAGGCCCCTGGTCCTACATTAGTTTCCTTAAGTCTATCATTATCAGTTACTTTGTCACGACATTTAAGCAATTTCTCAGTATTTTCCGTCGCAGATTTTTCTTCTATTTTCACTTAACAATATACCCGGGGTAATCGCTTTATAATTTACCAGTTAAGCACAGAAAAAAATTGTGTGTTTTCGTTGCATATCTAATTTCAACGTCTAATCACGATAACAGCCTCTATTAATCGCTGCGATTATGTCTAAGTCTGTGAGCGTGGGTGCACAATTGCAGTATGTATGTGTGTGTTTGTGTGAATGTGTGTGTTTGTGTGTGTCTGTGTGTGTATGTGTTTGTGTGTGTTTCTGTGTGTTTGTGTGTGTCTGTGTGTGTTTCTCTGCATGTGTGTATTTGTTTGTGTATTTGTGTGCGAGCGTTTGCGTGTGTGTATATATGCCTGTATGACATTTTTGAGTGAAACATTCATAACAGCTTGGTTCAACTTCTCTTTGGAAACTGAACAGTGAACGGGCTGCAGCTGAGTTTTAAGCCGCGACGTCGCATAAGCATCGTCCGTATAATATAACGGACGCTGATCCGCACCTTAGCCTTCAGCCGCATAGAGTTCTGCGATGTCGCAGGATGCTAAGCGACACACCACCACCATCACCATCACCACCATCACCATCACCATCACCACCATCACCAGCAGCATCACCATCACCCTCACCACCAGCACCATCACAACCATCACCACCATCACCATCACCACCACCATCACCATCACCATCACCACCACCATCACCAGCAGCATCACCATCACCACAACCACCACCATCACCATCACCACCATCACCACCATCACCAGCAACACCACCATCATCACCATCACCATCACCACCAGCACCATCACCACCATCACCACCATCACCACCATCACCACCATCACCATCACCATCACCATCACCAACATCACCATCACCATCACCACCAGCAGCATCGCCACCATCATCACCACCATCACCACCACCATTACCACCATCACCACCACCATCACCATCACCACCACCATCATCACCATCACCAACATCACCACCACCATCACCATCACCCCTACCGTCACCACCACCATATTCACCATCACCACCACCACCACCATCACCACCATCACCATCACCAGCAGCAGCATCGCCACCATCATCACCACCATCACCACCATTACCACCACCATCACCATCACCACCATCACCAGCAGCAGCAGCAGCAGCTAGGAAGCAAGCGTCTGCGGCGACGTGCATCTTCTGTTCGTTTACTATAGCGCATCTTCGATCCCTGTTGCTGCTGCTGCTGCTGAGCCTGATGCAGCAGCAGGCGGAGGATGAGGAGGAGGAGGAGGAGATGGCATCGACATGCATCCGTGTCATCTTGCTGCGTGGAGAGATGTCTTTGCGTCTGTCGCTGACTATTGTCTTCGACGCTGCTCATAGAGGTCGCTCCTCGCTCAGTCGGTCTCCATTGATATAATAGCATCGTCTGCTGCTGCTGCTGCTGCTGTTGATGCGGATGATGATGTGACTGCAGAGGCTGCTGCAGCGGAGTGCCGCCCGCCATATTTGATCATCATCATCATCATCATCATCATCATCATCATCTTCATCGTCTTCGTCGTCTGTTGCTGCGGATGATTAGCAGCAGACGACCGCTGCTGCTGCTGTTGCTGCTGCTGCTGCTGACATCGTCCGAAAGTAGCATCTTCTTCTGTCTAACTATAGTGGAGTCGACGACGGAACCAATGGAACAATGGATTCGTTAAAAGATGTCGACGTCGTTCGTCTGTCACCAGATGGCGCTACTATCAAATAATCGCATACACACGACTCCGGTATATATATGTATGTATATGTATAATGTATATAAATATGTATATATAATATAAATATACTGTACACACGATATATATATATATATATATAATTTATATAAATATACTATACAGTATACACACGACTCCGGTACTTAAATATATATATATATATTATATGCATATATATATATATAAATATACACACACGTTGATAATGGATGCATTACAAGCATAAATTTCTCTTGCCGTATATATACATATATATACATGTATATATATTTGTGGAGATGTACGAGCACACATGCAATGTGACATGTATGACTGAATATTTATCTTTCTATTTATGATACATTTTGTTTTAACTATTGACTTAAAAGGGTGGAAGTTTTAACAATATCATTCAGTTGCGTTTGGATAGGTTATTATGTATTACACCCGATTAAAAGGAATAGGCCTACTATAATCTTTGCAAAACATTTTTTTTATAATGATGTGCATGCATATCGTTTTACGCAATAGATAATAGTTTGGGAATCAGGGCCGGATTAAAAAATGTGCGGGCCCTGTTAGAAAAATGTTTGGTGGATCTTCTGCCGATAAATCTTATGACCTTTTTTAGTCGTTTGGTAGAAATTTCTTTAGAATAGGCCTATACCGATATTTTTCTATGTATCAACGTTTATCTTAATTCTGACTGTTGACTTGCTTCTCTGGAATCTGCATATATCACGTTAGATTTCTAAATCCCATTCACCCATACTCAAACACATGTGCACATGCAGAGAAACACATATACTTACATGCACACACACTCAAACAAACGCACACACTCAAACAAGCACACAAACACGCAGATTTCCATACACACTCGTCCAATTGATGCATGCAACACATAGAAACAATGCTGATAATGCTGTTACTCTTTAAAAACCGAAAAGCGCTTTCAGTTTCGCAGCTTTCTGTGTATTGCTGTTTGACTCTTGCCAGACGATAACTGAAGCTGGGCAACATGGCACGAGACTGCAGACTCAGAACAGAGAGTGGCGTCGGACTCCTACGGGCATTGAGCCTAAGGATGTTGATGATGATAATGATGATGATGAGACGATAACTAACTTGCTTACATGCTTACCTACTTATATTTGTAGCCAACGATGACGACCCTGAACCTTCACCCAATTGAGAGAATTCCTCGATTGTTGTACAACTCATCGCAAACGTCGTCGTCGCCATCTCTGGCATAGAATCAAAAACATATTCGAGAGTAAACAACTCCGGTCGATACTCGATCCAAGATGGCCGACTCTGAGAATCGCGTCATCCTTAACGTAGGTGGCATCCGACACGAGACCTACAAGGCGACGCTGAAGAAGATCCCAGCCACGCGGCTGTCCCGTCTGACGGAAGCGCTGGCCAACTACGACCCCGTACTCAACGAATACTTCTTCGACCGACATCCGGGCGTATTCGCCCAGATACTCAACTACTACCGTACGGGGAAGCTCCACTACCCTACCGACGTCTGCGGCCCGCTATTCGAGGAGGAGCTGGAGTTCTGGGGTCTGGACGCCAACCAGGTGGAGCCATGCTGCTGGATGACGTACACGACCCATAGGGACACCCAGGAGACCCTGCAGACCCTCGATAGGTTGGACCTTGATACGGACAAGCCGACGGAAGAGGAGATCATGAAGAAGTTTGGTCTCGAGGATACGTTCCGATCGGGTGATCTCACCTTCTGGCAGAGGACGATGCCGAGAATATGGGCGCTCTTCGATGAACCTTACTCATCCGGCGCGGCCAAGGTGAGTTAGCGTCCCATCAAGGGCTGTTTTTAACCCTTTAACGACCAGTGTGTTCTGAAGTGGATTGCAAACATATGTAGCTGGTCGTTAATGGGTTAAGGAATTTTTAGAACTGCACATTGTGCACAACCAGTTATTTTCTGTCCCATCCTCCATGGTAAATTACTTTAAATCGGAGGAAAATGGCCATTTTAATAGCCTCAACTGCATGAAAGTGCTTTTATAACTGCACAAATCCATTTAGAACTGCACATTTTGTGTATAACTGCATGCTATAAAAATGAGACATTCATCGTCCTCCTTCTAATTTTTCAACAACAGTTACTGACGATCAGTCGACTGCGAAATATCCTTCATATAATAATAGGCTATACAGGGTGGGCCAAAAGAAGTAATCACCTACGGGTTTTTGCCCTTACCTTCAAGCCCGTAAAATTGGATTTGAAAACTTACTATTTTTGGCCAGGATATTGACAAAAAACCGTAGGGGATTACTTTTTTTTGGGCCCACCCTGTACACTGTACAGTTCGCCATGATAATATCATGGCGAACTGGACACCTGGACATCATTGTTCGTATAGGTACTTGTCTCATCCTCGTATTTAAACATAAACAGACTCACTTGCTGGCTAGAAATTAATCTCAAAGAAGTTTTGCTAATGAGTTGTATGGCAATGTGCTAAACGGATATAGGCAAATTAGGCATACGTATGATCACTCAGGTTTCGTATTATTATCGCTTTGAGTTATTCTAAAAAAATCTAAAAATTAGGTTTATATAGTCCAAATACATTATTATTTTTTACCCGAGGTGAATGAGATCCCATGGGATTTCAAAATATTATGCAAGGAGCTTTTGCTGAATGTCTGAATTTCCAGACATTCAATACAGCTCCTTGCATACTATAATAGATCTATAATGATAATTATTTGAGAGAGCTTCTATTATAGCTAAAAAATATTGATAATGACCATTATTGTTATTTTATAGGCTACTATAGGTTCAGAGTTGTTCCTCAGAAATAAAACAATGCTAAACAATATTGATAATAGCCTAATCATTATTATTATTTTATACCATAAGTAGGCCTACAGAGTTGTTCCTCAGAAACAAAACAATGCTAAACAATATTCATAATGACCATTTATTATTATTTTATACTATAAGGAACTAAGGAACAAAACATTGCATCGATATTGTCATTACTATCCATGCTATTATTCTTGCTTTTTATTATTCCATCTGCTGCGGGTTTTCAATTTTGTTGGTCGTTCCTTTTTATGCGACGCTTTTTTTTATGAGAAACCATTGTGTTTCGCTACAAAGCTGACAGCTTGTGCTTACCAGTGAATTGCACCAACAAATCATCTCTAAGCAAAAGGGTCGATAGCACATTGTCGTCTCAAATGCGCACAAAAAACAGAATTACAAAATCGATGCGTAGCCTACATACGTTTTATTCATTTCTGCAAAAGACAGCATGACACATAAGTACACGAATTCATGCATACATACATGTATCACGTTCAAACATGTATGTTTGCATGCACATGTATGGGGCCGTCCATAAAGTACGTCACGCTCCAGGGGGGGGGGGGCTAAGAAAGTGTGACAGTTTGTGACAGGGGGAGGGGGTCAGGCCATGTGTGACGTCACACATTTATTTTTTTTAAATTTTATTTCTAATTCTTTTTTATGTTTTTTTAGTAGAATTTAATCGCTTTAAGAATAATTTTCACACATTTTGTGAAACATTTGAGTTAGTTTTATGTCAAAATAGCATGAAATGCGTATCCCTGAATGTTTTGTTCACGATTCCTCTCGCTAGGAGAGCTAGTAATGCTGTTGCGAAGCATTGTTTTAGGCCCTATGTATAGCCTTGCAGGGTTAATTTTTTTAAAAATTTCGAAAGTGTGACGTACTTTAGGGGGGGGGGTCCGAGATTTGTGACAGTTTGTGACAGGGCTGTCAAAAATGGTCAAACATAGCGTGACGTACTTTATGGACGGCCCCTATGCATACATATCACGCCGTATATAGCTGGTTGTAGAGACCTGTGGTTCTTTTAATGACCCCCAACGACTTGAGCGACGGAACAGCAAAAATAACTTTATAATTTTATATTAATAATTATAACCCCTAATTCTACACTGGAGATCTGCAAATTCTCCAGTTCTCAACCACATCTGTCTATCCAAAACATCATTGATTTTGTCTCAAGTCTTTTGATACATCGCTCAAAGGGTTTAAAGCGCGGCTACCGTCTAAAAAACCGTCATCTTAAAAAGTCATTTCCTTGATCCACTCAATCACCGATGAAATTCATTTATCTCGACATAGACGCCAAAAACACTAACTCTGTCTACTTTTCGGTTTTTTTTATCACGTATCACCTGTCTGGGCCACTGAATGCAGTGCACTTGAATAAACCGGTGCCCTCGGTTTAGTTCCAGAAGCGTTTGGAAGTATCCGAGTTTCGGACGCGTTAATAAAATCCATTTTGGACTATGCCTTTTGAATCGTCCATTCAGCCAAGGGTTTAAAGAGAGCTCACTCTTAGTTGCTGCTTATAGGCCTATGTTTAATGTGTAGTAATATTTTATTGCCATTCCTACCGCCTTCACAAGAGTCTTGTAAAAAAAAAGCAATTTCTTCCAAACAGGACTATTTATGTTCTAAGGTTGTGGTAAGCTATAATATTATATCTTCTAAAGACTATCATCTTCTGAGAGTGAGGTATCCTATAAGGACAATAATTATTATCTTCTAATAGTATGGTATACCTATCTTCTATGAGTGCTGAGTCGCCAGGAAAATTTATTGTTTATAAGAGTGTTATATTCCAAGGACTATATGTATCTTTAAAGAGTGTGGTATCCTAAATATTTAAAAGATTTTATCTTCTAAGAATGTGGTACCGTATGCTGAAGACTATTTATTTTCTAAGAATGTGGTATCCTGAGGACAATTTATTGCTACTTCTATTAATCTAAGTTAGATAATGTATCATAATTATGCAAGAACTATTTATCTTTTAAGATCTTTGGTATCCTAAATAATATTTCGGTCAGTGGGTGGCAATCCTACGTGTTTCTGAAGTCAATTATCATTAGTTACGCTAATTGACGTTTACCAAATCTCTTAAGTAGCTTAGCATGTCTCTATTCAGTTTTTCATTCACTCATGACCAATTGACCATACAATGGCATACATGCCTCAGCACAAGAATTGATCTTTCTATGCATGCAGTTATGTCCTACCCTGTCAAGCTTGAAACATAATTGCTTGACATTTTAGCAGCGCTATCGACAATGTCGTAAATACAGAGGCACTCAAAACACAGTGGGCGATTGATATATCGTTTGCCATTTAGCCTCGTGTCAATGGTTCAAATCTCTATTCAGCTTCGCATAATATAAAAGCCAAGAACCACTGACTCACTGTCTGTAAACTCCGCCACTGGTTGTACTCTGCCAGTGCCAGTCCCAAGCCTGAATAAATTAGGAGGGCGACACGGTTTGAATCGTCTCTACAGGAGATATCCGCTCTATACAAAAACTAGCTTTCAAAACAGTCAATTAATTAATTAATTAATTAAATACTGATAAATTTAGGATAGCAACACACTTTCTTCTATCGTATTTTAAAAGCGTCAAAAGCGTCTCGTTGATGAGGTGTAGTCTCCATCTCCTGAGGACCACCACCTCCTCAGGAACACCACCTCCTCAGGACCACCACCTCCTCAGGACCACCAACTAATCATTACGTACCTCTTTGGGCGACGACGACGACGACGATGATGATGATGCTGATGATGCTGATGATGATGGTAGTAGTGTCGGTGTTGGTGGCGAGGGTGTTCTGGGTGGCGATAATCTTCCATATCAGTACGGTTGCATATAAGAGACAAGTGTCATAACAATGGCTTCTGCAGACGCATTGTTATCGTATCTTGAATGAGGCCAGCCTATTATATATAGCCCGATGGTTGTCATGTGATTTGCTTTTTATGAGGTTGCATAATGACGCCATTAAACA
>OX243823.1:11996032-12016032 GCA_945859605.1 Lumbricus rubellus | reverse complement strand
GCAGCATCTAAAGACACCGTAGACGACAGGAACATTGAACAGCACCGAGCTTACGTTGTTGTCGTGCATGCATAGAGTCGTCCACACCAACGCACACACCCACGCACACTTCGCTAATGGCTTCTCTACGGCTGTGGCGGTCGTGGTGGCGGTGGTGGTGGCAGTGGTGACGGTGGTGGTGGCAGTGGTGGCGGTCGTGGTGGCGGTGGTGGTGGCAGTGGTGACGGTGGTGGTGGCAGTGGTGGCGGTCGTGGTGGCGGTCGTAGTGGCGGCGTTGGTGGTGGCGGTGGTGGCGGTCGTGGTGGCGGTCGTGGTGGCGGTGGTGGTCGTGGTGGCGGTCGTGGTGGCGGTCGTGGTGGCGGTGGTGGTCGTGGTGGCGGTCGTGGTGGCGGTCGTGGTGGCGGTCGTGGTGGCGGTGGTGGTGGCGGTCGTGGTGGCGGTCGTGGTGGCGGTCGTGGTGGCGGTCGTGGTGGCGGTGGCGGTGGCGGGCGTGGTGGCGGTTGTGGTGGCTGCGACTGACCGACTGCTTGCTTTCAGACCACAGGGTCGGTCTTCCGCCCGTCGGTCGGTCAGGTCAGTTTCGCTGTCCAGTGTCCAGTCGATACCCGAAAGCGCCTGCTTATAATACAGACGTAACCGAACTGACCATTGCCTGACCATTGGCTGGCCAAAGCGAAAGCTCTGTGGTGGTAGGCGCTTACATGACACGTCTGCTGCTTCGTGGGGATCGAATTATTCTCCCTCTGGTGAAGAATATTGGGGGCGGGTGGGGGTGGGGGTGGGGGGGCGATAGACATCCCAACGGAGGTGTCAGAGTCAGAATGTGTCTATAGCACTACTGAGTGACTGCGTGAATTCATCAAGTTATGCAAACTGTCTGTCTGTCTGTCTGTCTGTCTGTCTGTCTGTCTGAATGAATGAATGAATGAATGAATGAATGAATGAATGAATGAATGAATGAACGAGCAATGAGTGAAGAATAGACATTCAGTAAACAGTCACTAATGTGCTGCTTTCATAATTATCTAGTTGCTTGCTTCATAATTTTTTATTGTGGATCTTTTTTAACTCATGCGTCAATCGAATAATAATTTCTCCATTAATGATTTCTTAATTAATGATTTCTTAATTAATGATTTCTTAATGACTTCTCTATTAATGATTTTTTTAATTAATTATTGCTTTATTAATGATTTCTTTATTAATTATTTCTTCATTAATGATTTCTTCATTAATGATTTCTTCATTAATGATTTCTTAATTTATGATTTCTTCATTAATGATTTCTTTATTAATGATTGCTTTATTAATGATTTCTTTATCAATGATTTATTTATTAATGACATCTCCAGTATCTGAAATGCATGCATCTGTTAAAAGTCGTTCCTTTCTGATGGCTTCCAGCTGCCTCATTTTTTACGGAACCATCATGGCTCTGCCGTCAAATTGACTTAGAGAACGTATACAGAAAGCCGGCGAATGTCCTGAAGTCTATTATTAGTTTCATTAATGCTTGGGGCGAATAAACGTATTTAAATGAAAACTTAATAGTAAAAAATGGGGTCATTTTTCCGAGAAGGGGAAAATGATCCCTCTAGCATTCTGCTTCTCTCCTCTTTAATATCCTAATTTGGACACTTTAACTCTTTTCATTTAGGCCTGTTGTCTTTCTTCTCTCTCTCTCTCTCTCTCTCTCTCTCTCTCTCTCTCTCTCTCTCTCTCTCTCTCTCGTTCTCTTTCTCTTTCTCGTTCTCTTTCTCTCCCTCGTTTTAATTGGCGTTTCCAACAAGTTTGTGCTTTTTAAGTATCTCCATATTTTTTCTGTTTACTCTTCGTAATAATTTCCATCGCTCTCTTCTTGGTTAATACTTTTCAAGCCGTTCGTTCCATTCAATTTTATTCTTCTCTTTATTCTCCGGCTTAAAACTTAATCCATAAGTTTTTACGTGTGTGTTTTTCTTCTTCTCCGCTTCAAGCATGCTCGCTATTTTATCATTCTTCCTCTATATCTATACTTGTCATTATCATCCTAATCCTACTTCTTTCAACCATCACGACATCAAAGTTGTACAAACTTCCAAACGCAAAGTGAATACTTAAAGCTAGACGAACTATAGTCATATTATATATATATATACATGTGTATATATATAGAGAGAGAGACAGAGAGAGAGAGACAGAGACAGAGACAGAGACAGAGACAGAGAGACAGAGAGACAGATAGACAGAGAGACAGAGAGACAGAGAGACAGAGAGACAGAGAGACAGAGAGACAGAGAGACAGAGAGACAGAGAGACAGACACAGACACAGACACAGACACAGAGACAGAGAGACACACAGAGAGAGAGCCTGACGATAATTCAATTTCCGAAAACGTCCAGTTTTGTCAGATTCTATAGACGTCCGCGTTTTGTATACGTGTCTCTGTGCATGACATATTTTTTATGCATGAACGTGCATCGCCTGCATGGTTTCTTGGGAATCTATTAACAGGAAGTTCATCCTATATGCGCCGGTGTTTATAGCTGTATGGTATACGTGACACGTTGGCAAATTAAGGCCGTCATCTATATAATGTCACGAATGAAGATAAAAGTTAAGTCTTTGGCGACGGCCTTGATGTCTGATGTCTGATCGTCAAACCACGGTGTCTGTCTGTCTGTCTCTGTCTATCTGTCTCTGTCTATCTGTCTCTCTCTCTGTATCTCCCTGTCTCTGTCTCTCTGCCTATGTCCCTCTATCTCTCTCGCTCCCTCTTTCTCCCCTCTCTCTCCCTCTCTCTCCTTGTCCTGTCTGTCTGTTTCTCTTTCTCTTTTCTCGCTTTCTCTCTATCTCTCTTTATTTCTCTCTCTGTCTCTCTGTCTTTGTCTGTCTGTCTCACTGTCTCTCTCTGATATAATATAATATATAATATATAGATTATTGTATTGCATTGTATTGTATCTATACATTTATATAGCGCCTTTCGCAGAGCACACCATTCAGAGGCGCTCCCAGTGCGTTAAATCAAGAGAAAGATTCAAAAACTAGCTTTGAGACAACAAAAAGAGGCAATTGTCCCACCAGTTAACCCTCTTGCCCCGTATGGGCGCTATAGCGGCTTGGTGGTCTTTGACAAATACCCGTAAGGGCGCTATAGAGGCTTCAACGTATAAACCGTATCCCCGTAAGGCTATTATATATTATATATATATTATAATAGATATATATTATATATATTATATTATATTATATTATATTATATTATATTATATTATATTATATTATATTATATTATATATTGTATATTATATATATATATATATATCTATTATAATATACACCGTGAGGCATAAAAAAGGAAACCCCTAGAAAAATCGTCATTATTTTAACAATATTCAAGCAATGTCAATGAAATTCAGGAAAGTTATAGCTAAATAGCAGGCAATGTAAACACATTTACAGTTTTTACTCTAACTGTCCGCCTTTAGCTTCTACGCATGCGCGAAGTCGCTTGCGCCATTTACGCACCGCCGTCAATAATTCGCTGGTCAAGATCGTTCCAAGCTTGCATGATTCGCTTCCGAAGATCTTCAAGTTCAAACATCACAGACCTTTATTTTGTACACCATTTCCTGCTTCTCCTATGTAGCAATAGGCCTACTCAAAATGATCGTCTGTGTGTAGCAGTTGGAACTCGAAAGAGAGATGTTGCAGCGACCGCCTTTTACGCTCACGTCCGGAGTTTAGCAAATCCCTGATATTGTCCGTCGGTGTTTCTTCTCTGGGGCGCACGTCAATTCATTTTGTTGAACATGGGGTAAAAATCAACGGCCACTACTACCGAGATGTTTTACTCATGGAAGGCCTTCTACCTAAAATTCGAGAACTCACTGAATTTTACATTCTCCAGCAAGATGGTGCTCCAACGCACAGAGTTCGAGAAACGATTGCACTTCTGACGCATGAAACTCCTGACTTCATAATTCCTACTCATTAGTCCATTAATGGCCCCTTAACAGCACAGATCTTAATCCCGTCGATTATAAAATATGGGGATTCATGCAGGAAATGGTGTACAAAATAAAGGTACGTGATGTTTGAACTTGAAGATCTTCGAAAGCGAACCATGCAATCTTGGAACGATCTTAACCAGCGAATTATTGACTTGGCGGTGCGTGAATGGCGCAAGCGACTTCACGCATGCGTAGAAGCTAAAGGCGTGCACTAAATTGTAAAAACTTTAATTTTTTTACATTGCTTGCTACTTAGCTATAATTTTCCTGAATTTCATTGACATTGTTTGAAAATTGTTAAAATAATAACGATTTATTCAGGGGTTTCCTTTTTTATGCCTCACGGTGTATAATATATAATATATTATTATTATATTTTATATATATTATATATTATTATTATATTATATATATAATATATAAATATATATATATATTATATATTATATATATTATATACTATATATAAATATATATATATTATAGGCCTATATATTTTATATATTATTATTATATATTATATATTATTATTATATACTATTATTGTTATTATTGTATATATTATATTATATATATTATATATATTATATAATTATATTATATATTATATATATATATTTAATTTTATATTATAAATAATATATGTATTATATAATTATTATATTATATATTATATATATATATATATATTATTTTTTATATTATATATGTATTATATATTATTATATATTATATATTATATATTACTTTTCTCTCAGGGCCGTCGGGTGGGCGTTCCGCTTGCTGTAGGGCTATCGGGGCGAGAGGGTTAATAAGGGAGAACGCGTCGAAGGAAGACAAACTGGTAGATGCAGTCTATAGATAATAATTGCCTAGACCATAGTAACTCATTTTTAATCAGAATTAAACCTAGAACAAGTGGAAATGACAAGGAATCACAGCAAATCACGACCTATAGACTGGCGGACAGAACAGTTAGCTAAATAATTAAACGTTCTCATGCATACTGTCTGCATTCGACGCACACATATTGCATAGTGATCTTTTGTTCCGCATAATTTATGCAATCGCAAATGTAGATGACCGTCGTCGCCATCGCCGCTGGCAAAAAGATTTGTTTACGTTTTACGGTTTCATCGCTTCGGATTGCGTTACGTCGCCCATGAATGCGCTCCATTGTTCGGCGTCTCTTAGGAGGCAATTCTTCTCCTCTCTATTGTCCTCCTCCTCTCCATTTTTCTCCTCTCTATTGTCCTCCTTCTCTCCATTCTTCTCCTCTCCATTCTCCTCCTCCTCTCCATTCTCCTCCTCCTCTCCAGTCTTTTCGTCCTCAGTTAATCTCCTCCAACAGAGGACGTCGCTCCGCCTTCATTTCGGTCGTTTGTCCTTCCAACTGTCCTGCTGTCATTTCTTCCTTCCATCCTTCATTTCATCTTTCCACCTCACTCTCCTTCCATCTATCCATCCATCCTTCCCTCCATCCTTCCATCCCATTGTCCTTTCTTTGCCCCATCCTCCCCTCTTTCTTTCTTTCTTTCTTCCTTTCTTCCCTCCATCCTTCCATCCCTCCATCCCACTCTATTTCCATCAGTCCATTCATCCGTCCTTCCATCCCATTGTCCTTTCTTCCCCCATCCTTTCCCTTTCTTCCCTCCATCCTACCATCCCTCCATCCCACTCTATGTTCATCAGTCCATCTATGCTTTCTTCCATCCTTCCATCCCAATTGTCCTTCTCCATTTCTTTCTTCCCTCCATCCTTCCATCCTTCTCTCCTTCTATCAGTTCATCCATCCATCCTCCCTGACTTCATCTCACTGTTCCTTCTTCTATCTTTCCTTCCTTCCACTTCTCTGTCTTTCCTTCCATGTTTTCTTCACTCTTTCCTTTCGTCTATGCATCCTTGTTTTCCCACAATCATCATATCAATTGCTTTCCGTTCATCCGTTCCAACAGCTCTCAACGCTTGTAATTTCTTCCTTCATCTCTTTGTATTTTGTTTGTATGTATATGCACTTGTTATAGCGCCCCTTCAAGCTCTCACTACTCAGAGGCGCTCCCGAATGCTGAGCGGACACTGCATCGGAGTTTCACGCCGAAGCGCTGAGAAATGGTGAGTGAAGGACTTGCCCAAGGTCTTTACGCGGCGAGGTGGATTCGAACCTCGAACCTTCCGGCTCCAAGGCAACGACGCCACCACTTTTTCTCTTTCCATCCCTACTTCCATCCTTCACTCTTTTCCTTCCCCCTCCTCATTCCATTTCTCTTTCATCCCTTTCATTCATTCATTCATTCTGAGAATTTATATAGCGCCTCTTCAAGATACAAGTAACTACTCAGAGGCGCTCTTTGCGCTGACCGGATGTTAAATGTAATTTCGACAACATAAAAATAGTACATCAATTTGGAAAAATAAGACACAGTAAGCTGAAAGAAGAGTCACCGTTGGCTGGCACACACACACACACACACACACACACACACACACACACACACACACACACACACACACAAACACACACAAACACACACTTTCGTCCTTGTCCCACTCCGCCCATATCATCATCATCGCACAACGTCTGTTGCATGCCTATAGACACGCAGCTGTAAGCGGGTGCGTTTAATATCCGGTCCGTTTGTTTAGTCATCTCGTGTACAAAGAGCTTTCGGTTGTCGTGCCGAAAACGCGTTTAATCTGTGTGTGTGCACAAGGGAAGAGGAGGATGCGTGGCTTGATCGGAATAGGACATTCGAGGCAGACCCACCCATCTGATCGCCGATCTGGTCAGCGCATGGAGACACTTCCGGCCGGAGGATTGGAATGCCAAGTGAACCTGGATGACCCCTGGAATTAATAAGAAGTGACGAAGGAAAAAAGACTCTCGTGCCAATCGTCGACATTTCTCTTTCTAAGCCGCGGGATATTTGTTGACAGACGTCCACTTAGATCATTCAGAGGAACAGACGTCGCTGCTGCGGCAATTCAGCCGAACTTCCGCCTGCCGCTATGAATTCTGGCCGCCGTCGCCGACGAAAGACTACTGCTGTATTATAGAGCTCCTTCTTCTCACCAGCAGCAGTGTGTTTAGTGTTTACCATGCATGGTTATCCTTCTTCTCACCAGCATCAGTGTGTTTAGTGTTTACCATGCATGGTTATCCTTCTTCTCACCAGCAGCAGTGTGTTTAGTGTTTTACCATGCATGGTTATACCAGACGATAGAGCCTCGTGCGTGATGAACTCCGTGCTGTTGGTGCTTACCATCCGGATGCATGCGCTGCAGAACGGATGAGAGATGTTGTTTTTTGACAGCCCCAGAAAATGGATGACGACATCTCTGCTTTCTCCGATCTGTTAAGGACTGTGCAGTGTGTATAGTTGAGGATTGATTTGGACGGTCGTCTTGCAATGCAGATTGCAGACTTAAGCTTCCTCAGGGACGACTGGGGCTGGTGTGGGTGGGGATCCCGGCTGAGGAATTCGTCCTTCACTCACATGTTTTCTTATTGCAGTGCGGCATAGATTGATGATTGACCAATAAATAGATATTTTAGTGGATGTTATTGAACGCACAACTGTGTTTGCTGATTTTTACTGGCGCTATAATATACCAATAATATATTCTCGTAATGTAGTCTTTTCTTTCTCGATTTTGTGCTTTTTCTTTGAGTTTTCCATATCCATCCTCCATCATCCAGTCCAAGAACTTTTCCGTAGGTCTTCCTCTTCCCCTCCTCCCCTCCATTTTTGCCCTCCACTACGTAGTACATGTGGCACAATGGTATAGGGCCTAGTCTTTTTGATTGTTAATTAACAAATTTATTTGCACTAACGAAAATGTGTAAAATTCATAATAAAAATTATAAAAAGTGAAACAGACAAATTTAACATAAGGAAATCTCTATGAAAAATACCCATATACATGTATGTTCATAGTTTACTGCTTTGCATTTTCAACCCCTTGCTAAAGAATTTCAACCGTAATTATCTCGAGTTTTGACCCCTCCTGCAAAAATGTCTGCGGGCGCCCATGCCAGTACAGGATCTTTGCAGCGCGAAATCGTCGCTTGTTTATACTTATTAGCTTATTAACTCTTTAATGCCGGAGGGTATAGGATTTCCCATACCATTTAATACCATATCGGCATTAAAGGGTTAAAGAAAATGCGTTGGTGCTGACCTATGTATACGCTGAGATCATTAGCCTATACGCTGTTGCAATTTTCCTTTGATGCATAGTCGCAGTGAGCAATTATTATGGTGAATCAAATAAGTGAGCAGAAAATTTCGAGGAAGTAATAATTTTGTATCATTTTCTGCTGCCTGATTCACTTTGCATGATTATTATATTCTGTGCCACACGCTGCGTGTCAAAAAATTTTGTATTTTAGAAAACAGTTAAAGCTGCACCTGCTTTCGAGCTGTTTGCATTTATGCTGAACTTTGACGATTGTAGGCTACTAGGCTATGTGTGTAAAGCATCCTAGAAGTAGCTTGCTACCGACGATGCTATATAAATTGTCTTGATTACAATTACAACTACAATTACAATTACAAATTTGGATTATGATATCAGTATAATACGGGCGCTTCCTTTTATGTCTCTGTTTAAAGTAAAACTCTTCTGTTTGCTTCAACGTCTTTCGAGTTAGTTAGTTTTTCATTAGTTTCTTTAAAATTAATTCTTCTTCTTGCATTTCGTTTCATCAATGAAATGACTTTTAAAGGTCTACATAGAACTTGCGATTCCCTTCTCAGAACTTGTCTTGCCTGAGGACGAACGAGTTTACTGAGTCGATTTCAGATTGGTTTTTATCTTCGCTCCTGGAAATCAGAGTTAACAGAAAGATTGCAATATTATTTTTTTGCCTTCAGATGTCTAGACGGTTTGATCGCTAATGAGAAACATCATGACGGGTGGTGATGAGGAGGATAGAGAGGAAGAGGGGAGAGAGGACGAGAAAGAGGAGAAGGAGAAGGAGGAGGAAGACGAGGATGACGAGGACGAGGAGGAAAAATGTAAGAGTAGGAGGTGAAGAAAGAGAAGGAAAAGAAGGAAGAGGAGAAGGAAGAGGAGGGAAAACGAAGAGAGGGAGGAGAAGGAAGAGAAGAAAAAGAAAAAGAGAAGAAAGAGAAGGAAGAGGTGGAGGAGAATGAGGAAGGGAAGAAGGCAATGACAAACAGACTCACACGTTTAGCAAGAGAGGTAAGAAGATAAAATGGAAGATTCATGCATAGTGTTATGCAAACATATGTACATAAATACCGAGATGTGTGGAGGAAGGATTGAGACAGACAGACAGACAGACGGACAGACAGACAGACAGGAACAGAGACATAGACACAGACATACAGAAACAGAGACAGAGCTATAGTCAGAGAGAGGCAAAGAGACAGAGACAGAGACACAGAGACACAGACAGGCAGACAGACAAAGACGATTAGGCGGGCAGACGATTTCACAGAAGACAGATCGGCTTATACTAACAACTGACAAACCAACCAATCAATCAGATTGGAAGACCGACCGACAGACAGACAGAGAGACAGACAAACACACATGCATACACACACATACATACACACATACATACAGACATACAGACATACATACATACATACATACATACATACATACATACATACATACATACATACACACATACATACATACATACATACATACATACATACATACATACATACATACATACATACATACATACATACATACATACATACATACATACATACAGACGTACATACATACATACATACATACATACATAGCCTACATGTATATACATACAAACAAACACACATACATACAGACAGACAGACAGACAGGGATAGACGGATTCATAGACGAAGACAGGTACGAAGACAGCGACAGATTTTATGGATAGACATCCGACAAGTTAGGTTCTTCATGGCGCAAGTGCTGAGCTTACTGACAAGGTCGAATGCTGGAAGAAGGACGTACTTTGTTGGGCAAGCATGGACAGCCTCTGCAGGTGTCACGAAATAGAGTATACCCCGTATTAATCGCATCCCCCAAATGAATAATAGTCGAAAAAGCCACTTCCGCATGCAGGCTAGGTTTTTTTCTGGCAAATTAATTTTAATCTGCTTTGTTTTGAACAATGACACTAACTGGTATGTTTATTCCTACTATAGGTAATTTTTTGCTTTGGTTTTAGAGACTTAAAACTCTTAAAACACTTAAAAACACTCAGAGTCACTAAATAAATTCGAGTTGTCTTCCGCTGAACATTGCTTATAGGACACTTAAAACAATTAGAGTCACTTAAAATTTTGATTAGAGCTCAACGTTTTCAATTATACGCATTTTTCAAAAAGGGTTCATCCCCCGGATGGTCTAGACCGGTTAATTACATTCGGGGATAGACTAATTCATATCCCCCCGGATAGCTTTCAGGGAAGATACTCTATTTCGTGACACCGGCAGAGAGAGTATATGGGGCATAAACAGGAAACGAAGAATCGATAGCAGGATTTAATTCCCTAGCGTGCAGAAATAAACAGACGATAAAGACAATCGTAACTTGAACGCAACAAAACTTGACCGACGGCTGTTAAATTTTAACTGCGTTCCACATGGTTAAATATTATGCGCCTAGAATGGAATCAGTCAGGAAAACGCGCCGTTGAGACGCAGCTGCTTGGGTATTTTCGACGAGGAGAAACTCTTATAACACTGTTCCATTTCGGCATTGCCAAGGGTAATAAATCTTGTGCTGTCGTTTGATTGCTAAGCTCCCTGTCTTTCAAACTTCTGTTCTGGTTTCGAAATCTGATGTACGGCGTGAAAAGAAGAGTTCGTTACAAAAATTCGATGGCTGAATTCATTCATTCAGAAAACTTATATAGCGCCCCTTCAAGAAGCCTACTCAGAGGCGCTCCCTGCCCAGCCACGGCTAAAAAGATAGGTAATGAATGACATCCACAAAATTCCACATTCTTGTGGCCCACACTGCAGTAAAAGCTATGGCTAGTATATCTGCCACCAATGGTACAAGAAAGACCAGACATATAATTATAACATAGGCCCAGTGAACGTCGCTGTTTGTATGTGCACTTGTTATAGCGCCCCTTCAAGCTCTCTACTCAGAGGCGCTCCCAAATGCAGAGCGGACACTGCATCGGAGTTTCACATATGACACATAAATAAATGCTATACTATGGCGGTCATATGCCTTTTGATGTTGTTGTTGTTGTTGTTGTTGTTGTTGTTGTCGTCATCGTCGCTGCTATTATCGTTTTCGTTTTTTGCCATCGTTCCTTTGTCTCAGTGAACGTCGCTGTCTGAAACATATATAAATGCCATACATTTTTTGTAGTTGCCATGTCACTCATGTGCCTTTTTGCTGTTGTCACTGTTATTGTTGTTGTTGTCGTTGCTATTGTTGCTATTGTATTTTGTTGCTATTGTTCCGCTGTCTCCGCTCTCGATATTGCGATATTTCCTTAAACTTGCCACTGAATAGTTTCTTAAAGGGGCGCTATATAGATGCTCTGAATGAATGAATGAATGAATGAATGAATGAATGAATGAATGAATGAATGAATGAATGAATGAATGAATGAATGAATGAATGAATGAATGAATGAATGAATGAATGAATGAGTCATTCTCTATCACAGAGCAACCAACCTCAACCGAATTCTCGCTCATCTTTTGGACATGCAATTCCCTCGTTGAAATGTCTACATAATTATTATAGGCATCCTGTTCAAAATGATTCCTTACCCACAGAGGGCCCATAGTGACATCGGGTAATTCAAAAACAACGCACGGTTCTCCTCTATAACAGGGTATTACAAATAATCATTTATTAGCCAATCCTTCTTTTCAATTCATCATTCTATAACCATAGCCTACAAATTCACTATAATTTTTTCGAGAACGTTGCTCACGATGATCTGAAAATCAAGTCTCTAATCCCATTGTTGTCGACTCGTTTCAGCATTGCTCGCAATAATTGTACAGGCTTATAATAATTGTACATGCGACAGTCTATAGAATCTTCGTTAGTATATATAGGCCTAACCTATACTTTCAGCGCCCTTTAGAATGTTGACTGTCAACATGAAAAGCCTACATGTCAACGATTCCATGTACCCATCCAATTCGGTGTTGACTCTTATATTGCGATTAGTTTATTTATGGCTACTCGAGTCATGCGGGATCTAACGTACAAGAACATGCCGTCGATTGCGATAGCCCACAAGTGTTTGACTTGCTGTCCAGTTTCTCTTCAACGTGTATACTGTGGACGATGATGATGATGCTGGCATTGCTTGACATGTATTCCAGTTCCGATTCTAGTCGACCGCCTGTTTTATGACGATTCAATTGCCAAAACATCAGTTGTTCTTTATAATTCTTAAGCTCTCTTCAAGTCTCTTGGCCTGCATTCACTTGGTCGTATATCTAGGGGCTTTGTTCAGTCTATAGTATTCAGCAGGCATCAAGTTTACTAAGGGCTAAGACACTGCTACGACGTGGTATACGTGACTATTTAATTAATGACTGTGAAGATTTTTAACCGCAGAACCATTTCTCCTCAAAATAACACAGTCACTCTGTTGAAGGAGTATTCACACAATCATCTGGATGATCTGTTTGACCATGACTTGTGTCTATATATCAACGTATACTTCAAAATCAAGCCACTATAAATATAGCGGTGGCGTTAAAAACCGTGATTTTACTTCCAAGTCATGGTTGGGTTCCTCCGCCATCGCCTGACGCATCCAATCCTCTGACATACGATCGGGGGTCATTCATGCTTCGTCTCACCTTAGACGATGACCTTGACTGTGACCTTGACAGTGACCGACGCTATACGATGTTCTGTCAACAAGGGACGAGACTTAATTACAGCGTAGCGACCCATACGACGACGTATATACACTGTGTCCGGTTAAAAAGTAGCCCCCACAACAAAGTGTCATAACTCGGTCAAATGTCTTGGGATTTGTCTGAAATTTTAAACACAGCAACAGTGACCATATTTACACGAGATTCCAAAGTCGTTTGCAAATATTCGCGAGTTTGTCAAATTTATGAGCGTTTGCGTTGGAGCACCGACAAATTGAACTTTCCAACATGGAAAACCTGAAAGGAAGTGAAATTCAGCTATATATGGTGCCAAAAAATGTGTTTCTTGTTCTCGGACACACGATCGTAGACGTAGTAGGTTAATAGCTATCCCGGGAGACACTCGGCTTCATATCCTGCAGCTGTGGCCGTCCAGCAGTCCAGACTTTGATCTGGAGTACATGTACTGGAGGAGCGCGTTTTTTGTTCACACGTATTCATGACTTCGATAACTGTAGGGCGTAGGTCGCGTCTGTTTGAAGATTGGCAGTTGTTTAACCAGGTGACCATCGACAGGACCATCAAACAGTAGCGTCTAATCTACGGTCGTGTGTCCGTGAACAAGATGGACATTTTTAACAGCATATTTAGCTGAATTTCACTTCTTTTCAAGTTTTCCATGTTGGAAAGTTCAATTTGTCGGTGCTCCAACGCAAACACTTATAAATTTGACAAACTCACGTATATTTCTAATCGGTTTTAGAATCTCGTGTAAATATGGCCGCTGTTGCTGTGTTTAAAATTTCAGACAAATCCCAGACGTTTTGACCGAGTTATGACACTTTGTTGTGGGGGCTACTTTTTAACCGGACACAGTGTATATACATACACATATATATAATATGAGTAGTAGGGAAAGAGGTCCTGATCCCCCAAAACCATAGGGGCTTTTCACCCCACGGGCCTTTTGCCCCAAAACCATAGGGGCTTTTCACCCCACACGGGCTGACCCCCAACTAGGGCGACACCCCACACGGGCTGACCCCCAACTAGGGCGACACCCCAAATGACTAAGGCCTATTGAAGCGTGACCGAATCTCTTTGAAGTTGCTGAGGCTGATATCATCATCTGGCATCAGCATGCCACCCCCACCCCTACCACCCCCACCCCTACCACCCCCACCCCTACCACCCCCACCCCTACCACCCCCACCCCTACCACCCCCACCCCTACCACCCCCACCCCTACCACCCCCACCCTACCACCCCCACCCCTACCACCCCCACCCCTACCACCCCCACCCCCACCCCTACCACCACCACCTGCTGCAGCTGCCATATATGCTTACTAAGCGTATTTTCCAATGACTCATCACCCACCCTGCAACTTGCACTGTAACGCGCGTATTGTAATAGCCACACACACACACGCACACACACACACACGCACACACGCATACATACGCACACCCACACGCACACACACACACACGCACACACACACACGCACACACGCATACATACGCACACGCACGCACACCCACACGCACACACACACGCACACGCACGCACACATGCACACGCACGCACACACGCACACACACACGCACGCACACACACACGCACACACACACACACGCACGCACACACACACACACATTATATTTTATATGAAGGAAAGAACACAAGACTTTTAAATTTGAAACACATTTATTTATTAATGTTATGAAAGAATGAGTGCACAAGGTAATCATTTAATCCAGTGTCACTGCTGAACTTGCTGCAAATGGCATTTATGTTATAACCTCTAGCTACATGAAGCGAATAAAAAATACAGTAATGTCCACAGAAACGACTGACAACACTTTGTATTTGTTTGTCCGTATATGTCCAACGCGAACAATATTTGTGTAGGAATGTTCTGAACGAAGCGTCTGGCGGTCGTCCTAAAGAGTCGAAGAATTCGCCATAATTTGGGCTTTCGATATATATTACGATCCAGTGTATTCCAGGGCGGCCATACGTGTCTGTATTGCAGACGAGAAGAGAAGGTCTTTCTGTATTAAGCCACTTGGGAAGACGATTGCATGCAAAGACTCCAACGAACATGGGCGAACATCTTGAATCTCTTCGTAGTATATTTTCTATCGTAATGCCGTCCATCTTTCTTAATTGTTATAGTCGAAAATGACGTTGCGCGACCGATCGATCTCAAGAATATTTTCAAATTCTGCAAATGCGATGACGTTTATAGTGGCATCCAAGGCCTGCGAGAACTTCATATCCACACGGACATTTCCAGATTTGAGTAAATTGAAATGGTCACCTTCGGCCAAGTCTGGCGTTAAATCGAATGCGTACAAGCAATACCCGTTGGCGTAGTCTTCTCTGCTTATGTCGTTATCGTCGTTTCTCTGCCATTTGCCAGTACCCATGAGGAGCGAAGCATAGGCGTTCACAAACTGACCAGTTGCAAAGTTAGTTTCCAAGGGTTTTATACTTTGCTGCTGACCGTCCAGATATACTTTTAATTGAGACAAGTTCATATGTTTGAAATTGTATGGGCTTTTCGTGTAGGTACCGTTGAATGCGTCATTGTCAATGCATCCGAATACGATGCGTGTCGGCAGCTGACCAGAGAAGAGGCATTCCTGTGTCACGTCCAAATTACCTCTAGGAACTGTAAAAGTCTTGCAAACAACCCTGCGAATGGGAAACTTCAGATTTCCAATCTCTAGGGCCTTGGCATGTGCAAGGAAGACTGACGGACTCAATCTGACTTTTCTTACGTACAATTTGCACTCTAGTATTTTTACTTTGTATGCAGCACCCGCCGCCGAAGACATGAGACAGAATGCATCCTTGTTACGAACGAAACGAATTTTTACGTTAATATCGTTTGGTAAGAATCGCTCCTGGAAGAAGAGATCGCTGTGAATTCCACCCAACATGTCGACAATGCGACCTTCGTCGGTAAGAGCGCTGCGCTTCTTAAAGCCAATATTCGCACAGGCGTCATCGTGTGGATTGGCTTCTTCGAATCGACTGGCAGTATCTTTGTAGAATAATGCAGAGGTGAGTTGAGAATTTTTGCTTGAAGATCCGTAGCTGAGTAGTGTTTCCAAATAGCTGCGATATGCATACGTGTTGTTTGATGCTGTGACCAGAGTGTCGTTTAAAGTTATGTCCACTTCCGAAAAAAGGCTATGTAGGAACAGATTGACGGGCCCGACATGATCGCCAGCGTCCGCAGCTTCGTTGTTCGCTCTAACTATAGAAGCTCTGACGTACAGCTGTGTATTCGACAGGTCTAGATAATCTTGTCCTGCTCCTGTAATGCTAAATTCTATTGGTGTTCCCTGTGAAATGGTTGCTATTGGATTATATTCCACGTACGAACCAGCTTCTATGCTAGTCTGTGTAGCAGGCACGCTAAAAAGGTCAAGTTCGCTCTTTGCACATTCGCAAGACTGAGGATGAACGAACGCCATTTTAAACTATGCCAAATATATCTTCCTTGATTCTTTTCTTATTTTTTCTCAGAGACCGCTTGCGTCTTTTTCGTCCGCTGCCACTTTGAGTATTGAGATCGGATGAACTTGTAAATGCCTTTATACCTTCTGGTAAGCGGCGCTTGGCAGCATCCATGAACTGGTCGCCGTCGGCGACATCGTTGGCAATCTGAAGCCCTGTTCTCAATACCTGCTTGCCAAGTGCTTTAGCGCCAGTCTGTATAAGAGGCCAGGCATTTCTAAAGAGGCCGCTAAGAAAACTACCCAAACCGTGGCCACGCTGAAGGCGAGCGCCCTGAAAAACAGACATGTCATTTCCACTTTGTTGCAAATAGTAATCTTCGTACGCCAATCGGCTCGCATCACAGCAGAATGGTTTTTTCATTGTAAAAGGTATGGTATCTTGCAATGTCTGAAATGCAACGTCACTATACACTTTCCGCTTTCGAATGGAACTGGATCGCCCGTGTCTGTCCTTATATTGATCTCGATAGAGTCAAAATTCTTCTGCTGCAGCGGTACGTAAATGGGCTTTTCGTAAGTTGCTCGTACACTTTCGCCGCTTTTTCCACAAATGTTTACGATTCTGAGCAATGGGGCCGTTGTGTCGCCCACCGGCACTTGCTCCAACACGTTGCAATATACGTAAAGCGAAGAAAATCCACGATTTACATCGCACGCATTAGCTCCCATGAATTCAAAAACGTAATCCTCGTCTTCGTCGTAATTGAGAATGGGATTCTGACGCGCAGCAACACCCAGCATTGAACAGATTGCGGGCGAAAGCTGCACGCTCGCACCCCTGTTCACATCGCCGTTGAGTCGTTTCGTTACAGGATCGTAGCTAAACTTTGGAAATTCAGGCATGTCCAACTCGTTCGCAACATGACTTATAAATTTATTTATAGAATCGATAAGATTTTGTGCATTTTCGTAGTATCCAGCAGGCAGACGGGTCGTTCTATGCATGGTCCCTGGCAGTATGTCGCCATTTTCCGAAAACACTTCATGCGTATACGATATCCTACTGTCATTTCTATCTAAATTGATCCACGTATGAGGATACTGTATTTAGGCTAAGCCGACCTCCCAGTCACCGCTTAGAGAAATTGAATTCTCCAAACGAGTGATAAAATTTGTTATAGTATTTTGTGGATAGAAGGACATGGAAGAATTGCTTGGAAGGGTGAGATAGAAATGTGCCATTTTTTATATCTTGCTGCACTGTCTGAAATGAAGTATAACGAACGCCTTCCCATGCTCGAATGGTATTGGCTTGTCATTGTCGCCTCTCATATATATTTCTATAGCGTCGAAAGTCTTTTGCTGAATCGGTACGTATATTGCATTTTTGTACATGACATGCACGTTATCACCGATTTTGCCGGCTATATTAACTACGCGTAGCAAAGGCGCTTTCGCATCGCCAAGCGCCACAGTTTCCAAAATATTACAATACAGGTACATGTATGAAAATTCTGGATTTATATTGCAGACCTTCTCGGAAATCCATTCCTTGTCGGGCATCTCGTCCCATGCTTTGATATACTCTTCGTATCGACTTTCGTATACATAACGACCGTAATCGAAATTTTCGATAACTTTCTGATTTTCTTCTAAGCCAAAAATATTACACAGATGTGAAGAGAATCCTACGCTTGTAGCGATATTTATTTTACCCGTGAGTCTTTTCGTTACTTTGTCGTATTCAAATTTTGGATGTCGGACGAGCGAATGCAATTTGGCCACATCCTCTATTTTCGCGTTCACTGTATGAACTATATCTTCCACACTTTCGTAATAGCCGGCAGGGACATTACACAATTCTTGTATAGAATACCACTCATCTCTGGGGTCTGTTCTTTTAGGGATATGATTATACATAAATTCGCCCTGGCCACTTTGCACATTGTACCACGTGTGTGGGTATTGCAGCTCTATCAAAGCCGCCTCCCATCTGCCAGAAAGGGAAATGGCATTTTCCAATTTTGTTGTAAAGTGCGCAGTAGTATTGTCAGGGTAATGGGTCATTGAAGAATTGCTTGGAAGAGTAAGATAGAAGTGCGACATTGTCGTTACTACTTGCATGCGTGTGTGTGTGCTCTGTCAGACTGTAAGAAAGAGCCGCTAAACTTTGAATATATCCTGAGTCCAGGAATTGAATTTGTCGTCGTAACCTTTCCACCTTACAAAATATTCAGTCTTACCGCGCCTTTTACGACTTTTCAAAATTTTGTCTATCGTGTAAACATCGTCTTCCTTTAAAATCCTTTGCAACTCAAATTCGTAGAATTTTCCCTTTATCTCTTCGCCCTGCAAATCTTCCAATTCGTACGTTACTGGATCGGTAGGCACTCGTCTTATAATTTTAAAAATTTCAGACGACCAACTTGGTAAATACCCCTTTTGGAAAGCTATCCTCGCCTTTACTATTCTGACCTTATCGTCGACTTCATATTTCCAATTGGTTGGGCGCTTCTTTTCACCGTACAATCGTTTTACAATAAGACTTTCGTTTTCCTTAGAAACCTGACTGGGCATCATACCTATACTTCTATGATACGTGTTGTTGTACGCATGCACGAGATCTTGTAAAATGTCTATGTACCTATGCGTATTCTTGTAAGTAAAGTATTTCCACATTTTCGTCTTAAGTGTGCGATTAAACCTTTCTACTACAGAGGCCTTTATGTCGCTATTTTCAGACGTGTAAAAGCGAATGGAATTTTTACGTAAGAGGGATTGAAAGTTTTTATTAAGGAATTCTGTCCCCTTGTCAGTCTGCAGATTGGCAGGCTGGTTGTTTGCAAGAATAGAGGAAAATGCATCGACCAGATCCGCACCAGACTTTGACTTAAGCGGAAGTGCCCAGGCATATTTAGAAAAAACATCTATACAGGTTAAAATATATTTATTTTTATCATTATGTTTGGACAATGCAGAAAGATCTGCCAAGTCGGCTTGCCATAAGTCATGTGCGCCTACAGTGAAAGTCTTTCGCCGTCTAAAGTTCAATCTAACAGGTTTATGTAGCGTATATGTATCTTGCTTGATTAACCAATTCTTAACGTCTTTATTTTTAAATTGTCCATTAAGATGTCTTTGAAATGACGAAACGCCTGCAAAGCTCCCAGGAACCTTTGGATCGAAGTACGTCTCCATCACCATTCGCCGATCAGTAAGTTACCCAACTCGCCAGACTTTGCTGTTTTCCGCGACTGCTCTTCGGTGTGACTGATGACGCTTCTTCGATGGGATTATTAATATACGTCCACCGTTCCTGATTTCCTATGAGCTCGCGAGGTATGTTTGAGTCTTTCAGTGCTTCGGCCAAGAGCCGCCAACCGGTTGGTGGCGAAGCGGTCGTGCGTTTTCTCATCAGGTCGTTCACCAAATCGACCATGTGCGTCTTCGGAATAGTTGCATCTTTCAAAATAAGTTCGCCTTTAGAAGTCCAAGACACTTCGGGATTACTCTTCATGTGCGACAAGAGTCTAGCGGCTTGAGTTTTCCATTTCTTTGGCACCGTTTCCAATACTTGCGTCTCTATGCTGCTGCTGCTGCTAGATTTGGCAGAGTCCGTAGGGTCACCCGCCGCCGCCGCCGCCGCCGCCACCGCCGCTGCATCTTCTTTGATTTCGAACTTG
>OX243823.1:11961032-11991032 GCA_945859605.1 Lumbricus rubellus | reverse complement strand
AAAGAGAAAGACCTCCGGAGTCTAGGCGTTAGGCACCGAAGACAAAGACGTCGGGAGTCATGACAACAGACACCAAAGACAAAGACGTTGGGAGTAATAGCGTCAGGCACCGAAGACAAAGACGTTGGGAGTAATAGCGTCAGGCACCGAAGACAAAGACGTTGGGAGTAATAGCGTCAGGCACCTAAGACAAAGACGTTGGGAGTAATAGCGTCAGGCACCGAAGACAAAGACGTTGGGAATAATAGCGTCAGGCACCGAAGACAAAGACGTTGGGAGTAATAGCGTCAGGCACCTAAGACAAAGACGTTGGGAGTAATAGCGTCAGGCACCGAAGACAAAGACGTTGGGAGTAATAGCGTCAGGCACCGAAGACAAAGACGTTGGGAGTAATAGCGTCAGGCACCTAAGACAAAGATGTTGGGAGTAATAGCGTCAGGCACCGAAGACAAAGACGTTGGGAGTAATAGCGTCAGGCACTGAAGACAAAGACGTTGGGAATAATAGCGTCAGGCACTGAAGACCAGCTAATCGTACTATAGCGCTTGTCTTGCCAAAGTGCCTCATTAGAAAACTTTCTCTTTACTTTTACTGGCGAATCCTCAGCTTTCATTTGTTGCTCAATACTCGTGCTAGTATGATTTTAGCACTTCCAATGACTGTATACACATGTAGTTGTAGGACAGTAGGCCTATTATCTGGACATTATCCCCCCGGACAAAATTCCCCCGACACATTTTGCGTAGAACATCATTCCATAGCATTATCCTTTCCACATTATCCCCAGGCAAAATCTACTATAGAGCTGTCAGTCATTGGAAATAATTGTAATAATTAATTAGCTGTCAACGACAATTACAAGTCTCTTCTTAAGTCGTAAACGACATTGACAAGTCTTAAATGTAGATCGAGATAAAATCTACAAGTCCTATTATAGCATTGGAAATGAATAACTGAATGACACTAACGCGAAACGTATTTTATTAGAAGAACGCCGAGCTTTCTCGGTTGAAGGACAATCTTTCTGGAATGATGAGATCCCTTCATAACTGCGTTTATTTCACTTGACCAATCAAATTATGTTTCATAAATCTCTCAAGTCTTTTTCGTTTGCCGTGGCTGGGCTGGGAGCGATCCTGAGTAGGTTTTCTGTAGGGACGCTGTATAGATTCATAGACTAAATTATTATTAAATAAATGAATGAACTAACAAGTCTTAAGTTTACATCTGAATGCCACAGTGCCACATTAAAAGTTGATACAGAGAAAAAACAGCACAACTAAGCTTTATCAATTGAATACAGAAATAAGCTTACTGCACAGAGGAGATAATGTCCGGAGACCGGAGATAATGCCCTGAGCACAATGTCCGGGTAATAATTTCCAGAGAATAACGTCCAATGAATTATGACCAAAGGATAGGCTAATGCAACCTTATGTCTGTTTGTCTGTCTGTCTGTCTGTCTGTCTGTCTTTCTGTCTGTCTGTCTGTCTGTCTGTCTGTCTGTCTGTCTGTCTAACTGTCTGTTTTTGAATGGGCTCGACGCTACATAAGCAACTGAGAGGAGCATTAGACAACCAGCACTGTCTGTCTGTCTGTCTTGTCTGTCTGTCTGTCTGTCTGCGATCGTATTTAGCAAACGATCGATTCTCTGGAAACTAGAGACGATGATATTTTATTAATAGCCAAAGACATAAAAGACATAAATTCGGTTTCAAGCTTCATGAGCGATATGCTATTTCACAGGCATCGCGTTGTTACTGCGCATAAGGAAGCAACCTAATTGTTTTCTTGACTATGCCATCTGAACCTGACTGGACTCGCAATGCCTCACTGTCTCTCTCTCTGTGACTAGAGTCTCATGTTTCGTCCTCTTCTGATCGAATTTCATATCCAATATTCATGAATTCGTTGTTAGAATTACTCCTTTGTTTCGGAATCATTATCATGGTGCCATCCTTTGTTTCGGAATCATTATCATGGTGCCATTCTTTGTTTCGGAATCATTATCATGGTGCCATCCTTTGTTTCGGAATCATTATCATGGTGCCATTCTTTGTTTCGGAATCATTATCATGGTGCCATCCTTTCTTTCGGAATCATTAACACGGTGCCATTCTTTGTTTCGGGGTCATAATTATCACGGTGCCATTCTTTGTTTCGGGGGTCATAATTATACAGTGCCATCCTTTGTTTCGGGGTCATTATCATGGTGCCATTTTTCGCCTATTGTTATCTGGTTTCCGTCGAAGGTACATGCTTCCAACGGCTTCGATTGGCACGTAATCTATCGTGCCTTCAATCTATTCATTACTTGACGCTGAAGGTTTTTTCTTAACGATTGTGTTGTTTTTGTTGGCTTGTCGATATAGGCCTGTACTGTCAACCCTTACACTAACACTAGACATTCTACTGAATTTGAGTATGCCTAGGCTACACTTGATGACTGACATTCAAGATGCTTGTGCTTCTGAGCTTCGACTCTTTGTGCTTATCAATTATACTTTTTTCTTATGACTGCACAACAGAGATAATGTGATGATTGTTCGACTGTCTCTGTACCATCTTCGCCATTGGCATTCATGACTGTTGTTGAGTGATTGCAAGTTTGCAGTTTGTGACAGTCATTTATAAATTACAACCAACAAGTGATTTGATTTAATTATCTGCATACAAATATAATGTGCTTTAGCTTGAATGACTGTAATACAATTGCTTCATGTTTTTTCTGCACTTAAAGAATAAAATCCTTGTTTTACTTAAATTTATTTGTACTTTCTGATCGCATCATAATATCTTACGTGCACGATGCGTGGTTCACTGTGCATAAAATTAGCACGCCAGGAGACTGTCATGTACCGTATAGAATACAATCTGATAATTAAGCACACGCATACACACAAACACACAGGCACACACACCTACACACAAACACACACAAATTCCTGTGCTTGTCATGCTACTGCAACATATTCGCGATTGACATCTTAATAGGTCCCATGTGTTTGCACTTTATGATTGAAACAGATAATAATATTAGATCTATTATATTACTATGACTGACGATTTGCTTATCTGAACCCTGCCATTGCTCGTATAGTCTGGCAGTGCCAGTCCCAAGCCTAGAGAAAGAAGGAGGGTGACCGTAGTAATTACTTGGTATGACACTGCAGTGTCGTTAAACATCAGCAATTGGTTGATGTTTGATGATCGTGGTTGGGTCGGGAGCGCTTCTGAGTAGATACTCTTGAAGAGGCGCTATATAAATGTCTGAAATGAATGAATGAACAATTGTTTTTCCGCTTTGTCTGCGATGCATATGTTTATTATACCATGTCTGTACACCAAAATGCGGATAGCAATTGGTAGGCCTACATGTATATTAAAGAATATTCTTATCTTATCTTATGTACTGTGTATGTCTGTGTGTGTTTCGCTGACAGATTGTCTCCATGCTGTCCGTTTTCTTCATAGTCCTCTCGATCCTCTCGTTCTGTCTCAAAACGCATCCGAACATGCGCGTCCCGGCCTTACAGAACTCGACCGCTTACTCCAATCCGATGGAGGGGTCCTTCAGCGGATGCAACCGCTCTACCATGTGGCTACTGGAGAAGAGGAAGACTGAACCGCATCCGGCCTTCTTCTACCTTGAATGCGTCTGTAACGCGTGGTTCACCTTCGAGCTGCTGACGCGCTTCACCGTCAGTCCCAACAAATGCGAGTTTCTCCAGGCTCCCGTCAACATGATCGATCTTGTCGCTACCCTTTCCTTCTACCTCGACATGCTACTCACGCAGCTGCAGAAGGAGAACGACATTCTCGAGTTCTTCAGCATCATCCGCATCATGCGGCTCTTCAAGCTCACCCGACACTCGCCAGGTCTGAAGATCCTTATTCATACGTTCAAGGCGTCGGCGCATGAACTTATGTTGCTCATTTTCTTCCTCATCATCGGCATCGTCATCTCCGCATCGCTCGTCTATTACGCCGAGCGCATCCAGTCGAACCCCAACAACGACTTCACGTCGATACCCGTCGGGCTGTGGTGGGCCATAGTTACTATGACGACGGTGGGGTACGGTGACATGACCCCGAAGACCTACTTGGGGATGTTCGTCGGGTCGCTGTGCGCCCTCACCGGCGTCCTCACTATCGCACTTCCCGTACCCGTCATCGTCAGCAACTTTGCCCTCTTCTACTCGCACACGCAGGCCAGGGCGAAGCTGCCGAAGAAGCGGCGGAGGGTACTACCTGTCGAGGCCGTCAGACCGAAGGGAGGGCAGGGCGGAGGCGGGGGTGGCGGAGGCGGTCAGGGCGGTGGAGGGGCGAGGGGTGACTGTCCGTCTGCCGCCACTACGCCACAGATCAGGCGACTCAATCTTTCGAAACATGGACTGACGAACTCCGGTGAAGTCAAACAGAATCGACTGGGTAGGAAATAGATATTTTGCTTCATATATTAATTCATTCATTCAACCATTCATTCATTTATTTATTTTTTCAATTCATTCATTCATTCAACCATTCAACCATTCAACCATTACTTCATTCATTCATTCATTCATTCAATCAACCATTCAACCATTCATTTATTCATTCATTCATTCAACCATTCAACCATTCATTCATTCATTCATTCAACCATTCATTCATTCAACCATTACTTCATTCATTCATTCATTCAACCATTCATTCATTCAACCATTCATTCATTCAACCATTACTTCATTCATTCATTCATTCAACCATTCAACCATTCATTCATTCAATCATCCATTTAGTCCATTCAACCAATCATTCATGCATTCAATTCAACCATTCAGCCATTCATTCAGCCATTCAACCAATCATTCAGCCATTCAACCAATCATTCATTTATTCGTTCATTCATTCATTCAGCCATTCATTCACTCATTCATTCATTCAACCATTCATTCAACCATTCATTCAATGAGTTATAAAGTATTTGTTTTATCTAAGGCGAGACTTCACTAGAATTATCGGCTCGGTTCTGTGATAGATTACATTCATAATTATAGCTGTGGATACTATAAATGTAGGCTATGCGTATTCAATAGAAGCTATAAAATGTAAGCGTGTCAGGCATTGAAATCAAAATGATCAGGTAAAGCGCTATAATATTATACAGAAAGTATATGACCAGGCTCATAGAGCGTCGGCTATTTTGATCTTCTTGCTCTCCTTCTCTCTGCCTCTGCCTTTGTCTGTATCTCTCCTTGTGCGCCTCTCTGCATGTGTCTTCTACCACTGTCTATATGTGTTAATCTTACGTGTGTCTTCCCTTTTCTGTTTCTCTTTCCATCCATTTCCCGATTTAGATCCCGTCTTCATATAATTATAGCTCAAAAATATAATATATCCAAACCAATAAATACATGCCACGAACACATGTCCACCATAATATAAAATAAAATATATGACCAAGTCCACTTATATGTATATATGGACCTATAGAATCGGTTATGGCTCTGCCATTTCTATTATAAATAGGAATAATATATTCATCAGATGCTCTATGAACAAATACTATTATTGCTTGCTTCTGTCTAACGACGACACTGTCATTTCAATGATGATTAGTGTCGTCCTCCTCCTTCTTTATACCGGCGTGGGACTGGCACTGGCAGCGTGCAACCAGTGGCTGAGCTAAATTATGGTGTTTGCTGTGTGCATGAATTTATTGCCACTGCGATGACAGGCGACTGATCTTCTGTCCGATTATATAAACATTGTATAATATCAACTGTATGCAGTGTATGGGCTAATCCTGAATACAGACGATTAGAGTGAAATTGATGTCACTGCCAATAATTATATAGGCTATCAAACTGCTCTGAATGTTAGGCTCTTCACAATTTGAGAGCAAACGTTTTATAGGCCTATAATGCCCGTCGCTGTCACTGAAAACCAAAATCTAAATAATTTAAGATCTAATTTGACTGCTTTTATGCTCAGAAATGCATGTCTAAGATCTATAGCATTGCAACAGTTTTTCTGGAAACAAATTGAATGAGCCCATCCCAGGCCCTATTCCTCTGTTTTGCTCAGGACCTTTGGCACTCTGACTCTCGTTCGCCACTTGCTGGAAAATATTGCTACCGGCATCTTTGGAAATTATCTGATACTTAAATCGGCATACGATTAGCCTAATCGTGAATATCGTCTGATTTTCAAACAGCCTCCGTTAGGTGGGGGTGCAGGATCGGTTTTAGTCTTCTCGTTTAAATGAATCAACGTTCATCCTTCGCGGATCAATTATTACTTCCTTGCTTTTACCATCGGTTGACTCCTACCACAGCAACCACAGTTCGCTAAGATGAAGGCTACAATCAGTGTTGTACAGTAACGAAGTAAAAGTAACGCGTTACTGTACTTAAGTAAAAGTTTGAGTACTTTCACATGTAACGAAGTATCGAAAAAATAAAATACTTTTACTTTCAACGAAGTAACATTTTACCTATATTTCAGTACTTTTACTTCGTTACAATTTATGCGACACTCGTTACAATGTTCGTTACTTCAAAGCGTTAATTAACATTTCGTTTCGCTAAGCTAAGACAGCTTATTCAAATTTGCATGCCTAAAAATAGATTTTCGATGGTGGTGCACGCTGGATGCACTGCCATTTCTGCAGCAGAAATGCTCTTCGGCTGTGTATTGTGCTAAAATGAATCAGAAGCGTGCGTACTAGACTCAATGATAACCATTTCGAGAATTTAGTATTTTTGAGGGTTAATAATCAATTGAGTTATAGAAAGGCTCGGTACTTTTACTTTTTACTTTAAAAGTATTATTGGAAGGGGATACTTTTTACTTTTACTTAAGTAAAATTTGTGATGAGTACTTTTACTTTTACTTAAGTAATTAAAATCCACTTTACTTTTACTTTTACTTAAGTACATTTGCCCGATACTTTCAACAACACTGGCAACAATACATGCACAGGACCTTCCGTGATGATCGCAAGACGATTTTCCTTTCATCGTTTGTATTATAGGACTTCCTTGTATTGCATTGTATTGTTTCTGACCACTTATAAAGCGCTTCTCGCATGCAGCAAGAGCCTTTCAGAAGCGCTCCCAGTGCGTGCAACCCCGAGAGAAAAGGCATATGCTTTGAGACGAGAAAAAGATGATGAAAGACTACCAGAGGCCCATATCAAAGTCTAATAGAGTATACATGGCTATGCAAACTTGCAAAGCGACAGAGCGAACTGATGGGGAAGACCGTGCCATTCTTTTACGGAACTGCATGATAAAACTGCACAAGCCATTCTCTCTCTCTTCCTATCCTCCGTGGTAAATTATTCCAACTCGGATGACAATTTTCATTTTAAATCTGTTTTTTCAATGCACAGCATGCTTCTACAGCTGCGTAAATTCATTTAGAACAGCCCATTATGTGTAGAACTGCATGCACACTAAGACGCCGTGATCGTTTGAATGGCCATGTACTCAAGTCGACTTTGATACAGGGCTTTTTTAGCGTGCAGTTGTACCCAAAATGTGCAGTTGTAGAAGCACTTCTCTACAGTTTAAACTAGCAAAAAGGTCATTGTCATGCGATTTGAAGTAATTTACCATGGATGATGGGAAAGGAAAGAAGACGTTGTGCAGATCTAAAAATTCCTTAAAAACAGCCCTGCTTTGATATGGTTCTCGTATGGAGCAGAAAATAATCTATAGGCAAATTTCTGCCCCGGTGGAGATTTGAACACCTGATCTCTCTGCCAACAGTTCGGCGCGTTGACCACTACGCTATACGACGCATTCCTGATCGTATTCAGAGCAATTATTATTACCGTATACGAGATGCGAATTCACTCACTGTTCCACTTCTGGTCCGATTCGATTTGCCTATAACAGCAATTATTGTAGCCATGAAAACTTCGTTAACGCTCGCTATAGTCTTTATATTATGCTTTGCACGAACGCATTACGTAAGCTGATTTGATTTGAAACTTCATAAACGATCGTTGACGTTGATTTAATGTAGAAAACGTCCATCAACAGAGAGAGGTTCCTAACAAACTAAATTCTCCTAAATCAATAGAGTCGCGCGTTTACGAAAATACCGGTGCGTCTGTCCGTACGTATAGGTCTGTATAGGTCTACACACGGTCAAGCGATCGAATAATATTAACAGTCACGTAGGCTATAGGCTACCTCTGCCATTGTTCACACTCTGACAGTGCCAGTCCCAAGCCTGGGTAAAGAAGGAGGGCGACACTGATCATCTTTGTTATTGCACAGTATCGTTAAGCAGCAACTTGATCGTCAATTTAAAATTTCATAGACAGTGAGTAGCCTATACCTGCTCTCTATGTTGATGCGTACCTCAGTAGGCTGTACCCCATCGTATAATCTATCTAATATCATCATGCCTTGAGGTGCTCGCCTGTTCATTGATACCGACAGTTGTTATTTTACAGCAACACTGTGCCATGGCCCTATAAAAATGTATCCTTTTCCTCACATGCTTTAATAACGTGACGTTACACCATTTTACACTACAGAATGCCATCATTAGGTTACGTCCGTCTGGAAAAGTCTTTGCTACCAAAGAACCTCAGCAATGTAGGCCTACATGTAGATGTTTTAGTTCAGAGTGGTCGCGTTCACTAAACCTAAGAAAATAATTTATTTATATAAATAATTCATTTATTACAAGTCTGTGTCGTCGAGGGTCGTCCCCCGAGGGTGGTCCGAGGGTGGTCATTAAGTTGAGAGATCATTCGGCAGAAGCAGAAGCACGCAAAAGAACATCCATCCATCCATCAACCGGGCAAGCCTTCTCTGAATGGCTAAAACAGATCAATCGTATTGCTGCTGCTGAGACGTCGCGTTGGGAATTTGAAAGAGGGACGAAGCGGTCAAAGGACGAGACCTTTATACTCTGGGTTAAAACGCCGCTGTATACTAGGCCTATCATAGGCGGAGACCTAGGGGACAGAGGGGACGGTCCCCCCACCAATAAAAGTGTTGGGGGAACGGCCCATGCATTGTCCCCCCCCCCAATCGTTGAGCGTCAAGAGAAAAAAGTAGCCTAATTGAAATTTTTTGGCGGTGAAAATAGACATTTTTCTAGGTTCTATGGTCAGAAGACTTAAAAAAAGGTCATCAACTTTCAACATTTGTCCTTGAGAAAGTTTCGTCCGTCAAAAAATCATCTCGCGACTTTCCTTCGGCCACTCATTCGTCCCCCCAAACCTCCGACTAGGTCTCCGCCCATGTGTACGATAGCTCACATGTGGTAGCAAGGTCGTAGCCATGGGGTGCTTTGGGTGTTTGAACACCCCCAGCCCACCCCGAAAGGAAGTGATTGCGTAAAAATGAATAACGCATTCATTAATAGTAGAGGCCCAATAAGGCGGCTGACTCATTTGACCAGTACAGCCTTGACCTTCGGACAATTTGACCAGTACAGCCTTGACCTTCGGACAATTTGACCAATACAGCCTTAAAAAAAGTAAAAAAAGTAAAAAAGTAAAAAAGTAAAAAAGTAAAAAAAAGTAAAAAAAGTAAAAAAAAAAAAGTAAAAAATTTTTCTCCGGCGTATACAAAATGGACTACTCGAAGAAAACTGTTACTGAATTACGAAAAATCGCCGAGCGCAGCATGCATATTTTACAAGACGGTGGATAGCGAAGTTCATTGCTAAAATTGACGCCCACACCCGCGAATGCTACGACGATGAATGCCCATGCAAGAATCCACAGCCGGATCGACAACAAGGGCCAGGCACGATTACCGTCGTTCGTCGTCGGCGCAATGGCAACTCGCCCCCGTGTGATGTTAGTTTGATCGACAACGAGATCATCGTCGTTAATTGTCAATGCAATGGCAACTCATGCCTGTGTGATGCAAGAGCGTGAGTGGACTACGACGTAGATATGGGATTACAATATCGCAAACGATTTTACACCGTTGGTTTATAATCGTCTTTGGATCAATCAAATATTATTATTTTTTTTCTCCGGCGTATAGAAAATAACTGAAAATGGAATATACAGCTCGGCCTAAAGACCGGAGATCCCAATATAAAATGGACTACTCATCGTATAATCTGAAAGAATTACGACAAATTACTAAACAGAGAGGACAAAGAGGATACTCGAGTTTGCGAAAAGCGGAACTCATAGCGTTCATATCGCAGGGAGATCGACTAGGCGCTCGGGCCCGGGTCAACAAAGCATCCGCGCAAACTCCCGCCACTGTGCGAGAATTGCGAGAAATTGCAAAAAAGAGAGGTGTGCGAGGATACTCGAGATTAGCAAAAGCGGAACTTACGGCATTCTTGACTACTACTTGGAAATTTTTGCATCCGGGGAAAAATAAAATAGTTTTTTCGGATTGGCTGACTAGCGAGATTAGTCAGTTACCCCCGCAAATAAAACCACCCATTCATAGGTTCAAACTTCGAGAGACTGCGACGGCCATCAAAGGGTTTACAAAAAGATACACGATCGATGGCGACAACGGGATCGATGTTGCAACTTTTCTCAAGGCTGTAAGACCGCATGTAGTTAGGCTGCTAGGGAAAAATCGCGGGGTAAAAGTTCAATTCGATCTCATGTGCGAAATGGAGAAAGTAGATATGAAAACCGGCGAAGTAGTAACGGCTGAGCCTAATTTCAAATCAAAGAGTGATATTATTTTAGAAGCAACCGATGTGAGGGAAATATATGCCAACGCAGCGGATAAAATTAAGGAGAGCATGGCAAGTTTTCAGATGCGGGGGAGTAATTGGAGATTCAAAACCGTTTTGAAGTTGGATATCGATACAGTGGTATACAAACCATTGAAAGGAAGTTCTTATATTCCACTTCCAGATTATTTAGCGAATAAAAAGGCTATTATTAATATGAAGAACGAAGACGATGAATGCTTCAAGTGGTGTGTAACGAGGGCTGTAAACCCAGTCGACAAAAATACAGAAAGAATTACGAAAGAATTAATTAGACAGTCTGAGGAACTCAATTGGTCTGGTATCGAATTCCCCGTAGCAGCGGATGCTAATGTGATGAGTAAGTTTGAGCGAAATAATAATATTAGTGTTAATGTTTTTGGTTACGAGAAAGATGTGAATGTATTCCCACTATATATATCAAAGCATGAGAATGATAGGTGTGTAGATCTATTACTCATTTCTGATGGGGAAAAGAAGCATTATTGCTGGATCAAGAATTTTAACAGATTGCTGGCACTACGAACAGAAAAATCCCATAATTCAATGCACTATTGCAGAAGATGTTTAATCGGTTTTAGAAAGGTAGAATCGCTTCACAAACATACTGAGTACTGTTCGCAGCAGGACGCCCAACGAATAGAACTTCCAGAACCTGGGACTATGCTAAGTTTTACACATCACTATAGAAAGATGAGAGTGCCGTTTGTGTACTTTGCCGACTTTGAGTCGTTCATCAAACCTATCGGTACATGCCAGCCCGTTCCTAGCACGTCTTACACCAACAAGTATCAAAAACATACGCCCAGCTCGTTTTGTTATCATTTGAAATGCTTCGACGACGATGTTTATTCTCAAGAGCCGGTGAGGTTTACAGCTGAAAACGAAGACGATGATGTCGCTCAGAAATTCATAGACAGTCTCGAAGAAAATGTGAAACGAATATATAACCAGTTCAAATTCCCAAAGAAAATGATATTCGGAAAGAAAGAGCAGGAGCTTTTCGACTCGGCTACTGTTTGTCATATATGTGGGGGAGAATTTATAGACGATGAAAAACGAGTTCGAGATCACTGTCATTTGACCGGAAAATTTAGAGGTGCCGCTCACAACCTTTGTAATCTGAAATACAAAGTCCCCAAGTTCTTCCCCGTCGTATTTCACAATTTGACCGGTTATGACAGCCATTTATTTATCAAGAAATTACGAGGTGAACACGGCGAGAAAATCAAATGCATTCCCTGCAACGAAGAAAAGTATATCTCATTCAGCAGAGAGGTCGTCGTCGATAAGTTTGTAGATGCAGATGGAAAAGAGAGAGAAGTCAAACGCGAATTACGTTTCATCGATAGTTTAAGATTCATGCCCCAGAGTCTCGACGTGTTATCGAAAAATCTTCAGATAGATCAGTGCAAGAATTTAGGGAAATTTTTTGAAGGTGAGAAGCTGGATCTTTTACTCAGAAAAGGCGTTTACCCGTATGATTACGTCGACGGTGTTGAAAGATTAAACGAAACCGAATTACCATCGAAGCATGCCTTCTATTCAAAACTAACCGATTCGGGTATCAGCGAAAAAGATTACGCGCACGCGAAAACGGTATGGGACAAATTTGAATGCAAAACATTACGTCAATATCACGACTTGTACAATTTATCGGATGTTCTATTATTAGCGGATGTGTTCGAAAACTTCAGAGACGTCTGTATGAAGCACTACAACCTAGATCCTGCGTGGTACTACACTAGCCCCGGACTTGCATGGGATGCGGCGTTGAAGACGACTGGTGTAGAGTTGGAGTTGTTGAGTGACTACGATATGTTACTGATGATCAAGCAGGGAATACGGGGAGGTGTCAGCACGATTTCCCATCGATACGCGAAAGCGAACAACGAGTACATGGGAGAAGCTTTCAATCCCACCCAACATTCAGTATTCATCCCATACTTGGACGCGAACAACTTGTATGGATGGGCGATGAGCAAGCCGCTACCGACTCATGGGTTTGAATGGATGAACGATGACGAATTGAATGATTGGAGAAACATTAGCGAACGAGATGGAGTGGGATGTGTGTTGGAAGTCGACTTAGAATATCCAAAAGAATTGCACGACCTGCATAATGATTATCCACTAGCTCCAGAGAGTGTAAAACCTGCGGGATCAGATGTAGCGAAACTCATTCCAAACTTGAATGACAAAGTAAAGTACGTCGTTCATTACGGAAATTTAAAATTGTACGAAAGTCTCGGATTGAAAATCGTAAAAATACACCGAGGAATAAAATTCGTGGAAAGTGCCTGGCTGAAAAAGTATATCGATCTGAATACAAACCTGAGAACGAAAGCTACGAACGATTTTGAGAAAGACTTTTTCAAACTGATGAACAATAGCGTTTTCGGTAAAACAATGGAAGCTATCGAGAATCGAGTTGACATACGATTGGTGAGTGATGAGAAGGAAGCTATCAAGCTAGTCGCGAAAACTAATTACGACAGACGAACTATTTTCGACGAAAACCTCATCGCCGTTCACATGAAAAAGACCAAGTTGTTTTACAACAAGCCGATATATCTGGGGATGTGTATATTAGACGTCAGTAAGACGCTCATGTATGATTTTCATTATAATTACATCAAGGCCAAGTACGGAGATAGGGTCAAGCTATTATTCACCGATACCGATTCTTTGGCGTATGAAATTAAAACGGAAGACTTCTACAAAGATATTTCCCGCGACGTCCAAAGTATGTTCGATACTTCAGACTATCCGAGCGATCACCCATCCGGCATAGAATCCGGCGTTAATAAAAAAGTGGTTGGTATGTTCAAAGATGAGGCCGCGGGAAAACAGATTGAAGAATTTGTCGGGCTGCGATCCAAGTTGTACTCTTACAAAATGGCGGGTGAAGACTACAAGAAATGTAAAGGCGTGAAAAAGAACGTCGTCAAGAAATCAATCACTCACGCAGATTACAAAGACTGCGTGTTTACGAAAAGACAACAGTCGAGAGCGATGAACGTCATTCGCTCCTACCGCCATGAAATTTACACCGAAGAAGTACATAAAATAGCTCTGTCTGCCGACGACGACAAAAGAGTAATAATGGACGACGGAATCCACACCCTAGCCTATGGGCACTACGCGCTGAAAACTAAACAAAATAAAGAATAATTTACACTAATATAAAATGGATGCGGTAAAAAAAGTGTGTACCAAATGCAAAAAAGAAAAAAGCTTGGACGAATTTCACAAAGATAATGCGCAAAAGAACGGAATCTATCCGAGCTGCAAAGTTTGTAAAAATGCCAAAGTGAAAGAGCTTGCACACAAATACGCAAGACAGGAAAATAGGGAGACAAAAGACACAAAAGTTTGCAGTCGGTGTAAGGTAAATCAGAACATATCGGAATACGACAACAATCGATTTCAAAAAGATGGAAAGGCGAATGAATGCAAAAATTGTAGACATAATTATTATCTCGCCTGTGTAGAAGCCCGAAAGCTCATTAGTTTGTGAAACATCTAGATGAAATATTAAAATGAGCTATACAACTGTGAAAAACATAAATGTCGAAGGTGTTATTCTCGCAAATCATCCGTTGACGAATTTTGAGCTACTAGACGCCGCGAAAAAGCTCAATATCCCTAATTTCCGGGGAGTATTTCTCAGAGACGAGCTGCCGAAGAAACCTAGACGGACTGAATGCGGGATATTGAATCTAGACGATTCTAATGGAACCGGCTCGCACTGGGTTGCTTTTTTGAAGAACGGCAAGGATAAAATATATTTCGACAGCTATGGCCTGCCCCCTCCTACAGAACTGCTAGAGTATTTACAGAGTCCCGTGTACTACAATAGCGAACGCGTACAGCCCGACAACGAAGTGTTTTGCGGTCATCTATGCCTGCACGTCCTGAAAAAAACATGCAAAGATGGGGTGAGTTTTCAAGAAGTTATAAACAGCCTGCATTGAAAATTATATTCAGATGTAAAAAATGCCTGTCGATAAATTTGGACATACAGATTCAGGATCTACTCAAAGAGTAATTGCTGGCGGAGTTACTGAAAGTCAAGTAAACAGTACTTTTCTAAGGCTGGATGGAGCAAACCCCGCGACTGGAGATCTAAATATGAGTGGCCATACTATTAGAGGTCTGCCTACAACGAATACAGCGAATACAGCGAATACTCCGGAAGCGGGAATAGATGAGGCCGTGATTCGGGGGCAAGTAATAGATTTACTGCGGAATCACGACGACGTTCCGACCGACAATAATCATTTGACGAATAAGAAATACGTCGATGAACAACTTACTTCGAAAGTGGCGACGGTAGTAGGGCCCGCGGTTAGCGCTTACAGTTCAACTCAACAGGCTATACTCGCTAGATCTCACACTGCAGTTACTTTTGACGTAATAAGATGCGGTACCGCAAAACACGGTATTGAACAGGGTATCGGAACGACTTCTTTCTTCCCCAGTAAAGCCGGGTACTATATCGTTTCGGCGTACATAGAATTTTGTAACAATAGTAATACCGCGTATGGCACCGTCCACCTGTATAAAAATGGGGTGTCGTACATGCAAATTGCGGGCGGAGGGAGTACGAAAGGTTCGCAAAACCATTCAATCGGTAGTAACATAGTTTTTCTAGACGAGTTCGATTACGTCAACATACACGCTTTTTCATCCATCGCTACGAACATTTTGTGTAGGGACTTTTCAGCGGCATTCTTACGTCCCTGAATTAATAAAAATTATTATATTCAAAATGCCTGTTGATAAATTTGGACATACGGATTCAGGATCTACGCAAAGAATAATTGCAGGGGGCGTTACGCTGTCCCAAGTAAACAGTACTTTTCTAAGGGTAGATGGAGCAAATCCGGCGACTGGGAATCTAAATATGAATGGCCATCATCTCGTAGGGTTACCGACTGATTACCCTTTTACAGGTAACGGGGGTGACGCTATTAGTTCAGCCCAGGCTACTGCCCTAGTCGTTGATAAAACAGCGGATATCGCTACGAGAGATTACGTTTCGGGTATGAGGGTATCTCCGGGTAATCTAGTGAGAAATACGACGAGCGGTATTATATATAGGTTCGAAGGAACGGCTGGAGCTATAACAGCGGCACCAGCATTGTCCCCGAATTGGAGACCTACAACCGGACCGGCTATTTGTGTGTTGAGAGAGGGTGACGGAGGAGCATCCGCAATCGTAAGTGGTGGCGGCGCATTCTCGGGCACATATGCAACGCATGGTGGAGCATTCTCAGGCGCATATGTAATGCACCATCAATTAACGGTCGTTGCTATCAATACGGATTCGGCGTATACGACGTCCTTGGGCTTAATAACTATTCCTCGTACAGGCGTATATCGACTTAGTGGATACGCGAAATTCTTGATAGGAAATGACAGTCCGAGCGTAAAAACAATCAGGGTTGCGTATGTCAAAGACGAGATACATAATAACGAACTTTTTGAATACACGGTGGGCGGGCAAACAGCCGACATCATAGTATCGCTCGTATTACCAACCGTCGCCATATTTTTCAACGCCAACGATAAGCTCGGTATGAAGGTATATTCTGCCACATCCGGAAACACTCCAACAGCCGGTCGCCTTCTTCTCAGGGCCGGAGCCGGATTGCAGGTCGAGTTTTTGTACTAGGTAACCGTAGATACCTATCGTTCATATACGCGCGATAGGTATCTGTAAGTCTCATTATTCTTCAACGTTATCTTTCTTCAATATACCACGCTCATTTTCTGCCCATCCGATTGAAACCTCAGTAACTTGTCTGAAATCACCACTGCGTATGCTTCCGTATTAGCCAGCGGCGCCGTATTGAACGTACCTTTGATCTGGATATCGACCACCGATGACTTCAGACGCTCGGATTGCTTGCTCACGTCAAACACCATAATCGGAAACAAATCTTTGAAGTCCGAGGGCGTGATATTGCATTGCGTCATTAGTTCGTCCATTCCATAGTATTTTTCACTGAACACGGCTGCTGCTCGGTACGCCCGCGAGAATTGTTGATTCGGAAATGATAGATTATAGTCGACAACTGGGTATCGGTCCTGGTTCATCATCACGAACATGTTCTTCAGATCGCAATGATCGAAAACGGATGGATTGCGTAGTTGATCGCCGCTTCTGTCGGTTTGAAAACCCAAGATGATGTACCTAGGCTTCTCAGGTAATGTCTTGACGCTAAGTCGCCAGCTAAAATTAGTCGACTGTGCGACGGAGGTGGTATCGCATTGACGGGCTCTGTACGCAACTGGCAGCGACGCTTTCGATTCGATCGTTTTGTACAATTGCATCTTCTCCATATCCGCGGGAATAACGTGAGGCATGAACCATGAGATTTTATCCAACCTAACTTTCCCTGCATCCGCTGCGCCCGCGCCGGCGAGTCTAAAAATTGCGTCATCATCGGCTTTACGAACCAGAGTTAGCGTATGTTTCACACCAAAAACAACCTTGTCGTAATCATCGCAAAATCCGAAAATATGCTTCAATGGAACTACAAAGCTGAAAGTACCTTTGGCATTTGGTTTTTGAATTATATACGACTGTCTCACGGCGAAACCTTGATTATTCGCGATAGCAGCCGTCGCTCCGCTGTCCTTGTACCACAACTGATTCAGACCTTGAGCTAGTTGAAAATCATTCGGGTACTTGAGTAATCCGAGCATCGTCGTTGCTTGACCTGGGTGAAATAACGATTCAATTTCCTGATTCGACAGGGAATACGAAATTTGACTGAAAAGATGCATCAGCCCATTATTCGTAAGAGTTGCTTCATCGGCATTGACGTAGAAGGTGGTGGGGTTGTCCGCCTTCGTCAATCTACCCTCGAACAGCAGGTAAGATTCTGCTGGATGACAAAATAGATCTTGAAGTTCGATATTTATTCTAATCTCGCCGGAGGTGTTTAGATTCGCCCCCGATATCGGCTCATACTCGTACCATTCGTAACGTTCGACGCTTTCATCGCTCAATGGTTGTTCGGTAAATCTCAGAATATCAGATGATTGCATTTTTACTACTTTTTACTACGCGATAATATATTTTTTACGCGACCTTCATTCCGGCGCCGTTTAGCGAGCGTACTAAATCTTGTATCGACATGGCGCCGTTCTTCTTCAGGCCATCACCCATCATCAGATTATTAATATTCGAGATATTTGGGCTCGACCCGACGCCACTCAGCCGCTCTAAAATTTGTCTAGTTTCTGGCGTAATTTTCTTGGAGGTGGGAGTAGGAGCAGGAGTAAACAGTTTGGCTACTGCTTTGTCCACTAATCGTTTGCCGGCGTCGATTGCGGTTGTTTTCCCAACATCGATGGCCTTTTTTCCAATTTCTCTCGCCACGTCTTTACTCGCGCTGAGAGCGGTCGTTGCTAATTGTTTGGCGGCGTTCGACGTAACTAGCCGTTTGAAAAATCCCGAAATTGTATCGAATATTCCCGATCCTCCGATAACGTATTGTTTTCTATACCTCCTTCTATTAATGACTTGCATTTTTTCTGCATTTTACAATGTCATCATTATATTTTTGTAAGCATCTTTACTCAGCACTTCCTGCCTCAATAACGCGTCGCACATCGCCACGATCTCGTTTCTCACGCCGGTATTGCCTGCTTTGAAGCTTTGAAATCGTAGTTCTAGCTGTTTCGCTAACACGTTTGGATCTTCGGAAATAACAATTACACCACCCACGCCTTTACCCACCGCATTACGAGTCCTCTTTTCCCATATCGGCTTGATAATTTCTCTATATTTGACACTCGAAGATGCTTTCGGTTTGTTGGGATTTTTTGGCTGTCTGATAGCATCCGACGCGAGTAGAATCTCGGCGTAATCGTCTCTATCATTATTATCGTATATCGACGTGTTCGGCTGTTTCATCGTCAACAACTCCCAAAGCCCCGGTGTTCCGCTATACGTCTTATTTCCAACCGTCACATCGTCTCCTTGAATAAAAATCGGAGTGTCGCCGATGTAGAATTGACTATTTTTTGATCGTATTCCGAACGTCGTGTCTACGATTTTTCTATCGGAGGCGTATTGATGAAGGTACTTGGTGGCTACATCCCCTAATTCTAAAGTTCTAATATCCTCAGTCGGATCGTCGCTATACGCTTCTATCGAGGGATACTGAGGAAATTGAATCTTCAACGAAGCGGGTAGCGTCTGTAGTGCGTTTGTAGTAGCTATCGAGTTTTCTTTGATGGCGGATAGTAAGACATTCTGCTCTTTGGAAATTGCGGATTGCGAATCGACGATAGGCTTGTACAGCTTGGTTAGTTCTTGTTGCAGCCCCGAATCTCCCAATCTCTCCGATAAAAAGTTTTGTTGAATATTCTTCTTGGATTTCAGAAACTCTTCGACTATGAAATTTCTTTTCGTCGGGTCATCTATCTTTAGAAACGACATTTTTAATAAAAAATTTAATGTTTTTCGACATGTTTTCCGGCGTGTTTTTCGACGTGTTTTTCTACATGTTTTTCGACATGTGTAAAAACACAAGTTAGACGTATTTTCAGACATAGCGACATAGGTCTACATAGGTCTACAAAACTCTACAAAACTCTACATGATTTCGTACATGTTCACGTTAGTCGTCTTTTTCACAGATTCGGTATTTTTCTCAAACATGCTTTGAAAGGACTGCCTGACTTCCTCTCTTCCCCGATCGATGAGTGATTGTTTCGTTTCCTCGTCCATCGCGTCTATCGCAACTTTCGACTTACTTTTGATTTCTTCTTTCATGCCATTGAATTTTTCAATCTCACTTAGAATCAGAGAATATTCCTCGTCTGAAATGTGATCATCCACGAGTGCTTTTGAAATATGGTCGCTGATCGTGTTGAGCTTCGCATCAGCTAGCGTTTTGATCTTTTCATGCTTCTCCGCCTTCAGGGCGAGCTTTTTACAGATTCGGCTGCCAATTATACTCAATAGCCCCGCACCTAGCGCTGTCCCTTCCATAGCAATAGCGATGGGAGCCGCAATTATGGTAGCTAGTACGCCGATTCCCGAAATTCCGAGCCCCATCGTGACCACCATGAGGAAGCTGTCTACTACGCCGATTACGCTCACACTTCTATGGTACTTTTTACTCAACGTTGCTCTTTTGTCGCGTTCTTGCTCGATCTCCTTTTTGATTTCGCTAATCTTCTGAAGTCGATACGTTTGTGCGGACCCTGCGGCTATTTGTATTTCACCTTCCGGCGCGGAGGGTGTTATATTTGTTAGGTTTGGATAGAGTTTGATGCCTTCGTATTCCATTCTTTTATTTATTAGCAATATATATTTTTTTACCGTTGATAGTTTACACAGCATAGCGAATCTCCTTCGTTTATCGTTACCGCCGAATCGGAGTTGTTTTGAATGGAAACTATGATATCATCAATCACATCTTCTGAAATCACCCCGTCTAGTAGGCTGCATCGTCGTTCTTTGATACTCTGTCTGAGGGAAACGAGACAAAGACCTGCCGCCATTTCTACACCCAGTCCAAGCCTTAGCGTATTTGCCGCCTTTGGTTGTATCGTAATATCATTTTGCGCAAAAATCTCCCATCGCAGACCCCCTAGTTGTCTTACTGGGGTGCGAGTAACACCGCTCGTAATCTTCCAAAAGACTGAAACGGGCTGCGTTCTAACCTCTACCGGTCTAGTTGGTTTAGTTCCAAATTTGTGTATTGGTCTCGACATTTTACATATGATAATTTATAATATCATGCCGAGAATCGGAATGTTTCGAAACGGCGAGTTGGGGCCGAGCAAAAGTCCTTCGCCACTCACATAGCCCGACCCTGTTTTCATGTAAAGCCCGGATCCCATTATCGATGCGCCTTTTTGCCACGGAGACAAGTACAACCCGGATCCGGCCGCTCTTATTTTGCACGCTATGTCACCTTTCTTGACATACATTACACCCGAACCGCTGATTTTATCGACAAGTTTCGATCCAGCCGCGGCACCTAACCCACCTAATGCGCCCTGTGCTAAACTAGGCAGTACGCTACCAAGAAGGAACCGTCCCGCCGTCGCTAGAAACGGAAGTATAGCGCCTATGAATCCACCTTCGACTTTCTTGTTGTTCTCCAATTGCGTTTTACTCATTTTAATAATCATACCAGTTCCTTTTTGGTAGGCTGCTGCCATTTTATTGATTTGCGCCTGGGTGAGAGCCAAAACGTGTTCGCCATTCAAATCATCGTGCGATAGTTTGATACTCACGCCGCTCCCCGCTTGAAGTGATCTTTTAATTTTGTCTTGTTGCGCTTCTGAAATATTAACTTTTACGCTCGTGTAACGATTCATTTTATTAATAAATTACAAAAACTTTCAAACTTCCCTGATGTGAAATCGAATCGCTAATTCCTCACCCCGAAGATTTAGTAGGTTCCCGTGTTGGTCTGTGAGCCTCGTTTCCATCGTTGAAATTGTAGACAGCAAAATCGGGAGATATATCAAATTATGCGGCACTTCGATAATCTTGTAACCGGGGCCTACGTTTGGGAAAAAAGAATATATCACGTTTTCCGATGTTCCGTTAGTGTACGAAGACCCGATAATGTCGTTGGTCACTCTCAGGCTGCTTACACTCATTATATTTACCAAGTCCTCCGATTCGTTGTATCCGCCCGAATAGATCCATTTGTTGAAACCTAGAACCTTTCCAATCGAATTCTTTGGCGTAAAGTCAACCATATAATCTGCTTCTATATTTACCACAGACCTCAGGGTGTTGATGTTTGGTGCTATTGAGATACAGTAATTTCCATTTACTCCGTCGAAATGTCCATTCCCCTTCATGACTCTCTGTATATATTCGTTGATATCCGTTATTTCATAGCAACCCTCTGGAACTGCAATGTTTACCCAATCTGTGTCGCGATTTGGCGAATACCTAAAACCGTTGTTTGTCGCGTCGATATTCGGAAAAGAATAGTACGTCTCGAGGGCAACTAAGGCCATTTCATATTTCTTATTCTTCTCCAGTTCGAGTAGTGGATTAAACTTCGTTCTGATTCGCGTGCTCTTTTCGCTGAGAAAAATGGAAAATGATGTTTTTGGTTCCGTGTTGCAGGCCGTCTTTTCCGTGTTTTCTGATATCTGTTTGAGAAGCGATGATTCCATTTTTACTATACAATACAATTTTACAATGGCGGATCCTCGATTATATAAAATTCATCGAGTCCGCTTCGGTATTTACCATTGTACTTGTCGCTAGTCAGGTCTAAAACCACGAATCCATGAGGCTGTTCCCATACTGTTTTGCATAGTTTTCTAAATTCATCTTTCGGCATGTCTGTACTCACATGATCGTTGTAAATATGATTACAATTTTTCAGGTCTTGTTTGAACAGGCAAATAAAGTTCGCATTTTCTCGGATTGTTTGGCGCGGTAATTTGAAATAATTCTGGGCGAGGTAAAAACAATCTACATTGCTATGCCTCCCCCGATTATAATACGTTTCGCATTTGTTTTGTTTTTCCAATTGAAGATCATCGAAAATCATCAGGTTCTTCTTTTCGGCGCTCAGATCTCTCGGGTCTGGTACATCATCGGCGCTCTCAAAGAACTTGGCAATTATATCGGATTTAGCTTCTGAGTTTTTTGCCATTTCCTCCATAACAAGGTCTGGTGACGCATTTAGGCCCACGATTTCATCTCGGTGCTCGAACAACCGAACGATCGCTGCTTTCGGCAATTTTTCTTCGTATGCTTTTTTGATAATACGATATTCCGGTTGAAACAGAGAAGTGCCGAATACTTGTAAGTTATTATAATCCAACCAGTCTGGCCTGAGTAAAAGATTGAGAAGAAGCGTTGTTTTTCCGCACGCCGATTTCCCAACTATCAAACCACGTATGCTTTTGGGCAGCAACGGATTATTGAATCTTTTCGAGAGCGCTGTGCCCCAACTCATATCTCTAATCTCCATTTTTAAAAATATATATTATTAAAAACGAAATGTATTGCGTAAAATGTAAAAAACAGACCCAGACGACAGATGTGCAGAACGCCGTGGCTAATAATGGGAGATCGATGCTCAGAGGTGTTTGCGTCGTATGCGGGAAAACAAAAACTCAATTCGTGAAGGCGTCCGCTGTTGCGCAGGGTGGGGATCTAGTTAGTTCACTGAACGCTGCCACTAGCAACATTAAATTACCTTGGGCTAAATTTCCGGGCGAATTACATTTGCCAGGCCATCAGTTTACTGGTCCCGGTACTAGACTAGATTTGCGTCTGAATCCCAACGAAACCCCCAAAGATTGGAGCAAACCTATAAACAGGGTAGATAGTGCGGCATATATTCACGACCTGGCATACAATCAACACACTGATACAGCTTCTAGGAATGTCGCTGATAGAGCAATGATAAACCAGCTGAATAATATTCCAAATCCTAGCTTACGAGAACGCGTAGAGAGGGCGATAGTCAAACCCATCTTGTCAGCTAAAACAAGCCTAGGTTTGGGTTTAAAAAAAGCCTAGAATTACAGCAGGACCTGAAATGGACTAATCAATTAGCGAATGAATTACACAAACCAGTAGTGAGAAATTTTAGGACGAGGCGGGTCCGTGTTGGCGGGATTGACCAGATTTGGGCGGCTGACCTAATCGACATGCAGGCTTTCGCTAGAGATAATGATGGCATGAAATTTCTATTGACCGTCATAGATGTGTTTTCCAAGTATGGGTGGATCGTTCCATTACATGACAAGAGTGGGAAGTCTACAGCCGATGGGTTCGTGAAGATACTCGGGGGTGGTCGACAGCCAGTCAAAGTTTGGTGCGACAAAGGGAAAGAATTTTATAACAAAAACGTAAAGAATTTAGTCGAGCTGTATTCTACCGAGAACGAGGGTAAAAGTTGTATCGTAGAAAGATGGAATAGGAGTATGAAAGATAAAATGTTCAAGTACTTTACTGCTAATTCAACGAGAAGATATATCGATGTATTAGATGAGATGGTTAGTAATTATAATGACACGAGACATTCTTCGATCAAAATGACCCCCGCGAAGGCTAGTATGAAAGTGAACGAAAAGACTGTATTTATGAATTTATACGGCGATGAGATTTCAGGGCCTATTACACCAAAGTTTTCAGTCGGCGATCGGGTCAGAATAACTAAGAAGAAGAGCATTTTTGACAAAGGATATATACCTAGATGGACAGAGGAGGTTTTTGTAGTATCTCAGGTTCAATATACAGATCCACCAACTTACAAGATTACTGATTCTAATTCTGAGGAAATACAGGGGTCATTCTATGAACAGGAGCTACAGAAAACAACTCAAGAAATATTTAGAATCGAAAAAGTGATTAGGAAACGTGGTAAGAAATGTCTCGTGAAGTGGTTGGGCTACCCAGACTCGTTCAACTCGTGGATTAATAACGAAGACTTGGTGACATTGTGAGACGATTATAAACCAACGGTGTAAAATCGTTTGCGATATTGTAATCCCATATCTACGTCGTAGTCCACTCACGCTCTTGCATCACACAGGCATGAGTTGCCATTGCATTGACAATTAACGACGATGATCTCGTTGTCGATCAAACTAACATCACACGGGGGCGAGTTGCCATTGCGCCGACGACGAACGACGGTAATCGTGCCTGGCCCTTGTTGTCGATCCGGCTGTGGATTCTTGCATGGGCATTCATCGTCGTAGCATTCGCGGGTGTGGGCGTCAATTTTAGCAATGAACTTCGCTATCCACCGTCTTGTAAAATATGCATGCTTGCCGCTGCGCTCGGCGATTTTTCGTAATTCAGTAACAGTTTTCTTCGAGTAGTCCATTTTGTATACGCCGGAGAAAAATTTTTTACTTTTTTTTTTTTACTTTTTTTACTTTTTTTACTTTTTTACTTTTTTACTTTTTTACTTTTTTTACTTTTTTTAAGGCTGTATTGGTCAAATTGTCCGAAGGTCAAGGCTGTACTGGTCAAATTGTCCGAAGGTCAAGGCTGTACTGGTCAAATGAGTCAGCCGCCTTATTGGGCCTCTACTATTAACACATGATGTTAGAAATTGTGCAATGTTTTGGGCATCCGGAACTCGATATGAAAGTCCACGATGCTTGTCTAAACCCATCATAGTCAGTTGATTCGGTTGCTTGTGCACGGCTTCCCCCCCCCCACCCCCACCCCCAAAATTGAACCGGTCTAGTTTAAATCTTAATACAATGTTTGGAACAGCCCTGGCTACCATATTTTGTTGTTATATAAGTGACGCAATATTATGACGTCGTTTGCAGACGATGACGATCGAGTTTTGACCAAATTTTGCGAACTGATGAAGGATTTAATTTGTTTCAAATGATTAAATAATTTCATGACAGATGATTGAACAAAAAACACCTTTAATCGTCTGATGCAAGCAATTTATGACCCAAGAACTCACAAGTGGACAGAGAAAAGACATATGGGCCTACATTGTCAAAATGAACCGCTACTGGGGGATGTCGTCAGAGGCTTTGGTCCACGCAACTGAATAGGCCTATTCATTCATTCGGACATTTATATAGCGCTCCTTAAAGTTAAAACCAATTACTCAGAGGCGCTCCCGACTCCAGTGCGCCTAAAAAGAACAGTTTTAAGTTTAGTAAGGAACGATCCTGGTAGAGTTCCAGGGTGTAGGCGTAGCTCAAAAGGAAGACCATTCCAGACAACCGGACCAACCACAGAAAAGGCTCGATTCTTCATGGTAGCAGTATACGAGCAAACGGAACCAAGAGAACTCCCTTACCAACAGAGCGTAGCTGACTATTCAATATATAAAATAATATATATAAATCATATATATATTATATATTAGTAACGTGTACTACGATCAGGGCGTGACGCTCATAGAAGGACCATGCATGCACAGGTTTCGTTTCAGGGATTATAGCTTGCTGCATGAACGATGTGGACAAGGATTTGGCTTGACAAGGGTCATTTGTATCTGCCATGAAGGATGGATGACCCCTGCACGCAGCAGAATGAAGACACGACGGTAACCACTTATGAAAGCTGCGCACAACGAACTGAAGAGAAGCTGAATATGACTGTGTTATACCCGACCACTCCTCTAATGCAAAGCGGGCCTACGTTGGCACAGATAAATGCTTTCCTATACAATGATGTCTGCAGCCTGTTTCCGGCAAATATGTGATCATCTGTGGATTGGTCTGTATCTGACCACTGCATGCATGGTGTGTCTGATTAATTATTAGTCTTTCTTCTGGCATCGTCTTTATCTCAATGAAAGACAAGACTGTCTGTCTGTCTGTCTGTCTGTCTGTCTGTCTGTCTGTCTGTCTGTCTGACTGTCTGTCTGTCTGTCTGTCTGTCTGTCTGTCTGTCTGTCTGTCTGTCTGTCTGTCTGTCTGTCTGTCTGTCTGTCTGTCTGTCTGTCTTTCTGTCTTTCTGAAAGCTGTAATGTCTCTGTCACGTCCAGACATAACAATTTTGTCACCACGAGCAGCAAAACAGCGGACGTAAGCCCACACGCATACACACACACAGAGACAGAGACAGAGGCAGACACTGAGGCAGAGACAGACACAGAGACACAGACACAGAGACACAGACACACAGACACACAGACAGAGACAGCGACACAGAGACATAGACGGACAAACACAGAGAGTCAGAGATAGATAAAGAGACAGATAGACAGCGACAAACACAAAGACAGAAACAGACATACGGAGACAAATAAGATGCGTCAAGCAGCCTCGCTACCATCACACACAGCTCAGCGATCTGAACGTTCAGACTACAATGCATGGACGACTGTAGACGGCGTCCATGCATGCAAGCGAATCCCGCTTCCAGTTTAATAGCATACACACACAAATCACGCCATCTGGTGATGATGATGCTCCATGGAGTTCCTGCCTCTTCTGCCGCTGCTGCTGCTGCTGCCGCATCGGCTGGGGATGATGATGCTGCTGGTGATGATGATGGTTGCTGATGGCGCTGCGTCGGTTGCTGGTGCCACGGCTGCAGCAGATGCTGATGGTGATGCGGGCGCACGCTACAGAATCAGCAGCAGCAGCAGCAGCATCTCAAACGGAGGACACATCCTATTTGGTTGGACATGACATTCCGTTATAGCTCCTCATCCAGTAATTCGTCATTATGGGTTGGATGACTTCGATGAGACCTCGCGAACCGGAATGGCCTCACCGATGGCATGCACCGCGGCCAACAGCAGCAGCAGTAGAATCAGCACCAGCAGCAGCATCATCAGTAGCAGTATCATCATCTGCAGCAGCAGCAGCATGGATGCAGAGGAGCGTCTGGCGCTGCAGCATCTTGGCTGCTGTTCCGTCATCGCAAAGCTCCTATGGCATCACGTCGCACTGCAGCCGCATGCATAATACATCGTAATTGTCTTTGAATCTACTCGCGCATGCGCTTTCAAAGACATTCAAAGAACATTTCTTTATATACATATAATATGTGTGTGAGTGTGTGAGTGTGTGTGTGGGTGGGTGTGTGACACTGTGTGTATAATTATGTGTGCATATGTATTATTATTATTATTATTATTATTATTATTATTATTATTATTATTATTATTGACCTTTTATATAGCGCACCTTCAAGGTAGCTACTCAGAAGCGCTCCCAGTCCAACAACGGCTAAATAAGGCAGTTTTTAAGTGAGAAAGAAACATAGTGGTGTGACCTCTAGGCACCAGGCGGAAAGCAACAGGGAGCTCATTCCAGGTTCTAGGGCCAGCCACTGAGAAAGAGCGCCGCTGCATTATAGCAGTTCGAGAACGAGGGGTCAAGAGTTCAGCTTGATCAGCCGATCGGAGGTATATATATATACATGTATATATACGTGCGTATATGCATGGTGTATGTATATATTTTTTCGCATATAGGCACAACAGGGCCAGTCAAAGGCGATATCATCAGACAATCAACAATGATTCATATTCAATTAGATCTATAATTAATAAGCTTAGTCATGCATGAAGTTAAAATGTTCATGATGAAGGTACGATCCGTAGTTGTATCGTGCTAAAGTTCCACGCGTGCATCGTAATAAAACGGGCGTCATTTGAAGCATTGCCTGAAAGCCTGAACCCCATCCTGCAGTTATTATAAGGAGGCTTGTGAGAGTGCCTTCTTAAAATGCTAATATGCAATCTCGTGGGCACTTCTAACTAAAAGTTTACGATAGTATCGTAAAACAGTTTAGGGCATATATCCGTGCGAGTTTCATATCAAATTTATTAAAAGACTTCCAAAGCATCTAAGTTATATATCTAGCCTATCTAGGTCTGTATCGAAGGCCTCATGACTATAATAGTTTAATGTAGCTGTTGCACTGGTATTATACTGGTGTGAATTTTATGTACAGGGTGGCTCAAAAAAAAACCACCGGATAAAATGCAATATCTTCGCAACCCATTGACATTTTTCTACGAAAATTTTCCAATTTGTAGGGGAATGAATTTCCAACAATCCCTGAAAGTTTCAATTTCAAATTTTCATGTTTGCAAAAGTTACAGCTGTTTAAACTTTCAATTCCGTTTTCTCGAATTTCCGCGGAAAAATGAACGCCATTTGTTGATTTCCATGTCAAATAATAGCACCTTTCACTGCCACCTCAGAAATCCGTTTTACAGTTTATCCTAAAGTATGATGGGAATGTACATTCCCTGCTTTAATACGAGCTCGAATTCTTTTTGTGAAACTCGGTATGGGCTTGTTGATCGACTCCTCCGGCAACTGATCCCACATTACCAGCAAGACTTCCTTCAGCCAGCCAATGTTCTCCAAGTTGGGATGAAATGTCTAGCAGAGCTCCACATAAGTGATAATCAAGAGGGTTAAGGTATATTGAGTTTGTTGGTCATTCATGTTTGTACAAAAAAATCTGCAGTTGATGGCAATAAGGTAGCGTCATCATAACTAACCTTGCCGTGTGAGCAAGCAGGAAGACAGTGGTCGTTTGGTCTGACGGAAAAAAGCGCGATGTTCACGAAATTCGCTTGGTAGTCGCAAAGGTAAAGTTACGACTGCAAGGGAAGACTGCACTTCATCCCATTCAGTAGGCTAGGTGTCAAACTTACCGTTGAACTCTAGCTGTTACCCAGACTCATTGAGGACTGCAGGTATGTTCTAACATTTGGTTTTATTTTCCAGCAGGACGGTGCGCCTGCTTGCTCGCACGGCAGGGTTGACTATGATGATGCCATCTTATTGTCATCAACTGCGGTAAATTTATTGGCACAGCTGAATGACCACCAAACTCGCCAGACCTTAACTCTTTTGTTTATTACGACTGGGAACCTATGCTGGAACGATGCAAGACATTTCATCCCAAGTTGGAGAACATTGGCTAACTGAAGGAAGTCTTTCTGCTAATGTGGGATCAGTTGCCGTAGGACTCGATCAACAAGGCCATACTGAGCTTCAAAAAAATAATTTGATCTCGAGTTAAAGCAGGGAGTGGACACTTCCATCATACTTTACGATAAACTGTAAAACGGATTTCTGCGGTCGTGGTGAAAGTGATATCATTAATTTGACATGGAAATCTACAAGTGACGCTAACTTTTCCGCGGAAATTCGAAAAAACCGAATTGAAAGTTTAAACAGCTGTAACTTTTGCAAACATGAACATTTGAAATTGAAACTTTCAGGGATTGTTGGAAATTCATTCCCCTGCAAATTGGGAAATTTTCGTAGAAAAATGTCAATGGGTTGCGAAGATATTGAATTTTTTCCGGTGGGGAATTTTTTTGAGCTACCCTGTAGGTCATGTATGGGCGTATAGGATGGCGCCCGTTGTGCCTTATGAAATACAAAAATACCCGCTTGAGATATCCTATAGATGAGTCGAAACCCATAGATACATGTATGCTACCGCATGTAAAATGCATATAATGGTATACGTGTAAAAGTCTCAGTCAGCGCTCTAATGATGCACTCTCGTGCCTAAGTCCTATCGGAATAGCACGCGTCCTATAGAGTTCAATCGCATAAGACATCGTTAAAGAGTAAGCCTAAGAGATTCATTGCGGTATAGGTCGCGTAACGTCGCAACTACTAGAGCCTAATCATGTATACAAGCATATTCGCCTTCATACGCCTAACTCACGCTAGAAATCTCTTCCATATCGGTCTAACGAATTCATGCCCTTGATAGGACAGTGACAGCTGCTATAATAATTGCCAGATGTCATTTTGGACTTGAGATTCAAAACCCTATACCTAGAACTATAAATGTAC
>OX243823.1:11718532-11956032 GCA_945859605.1 Lumbricus rubellus | reverse complement strand
AGTATTAGATAAATATGTGAGGATTAAAATGCTTTTTGAATTGTAAAAATCGATGAATATTTACTAATTATTTTTATAATTAGAAAATGGGTCCCTTTTTTTCCGGACACAGTGTATATATATATTATATATATCATCGTCATCGTCTCTACAGCAAACGATCATCTGAATAAATATACATTGCCAATATATAATTATGCATTGCCAATTCGATTGAACGTCGTTTAATTCCGAACACGCTTTGGCACACACACACACGCACACACACAAACACACACACACAAACACACACACATACACACACACACATACACACATACACACATACACACACACATACACACACACACAAACACACAAACATACACACACATACACACACACACATACACACACATACACATGCATGCACACAAACACACACACTCGCACCCACAAACACAGTTGAAAGGCGGATCATGTCTGGTGTTTGATTCTGTCGGTTGATTGGTAACCCGGCCACACCACTCCCCTCTCAGTCTTTCTCTGCCCTTCTGAATCTCGCACATGCCACTGCATATAAGCAGACAAATCTATAAGCAACGAAAAACTGTGCAGCAGACGAAGCGAAGAGGTGCCAGGAGGGGTTCACACGGGGAGGGGGGACACTCCGTAGGGTGCGACCATCTTCATAGGACGCCGACCAATGAGAGCTCAGCTGCTGTGGTCGAATGGCCCGACCAACAAACCGACCAACAGACCGATCGATAAGTGTTTTAGAGGTCTATACCTGCTCAGAGAGACTCAGAGGATAACAGCCGGAACGATTACAACGACGCCAACGACGACTATAATGATGATAATGATGATTATGACCACTGTCACAGCCACTATCACCAGCGCAACAACAATGGTGACACCAACAACAACACATCAGCAACAACAATAACAACAAAAACAACAATAATATTAACACTAATAACAGCATCAATAACAACAATGATTACAACAATGACACCAACAACAACACATCAGCAACAACAATAACAACAATAACAACAATAATATTAGCACTAATAACAGCATCAATAACAACAATGATTATAACAATGATACCAACAATAACATCGACAATAACAACAATGATAACAAGAATAACAACATCGATGACAACAATAATAACAATAAAAACAACATTATTGTGGTTATTTTGTACCGTAGACTTCCTCTAATAAAAAAAACATTAACAAGAACAATAGGACAGCAATTACAACACAGCTGCAACAATACTAAGAGCAACTCTGTCTTCAATGGATCTTCTCTTAAATTAACATTTATTGTCGGTTTCTTTAAATGAAACGTGCCACTTTTCCAGCAATAATTCTCTGTTTCCATAGCTCTGCATAATGTGCATATACGTCGCTGTATGACTCTCTTCGACGCTCTCTTTGTTCCTGCCAACTCCTACGCTCTCCTTGCTCTGTCACATTGCCTGCCTGCCTGCCTGCCTGCATCGCACCGTGTCTATACCTCGACTATATATTCTTTGTAAGTTGCTCATCTGATTATTCATCTCTGTCTTGTTGTCTGTCTCTGTTTCCTTGTGGTGTCTTTGTCAAGCTTTCTCTCTCTCTCTCTCTCTCTCTCTGTCTCTCTCTCTCTGTCTCTCTGTCTCTGTCTCTGTCTCTGTCTCTCTGACGATCTCTGAGTGTTTCTTCTTCTTCTTCTTCTTCTTCTTCTTCTTCTTCTTCTTCTTCTTCTTCTCTCTCTCTCTGCCTTTGTATGTCTTTATAATTTTTCTGTCTCTGTCTCTGTCTATTTCGGCATCTGTCAATAAAGTCTCTCTCTCCCTTTATATGTATAATATATGAAATGGTGCCATTTATATGCTATATTATATATTATATATAATTATATATACATAGTATACATATGGCACTGTGCTCTCACACCGCCCACAGATCCGCGAATGCACAGGTTTTTTCTATACCCGTTTCGCCAGTATGTCTGCCTTAATATATTTAGTCATTAGTTTGCATTTCCTCTCAGTGAAGTGAAACGAAGCGATGGTCAGAAGGCATCAATAAAGTCACCCGAACAATTCTCTCTCATTGCAAAGCCCAACGCAACAGCGATTGCATTGGCGAAAGCAACAAATAAATATAGCCAACAGTTAATATTGTTGTATACAAACCCACATATAGAACTGCGTTCATACATTGGGAACATATTGATATCAATGTTATTGTCGGCCTGAATAACTGGAGTAAAACACGCAACATAATAGATGTGCAGTGCGGCTGTATATTATTAAGCAAATTTGGCTTGCATGCGTTGAATGATTACATGTCTAGGCATCAAGATAGTGATGATACAGCTTACAGAAGTCACTAGCAGGCAGACATAACATGCTGTCTTGTGAAGAGCAGTGTCATGGTAGGCTTACATGCATGTAGAGGAGGTGCAGGCCTGTTTTTGTGTTCAGCAACCCTGTAATTACAGCAAATATCCTTGAATGAATGAATGAATGAATGAATGAATGAATGAATGAATGAATGAATGAACTTTCATAGTGTAGGGCCTAATCGTTGTTGATAAGAACTCTTTTCTGAGCAGTAAGCAGTCTTGTTTGATACATGCACATGTTAAACAAAGTTTATCTTTATGCACAGTTAGAAGGATTTGATGTGGTCGTCGTGCTTTCAATCATATTTGCCACGACTCTTTTATCTGGCACACGTACGCAAGGTCAAAAATAGCGAATGAATAATCGGTGGCAAAATATCGATTAATCATTCGAATGTCGGAAGTATGCATGTACGCAACCATATGAAGCGTCCAAGATAAGCTCTGAAGAAAAACAGCATACCGATGCTTTTTGACGCTTCACTGAACATACTACAACGCACCACCAATCGGTCCACTGATAAGGAATGACCACTGACCACTGGCTTGACCACTGGCCAGTGCCAACCAATAGTAGGCCTAGTGCTAATACAATTGGCCAATACAGGATTTCATTCGAACTTTATAAATCTAGATACAATTAAGAATTAATTTCTCAGACTAAGACCTTCCCTGTTGTCAATTGGGTCCAGGGTTTCAAGTAAACCAGAGGTTCTCAACCAGCGTGTCGCGACACACCAGTGTGTCGCGAATATGCCGGCGGTGTGTCGTTGGTGTGTCGCGAAGAATAAATTGGTGTGTCGCGAAAATCCAAGAGCAAAAAATCCATTAATTTTTAGGCCAAACAATTAACGTAGAGTCATAAAACGAAGCAGAATCGTAGACTAAGAATGGTGGAATTTAGAATTTTTGAATCATCAGAAACTAAAAAGCATTCAGTGTCAACATTCTCATTCATTTGTAACTTTACCATGGGCCTTTTTTAATTCCATAGATATTTGCATGAAGACGATTGAATGGTGTGTCGCCACATTTTTTCCCAAGTTTAGGTGTCTCGCGCACGGAAAAAGGTTGAGAACGTCTGAAGTAAACTATGGAGAGCGAGAGGTACCGAGATCGAACCCCATTATAGTGCGGACGTGCTTTGTAAGCTGCTATTAGCGCCCTGTAGGCCTAGGCCTATTGCAAGCCCTCTATTCTGTCTGTAGTTAAGATTTATCTCTTCTCTCATTATTTTGCGTTCTTGTGAATTGTTTCAATTGTATAGCTGTACACTGTAGCCGGTTGCGGTCTGTCAACCGGATTGTTTCAACAAAGAATAACAGACTATTATAGAACAAGGGGTAACGATCCATACATGTATTGTATAGGCCTATAGCTGACAGTTGACAATATTTAGCGTGTTAGCGGGCCACGCCGTCACGTGCACATCGGCCATGCGATAAGACTTTTCTCCCTGGAGATGCCTAGATAACTATCGCCGATCGGGTAGTTATCTAGGCATCTCCAGGGTGGAAAGTCCCATCCCAAAAATACATTCACCAAAAAAATTTGGCACGATGATGATAGTCTTTAGTTGCTACTTACGTCATTGTATTACGTGAACTGTTATAATAGGCTATGCCGCGATATTATTTACTACTGCATGATTAATGTTATTAATTTTAGGTTACTATAATAGTAAGATACTATCAGACTTTTTTTTATTATAATGAATATAATTTAGAGTCAATATTTAAAAAATTGATGAACTGAATGGCTTCTACGCAGTTCTTTCTTTCAAATTTCAAACAGTCGATATTCAAAATGTTTTCTTCCTTGAACACTTCTCAATATCATTATGGCTCATGGCTTCCAAATTTTGGTAGTTTTGTTATGTTCTTGTTTGGTCTGAGTACACTTTGCAACAATATCTGCTAATTGTGCCTTTGGTCATCAATCCTGGGCCGTAGGCCTACTGGTCAAAAGGGATAAGCTGATTTCAGTGCTAGGCTATAAGTAAGATGCTACAATAGCCAAATGTTATTGAGAAAGGAAGGGTCAATCCAGCCTACGACCTTTTTGGATTGACCCTTTGACTTATGCACCGATCACTCGAAAGTCATTGAGTTTGTACTGATTACCGTTATTTTGTAGCCTATGTGTTTGATGCTTTGTCAATAAACGGCTTACTTACTTTAAAATAATTATTAGCTACTCCCGTCTGCAATTATGGGCACAATTCCGGGATTTCTGATAGGTGCAGCACAGGTCTTTGTCTGGAGGGACCGTGGGGATATTAATAAAAAATGTCTGTGAGAGTTTATGTTGGAGCCTAACAGCAGATAGGGTAGGGTGATGCATCTAAAACTGAATGATCCCTCGATGACGACGTGCTAACAGGGAACCAGTATCGGGTCTCATTATAATCTGCACGTTAAGGTGTTTGGCCATTTTACAGCTGACGTATCTTTTTAGTTCGTTTTCGCGTAAGGTCCATTTCACTTGAAGTCTTGGACTTTATGTATATGGTCTGTGTTCACACTTTCTATTTCGAACGTTGACTTTACCTTCTCGTGCAGTGGTTCATCTTAAAAATGATTATAGAATTCATGTCTGCTTTATGCGACATTTTTTACCGGCTATTATCCCACTGCGTGACCAAGGTCCTTTCATTATCGCGTTAGTGCTGATTTAGAAGCTAAGATGGTAGACCCAGCTAAGCTTCGCGTAGAGTTAAGTCTTCATTTGCGTGTGGCGCCACCTCGTCGTTAATACCGAATTATGCTCTTCATACGGTCTCCGAAGCCTCCTTCTGCTCCAGTGGAATTAAGCAGTTATACCGCGTGGCTTCGTACGCTGCTGCCGCTATATAAATGATTCATGGCCATAATGAATGAATAAATGATTCATGACGTATCGTCTGCGTTTGATGGCGCCGCGGCTTCTCCGTTTTTTCCAGAGGAGCAGGAACAAAGCAATTTTCCATCTGCATGAAAACCGTTCCAATATGCTTTGCGTATAGGATTATGGCAAATAATTATACTAAGATGATGATGTGAAACGGACATAGGCGAAGACTTGGTCCAGAAGTTGGGTGGTCGAACGAGCGACCGAAGGACAGAGACGATCGCCGAGGCGGGATATTTTCCATAATTTTTCATGGACCAAATTTCTGACGACTTTTTTCTTTTTTTAGGCGTTTGCTCGAAATCACATGAAAAACAGTATTTTTCCCATGTGAAAATAGCTGACAACTGGCTGATAACCTTTTTTAGTTTTTACTTTTACTTTTTACATTGTAGAAATTTATGTAGGCCTAAGCTGCTATTAATTTAATGGATATTTCTTAAACATTGGAGAGGTGAGTGATGTCAACACGGACGGTCCCCATCCACAAACATTGCGGGAACTGCATGTTCCCTTTGTCCACCCAAGTCTCCGCCCATGGAACTATCGCGAACAAAACGCAGGAGGACAGGACACGGATGGAAAAAGTCTGTCGGATGCTTCCAGTGTTTTTCCAGAAACCAAGGATATGCTCCTCAGTGAAATACCATCAAAGTCTGAAGATGAAATGTAAAGTTTTCGTCCGATGATCGTTTCTGTCAGACGTGAATTTATCCGTTTTAACAACAGACGAAAAAAATAGAGAGAGAGAGACAGACAGACATACAGGCAGGCAGACAGAGAGACAGACAGAGAGAGAGGCAATTGTTGTGGCGTCTGTGCATGCCATGTAGGGCGAATGTGTCATGTGACATAATTTATGAGAAATGTTGGGCGCTGATGGGGAAGTGCCCGGAAGTCAATAGACTAAATAATAGGGTGACTGCATGGATAAAGGCTGCTGCTGCTGCGGGATCCGAGGAATGGTCACTTCGTGAACAAGGTAGTTAGGATGAATAATAAATATGCTAGGCAGGGATTCTGATACTGTGTAACAGTGTGTATCGACCTATACAATATGCATCGGTAAGACTTATAGCAGGTTTCTGTTAAGAAATTTATACAACTGCACAATCTGTTCTTTCCATTCCCATTTACCATCATAAATTACTCTCAATTGGAGGACATTTACCCTTGTACTAAAAATTATTTTTAACTGCACAGAAGTGTAGTTTCTACAACTCCATTTAAACAAATCCATTTAAAGCTGCACATTTTGTGTAGAACTGCAGTCTAAAAAAAGCCCTGCGATATTGTATGACACTCGCTGCCAAGCAATATGCACCGATATACCTATAGTATCACAATCACTGCCTATAGCACATGCTATCCGCACCGCCCACCAAATGGCGTATACATTTTGGTGGATAAGATTGCCCAATAAGTGAGATAATGTCGGTGCAGAATATATGCTGTGAAGTCAAGATGGCAGACTGAACAATGATCGGAGAAATCAATACGATAATCCGCATTGTCCTTGCTCAAATACAGAAGAGCTGCCTTTTCGTGGAGCTCTTCAGGCCAGAACAATTATTCTTCTGAGCGAATGTCTGCCGAAAGACTGCCAAGGAGTGTGGGACGAAAACAGAACCGATGACGGGCCGTCATTGTTCTCGAGTTGTCAATGGACATGGTTGAGTAGTTACAGACATCGAAAGTAAGTAAGTATGTGACGCAGCCGGTGAAGTCGACCAAAACACAGAGAGCCTTATTGAAAACTAGCCATGCGAATCACTTTTCATGCTTAAGATCAATGATGAATATCTGGAATGGCCTCCCTGAGATTCTGCGCTCACTTACCCGTGACTCTGCTGGTTCTTTCTATCGTCTTCTCAAGACTTTTCCTTTCGACCAGGCAAGGGTTGGGTGCACCCCTGAGCGGAGATCATGAATGGGCGCTATATAAATGCATGTGACTGACTGATTAAATGAATGCTTACTCTTAATTATTATCCGCTGTCAGAGTTTTCTGCCGAGATCCATTTTTTAAAGAGTCCGATTTGGAAAAACATCTAAAAATGCTCATCTGAAACAAATGGAATATAATTCACATTTAAATAATGCATTCTGAACGTTGGTGCATCATTAATTCATTCATTCATTCATCCATTCATTCATTTCAAGAATTTATATAGCTCCCCTTCAAGAAATCCACTCAGAGGCGCTCCCAGTCCAACCCCGGCGACACAAAAAATGCATGTAGGCATTGTTTTCTTTCGTTTGTCGTTTCCAGCAGGTGTCGGCGAGGAAGTGACACCGATGCTCCGGTTGAATAATTCACTGGAGAAGAGCGAGGTGACCGTCACATCTAAGTCGACGTCCAGCGCTATCAACAAACTGACCGGAAAGCACTCCATTGACCTCAGCTCATCTTCGTCGTCTTCGTCTTCGAAGCATGGCGTTGTCGCCAGAACAGCATCGCTCATCGAAAGAAAAACGTCGCTAGGCAAGAACTGCTTTTGTTTTTTTTAACTGTTTCGCAGATTAGGCCGTGATAATTAAGAAGCTATTGTTACCTAATTAATTTAGATTAGAAACTTTTTCTGAAACTCTTAGCAAACTGACAATTGAAATCGTAATACTGAGTGACGATCAGACAAGTAGGGTTTAAAAACAGTTAATTTTCCATTGAATATCAGTTAAGTTTTTCATTGAAAATCAGTTAATTTTTCATTGAAAATCAGTTAATTTTCCATTGAAAATCAGTCAAGTCTCCATTTAAAATTAGTTAATTTTCCATTGAAAATCAGTTAATTTTCCATTGAAAATAAGTTAATTTTCCATTGAAAATTAGTTAATTTTCCATTGAAAGTGAGTTAATTTTCCATTGAAAATGAGTTAATTTTCCATTGAAAATGAGTTAATTTTCCATTGAAAATTAGTTAATTTTCCATTGAAAATCAGTTAATTTTCCATTGAAAATCAGTTAAGTCTCAATTGAAGATCAGTGAAGTCTTTGTTGAAAATTATTGCTCAGCTATTGCTCAGCTATTGCTCAGCTATTGCTTAGCCATTGCTCAGCCATTGATCAGCTATTGCTCAGCCATTGCTCAGCTATTGATCAGCTATTGCTCAGCCATTGCTCAGCTATTGCTCAGCTATTGCTCAGCTATTGCTCAGCTATTGCTCAGCTATTGTTCAGCTATTGCTCAGCTATTGCTCAGCTATTGCTCAGCTATTGCTCAGCTATTGCTCAGCTATTGCTCAGCTATTGCTCAATTGAAACGCATGCTCAGCGATTGCCGCATTGACTTCTCGTCGTCGGCGGCATTGACGGCAATAATAATAACTCTTAGTCTTAGTTCGTGACAGTGGCGGATCCAGAACTGTTTCAAGGGGGGGCCAAAATCTTAGATCTTGGGCGGAAAAAAGGGGAAAAAATTGGTAAGTTCAAAAAATTTAATAGTGATCGGTCGTTGAGGAAAAAAGTACTTTTCATCCGCCAAAAAGTTGATGACCTTTTTTTTAGTCATCCGGGAAATATTTCGGGAAAATCATACCATTTCATCCGCCAAAAAAGTTGACCTTTTTTTTAGTCATCCGGGAAATTTTTCGGGAAAATCATACCATTTCATCCGCCAAAAAAGTTGACCTTTTTTTTTAGTCATCCGGGAAATTTTTCGGGAAAATCATACCATTTCATCCGCCAAAAAAGTTGACCTTTTTTTTAGTCATCCGGGAAATTTTTCGGGAAAATCATACCATTTCATCCGCCAAAAAAGTTGACGACCTTTTTTTTAGTCCTCAACTTGAAAACCGAAGGGGGGCCACGTTCCACACAATTTTCCAAATAAGGGGGGGCCAATATCCATTACACCCGTATTCGTATTGCTAATTTCAGACCAAATGGGGGGCCACGTCCCATGGCAGCTTGAAATGGGGGGCCATGGCCGGATTGGCCCCCCTGGATCCGCCCCTGGTTCGTGATCGCCACGCTAATCATCTCCTCTGCTGTGCAAAATAATATATCACCGTCAACTGCATGTCACTGGTAGAGATGTCATCGCTGCATTGCACCACCCGAACACCACTGCACGAACACTGCACGAACAGCAGCTGCTGCATGGATGACTTAGCTGCTGCAGTCCTGGCCTCTTCGCGAATGATCGATGGGTGTAACCGGGGACGACCGGGGGGAAGTTCACTGACAGCCAACATTTCCGTGCTTAAATTAGTGAGCTTGTCAGCAAAAGCGTAGCCAGGAAACGATATTGGGGGGTTCGACGGGGGGGGGGGTCTTTGGACATGATCGCAGAGCACGGGGTCAGTTTTGAGAAGTTGGGTTATTTGTATTTTGCACTAAGAAATAATATTTTCTGGCAATTTCGTTCGGGTGCTTTGTTCGAAATCGCAAGCCTCTTCCCCAGATGCAAACACGCATGAGTGAATATATTATAAGCAATTATTTACGCTATTTCTGTAAAACCACCAAACTAGTAGGACAGTTGGAGAGTATAATATATGCCTATAAGTAGATGTAAAATTAATTCTTTGGGAATTTTTTCATTGAAGAAACAATTAGCTAATAAATGAGTTTAAATGGTGCTAAAGGATTTTCTGGGTTTTTTTTCATTGAAGAAAAAAGCCAGTTAAAATAGGGTTTAAACCAGTTAAATTCTTAGTCTTTTTAATTTTCTAGGGGTCTTTTATTATTTCCTGAGGGGGGTGCTCGGTAGTACAGTGGTTAGCGCGCTGAACTGTCAACCAAGAGGTCTTTTATTATTCCACCCTCTGATTCCTCCTCTTCTCCTTTGGAGGTCTTTTATTATTTCCTGATACCTCCCCTTCTCATCCAGCTCCTTTTATTATTTCGATCAGCAAGGAAATCAAGGTCGTAAGAATACTGCCGAAAAGTCTCTAGCTAATATATTTAGTGCGATGTGCGAATAAGCGAATATCTCGAGAAAATCGGTATTGGTTACGAAAATTATGCAACTACCGGTTGAATTGTTAAACGCAGCTCCCGTTCCCCCTCCGCCCGCAATTTGCATGTAATTCGCCCCATTTCTATACAGGTAGACGTTACCAGGAGCGGTACTACTGTGACCAAATTCTATGTACGTCGAAACGAAATAGTATCCGGCTTTACCGGGAGTGAAACGGGTCAGTCCCGCACTTATGACACCATCGGTTTTGAATCTTACACTATCGAAAGTAACTCTTGTGTGAGTTTTAGCGATTAAGAATTGCCAAGTTAAAGAATGAATGCTAAGCGCGGGACCGATTGAGATAGAATCTACATACTGCTTCGTAGCTGCATCGCTGGCGTTGTTGGGTTCGTGTAGCCCTGTAATGTAAGCATCATGCATAAAGATGGACTTATACACATTTATTTTAGACGGAGGAGTGCCATCGAGTGACTTAACCATCTCTAACATGATTTCATTGTTTATTCTAAAACGAAATCCATCCATCGATTGTAATGTAATAGGATTGTTTAACGAACATTGTAGTTTATTTCGTATACTACCTAAGAAAATAGTGAATTCTTTATTTTCTCCTCTCAAGTCCTTACAACCCATTGAACGCAGACGATCGGAGCCAACGTTTAAGATTAGATCACCAGTCATTGTATCACCAGTCTTAGCCACCTTCGATGCAACTTGTTCATTAACGTATTTCTTATTCGTCAAATGATTATCGTTGGACGGAGAATCGTCGTGATTCGTTATCAAATCAATGGCTTGACCCCAACTTAAAGCCTCATCCATTGCTGCTGTCAAAGGTTTCGTTGTTGGTAGTCCTTTAATTTTGTGACCACCCATTTTTAAATTTCCAGTCGCGATGTTTGCTCCATCCAATCGAAGAAAACTAGCATTTACTTGACTAAGAGTGACACCTCCAGCGATTACTCTTTGTGATGAACCAACATCGGTGTGACCAAATTTATCGACGGGCATATTATATATATAATAATTTTTAATGCAGATTAGTCATCGTATACATATAATTGCATTACCTGAATCCCTCGTGGAAGATCATTATCCTCTAACAGTACTGCAACTCTATAATATTGATACGCATCCGTAGTAGAAATTTTAAAAAATGTCGGAAAACCCGGTGAAGTAGTTGAAGAAAGGTCTAATGGTAGGTCTACAAACACTACTCCGTCTATGCTAGCGGATAAATTCCAAGAAAGTATAGATACTGTTTTCAACGCAATTCTCCAAATTTTAACTGGCTCAGGACATTTAATTTGTAACCAAGGAATCATATTTTCTTCACCCGAAACCCAAGCTGCGTTCACATCATCGGTGAGATTAGTGAAAGCATGGTAGGCTTTGCTTCCGGAAGAACAAGAACCAGCGCTAGCAACGAATCCTGTTACACTTACATCAGCTTCCAAGGGAGGAATATACCCAACACGACACTTTTTCAGAGATTTATCGACGTAATTCTTTGTAGCAGCATCTTGAGCTGAAAGAGGATCGCTTAAATCGTTGATATTATTACTATTCATTAGGATATTTTGATAAACGTCGATTTTACGATCGTTAGGCGCTCTACCGATTCTCATTATATTTTCTGCGCCTATTTTGCATAGAAATCCATCCGTCGATTGTAATGTAATAGGATTGTTTAATGAACATTGTAGTTTATTTCGTATACTACCTAAGAAAATAGTGAATTCTTTATTTTCTCCTCTCAAGTCCTTACAACCCATTGAACGCAGACGATCGGTGCCAACGTTTAAGAACAAGTCGCCAGTCATGGTATCGCCAGTCTTAGACACTTTCGAAGCATCAACGTATTTCTTATTCGTCAAATGATTATCGTTGGACGGAGAATCGTTGTGATTCGTTATGAAATCAATAGCTTGCCCCCTACTTAAAGCTTCATCCATTCCGGCAGTCGAAGTATTCGTTACTGGGAGACCTTTTATCACATGTCCATTCATTTTTAAATTTCCAGTCGGCAGATTTGTCCCATCCAATCGAAGAAAATTAGCATTTACTTGGCTAAGAGTTACACCACCAGCGATTACTCTTCGTGATGTTCCTCCAGCAGCGGTGTGACCAAATTTATCAACGGGCATTTTATATATATATATTTATATATAATAATTTTTAATGCAAGCCGTTTATAACTTCTTGAAAATTCATTCCATCACCCACCATCTTCGTCACATACAGACACAAATGACCACAAAATACTTCGTTATCGGGTTGTATTCGCTCGCTGTTATATAACACTGGACGGCGTAAATACTTTATCAGTTCTAGAGGGGGAGGAAGGCCGTAACTATCGAAATATATTTTCTCATTACCGCTCTTTAAGAAAGCGCACCAATGCTGACCGGTTCCTTTAGAATCGTCTAGATTCAATATCCCACATTCAATCCGTCTAGGTTTATTCGGCAGCTCGTCTCGCACGAAAACGCCTCTAAAATTCGGAATATTTAGTTTCTTAGCCGCTTCGATTAGATCCACATTCGTTAACGGATGATTTGGAAGAACTACTCCACAAACATCGATTTGTTTGACGCTCATTTATTTAATATAAACATTAATTAAAACTTTTCAACGAGTAGTGACCATATGCCAAAGTATGAATTCCATCCTCCATTATTACCCGTTTATCGTCATCTGCAGATAATGCAACTTTATTAATTTCTTCTGTATAAATATCGTGATGATAAGATCTAATAACATTCATCGTTCGTTGTTGTTCTTTTTTAGTAAATAAGCAGTCTTTATAATCTTCGTGAGTAATAGTTTTCTGGACAACATTCTTCTTAATACCTTTACATTTCTTGTGCTCATCTCCAGCAGCCATCTTATAAGAATACAACTTTGCTCTGAGTCCAATAAATTCTTTTATCTGTTTCCCACTAGCTTCATCCTTGAACATTCCAATAACTTTTTTATTTACTCCAACCTCAATACCAGATGGATGATCTCTCGGGTATTCACTCGTGTCGAATCGAGTCTTAATATCGCCTGCGATATCTGAGTAAAAGTCTTCAGTTTTAATTTCGTATGTCAAAGAATCTGTATCGGTAAATAATAATTTAGCTCTATTTCCGTATTTATCCTTGATGTAATTGTAATGAAATTCATACATCAACGTTTTGCTCAAGTCTAATATACACATGCCAAGATATATAGGTTTATTATAGTACAATTTAGTTTTTTTCATTTGAACGGCTATTAGATTTTCATCGAAAATAGTACATCTCTCATAATTAGGTTTAGCGGCTAGTTCAATAGCCCTCTCCTCTTGACACACTAACTCTACATCAACACGATTTTCAATGTTCTCACAAGTTTTTCCAAAGACACTGTTATTCATTAACTTGAAAAAGTCTTTCTCAAAGTCATTAGTAGCTTTCGTTCTAAGAGCTGTATTTAAATCGATATACTTTTTCAACCAATCACTTTCTTCGAATAGTACACCTCTATGCACTTTTGTTATTTTCAAACCCAAGCTCTCATACAGCTTCAGATTATCGTAATGCAGCACATACTTCTTTTTATGGTTTAAGTTTGGAATTAACTTTTTGACTTTGTCAATCTCAATGCTTTCAGGAGCTAACGGAAAATCGTTATGCAGGTCGTGTAACTCTTTAGGGTATTCCAAATCAACTTCCAATATGCATGGAATACTTCTCCAATTTTTTAATTCATCTTCGTTCATCCATTTGAACCCGTGAGTAGGTAAAGGTTTGATCATAGCCCATCCATAAAGATTATTCGCATCCAGGTAAGTGATAAATGTAGAATTTTCGTTACTATTGAAATCGTTCATATATTTATTATTCGCTTTCCCGTAACGATTTGATATTGTGCTCACCCCTCCTCTCATCCCTTGCCTAAGCATCAGAATCATATCGTAATCACTCAATAACTCCAATTTCACGTCGGTCAATTTTAAAGCAGCATCCCAAGCTAAACCAGGAGATGTAAAATACCATGCAGGGTCAAGCGTATAGTTCTTCATACACACATCTCTAAAGTTTTCGAAAACATCGGCAAGTAGCAGAACATCCGAAGCGTTGTACAAATCGTGATATTCTCTGAATGTTTTACATCCAAATTCTTTCCATACCGTTTGTGCATGCTCGTAGTCTTCATCGCTAATATTCGAATCATTTAGCTTAGAATAGAAAGCGGATTTTGGTGGTAGTTCGGTTTCATTAAAGGTAGTAAATGAATCGACGTAGTCATAAGGATATATGCCTTTTCTCAGCAAAAGATCGAGCTTCTTTCCAGTATATCGTTTCCCAATATTTTTACACTGGTCTTTGCTTAGGTTCCTCGATAAAGCATCAAGACTAGAAGCCATAAATTTAAAACTGTCGATAAAACGCAGTTGTCGCTTGACGGTAATCTCTTTTCCCTCTTTATTTACAAACTTATCAACAACGACCTCTCTGCTAAAAGATATATACTTTTCCTCGTTATTAGGTATGCAATTAATTTTCTCTCCATTATTACCTCTCAGTTTCTTAATGAACAGATGACAATCGTACCCGGAAAGATTATGAAACACTACAGGAAAAAACTTGGGGATTTTATAGTCTAAATTACAAATGTTATGAGCAGCCCCTCTAAATTTACCGCTAAGATGACAGTGATCTCTCACTCGGTCTTCGCCCAACGTTTTTTCACAGATATGACATGTAGTAGCTCCATCAAAACACTTCTTGTCCTCTTCTGTAAATATCATCTTCTTAGGGAATTTGAATTGATTATATATTTGTTTTATATTCTCTTCTAGTTTATCTACAAATATTTGACCAACATCATCATCTTCGCTTTCAGCTGTAAACGTCACAGGATCTTGAGAGTATACACTATCGTCGAAACATTTTATGTGGTAACAAAAGGAGCTAGGAGTATGCTTTTGATATTTATTAGTGTACGACAACTCTGGATTTGGTTGACAAGTGTCTATTGGCTTCACAAAAGACTCGAAATCTGCGTAGACTATAAACGGAACCCTCATAGAATTGTTATAATTTTTAAAACTTAGCATAGTTCCTGGTGGTGGCATTTCTATTTTTTGTGCGTTATGGAGTTTGCAGTACTCATTATGGTTGTTAAGCGCTCCTGTCGTTGTGAAACCCTTCATACACCTTTTACAATAATACATCGAATTAGTCCGAAATCTCATCAATCTGTTAAAATTCTTGATCCAGCAATAATGTTTTTTTTCTCCATCAGATATAAGCAAAAGATCAATACTACTTTCACACTTAGACAAATATAATGGGTATACTTCTTTTTCATAACCGAATACATTAACATTAATATTATTATTTCTCTCAAATTTACCTATCACATTAGCATCAGCAGCAACTGGAAACTCAATGCCACTCCAATTAAGTTTTTTCGATTGTTCTGTCAAAGCTTTCGTTATTTTTTCCGGATGGTCATCCACCGGATTCAAAGCTCTAGTGATGCACCATTTGAAGCATTCTTCGTCGTGGTTTTTCATATTTATAATAGCCTTTTTATTAGCTAAGAAGCTGGGAAGTGGAATGTAAGAACTACCTCTTAAGGGTGTATATTTTACCGTATTTATATCTAATTTTACAACAGCTTTAAATCTCCAATTACTTCCTTGCATCTGAAAACTAGCAATAGACTCCATGATTTTATCCTTCTTTCTGCTGTATATTTCATTCAAGTCGGTAGCTTCTAAAATAACTTCTGCCCTGGAAACGAATGGTATATCCTCAGAAGTAACTATTCCAGATTTCATATCTACTCGTTCCATAGTACAAGTAAGAACTAAATTAGTCTTTGTCTGGCGATTACTCGACAACAGATTAACTACCTGCGGTCTGACGAAATCAAGAAACGACGAGGCATCCATTCCATTAATTCCATCTATTCTATATTGCTTGGTGAATCCTTTAATAGCCGACGCCGTTTCTCGAATTTTAGTTTTATCGAATATCCTAGAAACAGTTGACTTCAACGATTCGAGTTTTTCGTTAACGACTTTATTGTCTCGTTCAGGCACATAACTAAGTAGCCAATCCGCAAAATCATTTAATTTAGCTCTAACCTTATTTTTGTATTTTCTCTTAGGCGCTACTGGTTTGTACTTACCAGGTGTGGGAGTAAGCGTAGGAACCTTAATGTCAGGAACCGATGAGTCGAGCAAGTGTTCAATATGGTTCATGTTTCTTAAACTACTTTTCTTTAAATCCATTTTATCTTACCACGCAAAAATATTAAAACATGTGAGATCGAAGATCCACTTATCTGTGAGATCGAAGATCCACTTATCGAACACTTATCTGTGAGATCGAAGATCCACTTTAATATCATTTTATCTCTCGAACACTTTAATTTCGTATCTATCTCTCCAGACATTTCCGTTATGATAAGCTATTATGCCAGCACTCTGACCATACGCCTTAGCAGCTTTATACATCGATGGATACGAGGTAACAACGCCAGTCTCTCGATCTATAATATCTACTCTTCTCGGTTGTTTCCTGATACTGCTCAACGTGTCATGTCGATATGACACAGACTTGTAGTCCGTCGGAAGAATATTCTTTTCAATCAATACAGCTATCATTTGAGGTTTGTTGAGATGCGAAGTGCCTGTAACATCGTGATGTTTGGCTAACATTCTAAGCTCTGGTAGCTTCATAATATATAAGTATTCTTTAAATCAATTTTCCATACACAACACTCATTTTCTGCCCATCCGATTGGAACTGCAGCAACCTATCTGAAATTACGACTGCATACGCTTCGGTGTCGGCTGGTACTGCTGCATTGAAAAGAGCCTTAATTTGTATATCAACGACTGACGATTTCAAACGCTCGGATTGTTTGCTTACATCGAACACGAACAACGGATATAATTCTTTATAATCAACAGTTGTTATATTTCCTTGCGTAATCAACTTATCCATACCATAGAATTTTTGACTAAAGGAGGACGCGTCTCTGTACGCTCTGGAGAATTGTTGATTAGGAAACGACAGGTTATGATCGACAGCTGGATATCTTTCTTGATTCATCATCACATATATGTTCTTGAGATCGCAGTGATTAAATAGCGACGGATTACTTTCCTGATTACCGCTACGGTCCGTCTGAAATCCTACGATGATATATCTAGGTTTCTCAGGTGATGTTTTTACGCTAAGACGCCAACTGAAACTTGTCGACTGAGGAACCGTTATTGTGTCGCATTGACGAGCTCTATACGCAACTGGCAACGTTAATTTCGATTCAATCGTCTTATACAACTGCATTCGTTCCATATCGGAAGGAATAACGTGTGGAATAAACCATGAAATTTTGTTTATCGCAACTTTTCCAGCAGCTGCAGCGTTATCTCGGAATATTGCATCATCGTCCGCTTTACGAACTAAAGTCAACGTCTGTTTAAAGCCGTAAATAATCTTGTCGTAATCATCGCAAAACCCGAAAATATGCTTCAACGGAACAATAAAGCTGAACATTCCTTTAGTGTTTGGTTTGCGAATGAGAAAGCTTTGTCTAGTGGCAAATCCGGGGTTGTCCGCAATAACAGCAGTCGCTCCAGTGTCTTTATACCACAGCTGATTTAAGCCTTGAGTCAGCTGAAAATCGTTTGGATACGTAAGTAAACCGAGCATCGTTGTAGCTTGACCCGGATGAAATAGCGTTTCGATTTCTTGATTAGATAACTGATAGGATATTTGACTGAATAGATACATAAGCCCATTATTCGTAAGAGCGACTAAATCGGCATTAACGTATGCGGTGTCATCGGCTTTAATTAGTCTTCCATCGAATTGTAGATATGACTCTGCTGGGTGACTGTATAAGTCTTGTAATTCAATATTTATTCTTATTTCACCAGAACTGTTAAGGTTAGTTCTCGCTACAGGTTCGTACTCATGCCATTCGTATCGCTCGATACCTTCATCGATCAATGGTTGCTCTGTGAATCTTAGAATATCGGATTGCATTTTATTATACATATATTTTTAAATAAGAAAATATGTTTAAGCCATTTTCAAACCACCTCCGTTTAAGCGTTTTACGAGATCCTGAATTCTAATAGCTCCTCCCGTCATTTCTGGATTCGATCCTAGTAATCTAGCTAGAATGACTTTAGTTTCCTGAGTTATCGGCTGCTGAACGGGAGCTTTAGGGAGTATCTTATTGAGTAATCGTTTTCCAACGTCGATCGCCTTATCCTTAGCAACACCTCCAATCTCTTTGACAGCTGTGCTCGCAATTTGTTTGGCTGCATTCGATGTCAGTAGTCTTTTGAGAAATCCTGCAATGGAATCGAATATTCCTGCTCCACCGACAACGTGTACTTTTTTATAACTTCTTCTCGCAACGACCAGCATTTCTATATCATCAATTTTTAATTAGATCATCAATTTTTTATATTCATCTTTGGTTATCACTCTTTGTCTTAGTAACTCATCCGTCATACCTACAATTTCATTTCTTACTCCTGTATTTCCCGCTTTATAGCTATACAATCGTAACTCAAGTTGTTTTACTAATTCATTTGGATCCGAAGGAATGGTAATTATTCCGCTTCCTGTTTTACCTCTTAACTTCATGTAATCGTCCCATATGGGTTTTATTATCTGTTTATATTTTACACTTCTAGACGATTTAGGTTTGTTTGGTTTATTTGGCTGACTCATGGCATTCGTTTTAGTTAGAATCTCGGCGTATTCTTCGAGATCACGATTATCATAAATTGAACTGTTTGGACTAGCTAACGTTAACAATTCCCATAATCCTGGAGTTCCTTGATAAGTTGTGGTTCCAACTGTAATATCATTTCCTTGGATTGAGGCTTCGCTGTCACCGATGTAGAATTTTCCATCTCTTGATCTTAATCCGAATGTTGTATCCACAAGTCTTCTATCGGAAGCATATTTTTTAAGGTATTCAACTGCAATATTTCCTAATTCTAACCTTCTAATGTCTTCTACTGGGTCATCGTCATCGTACGCCTCTATAGACGGATACTGGGGAAATTGAATAGTTTTCAACGAATCTGGAAGTGATTTTAGAGCAAGTGATGTTGCTGCAGAATTATCCTTTATTGTCGACAGCAAAGCGTTTTGTTCTTTCGAAATTGCTGATTGAGAGTCGACTATTGGTTTGTAGATTTTCGTTAATTCTCGTTGAAGTCCAAGATCGTCTATTCTCTCTGAAAGAAAGTTTTGTTTAATGTTTTTTTTCGTTTTTAAAAACTCTTCGATAATAAAATCTCTTTTTGCAGGATCGCTAATTTTCAGTAGTGACATTTTTTATTATAATGTTTAAAACGTAACGTAAAACCTAACGTAAAACGTAAACGTAAAACGTACAATTTATGCATCGTAGTAATTAACATAACATATGGAGTCTTTTTCGTTTATAGTAACTGGTGAATCGGAGTTGTTTTGTATTGTAATTATTATATCCTCTGCGTCCTCTAGTACTGTACCATCTTGAAGGCTCAGTCTGAGTTGTTTCAACTTCTGTCTAAGAGAGACTAGACACATTCCACTGGTCATTCGGACTCCAAGGCCTACTTCTACTGTAATATTTGTCTTTGGTTCAATCGTTATCGCTTGCTGAGCAAAAATCTCATATCTGTCGCCTGCTCGTTGTCTTGCAGGAGCGTGAGTGACCACTTTAGGCATCCAAATTATCGGACTCACACGAGGCTTCCGTTTGGTGATAAATTTGTGTATTGGGTGACCGTATCCAGACATTTATAAAAGAGATTGTTTAAAGTAACATTCCAAGAATAGGAATATTTTTAAATGGTGAATTGGGACCAAGTATAAGACCTTCACCGCTGACATATCCTGTTCCTCTTTTCATAAACAGACCGGAACCTGATATCGAAATACCCTTTTTCCACGGAGATAGAAAAAGACCTTCCCCAGCAGGCACTATCTTACAGCATATTCCTCCTTTCTTAACGTACAGCACGCCAGATCCACTTATCGGATGTGAGATCGAAGATCCACTTATCGGATGTGAGATCGAAGATCCACTTATTTTATCGACAATTTTGGAACCAGCTGCAGAACCCAATCCTGTTAAGGCTCCTGTGGCTAAACTCGGAAGAACACTAGACAGAAGAAACTTTCCGGCTGTTGCTAAGAACGGTAGAATAGCGCCAATAAATCCGCCTTCGACTCTCGCATTGTCTTCTAATTGCTTTTTACCCATTTTAATTGTCACACCAGTTCCATTCTGATACGCTTTAGTTAACTTGTTAATTTGCCTCTGGTTTAGAGCTAATACATGCTCACCAGTTATATCTTCATGAGAAAGTCTTATACTCACCCCAGTTCCGACTTGAACAGCTCGCTTAATCTTCTCTTTTTGCCCTTCAGAAATATTAACTTTGACCTTAGCGTAAGCGCTCATCTTATATTAAATATAAACTTTAAATTAAACCTCTCTTATGTGAAATCGTATCGACAATTCCTCACCTCTTAAATTAATTAGTTTTCCATTTTGGTCTATTAGTTTTGTTTCCATCGATGAAATAGAGTATAGCGTTATTGGAAGATAAACCAGATTATGAGGAGATTCGATTATCTTATAACCAGGCCCGACCGATGGAAAGAAAGAATAAATTATGTTCTCCGTAGTTCCGTTGGCATACGATGATCCTATTATATCACTGGTAACACGTAAACTATTCACGCTGTTTATATCGACTATGTGCTCGGATTCGTTATATCCTTCGGAGTATACACGACGCTGAAATCCTAGAACGGTGCTAATTGAATTTTCTACTGTAAAATCAACTTTATAGTTCTCATCAATTTCCAAAACAGCCTTCAAAGTATTGTTATTTGGTTGCAACTTTATACATTGTCCATGACCTTCTTCTTTTAGAATTCTCTGTATGTATTCGTTTAAGTCATCGATTTCATAGCAACCGGTTGGAATGTCTAAATCTTCCCACGTTACACCGTTATCTGACGAATATACGAATTTATTATTTGTTTCGTCTATATTAGGAAAACTGTAGTAAGTTTCAAGATTAACAAGGGCCATTTCATACGTTTTACTTTTATCCAGTTCGATTAGTGGATTAAATTTCGTTCGAATTCGTGTGCTCCTTTCGCTCAACAAAATGCAAAAGGATTCTTTAGCCTCTGTGTTGCGTGCAATCGTTTGAGTAGTAGATAAAATTTCGTCAAGAAGGGTTTCCATTTTAGATAGCTATTTTTAAACCTAGAATATAAAATCTTAAATTTTGTTATCATTTTATTATTGCTTTTATTTAATGTAAAATGTATCTAATCCACTTCTATACCTACCCTTATTTGTTTTACTAGTAAGGTCTATAACCACAAAACCATGCGTTTCATCCCACGCAGTTTTGCATAGTTTTCGAAATTCTTCTATAGTCATATCATCTACACCTATATGATCGCTGTATATGTGGTTAATATTTTTAAGGTCTTGAGGGAATAGACATATAAAGTTAGCATTCTCTCTTATAGTTTGTCTAGGTAGCTTGAAATAATTTTGTGCTAGGTAAAAGCAGTCTACATTACTATGCCTACCTCTTATATAATACGATTCGCATTTATTTTGCCTCTCTAATTGTAAATCATCAAAAATCATGAGATTCTTTTTATCTCGACTTAAGTCTCGTGGATCTGGAACATCTTCAGAGGTTTCAAAGAACTTGCAGTCAATATCGGATTTCTTTTCCATGTTTTTAGACATCTCTTCGACTACGGCGGTCGGTGATACATTTAATTTCATTATCTCATCTCTATTATCGAAAAGTCTTATAATTGCTTCCTTTGGTAATTTCTCTTCGAATGCTTTCTTAAGTATCTTATATTCTGATTGAAATAAACTTTTGCCAAAGATCTGCAGGTTATCGTAGTCTAACCAACCAGGTCTCAGTAATAAATTAAGTAGTAATATTGTTTTGCCGCATTGAGACTTACCGACGATCAAACCTCTGATGCTTCTTGGTAGGAGAGGACTGTTAAAGCGTTTACTTGATTCTTCATTCCACGATAGGTCTTGGACTTCCATTTTAATTATATTATATTAAAATGGAGCACAACTCGTATTGTGTAAAATGTAAGCGACAAACTGAATCTAAAGATGTTCAACGAGTCGTCAGTAAGAATGGTAGACCTATGCTTAGGGGTGTGTGCGTTGAGTGTGGCGCTAGAAAAACTCAGTTTACTAAAATGTCCACCGCTACAGGTGGTGATTTAGTCTCAGCTCTCAATTCTGCTACTTCCAAAATTAAACTTCCATGGGCAAAATATCCGGGCGAAATGCATCTTCCAGGACATTCTTTCACGGGTCCAGGAACTCGACTGGATTTGCGTTTAAATCCTGATGGAACACCAAAAGATTGGAGTAAGCCAGTAGATAGAGTTGATGCAGCAGCCTATCGTCACGACCTAGCTTATGCTAAACATACTGATACGGCAGGGAGAAACGTCGCTGACAGAGCTATGATAGATGAATTAAATAATATACCTAATCCTTCGTTCCGCGAACGAGTGGAAAGATCTATAGTAAAACCAATTTTATCAACGAAGACCCATTTTGGAATGGGGTTGAAAAAAAAGCTCTGAGATGGACAGACGAACTTGCTGACGAATTGCATAAACCTATAGTCAGGAAGTTTAGGAAGCGAGTTGTTTATGTTCAGGGAGTGGACAAAGTTTGGGCGGCAGACTTGATTGACATGCAGGCTTATGCTAAATTTAATTCTGGTGTGAAATATTTGTTAAGCGTCATCGATATATTTTCCAAATATGCATTTATTCAGCCGTTAAAAGATAAGCGCGGAGAATCTGTGGCAGAAGCTTTCACAAAAATATTTAATACGAGCAAAAGAAGGGGGGAAAAACTTTGGGTCGATAAGGGAACAGAATTCTATAATAAACAGGTAAAATCATTAGGTATGCAGTTGTACTCAACTGAGAATGAAGAGAAATCTTGTATCGTAGAAAGATTTAATAGAACAGTAAAAGAAAAGATGTTTAAGTATTTTACAGCAAATTCAACTCAGAGATATATCGATGTTTTAGATAATATGCTTAGTTTATACAACAACACAAGACATTCTTCCATTAAAATGACTCCTGTTAAAGCGAGTATCAAAGCAAACGAAAAAGCTGTTTGGTTAAATCTGTATGGTGACGCTGTACCTGAAACTGTTAAACCTAAATTTTCAGTCGGAGATAAAGTAAGAATTTCCAAGAAGAAGAAGACATTCGAGAAAGGCTACATGCAGAATTGGACTCAAGAGGTTTTTACTATTACACAAATACAATACACGGATCCTATAACCTATAAAATATCTGACTATCATGGAGAACAATGACAAGGGACATTTTATGAAGCTGAGTTACAACTGACAACGCAAGATACATTTAAAATAGAGAAGATTATTAGGAAAAGTGGTAATCGGTCTTTGGTTAAATGGTTAGGCTATGATAATTCATTCAATTCATGGGTTAACAATGAAGACTTGATATCATTGTGAATTTAACTGATTTATGGTCTTAATTATAAAATATACTTTTAGCGTAGTCTCTAGAATTATTATAGCGCCAAGAGCTAGAGGGTTAATTATACTACTACTTTTAGCAAATGTCTAAAAGCTTAATTATACTACTACTACTTTTAGCAAATGTCCAAAAGCTTTAGTACATCAAAACAGCTCTTGTGTAATCATTACTTTTCTATGAATAAGAGCGTGTCTTCGTGACCTACTTTTGGTATCATGAGTGATACCAAATGTAGGTCAAATGAACACGCGCATGCGTGTTGTGCTTTAATGGACGCAGCTGCTGCACCTGCTTCGACGTAGACGTAATCGATTTCTTTTTTTGTCCATGCGTCATGCTGTCCTGTACAATGGTAGTGATACCAAAAGTAGGTCATATGAACACGCTGAAGTAAAAACTCCTAAATAAGAACATTTTATGACTCTGTGCTAAGTATCCAATTAGGTTAACCCTTAAACCGTCGGAAACACAAATGTGTGTTTCCCGAAGAGATTTGTCAGAACGCTGGAAACACATATGCGTTGAACGCCGGTACGGCCTATAATATATTTATGTATTTCTATATATATACATACCTAATGCCTATATACTTATATACCTATATATGTACCTTCATACCTGTATATACCTATATATACCCATATGTCTCAATGTTTCTGAATGAGTCATGACGTTTCGAAGTATATTGCAACAAAAAAAGTATTTGGCGTCCGGGGTGCATACACCTCAAAAGTATGTGGCGGTTTAAGAGTTAAGAATCATCCTGCAGCAGCCTATCTTCGTCTTCGACTTCCATTGGAGAACTCGCAGTACTGTTTAAACGTTCTTTGTAACCAGGATCAACGTTCAGATTCAATTCGTTTTCGACTTGCGTTTCTACAGGATCGATGGTAGATGTACTGTTATGAGCACAGATTTCGACTTGAGATTTTAGTTTCATCCTAAGACCGTCGTCGATGTTGAGAAGGTTTTCGATTCTGCTGTGGTGTTTTGTGAGTTGTGAAAAGGATAGACCACAATAGATCAACCCGGGATAGCTCTGGATAAGGGTTGAAAATTGGCGGTAGCGGTTAATTGTTATATAGGGCAAGCTGAATTCTTGAGGTAACCATTCTTTTATAGGGATGTTAGTTGGCATGTGGTCACATGCAGAGAGGTAGCACATTCCTCTGTGGTAGGCAATGAGGAGACGCAGATTCAACGCTGTTTTTTCGCTATCTACAAGTTGTTCATGAAGTTGTTTAATTGATGCTAGGTCAGTCGGTTTTAAATTAGAAGGGTTGTCCAGAAAATTCAGCTCCAAATTCCATTCCAAGTGTGGATGAAGGCTTCCGTATTCCGCGATCCGTTCCCGTATCTGGGGAACTATATTTTCTTCGAAATTTTTTAAGCTGTAGTTGTCTGACTTACGTCCGGGTGGAGTTGGAGACTCAACGGGTTGAATGTTAGATAGAGTCTTACTACCACACGGAATCGGTTGGTTGTCAGTAGGTGGAATCGGTTGGTTGTCAGCACACGGAATCGGTGGTTGGTTGTCAGCAGATGGAATCGGTGGATGAACGATGCCACGAGGTGTTTTAATATGATGTTTTCTTTTCTTTAGTTTATCGATACAGGTTGCTAGTTTCTTTAATTCTTCCATTAATTTCGTTCTTTTAGCGACTGTTAAAGATCTCTTAATAAGTCCTCTATCTATTACTTCTTTAGAGTTTGTCCCGATTTTTATAAACAGATCACTGAGATCGGCCATTCTACATGTATAATAAGCTTATAGCGCAAGTACTTGTAGCTAACAGCGTTGTTAAAGTAGACTGAAGCGAACACGCCACATCTAGACGACGTTAGTCAGACAGCTACATGATGCGAACAACAGCTGTTGCATGACGTGTACGGCGAGCGAACAAAGACACCTGCTGAAAAAAAATATTGATTTATAATTATTGATTTCATCTCTCTATCTCTCTATCTCTCTATCTATCTATCTATCTATCTATCTGTCTCTCTATCTATCTATCTATCTATCTATCTATCTCTCTCTCTATCTACCTATCTCTCTATCTATCTATCTTCCTATCTATCTCTCTATCTCTCTATCTCTCTATCTCTCTATCTCTCTATCTCTCTATCTCTCTATCTCTCTATCTCTCTATCTCTCTATCTCTCTATCTATCTATCTATCTATCTATCTATCTATCTATCTATCTATCTATCTATCTATCTATCTCTCTATCTATCTATCTATCTATCTATCTATCTGTCTATCTCTCTATCTCTCTATCTATCTACCTATCTATCTCTCTATCTCTCTATCTATCTATCTCTCTATCTATCTATCTATCTCTCTATCTATCTATCTATCTATCTACCTATCTATCTCTCTATCTATCTATCTATCTATCTATCTATCTATCTCGTTAAATAACTAAAATGAGCTAGAGGTGGGTGATGATTAGAGTTGAAATGATGAGAGATGAGATATAATATAACAGACCGTGCAATGCTCCAAATGTACCTGTTTACAGTCGCGTTTACAATGGCTACGTATGTAGCCTAGGTCAACGCTGTCGTGACTGAGCGAGCCAGATGGTCATGAATCACACCATCTGCTTTGGCTCGCGCTCTCTCTCTCTCGAGCTGCTGCAGCTGCTGGCTTAAGGCGGATGTGTAAACAGGGCACGCTGAGTATGATGCGCCAATGGGGATGGTGTGATTCATAACCATCTGCTTTGGCTCGCGCTCTCTCTCTCTCGAGCTGCTGCAGCTGCTGGCTTAAGGCGGATGTGTAAACAGAGCACGCTGAGTATGATGCGCCAATGGGGATGGTGTGATTCATAACCATCTGCTTTGGCTCGCGCTCTCTCTCTCGAGCTGCTGCAGCTGCTGGCTTAAGGCGGATGTGTAAACAGAGCACGCTGAGTATGATGCGCCAATGGGGATGAAGTGTTAGCGACTTCATTTTCAAGACCTCGGGCGGTCCTCTCCCTCGCCGTCTCATCATCCACTGACCGTGTACTCATCATAGCTGAGTCGGCTAGAGGAACAGAAATCTCGTTACAAATTTCTGCCCCGGCGGGGAATTGAACCCCCGACCTCTTGGTTGACAGTTCAGCGCGCTAACCACTGTACTACCGAGCACCCCCCCCCCCCTCAGGAAATAATAAAAGACCCCTAGAAAATTAAAAAGACTAAGAATTTAACTGGTTTAAACCCTATTTTAACTGGCTTTTTTCTTCAATGAAAAAATCCCAGAAAATCCTTTAGCACCATTTAAACTCATTTATTAGCTAATTGTTTCTTCAATGAAAAAATTCCCAAAGAATTAATTTTACATCTACTCCTATAATGTATAATATTATCATGGCATTTCTGGACTAATTGGTGCTCAACTCTATCGGCAGATGGCATCAACAACGCTGTAATCCAATTTGACTAAAAATCAGCACACTTTCGATTAATATAGGTCTTTCGCTTCAAGAGTTTCAACAGCCTTTCTTTCAGCATAGGCCTACGTTAATTTTTGCACAATATAAGCCCCTTAGTAGGCTATACACTGCCAAGAATAGATAGGCCTACTCTAAAGAGGAAGACTTTCTTTTTTTAAATTACAATAATAATTATAACTAACTTTTAAAATGTTATCCTTTATGCATGTGCACCGGAATGCGTTAGTAACTGGTTCGAATAAATAATGTGTACTTAGTATAAGCTTATAACTTATAAGCTAGTACCCTTTCTACTTATATTATGAGTCCACTTCTTGTGCCTTGGCAGACTATGCGTCCGTTTTTAATACTCAAAGAACATGGGTATAATATAAATTGCGTGTCACACTATATAGTATTACATTTGTGGCTGTTTTCTTCTGTGCAAACACAGGCAGGTGGCTGCGGCCGCCTCAGCAGGTCCTCGGTGGAGCGGAAACTTACGAACCACTCTGCAAACAGTCTGTGGCCGAAAATGACAGCGAAAAGACTATAGCGGTTCATCTGATGGCGTAGCAGGATGATTATATTATCATTACTATTTCCCAAGGTTGACGTTTCTTCGAGCAAAACAAACGACCCTGTGAAGTCTTCTGCTTGTGATGCAAAAGTCGTCCGCAGCTCACGAACTGACGAGTTTTCGCTACATTGAACACGTGATGGGGAAACTGCAGTTTCACGTCCAAGCTTTCGGTTTTCACATATTATAGGCTATACATAATTATGAGTCCATATAATTATACAAATATGCATAGTCTATGTATAGGGCCTAATAGACATCTTTCTGCATCGACGATAGATCGTGAACATTTGCATGACGCGATTGAAAGATCTAGAACAGCGTAGGGCCTATTATGCTGAAGCCTAAATGAAAATACACACAAGATATCATGGACAGATCGCAAGTGATGACTTTCGGTGTGGGTTCAGGCTTTACAGCTGACGCAAACTTTGGATTTTCATTCCTTTTCTGCTGAACGCAAACCCGCGCAGATATAGGCCTATTCAGGAGACATCTTATGGCGTACGTTTGATAGGGCATATAGCATTGCGTATGCCCCTAAATCTAAGATGTATAGGCCTACGATTTGCATTTAGGCTTGAGAGAACCGATAAACTGTGATTATTTGCAGAATTATTCAGATGTAGGAATTTGAGAGCTTGGAGGTCAGGACCTTTTTTTTCTCTTGACTTTAAGGAAAGAGACGTTTTAAGAATTGCTCATTTTTAATGGACATGTCCTAGTAGGCTACGTACATTTCGCAGCTCTGTCGAAAGCACAGTCTAAACATCTATAGGCTGTTTTAATTTCGGGTTTTATTTGCGTAACTGTCGGTGTGTATCCGTAAAACCTTCTACTTAAATAGTTGTATCTTCTTCCACTCCATGGAAGCGGCATTTAATGAACAGCAACAAATGCTGACAGGTTAAAACGTTGGAGAAACCTTTAAAACTGAGGTTCATTTAATGCATTCAGAGGGATTCATGATGTTTTGACAATCTTGTTGAGTTGCTATAGTTTCTAATCAGGGCTTTTTTTTACTGTAGGCTATGGTTCTACACAAAAGGGGTAGTAGTTCTAATTGAGTTTGTGCAACTGCAAAAGCATTTTTGCCCAGCTAAAACATTTTGAGACCCATTCCTCTGCTTCCGGGCTGCGACTTAGTTCGCTTGGGAAGACCGACCTTCGTGTACGGAGGATGTGGACACGTTTCGGCGACCGTGCATTCTCGGTTGTTAGTCCCTGTTGTCGGAACATCGATTCTTCCACCGGATATCAGATTGGCCGCCTCAGTGGACTCTTTTAAATCCACGTCTTAAATCATATCTGCTTGCCAATGCTTGTCTCGCCGTTAACCAATTGTGACGCCCTGTAGCGGTATGGCAGCGTTACGGCGCCATATAAATTGCTGTTGTTGTTGTTATCATCGTCATCATCATCATCATCATCATCATCATCATCATCATCATCATCATCATCATCATAACTGAATATACTGAAGTGTAGTGGCTCACTGACTGAACTGCTAAACAAAAAATTCCCACTGCACTTAGTGCACTCCATGCACTCTGCATGCTCCTTAAAAATTGCAAAAGTCTTATTTAGCCGTGGTTGGGCCGGGAGCGCTTCTGAGTAGCCTGCCTAGAAGAAGCGCTAAATAAAATTTCCAATGTAAGTAAAGCAAATAAATAAATAAATGTATACCTCTAAGACACAATTTTACTTACATCTATGCTAGTCTGCATGTTAAAAACTCATATCGTCAAAACAAAAGTTCATTTTTTTCCATTCCCAACCTGCCAGTTTTCTTCCTACAAGCGCAGAATCTATTAGACTCTATAGCCATTTCAGTAGGCATGTGGTTAGGGTTAATGGATGGATGAATGGATAGAAGAATGGGTGGATGGATGGATGGATGGATGGATGGATGGATGGATGGATGGATGGATGGATGGATGGGTGGGTGGGTGGGTGGGTGGATGGATGGATGGATGGATGGATGGATGGACGTACGGATGGATGGCCGGATGGATTTATGAATGGATGGTGTGTAGGCTGGTGGATGGAGTATAGATGGGTGGTGGGTAGACCTATGGGTGGATGGATGAAAGAAACTGGATAATTATAGCATAGCGCATACAGGGCTTGCACTTCCCGGTTGGCTTGACAAGAGTGAGGGAATCAGACGAAAGGTCGAAAAGTTTAGAAGTTATTGGATAGAGATATAATAAAGATCAAAACGATTCCCAGCATCAGGATTTTCCATGCATAGAATAGGATATATAAGCTTATTATAATATATATATATATATATATTATGTGTGTATGTAGGCTTAGTCACATTTAATATATATGCATATTTGTGTATAATATATGATATTTCATGGCACGAGCATTTAGACTATACGATGTATGAATGCAGCTAAGAATGCGTGTGATTTCGGCAATAGCCCATGAAGACAGGCTTACCGCATTCGTCCGTTTTCGTGAGACTTTTCGCAAATTAAAAACATAATGACGCATGCATGTTTGCATGAAGTGCGTTTCAAAGAGTCGTGTGAACGATGTGAAGAATAACTCTCTTCTTCTTCTCCTCTCCTCACCTCATTCTTCCCTTCCTAGGAAACCATCATTCCTCTCCATCCTAGCCTTCTTCTCTTCTTTGACCTCTGTTTACCCACCAGTCTCGATTCGTCTGTATAAAAAGAGAGCTGAACGCCCAAACTGCAGCAGCTGTCCCGTACTGTTTCCTTCATCGTTCCAAACGTTTGGAAGTCTTGCTTTGGACTTCACACCAGCTGCCAAATAATGGTAAGTTACAGTAGGCCTATGTAATGAATTCTCTCTGAAACGATATATTTATTTATTGGAAATGTACAATGATATAGGATATATTAAGCTCTGTCTACAATATTATCAAACATCTACAATAAATTGTCAATAATTATTGACTTGCAATGATCCTGTACATTAATTAGCATCCATCATCAACACAAGAATTGAATTAACCGTTAGTTCTTGTAAAATTTACTCCTATTTTTATGTTTTGCATATTCATTTTACGCTTTTAATTAGTAGGCCTGCAGGCCCTAAGCCTTTCATATAGGCTAGTGAAAAGAAAAACCGATTCAACTGAACGCTAATAGATTAAAATAAAAAATTAGTTAGACTCCGGATGCAAAAACAAATTCAAAATGACCTTCTGAGTCTGTAAAATTAAAAATGACGGATATATCAAAGTATAATATCAAACAATCGGGCCTCATAAACATACACCAATGTTCTTTCCCAAAAGCGACATTTTCTGCGACTAACTCCGTCACTACACTCTGGGGTGTCAGTCCAAAGCCTGGAGAAAGGAGGAGGGCAACAATGAATCAATGATCATCCTTGATATTTCACAGTGTCGATAAACACCAACAGGCATCTACTGCGACCGTGAGGTCAGTCAATGCAGGGCTTTTATTTAACGTACAATATTATTCTACACAAAATGTATATAATCGTGATCGCAACTCTCTCATAAAAACTGACTTTCCCCAATAATTATCGACTTAAAATGTAACTCTGTCGGTCTACATAGGCCTAATGCTCCTAATGGCTGCCCGGGTTCAATGCACACTTCTGAAGTTTGCTACAGGAAGAAAGGCATTACCAAGTAGATGTATTGTATTGAATAGGCCCCCATATCTTCTTTAAAACAAGCTGACAAGCGGCGTACTTCTATCAATGTACCATGACCCCACTGGTAAAATATGAGCCAAAGTCTGTCTACGCTTGAACTATTGCAATTAAAGCGCTAATAATGGTGCAGTTTCATCCGAAAAGTGTCATACCCTTTGTCTTTGTGGGTGTCTCAATATTAAGAGCAAACATCAGTTGCTATTTATAACTGTACGCTGGCTTCCTCTTTTTTGTTGGTGTTGGTTTAATCGAAAACTTTCGATTCACTTCGTTCAAATGGACGAATCGGAAGAAGTGAACAGGAAACTCATCTCACGGATTGTCAATGACAATGATATGCATTTTATTATTCAAACTCACATCAGTGGAACAGACCGTTAGACAGACGGACATGCATACGGAGACAGAGATACACAGAGATACAGAGACATAGAGAAAGAAAGACAGAGACAGAGACAGGAACAGAGACAGAAACATGGAGACAGACAGGCAGACAGACAGCCACAGAGACAGAGACAGACGTCCAATCAATTTTGCAATATCGATACTATACAGTGTACGATAGATCTGCGTTCTTTGGCGGAAATTGAGATCCTGCATTCTTTAGACCGTTTAAATTGCCTCATTGATCTCTTCAATATCCCCCATATAATCAGCGGAAAATAAAACTGTTTAAATCGCAACACTGTATGCCATGCATGCATGTATGTATGTATGTATGTATGTATGTATGTATGTATGTATGTATGTATGTATGTATGTATGTATGTATGTATGTATGTATGTATGTATGTATGTATGTACGTACGTATGTATGTATGTATGTATGTATGTATGTATGTATGTATGTATGTATGTATGTATGTATGTATGTATGTATGTATGTACGTATGTATGTATGTATGTATGTATGTATGTATGTATGTATGTATGTATGTATGTATGTATGTATGTATGTATGTATGTATGTATGTATGTATGTATGTATGTATGTATGTATGTATGTATGTATGTATGTATGTATGATGTATGTATGTATGTATGTATGTATGTATGTGTGTATGTGTGTATGTATGTATGTATGTATGTATGTATGTATGTATGTATGTATGTATGTATGTATGTATGTATGTATGTATGTATGTATGTATGTATGTATGTATGTATGTATGTATGTATGTATGTATGTATGTATGTATGTATGTATGTATGTATGTATGTATGTATGTATGTATGTATGTATGTATGTATGCATGCTTATATGTAGGCTATGACTGTATACATAGGCATAGGGGACATTTCAGCAGTGGGGGGGGGGCAAAAATTAGACTTTTGCCCGAAATTTTTTTAGCATCCGGCCGAAATCTTAAGAAAAATTCCCGTTACGTTTGCTCGAAAATTCTGATGACCTTTTTTCAGACATACCGCCTAAATCTTCTGAAATTTCCCGTTACTTTTTGCCCGAAAATTTTGACTTTTTTATTTTTACGGGTCCGCTTGCCCGAAAAATCAGACTTGCCAGAAATTTGGGGGACCTCCGTCTCCTACGCCTATGACTGTATGACAGTGTATGTGTATAACTGCATATGTATCTGGGTAGTTCTATAGCGGCTTTAAACAGTCTTTGGAAGCTGCCCAGTCATGACGGCTTTTTAATTTTTCAAACGCAGTCGACCAAGAAGGAGAAGACATCAAAGAAGAAGGAGAAGAAGGAGAAGGAGGAGGAGGCGGTCCCTCCTCCACCGGCCGCAGTTGAACCTCCTCCTCCTCCAGCAGAGGAGAAGAAGGAGAAGGAAAAGAAGTCTGAGAAGAAGGAGAAGGAGAAGAAGTCGGATAAGACGGAGGAGGTGGAAGTGGAGGAGAAGAGGGAAGAACCGCGGGAGATAAAGAAAGCACAGAGAACCTCTTCGAATGTCTTCGCTATTTTCAACTCCTCACAGATACAGGAATTCAAGGAGGTACAATTATACAATGTACATCTCACCGTAGACGCTATAACTAACTATCTAATAAATTATTATATTCTTACGACTATTATTTTTTTGCCCCGAGGTATACAGGATCCTTCAGGGTTTATTATTATTATTATTATTATTATTATTATTATTATTATTATTATTATTATTATTATTATTATTATTATTATTATTATTATTATTTTAATATTTCCGACAAACAACATCAGACACATAAAGAACAATAAACAACAGAAGCGGTAGTCATATGCATTGTTCTAAATGATGATAAAAGTTATTAGCTCTCCTCTGAGAGCATACATCATACATCATACATTATTATTATTATTATTATTATTATTATTATTATTATTCTTTATTGATTCAATAAGTGTTGTCTAGTGAGCAGCTCCCATGAAGAAGACAGATTGTACTGGTTTTTAATTAAATAATGCACTAAAATGTGTGCAAATACATCTCATTGTGTTTGAAAAAGTGTGCATTAATTCACTGAGGTGTTTAATAACATTTTACTAAAATAATAGAATTAGGCCTACACATAATCGTTTTATGCAGACTGTTTGTAATGCGTGTGCGCTTGTCAGTTGAAAATAAAGGCTACTTACATGTACTTACACACTTACCTACTCACTTACTTAAATACTTACTTACATAATTATATTTGTTATTATGTAGCCTACACTGTGCAGCTTACTTTTATAGTAGGGAAGCTATAAACAACGTCTATTGGTTGGGTCTGGCCTTCACATGGAACCCATGGTCATTCCATGATCACTGCATCATGTATAGCCAACATTTTCATGCGTCTCTCACGCTACAGTGAGGAGAGACTTTGCCCTTGAACTGCGTCGTTCCAAGTCACAACCCGATTATTTTTCGCCGGGCTTCGCTGATCGAACCTGATTTGGTTCGTAACCCGTGCTGTTTGATTCTCCGGTTGCCCAGGGCAACAGCCGTCACCCGTGGCAACCGCGTAGGTCGTCCTATCCCACGTATGCTATGAAAATCGTGGAATGATGAATGGGAGAGGAGGAACAGCCAGTCTCGAAATGTCTATCGCAAGCAGTCAGCTGTTTTCATAGATAAATGATGAGTCGATGCTGGAACGCAGCTATATACTCTTGCTGTGGTAACTGCTGTTGCTGTGGTAACTGCTGCTGCTGCTGCTGCGGTTTCGTTTGCTGCCTGCTGGAGATGCTAACTGACTGTGTGTGGTCTATCTGTCTGTCTGTTTGTCTGCCTGTTTGTCTCTCTGCTTGTCTGTCTGTCTGTTTATCTGTCTGTTTGTTTGTATGTCTGTCTGTTTGTCTGTTTGTCTGTCTGTTTGTCTGTCTGTCTGTATGTCTGTCTATCCGTCTATCTGTCTGCCTGTTTATCTGTCTGTCTATCAGTCTCTTTGTCCATCTGTCCGTCTGTCTGTTTTCGCTCGCTGTCTGCTGGGGACGAATAAGTGTGGCTTGTCTGTCTGTCTGTTTGTCCATCTGTCTGTCTGTCTATATGTCCGTCTGTCTGTCTGTGTGTCTGTTTCTGTCTTTCAGGCATTCACGATGATTGATCAGAACAGGGATGGCATCATCGACCCATGCGACTTGCAGGCCATTTATGAGCAGATTGGTACGTCATACGTAAACTGTGTGTGGGAGGGGAATAGCAATGGCGAGCATGCAATGGGAAATAGGACAGAAGGCTGGTGGGGAAGAGAAGGAATTGGAGAACGATAAGCAGAATGAAGAAGAGGAGGAAAGGAGGAGGCAAGAGGAAGAGAAGGAGCAGGGTTTGAAGGGCAGGGACAAAGAAAGAAACAATTGTAGTATCGATGGTTTTGGGGGCGTGAATTGAATAATTAAACATAACATTAAGGCATTTGAATCGTGAGCTAAATAAATACTACACGTATACGATCGAATTCCTTCACACATCCAGACTTCTTGTTTGTTTGTTTGCCTGTTTGTGTGTGTGTGTGTGTGTGTGTGTGTGTGTGTGTGTGTGCGTGTGTGTGTGTGTGTGTGTGTGTACTTTGTGTTTGTGTGTGTGTGCTTGCGCGTGTAGCTCTGCGTGTCTTAGCTCTCTGCCTATACATATTTTCTTTCTGGCTCTTGATATGTAGGCCTATATCTGGCTCTCTGAGCTTTGGTAATCGTAATCGTAATCGCAATCTCCAAATTTCTAAAGTGCCACTCGAAAGCCAAGCGCGGAGCACCAGCTTATTCACTAGCGCTGCGTTGAGTCAAGGGGTTATCTGTAAGAAAAGGCCAAAGGTCGAGCAGTCAGTGAGTCAGTGAGTCAGTCTATGACATGATCAGTATCTCTATGCAGGACAGTTTAGTGTGTAGGCTATGCTCTGTGGAAGACAAATCGCCGTGGACTAATGAGACGAGGCTTTCAATATTCGATTCGGCTAATAACTTCTGACCACGAGACCTTTTTAGAAGACGGACTTAACCGAATGCGTCTGTGCCAAAGTCGATTCTGTTCTCTACATTATTTATCTTGCATTGTCTCATCATCATCATCATCATCATCATCATCATCTTATCTCATCTCGTCTCATTTTATCTTATATCTTAATAGGACTTTCGCCGGAATTTCAAGTTCTTAGCGACATGGTCAACGAAGCGCCTGGTCCGATCAACTTCACTGTTTTCCTTGGACTATTTGGAGACAAACTCAAAGGTCTGGCTAGAAATTTTCAATTATAATAAATGATATTTAATTAATAGAATTAGAAGATTTATTCGCAAAGGACATTTTAAAATACAAATGCATGAGTGTTGCGTGCACACACTTAACAAGATCAGGAAGGATAGGCTACCATCTAAAAATAGTGAGCGGCATTTTTTCGGCATTATACGAACATTTACATAAATATGAGACATGGAAAGAAATAAGTTCAAACAACCCATGCACCCGAGATGTTAGCACAGGGTCTATCAATTATTGTACTTCTCTGAGACGTCTAAGCACAAATTTGAACCTATATTCAAGTAGGCAGAATCCTCATAATAAGCTAACTTAGGCTACCATGAGAAGAGTTAGGCTTGCCTGAGTTTGATCTGCCCTGTCTATAATTGGACACGATCAACTCAGTAACCTAACCATACGAAATACCTTAGTCTGCTTAAACATAAAAAAATAGTGACAGCGCAGGGTTCAATAATTTCGACTGAACATAATTATGAATCGAGACATTTATACAGCGCCCTGTTAAAAAAATTAACAGCGTCTTGGTCTAGAAAGAAGACTTAGTGTAGCCGGTCAAATTCGATCAAGGTCTATTGGAATTATTGGTTGCTCTCAATTATTTTTCATGCTGTGGTCTATGGATCGATATAATTATGAGTGTTTTCTTGTTATATGACTCTCCACATTTAACTCTGTATTTAATGCTTTCCATTGAAGGCACAGATCCAGAGAACACGCTTCGAGAGGCCTTCATTATGTTTGACGAAGAAGGAAAAGGAAAACTACACGAACAATAGTGAGTGGAACTGCAAATCCACTCAAAGACATGTAGCCTATAGTATAGACCTACGGCAATGTGTGCGGCATATCTCAGAACCATTAGAGTGTCAATTGATTCTTATATATAACTTTCCTATACTTCGTATGCGACCTGGTGGCAGACCGGTAACGCGTCCGCTCACGAAGCGGGAAGTTGCGGGTTCGACTCCCGGTAACGACCTTGGGCAAGTTGTTCACGCACACGTGCCTCTGTCACCAAGCAGTATAATTTGGTACCGGCGTAAGCTGGGAAGTAAACAGCAAGTCCTGCGATACGTTGGCCTCGTGTACAGGACCTTGCAATGGGATTCGTCCATTGCTGGCTCAGTGCCATTGAAAAGGAGATGAGCGCCTCCCTATGTTCCTCATGGAACGGTATAGGACTTTACTTACTACTTCATATATTCCTCTAACAGGCATTCACTGTAAGTAAATAAGCATGCTTGTATTTATGCATGTATGCCTAGGCCTTGCGTGAATGTATGTAGATAGGTATGCGTGCGTTGGATATAGGCCTAAACGGTCAAACATAATTATGACCTTTAAGCCTTCACTGTCATTGGTTTCCTGTTAAGTAAGGAATCTCTTTAAAATTTTGCTCATAGTTTTAAAACATGAGCACAATATTAAAATTCAGTCCTTGTTAGTCAGCCTGTATAGTCATTATTCGATTAGGCCTACTTCTTATGAATGCCATTCCCTCTCCGGTCACAGAGAACAATACACCTAAAGCATGGGCGGAGTTTGGTTTCCGTTCTTGGAGGGGCTAATGCCTTCTTAGGGGGGCTAAGCCCAGAAAAAGATATCATTTTCATGGTAAAAAAGCTGAATCTGGGCCTTCTTGGGGGGGCTTAGCTCCCCCTAGCCCCTGATAAACTCCGCCCATGACCTAAAGATACATGTAGGCCTATATATTCGTGATGAACTAGATTTTCCCATCTCAGGGTTTTAGAATTTTGATCTAGGCCTATTTATGCGCTGTCTGAGATTTTGCTCTTAAATCAGGACTAACCTATCCATTACACACTGTATAGCCACATGTCTTTAACCAATCAGGCAATCAATTGATCAATCAATCAGTCAGAGTCTATATAGCCTAGCGACTCTTCAAGATCCTACTCAGAGGCGCTCCCGGTTCAGACCAAGCGAAAAGCAGTTTTCAGCTGGTGGTGAGACTTGCTGGACTGGATAATTATGGACATTAGTCGAATTACAGCCTGGTTTTTTGTGCCCCAGTCGGTTGATGCTGTGTGCAGTTGGACATCAGCGCTATATAAATAACTAGTTAACAATTAATAAAATGCGAGATAGTGTTGTCGAATTCTAACCATGTCTGAATTATTTGCAGCGTCAAAGAATTGTTGATGACGGTTGGAGACCAGTTTTCAAAGGATGAGGTAAAGATGACCATTCGTATACAAATCTCCGATTTCAAAAATTTTTGAGTGTAGTTAATAAATTATACAATACAGCATACAAAAACTTACCGATAGGCATTGATTCAATCATTCGTACTGAGGCTATCTAGCTCTTTCAAGAAACCTACTTAACTTAGGAGCGCTCCCAAACAACCCAGCCACGACAAAGGAAAGTCTTAAGAGATTTATGAACTAAAGTTTGATCTGTCAGTTGTAATAAACGCAGCTTTTTCATAATGATATAAACCTTCAGGACAAGGCATAGGCTCTACAGGCATTCAGTCCTATGTACTTACGCAACCTCATTTTAGTGAGCTGCTGATCATCAAAAAGTTGTCAGTTATAAATGTTTGTCTTTAATATAATATCACTCTATTAAAACTCCCTTTGATGTGACAACTAATACCAAATAAACGTCCGAATAAAACTTTATGTCACTAAAACTCTCAGTATTCAGGACCGTGTGCCTAGATTGAAAAGCAGAACCAATAGTGCACATTCGCCATCTAGTTATAATTTATTATGATGTAACCTACTCGGAGCTAATTTTTTTCCTTTTCGCAGATCAAGCAGGTCTGGAAGGAAGCGCCGATCGAAGGAGGAATGCTGGACTACTTGAAATTCGTCCAAATCATAAAACGAGGAAAGGAAGAGTAGGGGATAAAGGAAGAGTATTATAATAGTTGATAAAGGAAGAGTATAGTTGCACTCAAGACTTCAACATCGGATGTCAATAATTTAGGATATTGAAGAAGAGAAAAACACCTAAGCCTAACACTATATAGAACTTAGGCCTACTATCCAACAGAGGCCTGCATGAATGGATCTGTCTGTTAAAACCACTGGATTATAATAGTTGTTCGTATTTTCGGCTGTGAGCGTGGTAGCCTAATATGAAGAGAGCAAAATGTCGCTTAGGCCTATAGGTCCTTTAATTATCAACTAGGCATCTAGGCCTACGAGCCACATTGGCTGTTTAAACTCGAATGGATTAGTATAGGACTGTCAGTAGGCCTAAACTTTAATTTTTACAATTTAGAATACGGTACTCTTGAATCCATGTTTGACCAAACATACTTGCAGCAAATTGGTTTTGTGTCAATAAAGGGGCACTCAGTCTTGATAAAACGGATCAAATCTTGTTTAGATCGCTCGTTGGATCTCATAACTGAGTACTAATGCATTTAATACAGAATGACATTTGGACTAACCGCCTTTAGTCCACAGAATTTCTGGGAGTCTGTAAAATACGTTTATTAATTAGAATTGCTTGACTTTACTCACTCACAACTGTAGAACAGGGTCGCGTTAAATAAATCCTCCGCCCATCAGCCTGCATCAGGTTTTTTAAACAGACTCCGCCACACCTCGTGGCCTTCTTTGGCAGCGCCAGTCCATACAATACGGTGGCATTCGCTAGATGACATGTTCAATCAACAAAATCAAGCACTTCTCTAAACTTAGCGTCTTGTTTTTATGCATCAATATTGAGTTTACTGTACACAACTATTTCATAATTTCAAGGGTCTTGCCTAAATGCGACATGCAGCCTGTGTTTACGTGAAATGGTGCCTTGAATGCATTTATATAGCAATGCCACAGCAATTATAGGCCTAGTATTTCTGCCTTATTTAGCCGTTGTTGGACTGGGAGCGCTTCTGAGTAGTTTACCTTGAAAGTGCCCTATATAAAATGTCAATAATAGTATTAGTACTATCTCTGAGTAGTTCCCTGAAGGCTGAAATGGCGCAATGAAAGTTTTCTGAATGAATGAATGAATGAATGAATGAATGAATTAATTAATTAATTAATTAATGGAACCTACCGTGAACATTAATACTTAGCCTAAGTGACGAGCCGCATTGGTTTCCCATCTCTTTCAATATGCCCTACCCTGGTCATTTAAATTCATTCATTAAAGAGAATTTGTATAAATTATATGGGACTGCAGCTCACTGTGCTAATAGTCGCTTCAAACCCAACTCGGCCGAATAAAAACGATCTAAAGATGAAATAGATGTTCCTAAGATGGTGTGCAGGACAATGCTGATAAGGCACTATTACGAATGCTGGCAATAATTTTATTGACCCTACATGGGCCCCTACAGTTACACGGTTTAGTTTGAAGACTGAGCACAGTGAGCAGTCTCATCATCATCATCATCATCATCATCATCGTCATTTTTTATTGTTGCTGCTGCTGTCGTTGCTGTTGATGGTAATGTTATCATTATCATCATCATCATCATCATCATCATCATCATCATCATCATCATCATCACCACTAACTGGGCCACAGCGAAGTGTAGGCTATATATAGACGTACGAAATCGGCGCTAATATAACATAGCCAGCAAGGCGATGACTGTAGTGTAAGCGAGCAGTATAGTAAATCTGTATAGAGACATAAAAATCAGTATACGCCGTATGTATGCGCACTTGTTATAGCGCCCCTTCAAGCTCTCTCTACTCAGAGGCGCTCCCGATGCAGAGCGGACACTGCATCGGAGTTTCCCGCCGAAGCGCTGAGCAATTGTAAGTGAAGGACTTTCCCAAGGTCCTTACGCGGGGAGGTGGATTCGAACCTCGGACCTTCGGGCTCCAAGGCAACGACGCCACCACTAGACCACCGCGCCTATATCAGCGTACTTTCCATAGAAGTTGTGGTCCACATTGGATCTCGACTCGTCTTCAAAGAGCTTTTCAAGGACGACGATGGACGGATCATTCAACCATCTGGAGCAGACAGTGGTGAACGGAATACGCGGCTCTTGATCAGCCATGGTAGACCTATACATGTACATCCATGCAGGCGGGATTGGCTGAAATCAACCGGATATCTGGAAAAAGAATTCCTCTCATCTGTGTAGAACAAAATCTCATCTGCAAGGTGTAGTTGAGACGTCTGCTGGACTTGAACCGTAGGTCTATATATAGTAATCATATCAACCGGATGTCAAAGAGGGCTTAAGAGGTTTAAATAGTGATTGACTGAACACATAGTCGATGATGAATTATTCTGGTGAATGGTTTCGCTGAAAGCATATTGCGTATAAATCATCTTGTGTCGTTTTTTTTATTGGACATTGAATTCTCATGTAGGCATATATGTATATATATATATCAATATATATATATCACCAAGATGAATGAGGTGATATACAAATGCTCACATGAATAATGTGTCGATCTATAGTTTGAGATTGTTTTATAAGGTGAACGGGTAGAAGGTTAAAATATGAACAATTACACTGACTGATAGCCGAAGTCACGCCTGTCACAATCATTTCAATTTAAAGATTTTATTAATTAATTCATTTGTTTGTTTAGAGAGGCAGACAGTCAGACAGATAGACAGACGGACAGAAGCATAAATACGAATGGAATGGAATTGTGGGTAAGTGTCTGGCAGAAATCGCAATTATAGAATGGACATTGGACAATTGGATTATTAATATTCATGATGTCTTTTGTGCATGTGTCATAGACGGCTGCATCAGAGAGTAGTCGCAACTACGTACATGTATTCAGGCGTTCGTGGCATTCGTGTTAAAGGTAGGCCTGCTGGCCCTAGGTCTACTTTTATGACGAATAAAGATGCTGACACTTACAGATATTCAGGACCATATAATACATGTAGGTAATGAGGTCGCGAGATACATTCCAAATTATGGATTTGAAATAAAATGTGTCTTTTGAAAATTATATTTGTCTTCATCAACTCATTGGATCACGTACGCTAATTACCATGTCTGCACATCAAAATGCGGATTGCAATCACTCACTAAAGGTTTCTTTGTATGTATAGCCTAACCAAAATTATGATCGATGACAGCAGCTGCTGCAACCATCTCTCTCTGTCATTATTCACGAGATAGCGCCGTCGTTATGTATACAAAGGTCATCTTTGCTTGCTAATACGCTAACCGTAACCTAACTCAGAGGACTCAGGGTTGAGTCTAGGGCATAACTATGGTATCGGGACCTAAATGTCGTTTAGAGTCAGGTTAGGCGTCGTTAGGGTAAGGTTAGGCGTATGAGGGAAGGTTAGGATCAGGTTAGGCTTCAGGATCGGTTAGGGTTCGGTTTATGGGATTAGGGTTGGAGTCATTGTCTATAGATACTGTCAAAAGATACTGTTATATGCCGGTCCCCGATACTCTAGTTTCGCCGTTGGGTTCAGACACCAGTGTGTACGACGACGGTCGAGTGATCAGACGACTGGCGTTTGCAGCACGGACAGCAGAGTAGACAGGCGGCGATGAATCCGTCCCTGAACCGACGGCTCATGAAGCAGTAGGTTATCGGGTTACAGCAGGACGACACGAACGCCAGCAGATGGATGAGGTTCATGGCCAGCGCCGAAACGTTGTTGACTGCTCCGAAGTAGTCGAACACACTCCACGTCTGCAGGACGTAGAGGGGAGTCCAGCAGATGAAGAACTCGGTGACGACGACGAACAACATCTTCACCGTGCGACGCTTCGCCCGCACGCCGCTGCCGTGGTGGTCGTGACGGCTGAAATGTTGTTCGGCGGCGGCGGCTGGTCGTTTGCAGCCGGCTGTTGTGACGTCATGGGTGGTAGACCTCTGCGACCGAAAACGACGTCCTCTGCTTCTGCTTCCTCCTACTACTACTCTTCCTTCTCCTCGTTCTTTGTTGTCGTCGTCTGCTGCTGCTACTTCCGGTTCGCAGCAGTTGTTGATCGTCCGTAGTTCTGACGACATCGAGAAAGAAACAGAAAGAGAATAAAATCGGATCAACTCAATGAGTTTCCCGGTACGCAAGAGAATTATTGCCGCACCTGATCTTGACGAGCTCTATAGTCGTTCCAGAATGCATTTTACGTCTCCGGGAAATTTTTTTAAATCCCGAGGGATCTGAAGTAGGCTACCTCTGGTAAAATAATAGTAATAATAATAATAATAATAATAATTTTAAAAAATAGGGCCGTTCCAGACTGTGATTTTATATTAGGCGGTTGACATTTGGTTTCGATATGTAAATTAACGACGTCATTGTGACGTAATTTTTTAGTGAGGGCCGTTCATAAATTACCAATTTGTAGATAATTATCTCAGGATAAAAACAGTTTTGAAATTTTTAGGGCTGTTGTTCGATTAAACATTTTAATCGAAATTAATCGTGCGATTAATTTTTTTAATCGCAATTAACTGCAAATTAATCGCAATGCATTTCATTCAAATATATTAATCTAACTTTTTTCTAAGGACCCCTGAGACATAATATTTTAATGACTGAATGCATTCTTTCTATTGCAAACATATTTAATAACCTTTGGATTAGGCCTATTGAATTTTTGCATTTAGTTTATTGAACAGTTTTGTATGACAGACAGAATTGAAACACTGTTCAAATCAGTCAACTGCTCAAAATCCGTTAATTTTTTTCATTTGAGCCACCTTTAACCCCTTCCTTGGGGAAGCCGTATATATACATGTACGTCCAAAACAGGCTTAAAGCATATAACCCCCCAGGGAAGGGATTAATTAAAATGATTATAGGCCTAAATGTGAAATTAGACAACCGTTTTCTGACTATCAAAATGAATTATTTATTCAGCCAATTGTACTGGTATAGGCAGGCCAGTTTATTTAGCCTACATATATATTGTTCGGTTCAATGGATGTTCTTATTAATTAACATTGTCAATAGGCTAGTAGGCCTAGGTCTACCATTGAACCTCATTATTTAGTCTCAATTTTTCACAAGAGGTTGCGGTTCTTGCCAAACCTCATCTGAGTTGTCCTGTAAACATTTTTATCATTTGAAACCTGAAATACATTGGTCTTGCCATCTCTGGAGTTCAACCAACGCAGTCTAACGTGTGAAGGGGTAAAGAATTGCTACGATAATACTCAAATTCTTTTTGGGGATATTTGCCAAAGAAATTGAAATAATGTATCACTAGTTTTAAGTACGAGCCGTCCGTTTAAAACGAGTTTTTCTGCCTCTGATTCCATTTTAATCAGATCTAATTAACGCGTACGATTAATGCGTTAAAATTTTTAATCGCAAATTTTTTTAACGCGTTAATCGCACGCGTTAACGCGATTAAATCAACAGCCCTAGAAATTTTGACAATCGATGAATATTTACCAGTTTTATTCACATTATAAAAAGGGTGCCCGATTTATTGGGACACGGTGTATATAATCCGACTGTTGTATAATAATAATAATAATAACCTGACAAACAGGAATCACTCATTCAATAGTCCACCTCGTTACACATAGGCCTGCACTAGTCTAGTCAGCAAAGAATTCTTGACCTGGGCCAAAAATAAAATAATTCTAATGTCGAATGAAGTGGGCCTAAGTCAACGACAGGAATTAGCATTTCCTTCTGCATGTCACCATTCTGCATTTTCCATGCATTAGCTGACATTTCCTGAGGCCGTAAATTCTCTGTGTCCTTATTTTGACCTTCACGAGATCTGATTATTTGCGTCCGAAAGAGGCGAACGAACGGAATGATTTCGTGTGTGACCTTCTAGCAGTCGTTCGTTTCGTTTGAACATTTCCATTTCTGGGAATTATCTTTGCACTTGCGTGAAACCGACAAAAGAATTGTTCTTTTACGACTGATTTATTCCGTTCGCATTGCAAATCAACTCAGTTATGTCCATGCTGACGCAATATTGACTCGCTCTGTGTCGTATAGGCATACGTGCATACCCGGAGATATCCGTGGACCTTTATAATAGCAGACCCGCGTATCTCTTGTTTCCATATAGTTGCAAGCGGTTTTATTTTTGCCTGCCTGTGTAATTTATAGGCTAGTTTGTAAGTGCATATTTATAAAGTGTATTGACAGGAAGGCCATCAAAGAGGTCCATGACCTAAATATATATATATACAAGACTTCTTCTGATCGTCTACAATGATTAGGCTAACCAACAATAATTCAATAAAACAGCTAAAAATTATCAGTAATTTTTTTGCCGTTGCTTTTGAGCTTATTGTTGCGGCCCTCGGCTTCAAGAATATTGCTTCTGCGGCCCGCGGGGCCAAAAAGGTTGGACAGCACTGGTCTACACGGTTTGTCAATCGCGTCCAGAGAAGAGGAATTGAAAGTAGAAAACCTCATTCATGTCACACGTTGCATTGACGTCTTGTCTAGAGCAAAGAAGCGCTTATATTATAAAATCTGTCGTTTCTATATTATGCTTAGCTCTGCCAGGGCTTTTTTTAACGTGCAGTTGTACACAAAATGTTCAGTTCTAAATGGATTTGTGCAGTTGTAGAAGCACTTCTAGACAGTTAAAACTAGCAAAAAATGACCATTGTCCTCGGATTGGAAGTAATTTACCATGGAGGATGGGAAAGAAAAGAAAAGGTTGTGCGGTTCTAAAACTTCCTTTAAAACAACCCTGAGCTATGCTGCTTTTCCAGCACATTTCCACTCCAATGCCCTCCTGTCTGTTGCTCTGGTTCTCTTTTCTCAACACTCCATTCCATTCTAAACTGTAATTGTAATTCGCACATTTTTTATAGCGCCTCTCTTTCCCGTGCAACAAACCAGAAAACCGCGATTTGTTTTCAACAGCTTACTAGAATGAGGTAAAGTAAAATGGAAAAATAAACCTATATATTAGTTTACGCCGTGGCTCAATAAAAAAGTAAGCCAAACTGTTTTTCATATATCTCCAATGCCTGATAATTATTCATAGCCTGCTAAAATTATCCAGATATTTGGAGAAACTGAATATGAACTCAAACGTATATAGCCTAGGTATGACCACGGATTTGATCATGCGCAACATTTATGATTTAAAACAGATTGCTGCTGATTACAAAGTGGGAGGAAATAAGTCCTTCATAAATAGGCATAAACAGCTTATATAGATCTATATATGCAAGAAAACAACAGGCTGGTTTGCCTGTGTTCGTCTGTTTCTATGTGGTAGGTGGTATTTTCAGTTTAACGTCACTGCATGGTAACAAAGACCATTAGTGACGCCCTCCTCCTTTACCCAGGCTTGGGAATGACACTGGCAGAGTGCAACCAGTCGCGGAGTTCTGTTTCTATGTTGCTGTCCTGCAGCGTCGTTGAGTGACGCTTGTCTGCACTGGCATGAACCCATGAACCCATGAACCTATGAACCCATGAACCTATGAACCTATGAACCCATGAACCCATGAACCCATGGACCCATGAACCCATGAACCTATGAACCCATGTACCCATGAACCCATGAACCCATGAACCCATGAACCCATGAACCCATGAACCTATGAACCCATGTACCCATGAACCCATGAACCCATGAACCCATGAACCCATGAACCCATGAACCCATGAACCCATGAACCCATGAACCCATGAACCCATGAACCCATGAACCCATGAACCCATAAACCCTTCAAAGGTTTGTCACCTAAATCGATCAACAACTGTTCTAGGAATCGATTGGAGAGCACTGATTGGACCACAAATGATGATGAGTTTGATTCGATGAATGCACGAAATGACACAATGTTTTGTACTGCGAGATGCATGGCGAATCTCTGGAGACATTCAAACTACTATTAGGCTACTCTTACAATTAATTATTCTACTACTGCTGTTATAACTATATTATTACTATTATTAATAATACTATTATAACTCTTATTAGCATTATTATTGCTACTATTATTATCATTACTATTATTATTATTATTAGTAGTAGTAGTATTATTATTATTATTAGTAGTAGTAGTAGTAGTAGTAGTAGTAGTAGTAGCAGCAGCAGCAGCAGCAGCAGCAGCAGCAGCAGCAGTAGTAGTAGTAGTAGTAGTAGTAGTAGTAGTAGTAGTAGTAGTAGTAGTAGTAGTAGTAGTAGTAGTAGTAGTCGTAGCAGCAGCAGCAGTAGTAGTAGCATCACTGTCATTATCATCACCGTCGTCATCATCATCAGCATCATCATCACCATCATCATCACTTTCTCTTTTCTTCTTCTTCTACTTCTTGTTCTTCCTCTTCCTCCTTCTCATCATCCTCTTCCTCCTCTTTTTTTCTCTTCTTCTTCTACTACTTTGTTCTTCCTCCTCCTCCTTCTTCGCCTCCTCTTCCTCTTTTTCTTCTTCTTTTTTCCCTTCTTCTTCTACTACTATTACTTCTTCTTCCTCTTCCTCTTCCTCCTCCTCCTCCATCTCATCCTTTTCTACTTCTTCATCTTATTTCCCTCTTCGAGCTCTCCTTTTTCCCTCTCCTCTTCGTCATGGCATCCTGTCTTGCATTAGCAGGAAAGGACAACGTAGCATTACGGGCAATTATCTTTCCTCATCTGCGAAGAAGCTCAAGAATGCCATGAAAGCCAGTTACGCCGCAGGGAATTAGGCCTTTGCCTGCCTGTCTGTCTGCTTGCCTGTCTGTCTGTATGCCTGCCTGCCTGTCTGTATCCCTCCCTGCCTATGCATGTTTTTGTGCCTATCTCTACATGTAGTTCCACATGTCTTTCCATCAATCTGCCTCTTATTTACATGCGTGTGTCTATCTGTCTGTCTGTCTGTCTGTCTGTCTGTCTGTCTGTCTGTCTGTCTGTCTGTCTGTCTGTCTGTCTGTCAGTTACGTTTTCTCTTCGGTTCGCCATCATCGAATGCTTGCTGAGTGATCATCCATACAGTGTGCTAGAGTTTAATTCAAAGACGAAGGCACCGGAAGAAGAGTGGTAATTTAGGGTAAAGTGGTAGAACAAGTGGATGGAGCGGTGTATACGGCTCTATAAAAACCTCGTTCGCACACCCTGAACCAACCTAGAGACTTTCGGAACCGTGGATCTTCCATTTGGATTCTTTTCCAAACACGCGGACACAAAAATGTAGGCCTACATAGAATTTGTCTTGAAACAATCGTTAGTTAATATTTTCGTAGGTTTCAGCCGATAAGTCCTCCTCCCTAAATACGCTCCTTAACCTGAACTAGGCTGCACTATAAGCTGGTGCCCTACGCTTGGCTTTCGACTGGCGCTTCATAAATTCTGAGATTACAATTACGATTGTTAGACGATTGAAACGAAGGTGAATTATTACTTTTTAAAATTGTGGTCAATTGGTCAAGATCGACTTCCATAGTCTATAGCCAGCCATCAATTGTTTTTCGCTGTCTTCACGCTTTTGGCATGTTCATTGTTCATCCGCTTGACCAGTTGCTGTTAATTGGTCAGTTCGTTTGTTTATCTGCTCTGTCTGTCCGTTTAATCTTTTTGTCCTCATCTCTTTGTCTGCCTGTTCTTTTGTCCGCCTCTTTCTTGTCCGTTTTCCTTTGTCTGGTGCTCGGTTTGTCCGATCGTATACTATTATGTCCGTCCGTTTGTCTCTTTGTAGGTACGTCTGTTTGTCAGTTTGCCTTCTGTCCGATTGACTTGCTATTGGCTGATCTTTCACTTGTGCTTTTTTTTATTTAGATCTATGTTTAACAACGCGACAGTTAACAAGCATAGAGATATATCAGCGGATTAAAAGCGTAGTAAACGTTTTTATAAAGCAGTATAGGCCTATACCGGGGTTATTTTAACGTGCAGCTGGACACAAAGTGTGTAGTTGGAAAAGAAATTTGTGCAGTTGAAAATAAGATTTTGTGCAGTAACTCATAGTGTTATAGTGAACGAAGGACTAAAAAAAGGGTCATCAGTTTTTTGGTGGCCGGGAAAATTTCAAAACGGTAATATTTTCACGGGATTTCGACGATCAAACATTTGGTCCGGACGACTAAAAGGTCGTTTTGTGCAGTTCTAAAAATTTCTTAGAATAAACCCTGGGCCTATATGGTATGACATGCTTTGGTTTCGTGCTGTACGGCATGGCTTGGTATCGCATGATATAGAATGACTTGTATTGCGTTGCGTTAGATATGGTACCGTGCTAGGACTGTTTTTAAGAAACTTTTAGAACTGCCCAACCCCTTCTTTCCTTTCCCATCATCCATGATAAATTACTTCCAATCGGAGGACAATGACCTTTTTTGCTAGTTTTAATTAACTGCACAGAAGTGCTTCTACAACTGCACATTTTTTGTAGAACTTTTTTTGCTAGTTTTAACTGTACAGAAGTGCTTCTACAGCTGCAAATTTTGTGTGCAACTGCACGTTAAAAAGGCCCTGTACCGTGCTTATCCACCTACCCTGAGCAATAGCACCAGTGGAGATGGGTGTGTTCTTGAAGAGGGTGAACCCAATCAGTCCATAGGTCATCATCATCGATAGGATCGGAATTCCAAGAAGGACGATGTCAAGAAAGATCGTGTAGACCTTCTCGAGACTTCGGTCATCCCAGACCTCGGTGCACTTGTGCGCCCCTGACGAGAGAAGGATGAGGCGCTGGCAGACGGCCGTCGGAACCATGATGACCGTGGAGATGAACCAGATGCAGCCGATCGTCTTGTATGAGTGGCGAAGGGTCTGCCACGATCGGCTGCGGAGAGGGTGACAGACGGCGAAGTAACGCTCGAAAGAGATGGCGACCAGGGTGAAGACGCACACACCCACAGACACGCCTGCGACACATGAAATCATAATTATAACATAAATTATATATTATAGTATAGCTTTCATGGGTGGAGACTTAGGGGGGACAGAATACGGTCGCCTCAATGAATGTGTTGGGGGGACAGCCCATGCATTTGTCTTTCTCCCAACTGTTGAGTGTTAGGGCACGGACACGGCGAGTTAAACGACTAAAAAAGTCATCAACTTTTTGGACGAAAAAAACGGGTATTTTTTCTGGAGATTTCGTCAGAAATTTTTGTCGGCAAAAGTGGACAATTTCTGGGGCGGCGGTGGCGGTATGACGATGACGATGATTATGACGACGATGATGAACAACCCCAGCAACGATATGAACAGCAAAATTTGAAAAATGGGTTTCTTATCACAAAAAATAGTCATAGCCTACCATTGGTATATAATTATACCTTACATATACAACTATTATATAATACATGTAGGCTAGTATTATATCCTACCATGAACTAATCGACCTTTTGCAAATACCGACAGCCACTGGGATAAAAGCTACCAAGAAATCCGGTTTTTTTTCGTCAGACGCGATTAAGTTCTGTTGTCCTTTAATCATAACTGATGACGTTTTCCTATTTGCAATGGCCTCAAACTGTCCTCACAACATTGATCTATACATTGATCTAGAATTATCATATTCTCTCTCTCTCTCTCTCTCTCTCTCTCTCTCTCTCTCTCTCTCTCTCTCTCTCTCTCTCTCTCTCTCTCCAACATCACCCGTCAATTGTAGCAGTTAAGCTAAGGCACATGCATCATTTAAATCATATCTGATAACAGCAGACACGACATCAGTTCCCCGATAAATCATTTGACTGCAAACTGACACGCGTGTCCATCACAGAAACATGGACTGGATGAATTATTATGCATTACAGGCAAAAGAGGAATGCCATGTTTTCGAATATCCTGCAGTCATAAATCTGGCAATAATTCATTTAGTTTGGCTGAAAGCCAACACATTTGTCTATCACGGAAGCATTATTTTATACCGATGAGAAAAATATGCTCTGCGTCTGAAATTTTTGGAGACAAGGACTAAGTGCTTCTATCATTGCCAGACTGGATTGTGTGAGCATACAAAGGTCTCCCGGTGTAACCTGAAATATATGTAGATAACTAGTTAAGGCATATTTTCTCTTATTTACAAAATTTGCATAACCTGTTGCTGTTTCTTCTCACTTTTACTTAGACAACCATGACAGCGGGAAAGTAGTCCCTTAAGTCATGGGCGCCCGCAGAAATTTTTGCAGCAGGGGCAAAACACAATGGCTACGGTTGAATTTTTTACCAAGAGATGGAAAGTTTAAAGCAGAATTTAAAGAGCAAGTGTATTTATTCACAGAATTTTTAAATCTCAATTTCTCACTTTTACCTTGTGTAGGAAGAAATTGGTTAAAACGAAAAAGCAGTAGTTTTAAAAATAGGAAATCAATTTTTTTCCAAGGGTGCAAGTGCCCCCTCTTGCCCCTATGTGCGGGCGCCCATGCCTTAAGCGTTCTCTCCTTTAGCTTTTTTGTGTTAGCTTCTATCTCTACTGCAGTGTGTGAAAACGATGTTTCGTTACTTAGGCTACTGTCAATTTAAGCAACAACAAAAAAACTGTGGTTAAATTGCGATGGTTATAATACGCGACACGTCTCTCAATCTGTCTTAGCCGCAAAGGTTAGAGGTTACGCATGCAAAATCTCCGCCACAAAACTAAAGCAAAAGAAGAAGGCGATAAATAATTAGTAAGATTGATCGATAAATCAACAGACAATATACCAGCAGTTGCCCTTTTAATCGCAATACTTTGACCTGTTACAGGCATTGGGTGCACATTGCACAATTCACATTGCACTAACCTTAAGACTTAACCCAAATGGTCTGAAGCCTCCTCGTTGAAGAACCGCAATTGGATTGGTTGCCTACTCCCATGGGCGGAGTTTATCAGGGGCTAGGGGGGGGGGGCTAAGCACCTCCAAGAAGGCCCAGATTCAACTTTTTACCATGAAAATGGTATCCCTTTTCGGGGGTTAGCCCCCCCCCAAATACCTACTCCTTGTTTTAAATAGCCTACCACAAGCCGTCTTGTTTATTTGTGTGTGTGCGTGTGTGCGTGTGTGTGTGCGTGTGTGTGTGTCATGCATAAAAGTGCTTGAAGTGTGGCTGGACGGTCATGGACGGCGTCCATGCACTTATTTAAAAAAATGAACGCCGTACTGCCACCTATTGGCCAACAGTCGGAAAAGGTAAGGGCGTCTAGGCACTTCTTTTGGAAAGGTAATGGGCGTCCCTGCAGGTACTTATTTTTCCACACTTTAAGCACGGTCTGTATGTGTTTTTGCAATTGTGTGTGCGCGCATTTGTATGTGTGTGTGCAGCATATTCGAAGAGAGGAATGTCGCGATTCACCCATCACACAAGAGCCTTCTTCGCGCCTTCTTCTTCTGCGCATACGTTTTCATGGATTTATATTATACACCTTGACGTATTTAAACAAATTAAACATACATGTATATAACATATATATATATTAACATACATAATACATATTATATAACACATATATAACATAATAACGCATTATACGCTTAATAAAAGTGTATATTCGCTTCATTTGTATTCTGTACCGGTATTTGAAGGCCGCCTGACGACTAGGCTACTCTATGTCATGTCATGTCATCTCAGTCACCGACGTCGCTGCGCGACCAGTGGCGGCGCCAGGAATTCAGGTTTGGGGGGGCTGAAGCCCTAAGCCCCCCAAAAATTATTTACGAAGCGCCGAAGGCGCGAAGCTGCGAGTGCCGAAGGCACAAAGCCCATACCGACTAGGGGGTCTGGGGAGCGTCTTGAGCTCCCCCAGCGGGGTCTGGGGCGGAGCCCCAGCCGCCAACGCATTTTTAGCTCTGTTGACCTCAACTTGAGCCCTTTTAAGGCTCTTTTTGCCAGCTATTTATGAACGATAAAAATCATGAAAACTTAAATAAGAAGTCGTTTTGCAGAGTCGACGACTACTAGTAGGCTATTACAATGCACGGCTTTAAAAACATTTTTTTTAGAACTGCACATCTTCCCCAAGCCTCCAAGGCCGTAGCCAGGATTTGATTTCGGCAGGGTTTCTTCGGCGGATAATTTCTGACGACTTTTTAGTAGTCAAAATGTCTGAAAACATCTTTTTTAGTGGTAAAAATGTCTGAAGACATCTTTGTTTAGTCATCAAAATTTCTGAAGACACCTTTGTTTAGGTGTCGAAATGTCTGAAGACATGGTTTTTTATTTGTCAAAATTTCTGATGGCACCTTACTTTAGTTTTCAAAAATTTTGAAGACATTTTTTTAGTTGTCAAAATTTCTGAAGACACGTTATTTTAGTCTTAAAAATTACTGAGGACAAAATTTTAGCTGTCAAAATTTCTGAAGACACCTTTTTTAGTAGTCAAATTTTGTTTAAAACATCTTTTCGGGCGGCTAAAGACATTATTTTGATTACAATGTTATTAACGATTTTCGGGTGTTTAAGGATATCATTTTGATTCCAATGTTACCAACGATTTTCGGGTGTGTCTAAAGACAACATTTGATTTTAGTGTTATCAACGATTTTCGGGTGTCTAAAAGCATCGTTTTGATTCCAGTGTTATCAACTATTTTTGGGTGTCTAAGGATATATTTTTGATTATAGTGTTATCAACAATTTTCGGGTGTCTAAAACATCGTTTTGATTCCTGTGTTATCAACGATTTTCGGGTGTTTAGGGATATCATTTTGATTTTAGTGTTTCCAACGATTTTAGGGTGTCTACGGACATCATTTTGATTCCTGTGTTATCAACGATTTTCGGGTGTTTAAGGATATCATTTTGATTTTAGTGTTTCCAACGATTTTAGGGTGTCTACGGACATCATTTTGATTCTAGTGATATCAACGATTTTGGAGTGTCTAAGAACATAATTTTGATTCTAGTGTTTTCAGCGATTTTCGGGTAGTTTAAGATATTATTTTGATTTAGTGTTAACAACGATTTTCGGGTGTCTGGAAACATTCTTTTGATTCCAGTGTTATCAACGATTTTCGGGTGTCTAAAAACATCCTTTTGATTCCAGTGTTATCAACGATTTTTGGGTGTCTAAGGATATCATTTTGATTCGAGTGTTACTTACGATTTTCGGTTGTCTATGGACATTATTTTGATTCCAGTGCTATCATCGATTTTCGGGTGTTTGGGGATATCATTTTGATTCCAGTGTTTCCAACGATTTTCGGGTGTCTACGGACATCATTTTGATTCCAGTGTTGCCTACGATTTTCGGGTATCTAAAGACATTATTTTGATTCCAGTGTTATCATCGATTTTCGGGTGTTTAAGGATATCATTTTGATTATAGTGCTATCATCAATTTTCGGGTGTTTAAGGATATCATTTTGATTCAAGTGTTTCCAACGATTTTCGGGTGTCTACAGACATTATTTTGATTTTAGTGTTATCAACGATTTTCGAGTGTCTAAGAACATAATTTTTATTCTAGTGTTTTCAACGATTTTCGGGTGTCTAAGGATATTATTTTTTATTTAGTGTTACCAACGATTTTCGGGTGTCTAAGGTCATAATTTTCAATCATAGTGTTATCAATGACATGCTGTTTTGAAGTTAATTTGAATATTGTAGAGATCCGCGGAACGTTGATTTAGCCCCCTCCTCTCCACACCAGAGCTGAGACCAAACTCCGCCCATGAGTCTGCAAATAAAGCGAGTCACAACTACAGTGTACATGCAGGCTGTAGGCCAGAGCTGAAAGTGAGCCGGGTCTGTCAGGGTTTGCGACCCGGCATTGATTTTTGTGACCTGCTGGTGCCGGGTATCAGCCGAGAAGCAAGTCTTAACAATTTTTGGGGAAACAACTAAAAACAGCAGGTCATCAAACAAAAGAAACAGGTAAAAATGGTATGATTATAAAATTTTATTTGCAAACGACTAAAAAAAGGTCGTCAGGTACCAAAAATTGGTTAAATTTGTTTCAATTCTGGGTGGATGACCAAAACAAGATTTCTGAAAATGTTCGGTTCAAAGGCTTCGGCTTGTCCGCCAAAGTCATACCAGGCAAGTTTCCAAACTACTTTCAGCCCTCGGCTAAGCCCACCGGTAGCCTATAATTCACGTTTTCTAGAATATCAAAACCTATGAAAAACAGTAGGCCTACGTACCATAGACCTAATTATTGGCAAGAAATCAACTTCGCAAATGTTATGCTTGAGAACCCTTTTCAGAGAATCGCTTGCTGCCTTGGGCCCCGCACACCCTAGGGCCAGGGCTTGACTACAAACTGCTAATTGAAAACCCCATTTCGTATTTGATTGTATAGGTATGTAACAGGTGTAGCCCTCAGCCGGTCGGCGGGTTACATATGGTATACATAACCTCATGACGGGTCTGGGGTTGGGGATTGGCAAAATATTATATGCGGTGGATTCTTTTAAGATAATCACTCTACGCTATGACTACATAGCTGATTTTATTGACGTTAGTCACTGTCTAGCTTTTTAAATCGAAGTTAGCAGTTGTAGAGATTTTCCTCGTTTTGTTTTTGGGGGGCTGAGCCGCCGATAGGGGGGGCTTAGCCCCCCCTAGCCCCCCCTGGCGCCGCCACTGTGCGCGACGGTTGGTCATATGCATGGACTAGAGATCTCCAGTCTCCACTGCCTCCTATCGCGTGCAGCGGCGAGAAGATTGGATCCGGAAAGACGGGACCAAGCAAGAATGTTGTCAATCCAGCTAATATGCGGTCTACCCTTGGGTCGATAACCTTCCACGTGACCCAGCATAATGGCTTTTTCCACGCAATCCTGGGGAATGCTGATGATCTGACCGAAATAGGAGAGTTTGCGAACCTTGATGGAACCCAAGAGCTCTGGTGAAGTTTCGGCAAGCCGATAAACCTGCTCTGTGGTAAGTTTGAGCGTCCAAGAAATGCGCAAAGTTTACGGGTACATTTGTTCTCGAAACTCTGTATCTGCTTTTCCTCCGCCTTTTTGAGCACCCATGATTCGCAACCATACTAGGTTGCGACTGACCAGACCAAGGATTTCATCAAACGAAGCTTGGTTTGAGTACTAATGGACTTGTTTTTCCGTATACCTTCGTAAGCTTCACCATGACCGCCATACCCATTGCCAGCCTGGACTTAACATCGACTGAACACTTTGCATCGCTTGAGATTTTGCTGCCTATAGATATGTGAAGTTATCCACTTGTTTGAGTTCACTGCCCCCGACAAAAATCCTGAGGATCCTATCGGTATTGGTCATAACCTTCGTCGTTGAAACATTTATCTTTAAACCGTACTCCTTGGCAGCGGATTCGACACGATTGACGAGCTCCTAGAGTTCCTCTCGTGATGACATTGTAGCGATCAAGAGGATGTCATCCGCGTATCTAAGATTACTGATGGTCCTACCTCCAATTCTGAAGCCCCCTCTGAACCCGTCAAGCGCCTTGCGCATTACCTGCTACTCTATAGCATTCGAAAGTACATTGTACATGTATAATGTATCAGGCTGCCTGACGGCTATGACGGCCATGGACCAAGGCAAGTTCGATAACAGGTCGGTATTCTGTTATACATGTACAGTGAAGACTGATGACCTGCTTAAACTGGCAATGACATTCTTCACAGCATACGCTTTTCCTCCTTCCGAGAGTAATGAGACAAAGAGATGATTTATTATGCCCGACTCGTTTCGTATTTAGTCCATACTCGATGCCTCCTCGGTTTTGGGTCTATATACTCACAAAAACAAAATCAGCAAAATAGAAAAGATTGATGCCGACATTTTCACTTCGACGTAAACAACGGTCCGCTTCTTCAAAGACGTCTACAGATATATATATATATTATATATATATATATATATATATATATATATATATAGCAGCCCGAGGCTTTTATTTATATGGCGCTATGGTTACCGAAGAGATGTGATTTACCGTCGACACGATACGCAGTGTCGGCGAGTATTAAAGTCTGACAGCATGGCTTAGACATTAGGCATAGATGATACATGGTACATGATACATGATACGTGATCTGCGAAGATCACTTTGAAGTCATGACGATCGGAAACGACAACTCCATAAGAAGCAGCAGCAGCCGTGGTTGGGTATCTCGGCCACAGTAGCAGATTCATCGATCATGAAAATGCAGGCCGCACTGGATTCCAGAAGTTTGACAAAATACCTAAGTATATATCGACTATTCGTGATGAACATATTGTGGTGTACAGTGTATTCGTTAAAGAACGTAATTTATCATGGACAAAAGCTGTTACAAATATACATGCATGTATATAATCCTATATATATATATTATAATATTATTTTATATATTATATAGAAGATACAACTGTGTTTAAAAGCTGGAATGATGAACTGGGCAATGGTCTTTTATCCTATGAATTGTCTATACACGTCAGAGCTTAAATAACAACGGTGGCGTCTGTATATAAATGAATTGGTTGGACAGTTTGCGAGTATAGTTTATATATTATAGACCTATTATGTGGTGCCAATGAACTACAGGGGGCTTCAACAAAATTCAATTGGTTGCCAAGATACTTTTTTTAGCCACCCTGTATATTGTTCAAACTTCATGGTCTGTGCGTTCACGTAGACCGAGTGATGGGTCTACTTTATCGCAGCATCCCCGGTTCCCCCCCCCCCTATAGTGTGTTCCGTGATGGAAAACGATGGCTCTTTGTGGAAATTGGATAAAAGTGTTCTTTGAATGTGTTCTTACGTAACAGGTGAGAACAATGGTGCCGTGAAAAGTTTCATTGGAGACACCTTCAAATCCAGTCTCTATATGGATTAAAGCAATAGGCCTAGGCTATAATATACTGTTCCTCGACATATTGAATTTAATTGAATTGATCCATATTGTTCTGCCTCGAAGGCAGCATAGGCCTAAGCGTATACCAGAATATAATCTTTTTGGTGGGCGTAGTCAGAATTATTAGAAAGTTGCTGGTGTTGTATTGTATTGCAAAGCGTAGTGTTTTGCACAATATTGTAGGCCTGTTTTTCTGTAATACGTTTACAAAATTGACGATGGTAAGTATACATACACCCATACATACATACATACATGCATACATACATGCATACATATTACATAGGCTACATACATACATACATACATACATACATACATACATACATACATACATACATACATACATGCATGCATGCATGCATGCATGCATGCATGCATGCATACATACATACATACATACATACATACATACATACATACATACATACATACATACATACATACATACATACATACATACATACATACATACATACATACATACATACATACATACATACATACATACATACATACATACATACATACATACATACATACATACATACATACATGCATGCATACCTCTGCTTCGATCGACACATGGTGTCCTAAGCCAGAACTATATAATAATAGTCGTCGCCTTGAAAAAACGCACCTCAAGGGGAAGCGTGGAAATCATGGGGACTGCTTGCGAGTAGTCGAGAATAATATAGGAATGTAAAAGTCTTATGTGAAGTCGAGATTATCTGAATGACACTTAAGACTCACTGATTTACTGGCGACAGACGCTGTACCACTCAACAGCACACGTGTCATTCGTATGGTCTGTATATACATATTATATACATATACATACATATATATATATAATTATATTCATACACATGTAGTATGTATGTATGCATGTATGTATGTTTGTGTAATTGTATATATATATATATTCAATATATATAAATATATAACATATATATTGAACAGAACACGTGTGCTATATAAGCGACATTAATATGAAATAATGCATGAAATATGGCGGCATGCGAGGCATACAAGTCCTTGCATTTCAGGGCTATTATACCGAAGCCATGAAATTTCATTATGAGGTCGTTATGTGTAGGATCATAATGGCTGTAGGCCGACAAAGGTACAACTTTCTCAGAAATTTTATTTATTTTTTATTCCGCTCTCTCCGACAAGTGAAGGAATATATAAATAATGATGAAGATGACAATGATGGTGATTAAAACAAATAATAGGCGTGATGCCAATGGCCTACAGGAGCACGTTTGTGAACTACAGTGGGGGACGAGATTCGGTAGAGTTCCCAAAGGGCGGTTAATCCTCGGATAATTCTAAGAACCTGAAGGATCATATGCCTCGGACGATATTAAATGATAATTAATTAATAATAGTAGTGATAATAATAATAATAATAATAATAATAATAATAATAATAATAATAATAAAAATAATAACATTAATAATAATAATAATTAATCTTCAATTGGACAAGGTGGTCTAGCGGCTCCAAGATGTCAATGGTATGGAGGCAACCTGCTGACCGGACCGGTTGAAGCTGGGAAGCATGATGCGAGACAGACTCAGACAGAGAGTGGCGTCGGACACCTACGGGTTGTTAACCCACGGATACCGATGATGATGATGATGATGATGATGATGATGATGATGATGATGATGATGATGATGATGATGATGATGATGATGATGATGATGATGATGATGATGATGATGATGATGATGATGATGATGATGATGATGATGATGATGATGATGATGATGATGATGATGATGATGATGATGATGATGATGATGATGATGATGATGATGATGATGATGATGATGATGATGATGATGATGATGATGATGATGATGATGATGATGATGATGATGATGATGATGATGATGATGACGACGATGATGATGATGATGATGATGATGATGATGATGATGATGATGATGATGATGATGATGATACTAGTCTATCCTACAATGGAGTCGTTGAATGGACACTGCAGTAGAGTTTGCAACGGGGGTCTTCTGGAAATATTTCTTTCTCTTTGGTCGAGCGGCATTCCTCCTCTTCGCGCTTCAGACTCTGCATGTCTTCCCAATATTTCATTAAGAATGGATAGATAATAATTTATCATTGGAATTAATCACCGCACTATAAACCCTCCTCCTCCTCCTCTCCGTTCACTCGTTCGACCGTACAACCCTAACAGTTTACCCCACCTCCACCCACTCTGCCCATTCCTCCAGACCACCGTCCTTCCCCTGCAGCCCCCTCGTTTTTCTCTCCCCTCCTCCGTTCCTCCGTCACTCCGTTCGCAGGAATGCCTTTGCAGAGAAGCAGAGGTTGAAAGGCTGCAGTGGGATTAATCTGCTTCATGTCCTAAAATTAGACGGAGATCCGCCGCCATCTACTATTAAAGATTCAAACATCAAGACGCTAATCGAAACAGAAAAGGAGAGACGGGTTGCGGTAAGAGATTGACCTGGAAAGATATACGCAGGTAAATAGATGGTAGATGGACAAATCCAAGGAGGGAGACGCGCACGAAATAGACCATAACAAGAAAGAGACAGACCGCGTACTGACAATGACATAGAGCACAAGCTAAGAGATAGACTGACATGGACGACAGGATGGACATTGGACAGTCACACAGACAGTGAAGTAGCAAAGGGGTTTGGGGGTGGTAGTGAGGTGGTAGTGGTAGTGGAGGTAGTTGTAGTAGCAATAGTAATGTAGTTGTATATTAGTTGTAGTAGTATAGTAGCAGCAGGAGCAGCAGCAGCAGTAGCAGCAGCAGCAGTAGTAGTAATAGTAGTAGTAGCAGTAGCAGCAGCAGCAGCAGTAGCAGTATTAGTAGTAGCAGCAACATTAGTAGCAGTAGCATTAGTAGTAGTAGTAGTAGCAGCAGCAGTAGCAGTAGCAGTAGTAGTAGTAGTAGTAGTAGTAGCAGTAGTAGTAGCAGCAGCAGCAGTGCTATTAGTAGTAATAGTAATAGTAGTAGTATATAGCAGTGACGATAATAATAATCATGATGTTGATCATAATAATAATAATTTGAGACAATCTCGTCATCAGAAAATTTGAATCGCAAAAGAATGCGTGAAGAGTTTATATTAAATGATGGCTGTAGGTGAAGTAGTGATGATGATGAATCATGATGATAATCATCATCATCATCATCATCAGGTATCATGATTCATCGTCATCATGTGAAGTAGTGGAAAACAATAATTAATTAAAATCCGCAAATTGAATTGAAACGAAGACTTTTGGGAATGGGGTCAAGAATCGAAGCATTGCAATGAAAACAGCGAAAGCAATCAAACTAAGATTGAAATCAGAATCTTGAATCGAGAATTCGAGATGAACATAAAATAGATGGATGTGCACGAAAGAATCAGGCACGAGGGAAGTCAGAAGGGGGAGGAAGACCCAGAGACAAACAAGGACTGACACATAGATGCAGACAATCAGTGTAACTGAGAGAGAGAGACAGACAGACAGATAGATTGACAGACAGATTGACAGAGACAGATAGACAGACATAGAGAGAGACAGAGGTAGAAAGAGTTAGACAGAGACAGACAGACAGACAGACAGAGACAGAGACAGAAGGAGAGAGATAGTTAGACAGACAGACAGACACACAAATTGAGAGAGACACATGCATAATTATAGAGAGAGACAGAAAGATACAGACTGACAGACAGAGAGACAGAGACGATGGAGAATCGTTTATTGAAAATCGATCGGATCGAATCTAATTTAATGAAACCCTTGGGAGGGCGACCGATGATACAACTTCCAAACGAGATAAACACTCATTCATTTATATTGCGCCATTTTACGATGTATCCACTCAGCAGAGCCATTTCCAGGAGACTACGTCGTCGCGAGAAGTCCGCGAGATGGCAAAGCGAAGGAAAATTAAATCTCTGGTTTAGATTTAACGAAATTGCAGAACGCAGAACCAATCAAAAATTATTTTCAACGACCATATCTGTTGTGTTCTCACTTCCAAGTCACATTCAGTGCAATCACGCCGTATGAGAGTTAACCCTTTAATGCCGGAGGGTATAGGATTTCCCATACATTTTACTACACTCTCGGCATCAAAGGTTAAAAGTTGCATTGAAATTCCAATGCATGTCGTTCGGTAGAGGGCATTTTATCGTGCAGTTGTAGGCTACACAAAAGGTGTAGTTCTAAATTGATTTGTGCAGTTGTAGAAGCACTTCTGTGCCGTTAAAACAAGTTTAAGAAAGTAAATTTCCTCCGTTTTGGAGTAATTTACCATGGAGAATGGGAAAAGAAAGAAGGGGTTGTGCAGTTCTAAAAATTCCTTAAAAACAGTCCTGGTTCTGTATAGAGGTTTAGGCCTGCATCTAAAGTTCACAGAGATCTTGGAATAAAAGCTGTGTTCCCTTCATCAGTGCAGGGAGTCCATGGACGGATCCTGCAAATCCATTCATCCGCTTCAATGCGGAATCAGGTTCCTGTGATCCAATAATATTCTCCGCGTGTTCTTAAAATCGCGCGTGCTGTTATCACGTGGCCTAGATATAACAGAGACGCCATGCAAGGCGCGCTGAACCATGATATCCTGTCCTTATAAGATGACTGGACAGATAAGGTGCCCTTCTTCATCTCGGTATAACCGTATAACTGCACACATTATATATACATAATTTTATATGTATATTGAATTATGTGCTATAAATATACATATAGCACATATATAGCACATAATTCAATATTTTATTATATATAATTATGTATATATATAAAATGCTGTATATATGTAGCGCAGTGGTGTAGTCCTAAAAAATGAAGTGGTGGAACGCTTCATATTAGGCTTACAATTTTTTTTCTCAATTTATAATTTATTGTTATTACAGTAGGCCTACTACTGTACTACTGTACTATTTTCATTTATCATTAGCTTTTATTTACAAGCCATTGAACACATATCTAAATATATCTTCGAAACTGCGAAAGGCTCCAGTAAGTAAGCAGCTGAAACTGTGAATCTTGAATTTTTTGTTTCCTCCCTGGAAAAAAGTGGGGGAACGGCGTTCCCCCGCGTTCCCCCCCCCCCCCCCCACTACACCACTGATGTAGCGGTAATGTTGCTTTGCACATCACTATATAGAATGCGATTATTTAGAGTTTAGACTATCGCATTTAGGCCTATGTCTGGTTGCTGTTTGGGTTAAAGAAAGCACACACCTGGAAATTAATTGCAAGGTAAAGCATAATTATTTCGAAATTGTTGACGTTTTTGGTAGTCTTAGGACTAAAGCTGCAGTACGCCAGTATAGCCTACATGTAACTGACTGTCCACAGAAACTCTCAAAACTGTTGCAGAATTGCACTACCTTTAAACGAATCTGGAAAAGCGCGTCAGTGCAGATTTCCCCAGACAGACACATAGAAAGACAAACGAACTGAGATAACTGAACATACACAAGGACAGACACTGCAGGACAGAAGAGGATCGTATGTACAGACATACAGAGAAGAAGTGCAATGGTACAATTGCAGTTTTAAGCCGACCGACAGCTAGAAAAGACAGCCACAGCGGATCATGTAATGATATGACTTTGATCTGCAGCATGGACAGATGTGCATTCTAGCCCTGTATTTTGCAACGGAAGCCCTATACAAAGCAGCAGCTGCGGCCGTCCATCCGTCCATCCGTCCATCCGTTCGTACATTGCACTGTTGCAGCTAGCAGCAGCTTTCGCTTGAAGAGCTTCACTGCTGCGAACGCAACACTGCAATGCAGGCATGTACATGTACGTATCGGGTCTCGACTGCTGCAGTCCGATGCTTAATTATCTTCTTTCCTTTCACCGATGAAGTCCATTACGACCCTAGCCATACACATGTAGCTACATATTATGATGATATAACGTCCAGAAGCAACATTGATATTATGTATATAACATGTATATATAACATCAATATATATATGTATATGTGTGTATCTGTGTGTGCGCATGGGTGTTGTGTTTGCGCGTGTGTAAGACATATAATCTCTCTTCCGGATAATATATCACATTATATATGTATATATGCAAATATGCATATATGTATATACAAATATATGTGTATATATGTGTATATATATATATGTGTGTGTAGGCTATATTTGTATATATATATATAATACCATCGTCGATGCAGATAACCTAGTTTTCGAATTTGCGGAACAACATGGAGACTATATAATGTAATGAGGCATACGTATACAACACAAGGCATGCAAGCTAAGATATACCGGTACTGTAAGAAAGGGAAAGGTTAGATTAGGTAGGGCAACGTACAATAAGGTTAGACTAGGTAGGGTAAGGTGGGCTAAGGTTTGATCAGGTAGAGTAAGGAGGAGTAAAGGGTTCATTTAGTAGAAAATTTTAGCTTAATTCTTAAAGGAATATTTTTTGTATTTGGCATGTTTGTATTGAATCATAAATCATGTATAGGCCTATATACACCGTGGTTCAAAAAAAAGTAAGCCAAATTGTTTTGCATAAATCTCTAATACCTGATGACATATCAAGCTACAATTTTCCAAGTATTTAGAGAAGTGGACCAAGAATATGATTCCAAAATTTCATGAGATAAAGTTGAACGGATAAAAAGATATGAATATTTAAACTTCGTATGCCGAAATTGCAGTTTACAAGCAATTTTTCTGTGTCAGATTCAATAAAAGTAAGCCAAACTGTTTTTCTTGCATCTCTGATTTCTGATGAGTAATCATAAAAACCTTTTACAAATATTTAGGGAATTGAACCAAGAAAAGGATTCCAAAATATCATGTCATAAATTTGAAGGGATAAAAAGATATGGATATTCCAACTTCATCACCCGAAAATGCAGTTTTCAGCAAGTCTGCTATGGCGTCCGTTACGGTTTCGACGCTTGGCCGTTCCCATTTAGTCATCATTGATCCTGGAGTGAAACTTAATAGAGCCTATTTGCCGATGTTCTGCTGTCACAACATCTTCTATCTGTAATCAGAAATCTAGTCCCAGAAGACAGCCTTGTTTTTCAACAGAACAGCGCCATCCCACAGAACCAAGGAAACCATCGAAATGCTGACAAGACAGACGCCAGACTTCATTTCTCCCACATTTTGGCCTCCGAACAGCCCAGATTTTAATCCTGTCGACTATAAAATGTGGAGCGTCATGCAAGACCGAGTCTACCAGACAACAATCCAGATCTAGATAAAAGATCTGAAGCAACGCTTGTTGGAAGTGCGGGATGGCCTGGACCAGAGGATAATTAATCGACGTTGCTGTTGCCATTGCAATGGCGCCAGCGCCTCCAGGCTTGCGTGCAAGCAGGAGTAGAACATTTTGAGCATCTTATTTAATTAAATTATCAAACCATACTGCTGGGGTCATATTGTTAGTTCAATTCTCTACATATCTGGAAAATTTTAGAATGATTAATCATCAGGCATTGGAGATAATAACGAAACGTTTTATCGAATCTGACAGAAAATTGCTTGTAAACTGAAATTTCGGCATATGAAGTTTAAATATTCATATCTTTTTATCCGTTCAACATTATCTTATGAAATTTTGGAATCATATTCTTGGTCCACTTCTCTAAATATTTGGAAAATGTTATCGTGATATGTTATCAGGCATTAGAGATATATGCAAAACAATTTGGCTTACTTTTTTTGAACCACGGTGTATGTCTATTTCTGTAGGCCTATCTGGCCACTTGAGAATGTCTGCTAAATCCATTAAGGTGTGGCCTGCCGACTCTGAATTCTAGATGGCGTGTCGAGTTGCTTTGTTTTGACAGACACTAAGTGTGTTATATTATGCCCGTTGTGATTGATTAAGCTTCGAAGGTGTTTTACAACCTTTTGGCGAGAAACGAAATCAATACACGAGCTCTAAGAGACTCTGACATTTAGAGTTTGGTCGTCAGCAGAATAATATCGATGCAGACGATTCCATATTAGATCGGTGCTGCCTGTCGCAAAATGTGAAATGACACAAGTGTCTGGTTGACGCGTCTGGATGACACAATCTGCATTTGGTGAAAGTTGCTGTTGTTGATGCGGCAGTGATTTCTCTTCCGAATTATCGTCCTGTTCGTTTCGAAGGAGTGCAGAGCTGCCTAATTTTTACTCTGGTGTCACACTGGCTGTCAAAGACATAATAATACTATGGCGTGCACCAGAGTCGGACCAATCCCATTTGGTGCGCCTAGGTACATTTGCACTGGCTATCGCAGACATGACTACCATCTGGAGAAGTAAACAAATCAGCTATAGTACCAAATTAAGGACAAGTGTGCTTGTTCAGTATGCATTTAAGGCAGTGGTTCCCAACCTTTTTCGACCTTAGGGCCACTTTTTCTAAGTTGGAGGACACGAGGGCCACTTTTTCTTAGTTAAAGGACATTAGGGGGCCACAATGCTGAAATTTAATTAACTTAAAGCATATAAAATTGTTATAATTGACTCAAAATAGAATATTTGATGTTATTTATAGACGTAAAAATAAAATAATTTGTAATATAAAATAATTATGAGTTTTATCCTGTCAAAATTGTCAATTTTTCAAATATTTCTGCTAATTCTTTGAGAGTAGCGGGCCATTTTTGAGGCCTGGCGGGCCATTTTCTGAGTGAGGCCTGGCGGGCCACTTTTGGCCCGCGGGGCCACGGGTTGGGAACCGCTGATTTAAGGCATGGACAATCAAACAAACTGATCGGGATCAAATTTAGCCTTTGCATTGCACTGCTCTAGAAGAATATTACACCTGAATTGGACAATGAAGGATGAGGATTACGACGACGGCGATGATGATGATCGAAGACATACTAATTTTAACGTGCACCAGAGTCGGCCCTATCCTAAATGGTGCGCCCAGGCAATATATGCAGGCATATCAACTCACGTAAGATACTTTAGTTATTACTGCATGGTAGTAGTTATACGAGTGCCGATTCTACCCCACTTTTGGGTCAACGAGTGCAAAGTGGGGTAGAATAGACACTCGTATAACTACTCATGGTTGTGTTCGTACGTCGGCCTACAAGCCTCCTTATTTCCATTCATTCTATACAGGAGCGACAGAATGTGGCCTTGCTGCACTTCATTCCGTCCGATTCATAACAGGAACAGTGTCGGTGTCCATTGAGCAACAATTTCTTCCAGCAATTATTGCACGTCGTCACGAATCGTTTCTGCTTCAACGAAAAACGACCCACAATCTCAATATAACTTTTCTACGCCATCACATCCAGTAATGCCTACAGATACGACATACAGACACACACAAACAAACACACACACACACACACACACATGGTCATTTTTAGACGAACAAATGATAAGTTGATATAACCATGCATAGGTATTTCCGTCACACTGGAAGTTAACAAACGGACAGCCACTAGATAATTATAAATTTTCTGCTCTGTCAAACCCAATAATATAAACGAAACAACCATCTCTTTTTTCTGACATAATGCTCTGCAATTAAAAAATTATTTAGCTAATTAAAAATTTGCTATGGAATCATTCAGTCACAGTTTGCTTAAATGAATGACATATAATAAGATTCTAACGCTACATTCTACAAATGTAAAACAAATTAAAATAAGAATACTCGTGAGATTTAGCCTTCTGGAACCCCTTTTGAAAATTATTGTGATCCTTTCAGTCACAAAACAATTTTTTAGTTAATGAAATTGTTATTAACATATTAGTCGATTTCAATTTTTTTAGTTTAAATGTATGATTTATAATAAGATATTATTAGATCTACATATTCAATGCCAATGTATAGGCCCTACTTTAAAATAAAAGGCCTGTGTTTAGCTTCTCTGAATCCTACAGCGACTGATCTGAATTTTTTTATTCCGGAATTCTATTTTCTAGTAGAACGGGACTTTTTTAGCGTGCAGTTGTACACAAAATGTGCGGTTCTAAATGGATTTGTTCAGTTGTAGAAGTCCTTCTGTGCCGTTAAAATTAGTTTAAAATGATAATTTTCCTCCGTTTTGCAGTAAATTACCATGGAGGATGAAAAAAGAAAGAGACGGAGTTGTGCACTAAATGTGCAGTTCTAAAAATTCCTTTAAAACAGCCCTGTAGTAAAACGCACTGAAAATACCACACGCATATTATAATCTATAGATCTAAATGTGTATAAATCTGATTCTATAGATATCAAATAAAGCCTGCATGTTCTATGGGCTGTCGTATATATATAGTTATATACCGTACATACATAAATTATATGTATATATATAATATATATGTCATAACTGCCAACTGGTCGTTTTCGATGTCGATAATTTCATATCTGACCTGCAGCTGATGCATGCAGACCATTAGAAATCTGGCGCCTCTGGTTTACGGTAGTCCCGAAGGGGGGCGGCTGCCTCCTATTCTGGGCGCCGATCATTGTAAGCTGAGGATGAGGGGGAGGATACGTCTGGCTGTGAGAATGGATTCATGGAGAATGTCGTCAGTCCATCGGATCATATCAGTGCAAGACAAATTGCTATTATAATTCAGGGTGGAATATATTACTCGGTCAGTCGACTGGGGGAGGGTTAGGGGGTTGGGGGACGACCGGCACCCCACCCCCTCTGGTATATCGACTGAATGACAGTGAGCTGCAGCTGGCATATACACTGCATGAGCTGCTGGTATACACTGCGGCGTCATTGAGCGCATTTAGATCTTGACGAAAATCGCAACTCAATGCCATTTCCACCCGTCTGCTTGTCCGTTTGTCTGTCTTTGTATTATGTCTGTCTGTCTGTCTTTCTGTCTGTGTTCGTTCGTTCGACCAATGTATTGTCTGTCTCTGCATCTATTGTGTCCTTGTATGTTGCGTCTATTTGTGTATGTGCCTTTGCATTTCTCTGTGTCAGTGTCTGTCTCAGTTTGTCTGTCTCTTTCTCTTTCTCTCTCTGTTTGCTCTTTGCAGATTTTGGTATCTCATTGTGTCGTGTATACTGTATAGGCCATATGCTCATTCCGGCAGTTTCTCTACTTATATCTGTTACATCGCATGTTTCTCTCTTTCCCTGCATGTCTTTCCATTTATCTCTCTCTCTCTCTCTCTCTCTCTCTCTCTCTCTCTCTCTCTCTCTCTCTCCGTCTGTATATGCCTGCGCTTCTATTTTGCTGCCCATGCAATGACCCTTTGCACATATAAACTTGCATGCGCTCTGTGTGTTTCACTGCCTGGCTGTAAATACGATAATAGATCATAGTATGACAAGAGACCAATAAACGCCTTAAATACAGAACTGGTTTTGCCAGATACGGACTTTGTGCCTGTGGATTCCGCGGAACTGGTGCACTAGAGACATTCGCATTGACCTATTTTTATATATAGGCCTATGTGTGCTTAAATATATATATATATATATATATAATATATATTTTTAGTATTATAGCCTAGCTTATCAGAACGTAAATGCCATACTAAACACTAACGTTAAGACCAGATCGATGCATGACAATAGCTATAAGCTACATCCTCGTGAGAAACATATAACAGTATAAATATCTGGTGCAGAGGAATGTCCGGAACATTCATTGCCCATTGATGCATTGTATAGCCACAGTGGTTCGGAATATGAATGTGAATTCACGCATTGTGGATGATACTCAAGTCCTGCACGCTGCGACGTTGGATCCAGCGATCCGTGGAAAAAGACCCGGATTTGATGGTAACTGTAATGCACATGGTTGTGTAATGTGTATAGCCCATGGTGAGAATTATCGCATGCTTCTCTCTTTCCCTGCATGCTTTCCAATTCTCTCTCTGCGCTATACTGAGTGGTTTAACCTCCCCCCCTAGTCTATCTTATGGTCCCATCGTAAAGTCTTCTCTTTCTCATTTCCAACTCCACGGAGTCCACGCGGATGATAGTTTGATAGTTCGACTCTCCTAGTTATTTCTCAACAATTCTGATACATCAGAGCATATCATAATTATACTAGCCTACAGTTTTACATGACTGACTGCCATGCATGAAGGAAATAACTGATTGTCCTTGCTGCGATTCTTTTTGGAGCAGCATCGATCAATGCCTGGTGCGTTCCATCAAAACTTAGAAGTTCTAAGATTATAGATTGGATTTCATTCGGTTAGAAAAGGAACGACAATCATCATTAGTAGTGGCATCATTAAGGAAGATCAAAGCTATAGATCTATCGCAAGGTCGTCACTTACGTGGCACTTCAAACATTGGATTGAATCGTCCTTATTAATTAGCCGACCTAACGTTCAGGCATTTGCCGCATTCCTTCGTATGCCTGGTTATCATTGGCGAAGTTTGTCAGGGTCTAGGGGGGGGGGGCTAAGCACCCCAAGAAGGCCCAGAGTCAATTTTTCCACGATGCAAATGGTACTTTTCCGGGCTTAGCCCCTCCCCCATCAAAGAAGGCCGACACCCAAAAAATTTAGGAAATGGGTCTTTTTCAATCGAACGGAACTCGACTACTAAAAAAGGCATAAATTTTTGGCCGGAAAAATATAATGGTTTTCGTGAAATTTCAACTCGACGACTAAAAAAAGTCATCAACTTCTTCCGCAGAGGATAATTTTTTCCCTCGACCACACCAAAGACCAGTTTTTTTTATCCCTCTCAAGAACGGAAACCAAACTCCGCTCATGCTGGTTATGCCCTACATAGGTTTAAATGGCATGGTGAGATTCAGACGGTGGTGATCATCCTGGTGAGAATTGCCACAGGACTAAGAGTGGATCAATCCCCATGATCTTTCTTAGGACCCACATTAAAACTTGCATTTCCCAGCTCCACATAAATCAGCGTCTAGCACTTAAGTCATTTTGTTGCAATTCTAACACTGATGAACCTCGTCCTCTAAACATTTCAATTATAGCCTACATAACTTATTAAATTTCTTGAACGATAGCCTATTTTGGATTTATTTTAACAAAGCGTTGCGTGCCGTCTGAAGTCACCTAGTCCTAGCCTATTTATAAGGTTTTTACAAGAAGCTGAAAAGTATGCTAAAAATTATCTACGTTACGCAACTTACATTACACGGAGGAAACTGAAAAAGTTGTTGTTTCATAATAATATGCTTAACATCTAGGCTACGTGAAATGCTGTTGTTATTATTGCTGCTGCTGCTGCTGCTGCTGCTGCATGACTCGATTTGAAAGTGCAGTGGAAATTTCTGACTCCTTTAATGACGGTTGGGGCATCGGAGCATGGATTCGTAGCGGGTTACCCCACCCCCTCTAGCAGGGTGCGTGTCTCTATCGAGACCTAAGGGCCTGCTTAGAACTTGGTCTAGTTTTGATCTGCCGCTTCATTTAGGAATAGCATCTTCAGCCGTATACCGAAGAATTATCGATTATTATGACAGTCTTCCGTCGTAAATCATTAAGAATGCAGCGGAGAAAATATTATGCTCCTATTTAATTCCGTCATCAATCTGTCTGTCTGTGTCTGTCTGCTGTCTGTCTGTCTGTGTGTCTGCGAGCGTCTCTATGAGCCATTCTCTTTTCACAAACTCCGTTTGTAGTCCCTCTTTGTCTCTGTTTCTCTCTTTCTATGCTTCTTTCTCTGACTCTGTCTGTCTCTGTCTGTCTCTGTCTGTCCGTCTGTTTGTCTGTCTCTCACTCACACTTATTTATTCACTTTTTTTAGTCTTACTCTTCCCTTCTGTCTCTATCTGCTTGTCCGTCTGTGTATGTGTCTGTCTGTCTCTCTCCGCTCAGTTTCCCTTTCTCCTCTTGTCTCTCTTTCTCTCTAATATGCTTTAATTTGTGATTCTTGCTTCCATTCGACGTCCCACCTTTTCTTCCTCCCTCCCACATCCCTCTCACTCTTTCTAGCTCTTTCTCCCTCCCACTCACACGGATCCTTTGAATCCTTTCCTAGTTCCTAGTACCGCGAAACACTTGCTCTGCGGTTTTATGCTCGACGTGTTGATGTCTTTTGTCTTATTATAATTTTGTTACTCACTCTCTATTTGTTCTTTTATTTCCCAGGAGTCCGTGTGTTGTTTTATTGTCTGTCCCAGGGCTTTTTAACGTGCAGTTGTACACAAAATGTGCAGTTGTAGAAGCACTTCTGTACAGTTAAAACTACCCAAAGAGGTAACTGTCCTTCGATTGGAGGTAATTTACCATGGATGATGGCAAAGGAAAGGAGTTGTGCAGTTCTAAAAATTCCTTTAAAAGAGCCCTGGTCTGTCCTTCTCTCACCTGGCTTTTCCTTAAATTATCATGTACATGTATCTGCATTGCTCCGGTATTTTATTTTATTTCTTTATTTGTCGCATTTGCTGTAGCGCTCCTTTGCTCTTTCTACTCAGATGCGCTCCCGACTACAGCGCGGACACTGCATCGGAGTTTCACGCCGAAGTGCATGCACGAGCAATTGTAAGTGAAGGACATGCTCAATGTCCCTACGCGGCGGCTTGAGGTGCACTCGAACCTGCAATCCTCCGGCTCCAGGGCACCGAACCCACCACTACACCACCGCGCCCCACAATATTGCAGTATTGACCTAAGATTTTTCATTTTTTTCTTGTGTATACCTCTTATTATTATTATCTCCAAATCGTTTCGCCTCTTATCCCCGAAATTAGTTTTGTATCTCTGTCTTTCCCTGTCTGTATGCGTACATTGCGCTTCCTATCCTTCTATCTGTCTGCTTCCCTCAGTGATATCTCGGTTTCTTACGCCCTGTCTGTCCGTCTGTTTGCCTGTCTGTCTGTCCGTCTGTCTGTCTGTCTGTCTGTCTGTCTTGTCTGTCTGCCTGCCTGCTTGTCTGTCTGCCTGCCTGTCTCAATTATCACGATGATGCGATATCTCTTTTCTGCCACGAGTGATATGATTCTACTTATAGCTTAAAATTACTTATCTGTCTGTGTGCCTGTAGGCTATTGGCCTACACATACATATATATATATATATGTATATATACACATGTCTTCTATGTATGTCTATCTGACTGTCTATCTGTTTTTCTATCTGTCCGTCTATTCCTCATTCACTATGTGGCAGAATCCAATAAAAATGAGTTGTTGGCCGCAAGACATTAGATAATCACATTGCACTAATTACAGATTTAATCTAATTATGAAATCTTCCAATTATTACGGAAGAGAGTAAAAATAAGCGAAAAAATTCTAAAGCACGTATAGGCTATACCTATAATTTTAGTAACCTGTACCTGAAACTAAGTACATGCAGGGCACCGGCTTATTATTGAGCGTTGATAAGTCACCTACATGTATACATAGATCGGGAGAGGAGAGAACTCTAAAGCAGGCACTGGATTGGACTCCGCTGGGATGGAAAAGGGGTCGAGGAAGACCCAGAAAGACTTGGCGAAGCACGGTTGCTCAGGATTTGGAAGGCGGCGGAATGACGTGGGAGGATGCTAAGATGGCTGCGGAAGACAGGAATAACGTGGAGAGGCTGTGTCGCCCGATGCGCTACCAGCGCGAGGAAGAACTAAGTGCTAAGTGCTAAGATAAGCATATAATTATAGCGGTATAATTAGGATAGAGGTTAAAGTAGACTAGTGTAACAGATCGTTGAAGGCCTATAATCGTGAACTCAGGTTCACTAATAACAGTTACTAACTCCTTTGTGCTAGAACTCATACGGAGCTCAATTATGCGCTTTCCCCATGCAGTCGGATTTTGATTCTGAACCATTTGAACGGGCTTTTGATCACGTATTACATGCAGAACCTGGCCGTCATTTGTGAATTAATTCCTGCTGGAAGGGTGTACTGTTCAGCCTGCCCCTTCGAACTCGTAATCGAACATTTAAAAAAGTGCTATTATAAATTTCCGAAGCGCTTCCGACCCAAGTCATTGCTATCACGCAGAATTTAAATGAGCTTCATGCTTTTGGAAGTGAGAAGAAAAAGGTTGTGGAGCCTAGCATAGTCTAGGACCTATACGCCAAATTCATGGCATGCGCTGCAGCATTTTGAGAGAGATAAAAGCATGGGCGGAGTTTATCAGGGGCTAGGGAGGGGCTTGAGCCCCTCCCAAGAAGGCCCAGATTCAGGTTTATCACCGTGACAATTTGGTATCTTTTTCCCGAGTTAGCCCCCCCCCCCAAGAAATTTTCACGAATGAAACTTGCATCGAATGACTAAAAAAACTCAATGACTAAAAACAGGTCATCAACTTTGTTTGTACGAAAAATAGTATGGTTTTTACGAGATTTCAACTCGATGACTATAAAAAAGTCATCAACTTTTTGGCCTAGAAAACAATTTTTTTTCCGGTGCCGCTCGATCTTGACTAAGTCTCCGCCCCACAACTAAACTCCAAGTTTTTTTATCCCCCCCCCCAACCCCAAGAATGGAAACCAAACTCCGCCCATGGATAAAAGGGTGTAAATTCAAATGTAGGCCTACATTCACGTATCTTAGATACGTCATAGAGGCTATTTTTTAAATGTGGTCCAGTTATCTTGAGACAGGTTGAGACAAGGCACGATTCATACAAACATAATAGGCCCAGACGTGTTTATATTTTGGAAAGATCAGTCGCTGAGCGTATAGACTAGACAAGACAATTGCATTTGGAAAACATCATTCAGTTTATAGGCGTGGTTCTATTGATGCATGGGAATAGAGGGACATGCAGAATAGGTTGCAAGACAATTATCAGTATTGTAAGAGGTCGGGTGTGTACTATGCAGACCATGAGCTGAACGCGTAGGTCTATTGGTCTATACTGTGGGGCGAGGTGGTGTAGTGGGTAAGTTCGTTGCCTTGCAGCCGGAGGGTTGCAGGTTCGAATCCAACTCAAGCCGCAGCGTAAAGGTCTTGAGCAAGTCCTTCACTCTCAATTGCTCAGCGCTTCGACGTGAAACTCCGATTCAGTGTTCGCGCTGTAGTCGGGAGCGCTTCTGAGTAGTAGTCTTGAAGGTCGCTATAACAAGTGCACATACAAACTATGGGTTAGAAAAGTTACAATATGAATACAGAAATCTGTTATTTGTTAAATCCGTAGGCCCATATGGCATAGGCTATTATAGTCAATCATGAAACCCAATATCAGGCAACTCGATGCATTTTTACCAATTCTTCGATGCAAAGTAGTCTTCCTAATCAGATCAAACTGGAATCCAATTATTAAATTAATTTTTTTTTATTAAATTCGAACAAATTCAGTAGGCTAAGATTTCCTATTTCCATTCGACCGATTTAAGCGCGTTATATCGAATTCCGTTAAAATAGGCCTAATATTCGAATCGTGTCCAATAAGAAACCTTTTCGCATTGCCATTGAATTTGATTCATCACAATCGATTTCGAATAAATCAAATGATCCGTTCCCTTCAAATAATTACTCGATCGAAGACCGTGCATAGGCCTATCGCTTCGATCAGATCGATCAAAAAATCGGATTCGAATTAGACTTGATCAATTTCAATTCAATTCAATCAATCAGAATTTATATAGCACCCCTTCAAGATCACAACTCAGAGGGGCGCTCAGATCGACAATATTCCGTCCTATTCCGACACAAAAAGATGGAATCCGATCATGTGGGATCCAATTTGATCCAATTTGATCCAATTTGATCCGATTTGATCCATTTTGATCCAATTTGATCCGAGATCTGTCGTTCTCAGTCACGAAGCACAAATCCTGAATCGTCAGCGAATTCCTGGAGCGTGCGACAGTCGTAGTTTCCAGGAAACTCTCTTGGTATAGGCGACGCTTCACCACTGCACCACCCTCCCTACGTCCCTCCCTCCCTGGATATCCTCTTCCCTTCCTCTCTCCCTACTTCCCTCCGTACTTTCCTCCCTGCCTACCGCCCTACGTCTCTCACTCTCTCAAAACCTCCCTCTCTCCTTACTTCCCTCCCTACTTCCCTCCCTCTCCCGAAACCTCCCTCCCTTCCTAACTCCCTACCTCCCCAACTGTAAATGGCGACCGGACATCCTCATCAGCCGCTGAAGCACGACTCTGTTCCTGCTGCTGCTGCTGCTGCTGCTGCTGCTGCTGCTGCTGATGCTGCTGCTGCAGATGTTGTTCGTCCATGCAGAGAGCGAAGATGTTTCATCGTCAGAGCTCAGTGGTCAGTGGTCACACTGGTCAGTGGTCGCTTTTCGCGTCAGATGAGGGCAATAACTCCATGAACGGAACGGTGGAGGAATGGGAGGAGGTCCACGATTCCACATACGTCAATGGAAGAAGAAGAATTCAGCTGTCGACGACGATTTCCCACGAGAAGATGGACGATTGGGAAATTCGACGATAAATAAACTATATACCACGGACGTCGGACACGTTATTTTATAAAAAAAATAGCTGTTATCTTTGGCGTATATATTTGTATATATATATATATATATGTATATGTGTGTGTGTGTGTGTGTGTGTGTGTGGTCTGCACATCCACCGCGTATACCAATACACATAATACTATATGCTATACGTGCGCACTTGGCATATATACAGGGTGCACGAGCCACAAAATGCCGATGGTAATTCCGATGAATTCTTACTCATGCATGTATAGTTCTGCAAAAAGTAATACTTTTCAATAAAATTTTACAGATCTAAGAGTGGTTCATATTTCCGTACAACAAAGACATTCCTTCAAAATATTCGCTTCTGCATCACACGCCACATCTGATAGTCGACAGGATGTAGATCTAAATCTGGACTGTTCGGAGGCCACAATGTGGTAGAAAAAAGTATGCATGGTGTCTCTCTTATTAGCATTTCGTTGGTTTCCCTGGCTCTGTGGGCTGAAAAAAGAAAATAGCCTTCTGCATGGGGCTATAGATTTCTAATAACAGGTTGAAGTTGTGACAGCAGAATATACGATAATAGGCCTATATAGACTCCGTTAATGTTTTACTCCAGGATCAATGAAGACCAAATGGGAACGACCAAGCGTCTAAACCACAACGAACACCGTAACAGACTTGCTAAAAACTTACATTTCGGCAGATGAAGTTGAAAGATTCATATATTTCTATCCGTTCAAATTTATGACATGATAATTTATGTTGGAATCATGTTGTTGGCTTGTTGCTTCAATTCTCTAAATATTGGGAAATTCATCAGGCATTAGAGATAATTTTTATATGAAAAACAGTTTGGCTTACTTTTTAATGAACCACGGTGTACAATATAGGATCAACATAATGTATATATACAAAAAGACACACATCGTATGATACAGTCATGTATGTATAATTATTCTCGTGTATCATGCATCGATGATTGTAGCCTATACACGGTGATTCATAAAAAACCATCCCCTGCATATTTCACTGTAACTCCGTCAAATGTCATGCTATGTGAAAGAAATTTTAAAGGAAGACAGAGGAGTTATTTCTAAACATTCGGAAAGTTAAAGTTTATGTTCAAATTGACCACCCCCCTTTGGCAGCGACGCATGCGCGAAGACGAGTACGCCACTGTTTGACTGATTCATCAATGATGCGCTGATCCATCTCGTCCCATGCCTCCACAATTCGACTTCGCAACTCACTGACATCACAAATTCGAGATCTGTAGACCTTCTCTTGCATGACACTCCATATCTTATAGTCCACTGGATTTAAATCAGGGCTGTTGGGTGGCCACAAAGTAGGCGGGATGAAATCAGGTGTTTCAGTTTCCAGTAACGCAACAGTGTCCCGTGCTCTGTGCGCAGGGGCGCTATCCTGCTGGAAGATAAAATCCTCATCGGTAATGTCACGAATGTCTGGTAAAAGGCCCTGTTTTAGTGGAACATCTCTGTAATATTGTCCATTGACCTCATGACAACTGGTTCGGTGAAATGGATATGTTCGTACGACCAAGTCAGAGACCCGACCGATGCCATAAGGGATTTGCTGAAAGTTGGTCGATTCCGCAAAAGACGATTTGCTGGAACGTCCCTCTTCTGTGTACCGGCAGATACGTGTTTGCGAACATTCTGATTGTTACTGGGTGCTGCCACAGTAAACAATTTCTCACCTGGAGGCTAAACCATATGAAATTGACCAGGTTTGCATGATACAACCTGAGTGACTGACAGGAACGTTGGAATATTGCTTGTTACTCGAGATTATCGTGACGTCATTAGTTTCGTCATCCGCGTTACGTCATTATAGCTCTGATTGTGAAATAATTTATACAGCACTTGGCTAGAACATCAAGCATCATTACTGTGAAATTTCGTTAAATTTGATGGTCATCTACATGAGTTATCCGAACTTACGCAGGGAGATGGTTTTTTTATGAATCACCGTGTACATGTCGGTTACATAAATAAATTATTGCGTTCCTGAATGCGACACAAACTGTCCTATATGCTGAACAGGCTGGACATAAACACGTCACTCGCTTTTCAGCGGTGGGCTCTTTAGAAAGAATAGGCCTACAATATCGATTTCAATGCATTCAAGTGCAACAGCAATATAACATGCATGCCACATGTTCGAGTACCGGTAGGCCTATAGGCCAGGAGTTTTATTTGTACAGATATTAGATTCCCGTATTATAAATGTAAAAACATTTATGTGCGTGCATGAGCCGTAAAACTCAATTAATTTTGCTCCCGTCCTTTTGGCCGACGCATGTTAACTAACAAAATGATCGTCTACATGTAGATAGGTCCTACCGTATATCTGCAAATCGGAATAATGTCAAATAAACATTGATGCTATAGCCTACGGCCCTACGATATCTATAGTCCCTACATGTAGGCCTAAGCCTTGTGACTTAACTGGTATAAGCATTGGAACCTTAATGTCTGGAACCGCAGCCATTGTGTCATTAACAAAATTATATGATCCACATAAAAATATACACCGGGTACATTGCGTATGTATAATATGTATTTTATAATGTATATACAGGGTGGGCCAAAAGTATTTGTTCAACTTTGAAGGCCTATAAATTAGGCAGTTTAGCAAGTAAGTGTACGCTTAATGCATCAAATTAAAGGTCGTTATATCAGCTATAAGTCCAACAAATTTCATTACGGTAGCTTTCACTACGCGCCATATAATTATTGTGTACCGCACCTACCTTGTTTTCTGACGTAAACAATAATTTCATCATTGCGCCGTTAACAGAAGATGACAGCTTTGAAAGCCTATAACTTAGGCAGTTTAGCAAGTAAGTGTATGCTTAATGCATCAAATTAAAGGTCGTTATATCAGCTACAACTGGTCAAAAATTTATATTTTTAGCTTTAATAATAATTGCGTAAAACTACTGTACTGAATATGTATCAGTTTACAATGATTTTAATTCGTCTATCTTGCAAAACACAATACCTTGAAAATTAGTCTTTGCAAGTTTGCATTATTGATAGCCATTAAGAAATCCAAGAATTATTTAGTCAAATAAATATTCAATGTGTCTTCCACAAGCTCGAATGACTGCATGAATGCGACGTGCCCATTGATCTACGGCTCCATTGATGAGTTCCTGGCTGATCTCAGTCCAGCCACGAGTGATGACGCGCGCTTCAGATGCTCGACGTTTACTATCCGTTCACAATAAACCCGTTGCTGCAAAGCACCCCAGATTGAGTAATCAACGGGGTTTAAGTCATGTCTATTAGGCGACCAGTTATGTGGTTCGATGAACTCAGGAACGTTGGCGTTCAAAAACTCCACGGTATGACGAGAACGATGAGCGATGTTGTCAGCGGTAAGTGCCGAACGAGGACGGCCAGTATAGTCTAACAGGTTTACGTTTAGAACTTGTACTCGCGTCAATTTGTCTAATTAATCGTTTGAGATTGTTTTTACTCCAGTTTCTAGCAGGAAATTCATTCATCATTTGATATGCATTTAAATGTTTTCAATTCTTAAAATTCGAATCAAAGTCCTGTCATCTTCTGTTAACGGCGCAATGATGAAATTATTGTTTTACGTCAGAAAACAAGGTAGGTGCGGTACACAATAATTATATGGCGCGTAGTGCAAGCTACCGTAATGAAATTTGTCGGACTTATAGCTGATATAACGACCTTTAATTTGATGCATTAAGCAAACACTTACTTGCTAAACTGCCTAAGTTATAGGCCTTCAAAGTTGAACAAATACTTTTGGCCCACCCTGTATATAATATATTTATGTGTATGCATATGCATAATATGCTATAGGCTACATCATAAAAAATATATTATATAGGCCTAATACCCCTACATATGCGTTATATAGGCCTATTATCTATATATATATAAAAATGAAACTTTCCAATAGTTCCTGTTAGCAAGACGCCGAAACTGACGCACGGATTGTTGTGAAAATTTACCAAAACCTTTCATTCAAATAGCACCGTGTCTTAAGATTTTTTCACCCGAAAAAACGCAATCGTTTCCACAAAAAGTGAACTTTGCAATCCGTTCGTCCGCCATTTCTAAATTCAACACGTCCCACATAACACATAACACGGCTAAACGCTGTCTCCAAACACAGAAGACGAAATATCAATGATGTTACGTCCTGTGACGTCATAAGCGATTCGCGGCCTTCCGCAGAGCGGCCTGCACGGCGTGACGGAAGAAAGGAGCGGAGGGAGCGCGACGAAGACGGTGGGGAGGGAGTGGAGGGGGAGGGGAGGTGGAGGTCGAGGGGGAGGGGAAGGGGAGTCCTTTCCCCAAAGCGGCCTTCACGGCGTGACGGAAGAAAGGAGCGGAGGGAGCGGGACGAAGACGGTTGGGAGGGAGCGGAGGGGGAGGGGAGGTGGAGGTAGAGGGGGAAGGGGAGGGGCGGGGAGGGAGGCGGAGGGGGAGGGAGGGAGGGGGAGGGGAAGGGGAGGGAGGGGAAGGGTTTCAGGGGGAGCAAGGAGGAGGGAGAGGGAGAGGGAGAGGGGGTGCGGGAGGGGGAGGGGAAGGGGGAGGAGGGGGAGAGGGAGGGGGAGGGAGGGGGGGGGGGGGGGGAGGGGGAGGGGGAGATGGATGGGGAGCCTCTTTTCAGCCACAGCAACGCGTGGCCGGGTTCAGCTAGTTATGTATAAAATTATAGTTCCGTGCGCGTTGTGTTGCGTCGTGTTCACGTGTGCGTGTAGTAATTGCAGATAAACTGTTTGGTCGCGATTTGTCTTCATCTGTCGTTTAAATGAAATTTTCCTAAACGATGCCGTCGAGACTACAGTACTGCAGCACAGTTGCTGCTGCTGCTGCTGCTGCTGTTGCTGTTGCTGCTGCTGGTGCTGTTGCTGGTGCTGCTGCTGCTGCTGCTGCTGCCTAATAAGAATTGATTTCATTTGTGAAATGCTGCAGTGTGATGTTGGCGAAATCGCCGAAATCCAAATCATATAAAGCCAAGGGAATGTTGTTGCAATGGTCGGAGAAATATATATATATATATATATATATATATATATATATATTATACATAGTATGTATAATATATACATGTGTATGTATTACATACATATGTATATATGTGTGTGTATATATGGCCTACAGAGCTATAGTTTCACAACCTACATAGTTTCCTAGTATAGGTAGGCAATATAGGCTAAGTATACCGGTAACTGAAAAGATGTTGGGGGACAGATCTTTATCTCATAAGTCTTGTTGTTCGAGAGACCAAGGTCTTGGTCCTGGGGACAAGGTCTTGGTCTTGTGTGCGGTCGAGTTCGTTTTTGAAGGTCTTGAGTCTTGAGACTAAAAGTCTTAGTCTCTAGACCAAAAGTCTTGGTCTTGAGGTTCAAAGTCTTGGTCTTGCGGTTCAAAGTCTTGGTTTTGGTCTTGAGGCTTCGGGTCTTGGTTATGTGTGAAATGCAGGGCTTAAAGTGTGGCAGGACGGTCATGGACGTCGTCCTGACACTTATTATCAAATCTCTGCCGTCCTGCCACTTAGCCTATTTGACCAGCACACCTGAAAATGTAAGGGGCGTCCTGGCACTTCTTTTGGAAAGGTAAGGGGCGTCCAGGCACTAATATTTTTTACACTTTTAGCACTGGTGAAATGTGAGTGGCGTTTAAAAATCTCTAAATGCAATGCAATACAATGCAATGCAATGCAATGTAATGCAATGCAATGCAACACAATGCAATGCAATACAATGCAATGCAATACAATGCAATGCATAACAAGGAAGCACGGACGTTTACCTTGCATGTAGCGGACTAGAATGCAGACGGCTTTTCCGAAGACGAAGTCCTGCATGAGAGTGGGTACGAGTGTGAATGGCATGCAGAAGACGGCGAGCAGAAGATCGCTGACGGACAGGTTCAACAGGAAGACATTCGTTATGGTTCTCATCCGTTTGTTCTGTACGATCGTCGTAATGACCAGCAGATTTCCGACGACGGCCAACAGGAAGATGATGGTGTACAGAGGTATCGTCACCTCTCCATTCAGCGCTCGACTCCGCCACGACGACACGGTCCTCGGCTGGAGACCAGACGGGAGAGACAGGGACAGGTCCGTCGTGTTCCAGTCCAGCAGGGACGACATCTTGCGATAACGGACGCTTCTTTATTGACTGATCGCGCGAGTCGTCGAATCGCCGATTAAATACACGAAGGAATCTTGAATGCCAGCGTTGAGTGTAAACGAGTTGCTGCAGAATGACGTATAAGCTTATAGACGTTTCCCGCGCGCGGGCCGTGTAAGTCGTCTGCCTAATAGGCTAAGCCTCTATGCCGCGTCTTCCGTCACTCAAGAGTTACCGGTAGGGCCTACATGAATTGTTTAACATAGGTTCTATGCCCCTATAAATAATATGTTCGTGTAGGCCTATGTTTTTATTAGAAAATAGAATTAATGGAAAGTTTCAGCGCAAGAAACTCAATGGAGTTCTAAGTCCAGTTCGTCGTTTCGTTTTATCACGCGCGCACTCATGCTGGAGTAGAACATATTAGGCTACGCGATCGCTAGCTTACACGAATCAGAACTGACATCGCAGAAGGTATGGAACCAGTCTCCAACGACAGCGACCTGCTAACAGCTGGCTAATAGTGGAAAGACTGCGTGCTACACAATTAACCCATAGGAATTCTTGATTTATATAGCGACAGAATGCAGTGGCATCAGTCAATATCCGCCGTCTGATCTCTACATTAATTTTCTTCATCGTCAAAGCCAGTCAAAGCAGTTATGTTTAATATTAGGCCTATACAGGCCTATGCCTACAAGGTCGTAGCCAGGGAGTGTTTCTTCGAGAGCCGAAATTTTTTCCTCGGTCCAAAAAAGTTGATGAACTTCTTTAGTTGTCCGGTCGAAATCTCGGAAAATCATATTATTCTTCGAACAAAAAAGCGATCGAAGTTTCGTTCCTTTCACTTGGAGGGGGTGTCCCGGGTGTGTTTCATGGTTTTATTTCATGGGTTTTAGGCTAGGCCTACATCATGTGCTAGTAGCCTAAATGCGTTGTAATATTGTTTACATTTTTCATTTGGGGGTGTTTAAACACCCAGTGCTTAAAGTGTGAAAAAATAAGTTCCTGGACGCCCTTAGACCTACCTTTCTAAAAGAAGTGCCTGGACGCTCTTAGCCTACCTAAGCTTAATAGCCTAAGACTTCCTAAGTGACAGGACGGCGATCATAATTATTTTAAAATAAGTGCATGGACGCCGTCCATGACCGTCCAGCCACACTTTAGGCAGGGCCGGATTAAGCAATGTGGGGGCACTGGGGCCCTGTTCGGAAAATTTTTGCGGGGGGCCCTGTTCGGGAAATTTTTTGCGGATATTCTTTTTTTAGTCATCTGGCGAAATTTTCCGGAAAATCATAGGGCCTACCGTTTCATCCGCCAAAAATGTTGACCTATTTTTTTTAGTCATCTGGCGAAATTTTCCGAAAAATTGTCGTTTCGTCAAAATTTGCTCCCAAATTTTTCCCCCGCATTTGTGGGGCCCCCGCTAAAGTGTGGAAAGTGTGGGGGCCCCTGTTCGGCCGAACGTGTTGAACATGCCTAAATCCGGCCCTGACTTTAGGCCCTGTAAACACCATAAAACACTCCATAGCTACGGCCTTGTAGGCCTAGATAGTTCGTATAAAACTTGTATTTACTGCATGATGCATAGCTCAGGCCACAGTATAAATATAAATAGCAAATTACAGTAGGCCTAAGCCTACGCCAACTCGCATAGCTGACTGTTGGTCAGTTTTTCTGGTCAGCGCCATTTTGAAAGTTTTAATTCACACGTATGCAGTATAGACCTTTTCACGCGGGAAGCGTTACTATGGTAATAGTGCCCCATGGTGCATCACGGTTCCCGCGTGATTTCCGTGTATGGCAAAAGCCTAATAGGTGGCAAAAGCTGTTTTTTGTTGTTGCCAATTCTTTAAGTAATTTTTAGATGCCATGTAGTCGGGCTGAGGAAATACAGTAAAAAATTCGCTTTACTTTAAATTAACTAATATTACGCGTGTAAATCGCTGGATTGTAAAACTTGGACGTCTAGCTGTCACCGCCCGCCGTCCGCCGAAGGCACCCGACTCAATGGGATGCATCAACCGAAACAGCACGCCCGTATAATAAATTAATTATGTGTTGCTCAGTTTCTTAAAGATATCATATTTATACTTTCAAGATTATCTATATCGGGACTTTAATACCGTCCGTAACATTTTTACAAATACAGCTCATTTGAAGGGCCTCGCATGATTGATAAAACTTGCTAAACGTCTACGTTTGTTTACCTAGTGTGCTTCTGGCAGTCTCGTGAGGGGCCATAAGCTTCAAGAAAAATCAACTGTTGAGTGTTGACCCTTGATAATTTGACTGTCTGTAGATATATTACTAGGCCTAGATGGCGAGCATGCATTCTTGAAGTGGTGATAAGTCTTGAGTGGAAAACCTAGGAAGTGATTAATTCTGAGGCAGATGATGGTGGATGATTGATTGGCAGTGATGGTGCATTGAGGAACCGATTAGTGTAAAATTAAGAAGGAAGATTGTTCCACGATGTTGTGCAGTGCTGAATCCTGTTGATGAATGTAAAGAATGAGAAAGGATGTTTTGGTGGAATGGGTTGGTTGGATGGTGAAAAGATCAAGAAGACATTTTGGCAGCTGTGTTGTTGGGAGGTTTTGGTTAGTGATAGGACATCGAAAATAACTGATTGAAAGGCCATTACCAAAAGGTTTTTATACATAAAATTTTATTCAACAAAATGATTGTGTATTTATACAACAGACAGTAGTAATCTGTACATGGCCGATTTACTGTGATAAGTTCACCTTTCAGATTAAACAGAGAAATTGACAGATTTATATTACACTAGTCTAGGGCCTATATTTTATTGCTAACAGGTAAGCCAGCAGATGACGAACTGGACGTTGAATATGTTCCAAAGATCTTTGTTCAGCCTACAGCCAGAATTACCCAGTCAAGACTGAGGCATGTTAAATTGACAGGCACACACACGGTGTAAACTGCAATTACCGAAAAAAAACAAGACATGGCTTACCAAATTACTGAACATGTGAAGTACTTTTAAGACATACAAAAAAAGAAATCAAGCACAATAAGACCAGACTGGGACCTGCAGCTGAATTCTTTCTAAAGTTAATAAAACTGTGTCAAAATCCAGGAATAGGAGACCTGTCAAACCAATTTCACATCAGTTGCAGCAATATTTCATCTGTGGAATGACAAGAGCAGTGCACACTGCTTTAATCCAGTTTTGAATTTAATCTTGCTTTGGCAGTGGTAGCAGGGCTGAAATTGGTTTGAAAAAGTTGCCGGGTCTACTTTGGCGGACGAGCCTTTGAGCCAGAAAATGTTCGGCCAACCTTTTTTGTCATTTGCCCCAAATTTGTCAAACTCCTTTAATTTTTACCTATTTTTGGCTCCAAATTGATAAACACGTGACCTAGCTGAGACCCAGCACCAGCAGGTCCCGAAATTCAATGCCGGGTCACAGACCCTGATTTTTGTGCTATACCTCAGCTGGTCTGCATGTGGAACGGATCCATTACAACAAATTGCTAAGCTGCTATATTCTCGATTTCATGCCTAGTAGCAGCATTTTAAAATTAATCAATCAATCAAACAGAATTTATATAGCGCCATTTCAAGGTACCTACTCAGAGGTGACCCGGCAGAGATTAAGAGAAAGAAGTCTTCAACAGTTTGTGAAATTGAGAACAGTTTGGGAGGTATCGCATAGTCAAGGAGAACCTATTCCAGGTTGTTGCACCTACCACAGAGAATGAATCCAAATTGCAGTGCATTATCTTCTGAAAGAGTTTTATATGTGGATTTTGCTTATCTGCATGCATGGCATCATAAAAGATAGATGCAGTAATGCGGCCTTTTCAAGATTCATGCCACAAGCCACTCTCACACTGCAATCTTGTTGCTGCTTCCAGTGCACAACTTTCACATTGTGTTACAACCAAATTCTGAAATGTGTTTTTGCATACAGGTTTCAATTCTGTTTCTGAGAAATTGCATATCTAGAATTGTACAATAATTATTGTCCATTGCTTAATGAAAACCTAAGAGCAGATACTCCACAAAGTTTGAATTCTAGCACAGTAAGTATCACAGCGTTCTGAGCACAGACTTTCAAGTCTGCCAGGTATACAGATATCTTGACCTAGAGGCCAGCACTAGTCAAAATGGCACCCCAGACAAAGCAAACATTTGGCGCCCCAGACAAACCATACACATGTAGCCTTTTGAACCCCACTGCACGATCCACCCCACGTCGCAACACAAATGTTAAAAAAATGGCGAGAGCATTACACTCAACTTAGGCCTGTTTTATTAATAAATAATTCTTTAATTTATTCAACAATCCATTTGACAAAACCGCAACCGGTAACAGTGAACAATTATGCAGTACAAACAATTTACAAGAACTCATTATATATATATCTTCACTACTAACAGAACAGACAGCCTGCACTATTTTGGTAGATACTACTAGAATTCCACGATACGGTTGTTAGTGGACTGAACTCTGGAAATGTCTTGAAAAATTCGAATAAATGTTGGAATTGAAAACTGTCCAAGAAATTAAAAATCTAAAAACTGTCAAACACAATTTGGGGGAAATGGTGCCTCTAGAAGTCTAGATGTTGCACCCCAGGCAACTGCCTGTTTTGCCTGTGTTTCAGGCTGTCCCTGATCTTGACTATATTTTATACCATGCATGTAATGCAAATTAAAATTTTCTGATAACCATTGACATTTTGATCAAAGATACTGTAGGCTATAACAAAATATTTAGATTGTCCACCAAGATGGTGACCAAGCATCACATTTTGGGCTTACATCAATATGATTGAAAACAACAAACAATTTACAGAACATTATAGTCACAACTCTTACCCGGTCATGCAGTGCGTCGTCGGCCCACTTCGATGCATAAATTTCCTCAATGTATGGGTAATCAACGTCAACTTGCAAACCAACACTACCAAGCTTGAATAAATAACGCTCTCTGACTTCCGTATTCAAAGATAAATAGTAGGAATTCATTTTAAATTAAAGAATATCAGCGGTAAACAATACATATAATCGCCATACAAATCGCCACACACAACAACTGTTTTGCCATACCTAATTAAATATGCACATATCATTATTAAGAAAGATTACAAATATCTCGCGCCTGAAAAGGTCTATAATTATATGATACTTTAGGCCTAGGCTTATAGGCCTACAGTGTTTCTATAGGCAACATGCATCGTGATTTGTGGCGTCGTAAACCGCTTAGGCCTACCCTGAATATGGCGGAATAGGGCCTACTCTAAAATCAGTCACACATTCCGACTGCAACAGAAGTCGACTTACATCATTCTGTAGATCTAGTAACTGTTTGTTATGTATTCTGTGACCTAGGCCTGTCATTATAAGTCCAGAGTGTATCATGACTCATGACATTACTCACATTATATTAGGCCTGCATTACTTTAGCGGCGCCTATAGAGTCGAGGATATCTGCAAGATATCAAAATAATCAAACCGCATCAGAAAGTTCAAATGTACATTAAATTTTTCATAAATTTGGCTATTATTATATTTTTAAAAATTATTTGTTACGCCTATGGTTTGTTACTGTTACTCGTTCGAATAAAATACCGAGTAAAATACTCGAGATTATTTGAAGCGCCCACTCTCGCTAATTGGTTTTGGACATCTTGCATCAGCAGTGAAAATTGTAACAGTCTGGCTGTTTTATTTCTCATTAAATTAAAATGGAAAACTTACAGGAATTGATTCAAAGACAAGGAACTCTTGTTCGGTCTTTAAAAGCCGAAAAAGCACCAGCCGATAAGGTGTGGTTATAGAATCCAGTACGGTGTGGTCTTTTGTAGTACGCACCCGGTAACCATTCACGTGTGCACCGGTTTCATTTTGGTATTTAAATAATTGTTTTAAAGTTTTAGGGTGTAATTTCAGGAGGAAAACAAATATGTGTAGCGTTCCTATAGCTTGGAACTCTTTATTTGCTTGGCTAGGAAAGTAACTGTTCTCAGTTACAAGACTTAGCGGTTTTGAGGAAACCGAGCTTGCCATCTGCAGCTTCCTTGCTCGTTGATTCTTTTTGTCATCGAGTTGTATTTTCGTCTAAGCCTGCTAAGTAGTGAACCTGAGCATCTATTCTTGGCATTGTCCAAAAATTCAAAACAGCTGAGCATGACGAGACTCGCTCCTTTTTTGTATATTTTCTTGTAAACTCACTTGTATTTGCTTACTAATTTGTTTTATGGGTTTTGTGGAATTCAGTTTGCTTTGTGAGGATTTTTCACTTGAAGTGTTGGGACTCCAGAAAATTTACTTATGGCTTGATTTCTTGTGGCGCATTTTTCATAAAAATCAGCCAGTTGTCCCCTAGTCTCCACCTTGCCATCTGTGAATGTTATCTTTGACTGTTTATAGTTTTAAAGATGGTCGTGCACATGCAGTTTTTAATTTACATGGCTGGAATCTGTTTGAACAGCTAATGAAGTATTATTATGATTTGGACTGTAAAAAATGGGCCACTTTTCAAGTAAGTGTTATTTGTCAGACTTGCTGACAGAGAATTGTCTTCTTTGCGCTCTATTCCATACTTGACGTCATTGCTGATTCTGAAAAACGCCAATTGCGTCTGTTCGTTGCTGCTGCATCGTCGCAACTTCTGATGTTTGCAATAAATTATGACGTCCATCCGACTTTCACGTTCTCTTCTTCGGTTGGGAAATGTTGCTCGATTCACCATTTACGCATCTGGGTTCGGTAAACGTTTTGGTGGATCCTCATACTCGATGACTTATTGCACCCAGGTTAGAGTCAAATGCTACTGAGCTTTAGCTGACTGGTTGACATTTTACTTTTAAGAGATACTTTGTATAATAAAAATTTATATGACATTGTGGTACTTGATTACTGTAGCTTGTTTGGCCAGCTTAAAAAGCATCACTTATGTTGCCTGCTTGAAAGTCTAACTTATGTGGCCTGCGTATTTACGACACGTAATAATAGTTTGACAAATTAACACAATGCTTAAGTTAAGGCAGGTTCTTCCACTACAAAAATTGATAGCTTACAGATGAGTGAGGAATTGTGTCTAGACCGTGGAATGGCCAGCTATTCAATTTCAGCAGGTCACATCAGGGTCATGGGAGTTATTCAGCAGGTCAAAGAAATTAAATGTAGAGATGTTCAAAATTCAGGTCAAGAGTAAAAACGCAGTTCAAATGACCTGCCATGATCTATGATGACACCACCACTGTGTCTAGAAAAATTGTTGGGTTGTCATAAATTTCTTATTTTGAGGTTTTGTTTATTTTACTTTTGCAGATTGCTGAGGAGGTTGCTAAACTGTTGGAGCTCAAAGCTCAACTGGTAGACGATGGACCCAAGAAATTTGTCCTCAAGTGTCCCAAGGTATTACATTCTAACTAGTGTGTAATTAACATTCTTAGAAAATGCAGCTCTGTAGAATCAAGCGGTTGCTGTTGCACAGCGGTACAGGTGTTATGAATTGTGTTGAACACATTATTCTGTAAGGTCTCCAGATTCCTAAATTGCTCACTCAGTATTTGAACTTGTTAGTATGAACACTTACTTACATCACAGACTGTAGCAATGAATGCAGAGGTACAGACTCTGAGAACATAACTATAGCAACTGATTCTGCTGGACTGCTAACTGTAGTCTGGGCGAAACACCATTTACTAGAACCTACTCGTCGCTTTAAACTGATGTATTCAAGCCGTTGAGAGAGGGATAAAAGTGAGAAAGTAATTGACATATTTTTGTCCGACATGCGATGTAAGACCTGTGCGTTATGTTCCAGGCTTCTCACACTAAGAGTGATTTTCCTAAACTGCAGCAATTAGGATTATCTTATACTTTGTTTGCTTTTGTGCTTACCATAATAGTACGGACTGGCAAATTGAGACAGTTTTTTGAGACAGTGAAGTATGTTTAGTTACAGGCATGTCATGTTAAATAGCCTGTTAAATGTGTTTTTATGTTCGACTATTTCTTCAAGTGTTTATCACCAGCTATGGAGCAGTATGAATTAATGAAGAATGACCAGATGATAACGATGCATAATTATGTTTCTTTTGTTTTGTAGGGCACTCGTGATTACACTCCACTTCAGATGATGATCAAAGAAAAGGCATTTGGTATCATCGTGGAATGTTTTAAGCGTCATGGAGCCGAGACACTCGACACCCCTGTGTTTGAATTAAAAGTAATATTTCACAATTCTATTTGTTTGCTGTTCAAATAAAACGTAACATGTGTCAAACGTGATGCAGCAATTTGATGATTGGTGTCTTTTTTTGGTGTAGCGGGTCTCGATGGTCTGACGGTGGATCTCTTAGATAGATGAAGAATTATTGAAGATCCAACAGAATTTAACCACTGGTGTTGTTTGTATGTGCACTTGTTATAGCGCCCCTTCATGCTCACTCTATACTCAGAGGCGCTCCCGAATGCAGAGCGGACACTGCATCGGAGTTTCACACGGAAGCGCTGAGCAGTTGTGAGTGAAGGACTTGCCCAAGGTCCTTACGCGGTGAGGTGAATTCGAACCTCGAACGTTCCGGCTCCAAGGCAACGACGCCACCGCGCCCTAACGATGCTTTTGACGAATGCCATTGGATAGGCCTATCAAAAGGCACCCAATGCTCTATTGAAAATTAATGTGCTTGCGTGAGCCCTAGAAAATAACAAAACCTTTTGACTCAATTGAAATGCTCTCTTATTATTAGTTGTGCTTTGCTGCTTGAACATTATAACATTACGTTGATGTCAGGTTTGTAGATGGATTCACATAGCCGAGCTTTGTGCATCAGCAGCTTTGCTGAAGTTCGACAGCACTGTGAATAACTCTAGTTTTTTAATGATACTATAATTTTTTGCAGAATTCTTTGTTAGTTAGTTTCTTGGTCATTTGAATGAATAATTACCATACATATTTGTTGAGATAACATTGTGTCACATGACTGCTGATTTTCATGACTACATTCCTGGAAATCTTTATTTTTTAGGAAACTCTGACTGGCAAATATGGAGAAGACAGTAAACTAATTTACGACTTAGCTGATCAGGGAGGCGAACAGCTGGCCCTGCGATACGATCTCACGGTATCCTTTGTACTGCCTTGCTGTATTAGTACTCTGATAGCCTAAGGCCTTTTTGTAGTGAGAGAAAATGTTGAAAATTCAGCGGAAGAACATTTGTACAAGTGAAGGAATAAAGCTTTGGCATATTGTTTTCTGGATTGATTGGAGGTTAGTGAATTAGTCATTTAATTTAGTTTATGTTGTTATGCTTTAGTGAATTAGTCATTTAATTTGGTTTATGTTGTTACGCTATAGTGAATTAGTCATTTAATTTGGTTTATGTTGTTACGCTATAGTGAATTAGTCATTTAATTTGGTTTATGTTGTTATGCTTTAGTGAATTAGTCATTTAATTTGGTTCATGTTGTTATGCTTTAGTGAATTAATCATTTAATGTGGTATATGTTGTTATGCTTTTCAGTCGTGGATGTTTAGTGTTTCATTGCAGAGTTGGTGTTAGCCTTGATCACGTACAGGTTGGAATCCTGTGGAAGTATTTTTCAGTTAGCATTTACAATAATTTTGCTTTTCACGTATTGTACAAACAAGGACATTCTCTTTAACAAGCCATTCAGGTGCCATTTGCGAGGTATCTTGCGATGAACAAGATAACCGGCATGAAACGATACCACATTGCCAAAGTCTACAGGCGTGATAATCCGGCGATGACGAAAGGACGATTTCGAGAATTCTATCAGTGTGTAAGTTCTTTCATGCCTTCTTCACATTGCGGTTTCAGTTTAAACATCAGTTTTAAGTTTGATGTCCTCTATTTTTGTGTTTTGTGTTCAATTGTAGAGGAAAGGATAATACATGCATGATAGTCATCTAGGTGATCAGACAAAAGCAAATGATTTGCTTATTAAGTTTTATCAGTGGCGGCCCCAGCCGTACAAGTTCAGCAAGTCACGTTAGGGTAATAAAAGTTTATACGATTAATCGTCGATTATACACATGGGCAATGCAGACATGACCAGAACTTTGAAGAGTTGCTGCAGACCATATATGCGACATGATTTTCAAGTGTAAGAAGGTTCTGGTCCCAGTCAACACTGGCGGATGCCTGCACTTGAGAAGCTGCTGATAACTGTACAGCCATTTGCGTTCACACTGGTCACATTCTGTAAAGAGGTGCTGCCTAAAGGTTGTCAGTGAGCATAAAGTAGAATGGATGTTGAAACGGATTTCTTGCAAATAATATAAGGATTGGTGGACCCGTTGCAAGATGCTTGGGATCACTTTTCTGTGGATTAGCATTTTATTTTAATTATGATTGTTTGATAAACTGTTGTTGTCTGTTTAGGATTTTGACATTGCTGGGCAGTATGATCCGATGTTGCCTGATGCGGAGTGCATTAAAATAGCTGCAGAGATTCTCAGTTCTCTCGATATTGGACAGTTCGTTGTCAAGGTAACACATTTTCTTTTTATCTCTATTTTTTGCCTTATGAATTCCTCTCTCTGTCAGTTCCTTTAATTTCTTTCGGAACATCGGGCGACAAACCCGTCCAGCAGTGTGTCTTCGATTCAATACAGAAATTCAAACATGAGCTGTTTTCAACTTGGTGTGTGTTTTGTCACCATTCATTATAATTCTGATAACTAAGACCATTTATGTTGACAGTGCTATTTTCTGAAACATCTCTTTTATACTTTGTGTACAGGTGAATCATCGTAAGTTGCTGGATGGTATGTTTGCGGCGTGTGGAGTGCCAGAAGACAAGTTCCGCACAATCTGTTCATCAGTGGACAAACTGGACAAAGCAAGTAACTTGAATCTGTTTCTAGATAAGGTTCTGACGTATTTTCACTATCTACAATTGATACGATGTACCCTTTGGATTTGTGTCTTTCTTCAAAAGAACCTTTGGGTACGGCATTTAGGTAGTTTGAAGAACTCTCAAGAAGGATGTCGTTTGACGCTTTAGCGACAGGCTTGTACTGAAATGCCTGGGAAGCCAATGCAGCTCGTCATTAAAGAGTTAATGTTCTTTACTAGTAGAGACTTCTCTGTTTTCTGTGGTATAATCTGAAATGCTTTTTTGTGTGCTGCAGACACCTTGGGAAGAAGTACGTTCTGAAATGGTCAACGAGAAAGGTCTGACCGAAGAAATTGCGGACAGGATTGGTGAATATGTCCGACTGAAGGGTGAGAGCTCAAGCTTTTATTTACATTCACAGATAAGCTGCTAATGGAAACTTCGTCTTTTTCTTTTCCTTCAGGCTTGAATTAATCCCTCTCTACGGAGAGAGGGGTCAGCCACTTGGATCCTCCTCTTCCACTTTCCTCTGTCTTTGGTGTTCCTCTGTCTTTGCTGTTCCTCTGTCTTTGGTGTTCCTCTGTCTTTGCTGTTCCTCTGTCTTTGGTGTAAAACTAATTTCACAGTTAACCCTTTACCCGTTCATTTTTCCCATTAAGCCCATGTTTTCAGTGGATATTCTCGGGGCAAACGGGTAAAGGGTTAACTTAAGTTATATGACTCACCTACAATGCACAATTGCACATTTAGATTTTGTCCTATCAGTTGTTCAGTATGGTCCTCCTTCACGATACTAAACCGCCATTTCGTCACCTCATCGCTAAAATTTGCAAATCGCTCTATAGCCATTGCTGTTCCATCTCTTTGTAACAAACTTCCGCAAGCACAACGACAAACATCTGACCCATCATACGGGCTCACCAAAACTCCACCTTTTGAGCACTGTCTCTCCACAGAAAACGTTGTTTTTTCTCAGATTCTATCCTGATGCCTCCATTTTCTCATACATCCCACACTATGCCGTCTAATTCCTCGCCTGACTCTCCGGATTGTGACCCTCTGCCTAAGCTGGTTCCCGCAACTTTGCTTTTATGGGCGCTGTGAAAGTTCCAAGTAGGGTTGCGATATATTCGAGGAGTAATCTTATTTTTGTAGTTGGTTTATCAGTGTCCGTGTAGTTTTGTGATATTTAAATTTTATTTTCAGGAAGCAAGGAATTACTTGAGAAAATAGAGAAGGATGAAAAACTGTCGAAGAATCAGTGGGCAAAAGAAGCCTTTGAAGACATGAAATTGCTCTTTCGTTACTGCGAACTCTATGGTGTATTAGACAAGGTATTGTTATTCATATGAAATATTCTGAATTTGTTGAAATTCTACTGTTTTGTTTAGGTTTTCTGTGTTTGTCCTGTCAGGCATAATTTGTTTGTTGCATTTCAAATATGTGTGCTCTGAACATATACCGTATTTGAAACAGTACAGACGCATTTCAATGTTTTAAAGCTGATTTGGAAATTGTATTTTTGTAAGTCATACTTTGGCATGAGGTTGCGGTCTTTTGACCTTTTTTCTTTCTTTTCGATTAGTCCAATTTCTTGTTTGGCTCCTTGCCTCAAAGACAATCTCTTGAGTAATAAACGATGTTGCCTTGTTCTCATATGACACGTAGAATAGACGAGAGTAGAATATTACTGGTGTGATACTTGGATGACATTTTGAAAATATGTGAAACTGTTTTGCATTTTTGCAGGTGCTGTTTGATTTGAGTTTGGCTCGTGGCTTAGATTATTACACCGGTATTATTTATGAAGCAATCCTTCTCGGTAAGTTGAGCTTCTTTTATTGTGCTTTTCACCTTTAGAAAGCGATTTGTCACTTTAGCAACAAACGTGTGCTAAAAGTGACTGGGAAACCAATTCAACTCATTTTAAAGTCTCTAAGCTGATTGACGGTTAACTTGAAGACTTGTTAGTTGAACTGATTTGGTAAAACTTTTTAATTCAGTTCAAGTGATTGTAAGTTAGGTGAGTGTAATTGTACCGTAATCGAACATTTATATAGCGCCACTTCAAGAGAGCTCCTCAGAGGCGCTCCCGACCTGACACCAAACCATAATCAAAGAATGTACCTGATCATTCTCAATAATGTCTGCACACGCTTGAATTAATAATTATTTATTTAGTTAAGTTTTTAGCTAATAACAGTAAAATTAACTCAGTTTTAAATTACTTTCAGTTGGCCTTTTATACCCCTTGACTTGCTGGTATCCCTAAGTGGCCATCACCAATGTCACCTTCAGCCCCTTATGGATCTCCTGTGTAACCGTTACATGCGTAATGTCAATGTCGTGTATTTTATTTATTTTTTCACTTGTTTTAGTTACCAAATGAGTAATTAATGGCCTTCATTTTGAGCTACGCCTACACCCTGGGACTCTACCAGGATCGTTCCTTGTCACCTTGTGCCGTCAGTTCGTTGAACTCTAGCGATCGTCAATGCCAACCTTCTCCATTGCTTTCTTTCTGATGTCGCTTCTCTTAGTTGTTCCAGATTCATTCCTGTAGTTTCTTGAACATCGTCCAACCACCTTTTCCTTGGTCGCCCTTGTTTTCTCCTTCCTTCACCGCATGCCAGCATCATATCTTTCTCCAAACCATTTGAACGCATAACATGACCAAAGAAAACCAACTTTCTTCTTAGCACTGTTTGTTGTAACGACTCATCCATATCGATACCAATTTCTGTGCGCACCCACTCATTTGTTCTTTTTTCTTTCCAAGATATTCTCTGCATCTTCCTCCAAATCCACATCTCACATGCGTTAATCTTTTTTGTCATTATCTTGGTCATTGTCCATGTCTCACAACCATATAGTACTGTCGGTATTATCAAAGCCCTCACCAGTCTTTTTTTCGTATCTGTACTCACATGCCTATCCTTCCATATTTTTTCCAATCCATTCATTGCAGTTTTTCCTATCGCCACCCTACATTTTATTTTCGTATCGCACTTGCCCTCTTTTTCTATTACAGATCCTAAAAACGTAAAGCTTGAAACCACCTCCAATTCCTCTCCGTCTATCACAAAATTGTCTGCCCCAACTGTTGTCATAATCTTTGTCTTCTTTATGTTGAAATAAAGACCAGCCTTTTCGCTTTCACTCTTTAGTCTTTTTATTAGTAGTAACAAATCTGCTTTTTTTCCTGCTAATAATGTAGTATCGTCTGCGTATCTCAAGTTATTCAGTAATCTTCCTGCTATCCTTATTCCCTCTTTTCCCTCCTCCATTTCAGCCAGCCTCATTATCCTTTCCGCGTACAGGTTAAATAAGACTGGAGACAACATGCAACCCTGTCTCACTCCTTTCCTTATTTTAAAACTATCTGTATCTCCAAATTCTGTTCTTATCACCGCTATCTGATCTTCATACAATCCTTTAAGTAGTGATATCAAATGTTTCGGTATTCCCATCTCAATCAAAGTTTTCCACATCAATTCATGGTTAATGCAATCAAAAGCCTTGCTGTAATCGATGAAACAAATGTATACTTTTTGTCCGTACTCTCTTTGCCTCTCCAATATCCATCTCATGTTGGCAATGTGATCCCGAGTTCCCGAGATTTCCTAAAACCTGCTTGATTGACTGGAAGTTCTCTCTCAATTATACTCTCCATTCTTTTATGAATTATTTTAAGTAGTATTTTACTTGTGTGAGAAATCAATGCTACCGTCCTATAGTTTTCACACTCTCTCGCATCTCCTTTTTTAAAAATAGGAATGAAGGTTGAGCTTTTCCAGTCATCTGGCCATTTTCCGGTTGTCCATATGTTATTACATAATCTTGTTATTGTCTTTATCATCACCTCATCCCCCGCTTTTATCATTTCTATAGGAATCTCATCCTGTCCGGGTGCTTTATTGTCCTTCAGTTGTTTGATTGCCCATTCCACCTCTGCTTCCAAAACTTCTGGTTCTTTTTCATGTTCTGTTACAACAATTTTCTCTTTGATTACTCTCTTATCTTCACTATACAACTCCTCCGTGTATTCTCTCCATCTGTTCTTCATTCCCACTTCATCTACGATTATGTGTCCATCGCCTGACTTCATAGAACCCATTCTTGGTGTGAATTTTCTCGCTATTTCCCTCACTTTTGAAAACAATTCTCTAGTTCCTCCTTTCTTTCCCTCTTCCTCCATTTCTTTGCACATATCATTTAGGTGTTTTTCTTTATCCATACGTGCTTGTTTTTGGAATGAATTGTTCATTGCTCTTATCTTGACCTTGTCTCCTTCTCTTTTGGCAGCTTTTCTTTCTTCAGCTATTCTGATAGCTTCATTCGAAAGTCAAGGGGTTGTTTTAGCTTTCTTCTTTTTCGGAATATGTTTCTCCGATATCGTTCCTTACTAAACTTTAAACTGTTCTTTTTGGGTGTGCTGGAGTCGGGAGCACCTCTGAGTAGTTTTTTTTACTTGAAGGAGCGCTATATAAATGTCCAAATGAATGAATGAATACAGAGGCTTAATACGAACCGATCAGTTTCGTACAAAATGAGAAAATTGAAAAGTTGTAATTGGACATGGGACTTTTTAACTTGGAACTAGTACTTATAACAAGTCACTTTGTTTCAATCCAATCTGTACATCTCATGCTTATAAAAGTTTACTTGTTTTCTTCTCAATTGTGAATCTCTTGCAGAGCATACGAGTGGTTCTGATGGAGAAGCGGTTTCTGTCGGAAGCATCGCTGGTGGCGGTCGCTACGACAACCTCGTCGGAATGTTCGACACGAAAGATCGCAAAGTTCCGTGCGTTGGCATCAGCATTGGCATCGAGCGCATCTTCTCCATCATGGAGGCGAAGCTGTTGGCGAAAACAAAGAAAGTTCGCACAACGGAAACTGAGGTCTTTGTTGCGTCAGCGCAGAAGAAGTTGGTTGAAGAACGACTGAAGCTGTGCCGAGAACTCTGGGAAGCCAACGTAAAAGTGCGTTTCTTTTTAGCTTTGTTCGTGAGCGCACTGTGTTGTTATTCTGAACGCCAGTTAAGTTCCGGCCATCTATTTAGGTTGTATGCATGGAGGGAGGAGTTAACTCAGTTGCATATGTGTGTGTGCATGCAGGGTATATTATGTTTGTTTGTATGTGCACTTGTTATACCGCCCCTTCAAGCTTTCTCTCTATTCAGAGGCGCTCCCGAATGCAGAAGCGCTGAGCAATATCAAGTGAAGGACTTTCCCAAGGTCTCTACGCGGCGAGGTGGATTCGAACCTCGAACCTTCCGGCTCCAAGGCAACAACGCCACCACTACACCACCGCGCCCCCATGTTTTTTGTGTTGATTGGTGACTAGATCTAGGCCATTCTATCAGATTTGGGGATATTTCAAGCATACATAATGCATGTGGGAGGTGTGATTGGGGGATTTCTGAGTACATTCAATACTAAATAGATGCAAGTTTTTACATAGCAGTGCTGTGTCAATGATTGATTATAATCTGGCTGTAAGCCATGAAAATGATTCCCTGTATGTCTTTATCCTTTGTTTCTTTCACAACAGACGGAACAGTCGTACAAGTACAATCCAAAACTTCTCACTCAGTTGCAGTATTGTGAGGAGTCTCAGATTCCGTTGGCGATCATCGTAGGAGACGGTGAACTGCAGAGAAACGTCGTTAAAATACGAAATGTTGCAACCAGAGAAGAGGTAATGTATCTGTTTTCTTATTCACAGAGAGAACTATGTTGTTAATTTTGATCTTAGGTGGGGCCTGGGCAGTGCTAAAAGTGTTAAAAAAGTGCCTGGACTCCCCTTACCATTCCAGAAGAAGTGCCAGGACGCCCCTTAGGGGCGTTGCATTTTCAGATGTGCTGGCCATATAAGTGGCAGGACGGCATAGAGATTTGAAAATAAGTGCCAGGATGCCGTCCATGACCGTCCTTCCACACTTTAAGCCCTGGGCCTGGGTACACCTTAGGGTAATTGTTAGCATGCTGAACTGTCAGGTGTGAGATGTCAGGGTTCAAATCCCTGTCAGGGCAAAACTGTGGCTCAAAGTTTCTGCTCCAATTGTACCCCTCGCCAATTCAGCTATAATTAGTAAATTCAGTGCATTGGCCATATACACTGTTGGTAGGAAGGTTGCAAGAAAGAGGACTGCCCAACGGTCCTCATAAGCAAAGGCTAAGAAAATGAGATTGCTAATGTTTCATTCCCATTTCTTTCTGTGGGCTGCAATGCGAAAATGGGAAATGAAGATTTTCTTGTGAATTGCTGTCGTAGAGTTGATACAAACTTTTTAGCCATCATAATATATAGCTATGACTGTATCTGCCACATCTACGATCTCTGCGTCTACGATTTGCTGGTTCATTTTCCAGCAGCATCATAATGTTAAAAGCATCAGTTAATCATCACTTAAAGATTTTCATTTAATTTTTGATTCATTGTACTGTTATTCTGCGTCGCTGTGCATTAGGTTATCTTAAAGGATAGTTAACAGATGGAATGTGAAAGCAGCAAGATGAGATTATTTGCTAAATTTTATTTCAGTTAATGCACCTGATGCTTAGGTACATGTAGCAACTTTGTTGAATCACATTAGCAGACACTATTCTTGTTTTTTAACGTTATGTTGACTCAGCAGACCAAGAGTTACTTTTCAATACTGTAACTGTTCGTTTGTATTGTAATAACGTTTCATTTGTTGTTAAATGCTTTGTTGACAGCGAGAAGTTCCACGTGCAGAGATGATCGAAGCAATCAAAGCAGAATTGGCAAAACTATAGGATGATCAGGATGGTTGACACCAGTAGTGAAGAGAAGAAACGATTTTTCCATGTTGACTACCAGTGATATAGATCTTATGAAAATATTCTGTGTTTTCAATGTTACGGCTAGATTTTTGGTGCTTTGAGCTAATTTGCACTTTAATTATTGCAAATATTAATTGGAGACATTTTCTCAAACCGATACTGACATCTCTCTTCTGATGATTAAGGTCAAACAATTCTCAAATTCGAATCAGTGTTTTATGCCTAATGCTCGTACTTGCATCCTGATTAATTATCAAAGAAGGTAGAGAAATTAGGATTAGGAACATTAGAACAGTTGTTGAGAAGACAAAAGCTGAGAAGGTAAACAACGAGTACGTGTATAGCATAATAGAAATTTCTCGCTTGACCGAAAACAAATCAGTCTTTAAGTTAATTTAATGGTGTAAGTTGTTGTGTAAAAAGTTATCGTTTGTTGTCAATCAATCAACAAAAATTTATATAGCGCCTCTTCAAGGTACCTACTCAGAGATGCTCCCGGCCGAGGTTGTGATGAGTCATCTTTTGATGGTTCGTATTTTGTGAATGTGAGGTCGTGTGTCTTGCTTCATTTTACCAGTTGAAGTTCTAAACGAGAGCAGATGTGTGAGAATCTGAATGAATGAGAACTGTTTTGCGTCTAACTGCATTGGACAAAATGTCCTTTGGTGGAGCTGGAACTTTTTGTAACAGAACTTTGAACCTTTCGTGAAATAATTCCACAAAAGTATGAAGAGGTCGTGTGGCCACGTATGCGGACTATCCATTTTCGTGAAGCACTTTAAACTGGTTTTACAGTTCACTTTAAATCCTCCATTGTGTGTTTGGTCCTAATCACGTTTCCATGTTTAGGCCAAACAACTACACCTAGCCTACATAATATAATTTTATACATGGGCCCGCTACAAATATAAACTTCTATTTTGCACCGTAAACCTTCACATCTGGTCAACAATAAATTTTCATTGCGGCGAAAAACTGGATGACGACAGTGTGTAAGTGTTGATGGAGATAAAGTTATGGTGGCAGCAGCTATAGTGATGTCATTTGAAAGACTTTGCCTATTAGAGGACCTGAAAAACTAGGAATAGCACAGAATGAAATAAGTTTGTGGCCAGGTCTATATATTTTCAGTAAACCTTTTTATACATCGTCTTTGCTAGCTCAAGTTTGGTAACCGTTAGGCTAGACCTGTGGTTTTCTGTTTAGATCGGAACAGAATTTCATTATAGGGTAATGTAGGCTAATCAAAATCCACCGGACAACTAGGCTACAAGATAATACAGTTATAAAATAATAGGCTAATGCATTGATATGTATTATATAGTTACTTTGCTTGATGATTATTTATACCGGCAGACCTTTCATTTTAGGCTAATTATCAAAGTTTCAATATCGTTAGGCCTACCAATTAGGGCCTATATTAAGCATGCTCTTTATTGAACCACCTGCAAACGCACTGCGGGAACATCCAATAAGAACAATCTAAGAGTGTACAATAATTATGCAGTTAGAGAGCAGCAAATACATCTTCGGAGCTGTCAGAGTCTCAGAGAGAGGAGAAAGCAGTAGGCCTAATAAAGTCACTTGGAAAGTATATTATGCCCTACGTGTGATAAAGCCACACTACCTGGGAGTCTGGGACTAACATGGAAATAGGCCTAATTATTATTAAATAATTGTCACTGTGGATATGTCTATAATTATTTCAGTGATATCAGCCAGCCTGCTTCCAGGATTGAGGATTTCCTGATGGCCCTGATGGGCTTACTAAGACCACAGCTAAGACTTCCTTGCCAACGCGCACTGCCTTGCCATTTGAGATTCTGACGCAGTACTCGGTCACGTGGTCGACCTCCATCTTGATTCGCTTTATGCACGATACATTGATAGCGATGTGTTGTATTGTTCCGCTATTCATTCGATTATCGATCGTTAACAAAATAATAGTAGTTCGGACTTTGATAGCAGTTCCAAAGGTTAAGATGGACTAAACAGAATCAGTATTTCGACTTACAGCACAGCTGAGGAGGGCGGACGTACTTTGGAGCCTACAGCTGCTGTTGTTAAAGGTACAGTGGGGTAGAGAAACAAAACAGCAGGCCTACGATTTCATTGAAGGTTAGTATTTGCTACAGCGTTGGCACTATAATAGTCTCTGCTTTCACCCGTCTGTAGTCTATGAATCGGTTACAACGCTTAACTGATAAAGGGGCGTGACCGACGATGATCATTGAAGAAAGTTCGGGGTATGTTTTTACTGTATTTCGGTTGTGAGCTTCGGTGCTTTGAATAAGAACTTCAGGCTTTATAATTTCCATGTTTATTGACTGTGCAGTGATGTTTCTTATGTTACATATATGTTTTAAGTAGTAGTTGAAAATGGTGGAAACGTATTGTAGAGTATGGCTTTAACGAATGTGGTCCTACATGTTCTTGACAGTGTATGATATAGAGTTGTTTTAATAGCCTATAATTAGCGACACTTTAATTATAGTTTTGATAAAGGAATTGTTGGGAAGCCTCAGGATTGTGTGAACATGAAATGTTAGCCAGATCTGTCAAAATTTTTAAAGTTAGTTTGTTCTATGGAGTGACTATTAAGAGAAATCTAAAAGTTGAGCAACATAATAGCCTATGTGTAGTACTGCAATCATGCAGCAGTGCCATACTTTACATGTGATTTTCATTAAGTAGTTGTGTATCCTTTGCTTTTGTCAGTTATGCAGGTAAATATAAAAAAATGAGATCTGACTACCATTAGGATTCACTGTTAATATGAAGTTTTGTTGTTGTTGTGCTTAGGAAATCGTACCACAGCAAATCTGAGTGGCTAACGTTTGCATTACAACATGTCTCAATGTCAAGGATGTTGGAGTTCAACTCCATCTCACGACTACGAAAACATCGGGGAACCATACAAAGCGCTTTGCACCGTCAAAGCGTCGTCATGTCCACGTCTTCACACTCGCAACTTTCGGTCTTCTAGCGCCTTTGCGGCAAGTTCGAACTGTCCTGCGTGCTTGCACGCTTCGTCTGTGTACGGCATGCAATTTGCCCCGGAGGCAAATTTTCGTTGTTGCCCTGGGATTTCCATCGCTAGTCAGAATAGGGATGCGACTGTTGACTGCCGAGCACTTGTGCCAAGCGACTGTCTCCAATCTGGTGGATTTTATCACCATGCCAACGGTTATGACTTTACTGCAGGTGTTAGTCACGGAACAGTGCCTCTGTGCACGTGTCAGCACGCTCAGAGCTTTGTCTGCGGTACACACGCAGCCATTCTCGCTGAACACGGTGCCAAGTTTGGCGCTGAGAGAAATATTCTGCCCCCAGAGTACAGAGTCATTTCATCGTTGAAGGATTACAATGATTCACAAACTGTTCATGATTGTGCGGGCGGTCATTCGATGTCATATTCTGATCGGACTCCGGTTAAATATTACCCGATGAAATCTGCTGACTCATCGTTTGTCGTTAGTACACCTGGGAAGAACGACAAAGAGGAGGATTTTCAGTTATGCAAGCAAGATGCTTCTTTGAACGAAGACATTTTAGAATGGAAGAGAAAACACATTGAGCATCTGCAGGTGCAACAGACAGAGGTAAGAAAAGTTCTAGCTTTGCTAACCAAATGCGTTTAAATATATAGAGTCTTACTTGATTATTCTTAGCCATGTTGATTTACTCAATATGTGCCAATATGTGTAACTTATATACTTTTATATATACATAATTATTACATATATTGCATGCTGACAAATATTCCATTCTTCCCATTTGCCCAATATAAACTCTTTAGACTTTCCTAAATCTTTGGCTGACCGGTACTCTTGAACAGACTATTCTTGTTAAACGGCACATGCTGTGGATAGTATGAGTGCCACGTTACTGCTAAATGGTGCATAATACTGTATTTATATACAATTAATGAATATAAGTCTTAAAAATGTCACCGAATGGTTGTTGGTTTTGCAGTTGGTGAATTTTGCTCACTATTGGAAGCTTTTTTTCATGTGAAGCACGCACATTTATATTTCATACTAAACCCACTGTGCTTAGATTGGTCTGCTCATAATACTGAAAGCTTTTAGCCGACAGAGGCCTAAAGACCCAACTGGGACAATCAAACTCAGACGGATCGCACATGGAATGACTCGTCTGCTTTTTAACCCTTTTCCCGTTTGCCCGAGAGTATCCGCTGAAAACACGGGCTTAACGGGAAAAATGAATGGGTAAAGGGTTAAATGACTTGGCTGAAGGCTGAATAAAACTTACTGTGCTTTGAATTTTAATGTTTTTCGTTACTGAATTAAGTTGATGAGCCTGCAAGTAATCAGTATTTCTTTAGCACATGCAATTCTGAACACTATAGTGGTATAGTTAGATTAAAATGAAAATCTTGGGTTACCCAGTGAATAATGTTTAGGTGGTAAAACATGAACAGTGTACATGCGTGGTGATGACAGTGCAGCTACTTGCTTCATTATTGCACATTCATTGTCATTCATCCTATTCAGAATCAATCTTCAGAATTGTTAATTAATCATAGAAGTTATTTGGTTGTGTGAATAAATAATATTTAATGATTTCTTAGTCGCTTTTTGCACATTTATGTCTGCCACACTACAAAATTAAAAAATTGACAATGTAGAACTAGGTTGGATATAAACATGAACAGGACATGTACATCGGGCTTGGAGTAGACTTCTTGAAGGGGCGCTATATAAGTTTTCGGAATGGATGAATGAATGAATGAATGAATGTAGATGTAGAGTATGATTATTGTGTCATTACAGTTTAAGAAAAATTGCTAATAGTAATTAAGTTTAGTCATGATAATTTGGAGCTGAGTTTGTGTAGACATAACCCAAAATGTAGATTTTAAAAATAGTCAGCAGTCAGCACAGCATGTATAAGAATGGCATTTTCTTAGATGCCCTTTTGCCATTAGATGTGACAGTCAGGAGCTGAGTTTCATGTAGACAATAACCAGAGATTCGTGGCATGTGCCATGCACCATTTTTGATAGGTCATTGACTCATTAGTTCAGCTGTCTATATGATGTTGACAGGTGTCTGAGAACAATATAACGGATGAACTGAAGGACATTAAGACCTCGTCATCTGCTGAATCGGTTCTATCAACGCCTACAACGACCACCGTGACTTTGACCCCTACATCACGGAACTGTTTACCGCAGCAGGATGAAATGAATCAGTTGAAACGTGAAGCAGCGGATTCAACTCAGGGTTCCACTCAGTCAAATAATTCCACAGAAAGCCAGATGTAATGCTACTCACTGGTTTTTCTATAGATGTTAATTAAGATTTAATGACTTGACTCCACTCCTAGAATATCGACACTTGTAACTTGTCATGTAGCTGTCCTTTAGGGCCACTTAATTAAATTATGCTCGTATGATGGGTTTATAGCTGAATTAAGCATTTGATTCCTGTCCCTGACCCAGTTTATTGGAATCTGTTATGAGGCAGGATATTGTGGTGTACTCCTGTGTAATGTCTGCTAGCAGAAAGTCTGTCAAAATTTTAGTAATGTGCAACCTGGGCCCAATCTGAATGGTGCCCAAAAAGCCATTTGTGCATAAGTTACAGCCCTTAATGCATTATTGATTCCTAGAGTTCGGTCTCATGTAAGCAAGCACTTGTTTAGGGTTCATTGTCTGCTATTCTGATAATTGTTTCCGGCCAGTGTTGATTGCTGTCCAGATAGTTTGCATGGGGAAATAGATTTTTGGTGCAATGTTCTGGCAGCCCTCTCTCTATGCACTGGTCTGGTCTGAAGAAAGCTGGCACGTAGGGGAGTGTGGTTTGTTACCAGATTACAAATTGGCAGGATGCACCATTGATTGATGTCCTGTGCACTAGACACTGGTGTGGTAGAGGTCACAATTAGACACTGGTGTGGTAGAGTTGACAATTTGCCAATGTACAATTGCAAGTTTCAGACATTTGACTTGAGAGTGTAGACATCGGTGCTTGCTGACATTTTTCATTTGCAAATATTGCCAGTAGGCTGTCACTAGGATATATGTTTATGAACTGCCGTACTGTACATTTTATTACTTTCAAGCTGCTCAAAGGTGGCTATGTAAGATGTCAATTTGTCAAGCATAAAGAAATTATTAATAGATTATCGTGGATTTAAATGTTGCATATTTATGACCACTTGGTCGATATACAACATTAAGACCATACCTAGCTATTAGTTTAGGTGATGTGGAATTTTATTGTTAATGTTTGCAATCAATGTACTTACATGTGGTAATAGGTTGCCAAGTTAATAGGTTGCCAAGTTGTGTGTTGTCATGTCAGCGACATATCCTTCAGCTACAAGGGTTGCATTGTTTGTACTATATTAAATTCTTATCTAGATAAGAAAAAGTGCTTTAGATTAGCTGCTGGTTGCCATGGCATCAAGTGCTTCTGAATTGCTTTCTTGGTCTTGATAGAGCAGAGGTCAATAGCCTGTCTTGATTGCTTCTTTTGATCTCAATTCGAGTTCAAACCTAATGAAGTGGTACTTATAATTATCTATGGCTGGCTGAAAATCAAGCAGAAATTTCTAAATGATCATTAAGTTTGATTCCTGGCACTGATGAAAATGAAACTAGGCCAACCATCCGTAATTGGAAGTTACTAACCACAGACTAACCCCGTCTTTCAAAATTGTATTTGTGCACTGTTCTATATTCTAGAATTCCTAGGTCGTACAGTACGTAATATCATTAGGCCAAAAAAAAAAATGTTGTGTTTCCGGTAACAGAGCCAAAAAAAATTGGGTAGGTAGGTCGGAAAATATTTTTATTTTGTAAAATATTTTTATGCAGTGAAAAAGTATACCCCACTAGTCTTTTTTGCACGCTGAAACAAAGTACGTGTTCTAAGCAAGTATAAACTGCCTATTTCCCCGACTGTCTGCACCTAAAACTGCTCTAGAAACAGTCCTATTAATTTCATTTTGTTGACGTCTCTTATGTTATGTCAGTACAAATGTTAAAAAAATATTTTTTTTTGAAAAAGTTTAAAAAAAGTTTGAAAAAAACTTTTTTTTTTGAAAATTTTTTTTTTAATAAAAATATTTTACAAAAATATTTGGGTCGCGGCCGTAAAAATGGGTCGGTCGGGTTACCGGAAACACAACAATTTTTTTTTACGCCTTAACAAATGCTATGGATTCCCTGTTTCAAAGGTCACTCTGGTTTCAAAGAACATTTTGGTGAAACTATGGAATCCACAGCTGGACAATTCTCGCATAAACTAGACTGACAATTGCACATGTATGTTATACTGAGTCAGACAGTTCAAGAAAATTGATCCAGGAGATTGATATGATATACAGGAGAGAACACAGTGTTCATTTTGAGTGAGTTTACTGTGGTGTCCTGTTTCCTTGAAAATTGGATCATATTATGTATTGTTACAAACTTGTTATTAATTATAGCACCTATTGATTGTTGCATGTAATTAATTATGGTACCTGTTGATTGTTGCACACGTGTAGACTGCGCATTGAGCATCTCGAAGTGGAACTGCACAGACAGCAGCTGAAGGTGAAGCTGTACGAGTCGATGCTCAGGAAGCACAGGCAAGACATGAAAGCTCTCCAACTGTCTATGCAGGCAAGTTTCATTTCAATGTCATATCTGTTTTCTAACTGAAAAATTCTGAACAGTTTATCACTCAGAATTTCAGGGCTGTTTTTAAGCAATTTTTAGAATGCGCAACCCCTTCTTTCCTTTCACATCGTCCATGGTAAATTACTTCCAATCGGAGGACAATGACCTTTATTATTTTTTTAACTGTACAGAATTGCTTCTAATTTACTGCACAAATCCATTTGGAATTGCACATTTTATGTGCAACTGCACGTTAAAAAAAGCCCTGCAGAATTTAATCGAACTGGGTTGGCTTAATCTAAAGTCATAATGTTGACAGGAATTTTCTTGTGAAGTGCATGTAATTTTAACAGTCGAATAGATTGTGAAATTGCCAATTCTGTGTGAGTAAATAGCAGAAAGGAAGGCGCAGGTGACAATGGCTCTAGTCTACATGAATTTGAGTACTTCTGTATTATTAACTGTATGAGACGCTATATAATTGCTCGGAATCAATGAATGCCTGCTATGATAGCGTGGGTCTTCCAATGCGCTGCTTGAGTTTCTTCATTATCTTTGTTCTAAAATTAAACAATGATACCCTATGAAGTACCCTAATCGTCAGCAATTGCCATGGATTCCATAATAGATGCTTACTGCAATCTGTGCATATTTTTAGCACATGTTTTGTGGAGTTATAAACTCAGTTGATCACCCACCCAACCCCCCACCCTCATCAGATACAATTAATGTGCACTGTGCAGCTTGTTGTAATTATATACCCTCTTCTCTTCAAAGATTGTTAATTTTCATGTGCTGTTCAGAATGTTCATTCATTCATTTTCGAGAATTTATATAGCGTCTCTTCAAGAAACCTACTCAGATGCGCTCCCAGCTATTCAGAATGTTATTATTGTCATTATATGCCCTCTCCCCTTTACGTGTTGTGCATCAAAGATTATAATTAATTTTCTTGTGCTATTCAGAATTTTATTATTGTTTGCAATTTAAATCCAGCTGGAAGTTTTCAATTTGTAGGCAGCTGTTTTTTGTAAATGAATCAAGGTGAGAATAATTTGTGAATTTCATGGATGAAGGGAGGCTTTGGTCAGTGTGAGTCCGCTTTCAATGTGTTTTATCACTGCCAGAGGACTTCTGCACAACTGATATACAGTCAAACTTGTGTATCGTGAACAACAAGCTATACTAAATGTTTGCTAATAAATTTTACATGTTGAAACCTTAATGAGGAGCATATGACAAATGTTGGGAACTATTTCTGCTGTTTCTTAGCCTGGCTTTTGAATGGGATAGGCTGGATTTGTTTTATTACCTTCAGAACCGGAATTCTGTTTTTTTTTACATTACTTGACTTTGGTGAGAAAGAGGATATAATTATTGAAAATAATGATTACTTAAATACAGACGATGAAAATTGGAAACCACATATTTATCTCTACAGGACTCAGTTTATTTCTTTTACAAAATATAGGAGTGGCTAATAGGCCTTATGCTAAGAATTTCAGAATGGGAAAGATGCTTATTGGTTGTAGTCTCAGCTAGTCTGAATAAAAATGCTGATCAGTAAGATGCAGTTGTTTAGGGATAGCATGAAATTACATGCAGGTTTGACTGTAGTAATTAGTCCTCTGTTCCCTTTTATCTTGACTACATGACGTTTGAGATTGAATCATGGTTTTGGAGTTATAGGTATCCAGGTGGTGGCAACAAATTTTTTAAGGCTTCTGGTGATTGGAAGATTTTTTATACTTTCTGCTTTGACTCTTGAAACTATATTATTGTCCTTCATTGACAAGAGATTTTGTTTTGATGCTATATATATATATAATTATTATTATCTATCTTTTTTAATATCTGCTGTAATTACTCTGCCAACTCGAGTTGAAAAATCAGTGTAAGTGCTTTATTCTGAAGTTACTTTTTTATATTATTGAAAAATAGAAATATTTGTTCAGTTTTGTAAGCACTTTTAAAAGGTCATAATTATTGTGTACTTTGTGAAGTTCAGATACATGCATTATCCATGCACTTGTGATGTTCTAAATGGGCTTCATGATTTGTTGATTGTGTGTCCATTTCCGTTTTGTATAGTTTATCCGGTAATTGTCATACTATTCCGTATCTGGGGTTTCTTGGGTTGAAATGGATCACAGCAGATGAAATGGGTTCTAGCTTTTGGGTAGCGAATGGACTGTGGAGACCCTTGATGTCATAGAAAATATGCAAATGGATGACATGTCTGTATTTATAAGCCAAAGAGATCATTTTGGTGGGTGGTGGAGAGATTGCTGTAAAGCTTGATGTTGTTGTTGTTATCAGTTGTCACACAATTATCGTCTGTTGTCGTGGTGCACAGAAACTATGCTGGTGTTGTTGCTGCTGCACTGATATCCGTTAATTTCTTAACCCTCTACCGACCAAGTGTATAGCATTATTGAATTTTCCATACCATATATTATATATTATTATTATATAACTATTCTGCACAGGTCGGTAAAGAGTTAATTCTGCTTTTATATGAGGTTTTTTCACTTTGAATAGTTCGTGTGAAAATTCAATAAATATGCTGTTTATACCATGATACATTTTATGAAGTCACTAAATTCTAGCCTGTGCTTGTACTATTTAGCATTCACTATATGTATTGCATTGCAGTTACAATGGTTGCTTGCTGTTTTAAATTTAAATAGCCATGGGGAAGACAGTAGGTGTAGGTTTACTTCCTGGCCTGAGGTCATTTGCTTTTTTATTTCTGAATTTCATTATGAGTTATGACTACATTATAAATTTAAATAATTTTGCAACTTAAGTTTGTGGAACCTCCTTCCCTTCTTTGACTCGTTGTCTGGTTAGCCATATCATTGTATTCAGCACATATTGTATTCAACATATACCATTGTATTCAACACATATCATTCTATTCAAAACATATGGATTGTATTCAGCACATATCATTCTATTCAACACATATCATTGTATTCAACACATATCATTGTATTCAACACATATCATTATATTCAACACATATCATTGTATTCAACACATACCATTGTATTCAACATATCGTTAGTCTGAATATCAGCTGCAGGAAACCCAAGTATACCCGCATGCAGATTTGCACTAAAGTCTAACGAATGTAATACCAATACCGGATATTCCCAGCGGCCATTTCTAGGCAACACATATAAGCGAGAAGAGCAAGCAGCCGACAGCATGGGATGATACCAGCATGCGGTTGGTCTTATGTCAACATTGACTCATCATCAGTACCTGGGAGGAGGAGGAAGGAAGAGGAGGCTGAGGAGGAGGAGGCTGATTGACCTAATTTTTCTTATTGATGAGCACTACTGAACCTCCCTCCCTCCATCTGACCTTTTCATGGTGTATCAGGTTATTAATTTTCAGCTGTGAGATACATAAATTTAGTTGTGGCCAGGATGGATGTCCTAAGCAGTAGAACACGTGTTATTAGTTCACCTGCTTTAATAGGATGGCTCTTTCACAATCAAATAACTGCATAAAAATCAAAGGATTATAATGTAATTTTGCCTTTGCAAATATTTACCTACACTTATTAATTTTTCCCACCTGATATACATGTATGCAGGTCCATGGCAAGACACTTTGAAGTATTAGCTTCATTCCATGATAGATTGATGACTTGTCGAGTACCTGTTTAGTATGGATTCAAGTACCCAGGCTATATTTTACGTGATATGTGAATTTGTGAAACCACGCTAGCATTTGGCTATGCCCTGGCAACGGGCCAACTCTAGTACATGCAATGCCTTATACTTGTAGGATTTATACGAAAGCTTTATGATGGGGTTTTTGTGGTTGGTGTCAAAATGGACTCTGATAATTTTGATGCCTCTGAATGTGAAACTAAAGATGACTTTGGTGAACTTTGAAGTTGAAAGGAGTAATGGTTACTATGTTTGTTCCAGGTGTTCCTGTTATGCTAGAACTGCACATCAATATAACTTGAATGTTGTCCATTTAGGATTCTAAAGGATTATAGCAGCTGTACTGTTACTCGTGTTGGCTATGGATATAAAAAGCTCTTTGTATTGCAGTTGTTTGGGGATATAATTTTGTATATCCTTGTGTGTGGTTAATTTGTCACTGCTTGCGTGTGTGTTGCGGCTGGTTGAGTGAGCTTATTAATCCTGAATGTTGAATGAATCAGCAACTAATTGCCTAAATAGTAAATTCGTCTTGAAATACATTGAGTTAATTACTGTGTTGGGAAACCTCAAGCAAGTCCTTCAATTACAATTACTCAGTTGGTCATTAGATATAAATGGTGTTTAATAAATGCCCAATAATTATTGATAATAATTAAATAAAAAATTATTGTTGATGTGTTAAATGACTTTAGGATCAGAAGGACGCTTATGAGGAACAAATTAACGCACTACAGAAGCAGCTGTTACGATTCCAAGAACAAAAGGTATTTGTCATGTCGCTGTAAGGGTGTGTATACCAGTAACTGCCATTGCTAGATTGACATAGCTTTCATAGCACAACATGCGAGTGATTTTATATTGCACAGCAGGAAGTTGCTTGTTGGTATTATGTTTGGTCTATTAACCCTTTAATGCCGAGATGGTAGTAATGGTATGGAAATTCCTATACCCTCGGGCATTAAAGGGTTAAGGAAAAATTAAGTGATAGAATGGTTTTGGGAAGGCCACAACAGGCGGCTTCATAAGAAGGATTGCAGTAGACAGTTTTGTGTTGCAACTGATACTGATACTTTATTCTTTCTCGTATTTTGTGTTTATGACTATTTGACTGATTTTGACATAGCTGGTGGTTTGCCAAAGTTGTGCTAATCACTCAGAGAGTTAGGCGTTAAAAAAAATTGTTGTGTTTCCGGTAACCCGACCGACCCATTTTTACGGCCGCGACTCAAATATTTTTGTAAAAAAATTTTATTTAAAAAAATATTTTCTTCGAAAAAAAAATTTAATTTTTTTTACAAAATATTTTTTTAACATTTTTATTGACATAACATAAGAGACGTCAACAAAATGAAATTAATAGGACTGTTTCTAGAGCAGTTTTAAGTGCAGAAAGTTGGGAAATAGGCAGTTTATACTTGCTTAGAACACGTACTTTGTTTCAGCGTGCAAAAAAGACTAGTGGGGTATACTTTTTCGGATAGTCACTGCATAAAAATATTTTACCAAAATAAAAAAATTTTCCGACCTACCTACCCAATTTTTTTTAGCTATGTTACCGGAAACACAACATTTTTTTTAGGCCTTACTCAAAATTTAGTGGTACCTGCTAAGCTATAGATATCGCTTATTTGTGGAATTAGAGTGATCTGCATTTACGAACTCTTGATATATGTTCTTTATGTAAGAAGCTGGCTACCGTATATATGACGTTTTGATTTGATAAATTAGCATAATTACTTTCCCTTTGTATTTTCACTTTTATTATCAGTGTGTCCTGTTCTGAAGTTTTATACTAATGACACTCATGCTCTCCTTAATGATAGGTTTCTCTTTTCTTACTGATTTTGCGCTAGTACTAGTTTTGTTGTGTAACTGTTGAGCAGATGGACCCTGCAACTGAGACTTGGACAGTTTCTGATGCTTCGCAGCCAGCAGCTGGCCAGAGCGTTGGAGCCACCCCTTCAGAGAACAAAGTCCATGCAGAGATTTTGGTGTCGGGTGATGCTGACGTATCACTAGAGCATCGCTTGGCCAGGCTTCAACAGGAGATCAGCAGCGAAGAAGAGGCGTTGTGTTCGCTGAGGGAGGATCTGGCCACCAAAGATCACCACTTGAGGACACTCAGGATGACCCTAAAAGAGGTATTGTCCGGTTATCATGCTCTATCTAACATGAATCTAGTCGTTTTTTCCTGCAAATATTTCTCTATATTTAATGCTGGTTTTGAATTATTTAGTCTGCCAGGATGTTTCAAAACATTCCACACACATTTGCCAATCTGAGCATAAAAATTCTACTTTGTTAGAGTCATGTCTTTAAGTTTTCTTTGTTCTGAAATTGTGGAACGTGAACACAATTTGTTTTGACTGAAGCAGTATGTGATTAATCATGCAATGTGTCACTTTACATCAAAGTTGTGCTGTGTGTGCCATGTGAAAATAAGAATGTGATGTGGAGGGATGTTGCTCATAGGGAAAGATTTTCCACTTGGTGTAGTGCCATTACTCTGAGCCGTTTGCTCACATCAACCAAGCCTAACGCTGACCAATCATGATAACAATGGCCAATCAAGTATGAACTGTGTATCTTATGCAAACACACTCATATGTAGGGATGCATACAATGATTGTCTTCCGTGCCTTAGACATGCATGTCATGTGTAGTATACGTATGCAGACATAAAATATTATACCAGACATATCAGTTGTGGTTCACCAATGTTGAAACCTTTCACTTCACTTACAACTGCAGGAGCTGGCCTTTAAGAACATATAAACTATACCTAGTAAGTGGACACTTTCTAATTTGACTGAGTTTTAACTGAAAGTTTCAACTGTGGCTTAATTAATTTAATTTTCATTTGAAGCTGTCCAGCTGCAACTGTGAACTTCTTGAGAAGAACTTGGAGCTCGAAGGTCTTCTACATCGAAGACGAATTCATTCGGCAGGTTCACTCAGAGTGGATGCGGTTGAGAATCGACTTCTAAAGGAGATTGCCAGCTGTGTTTCGGAGCTGAATTCAATAGCCACGGCTCTGATGGCTTTAGCCAGCGGACGCGATCCTCTGCCAGCCTTTCTACTTCATGGTTGTGATGATGGTAAGCTGAACTACATCGGTAGCTATATGCAATCTGAATTCACTGCTGCTCAGCGAGTTGTAAATGTTATCTTGTGGCCAAAGCAGTTTTATAGCTTCATAAAAACCAACTTCAGTACAATGATGTGAATGTTTAAGTGTCGTGTTACCCATAAGTTGTCTACTGAATGTTAATGTAGAATCATAATGATGTTACATTATGTGAGAAAGTACCCCAACAGTTGATCAGTTGATGATGGAACGCTAAAATTAAGATGTGGTCTGTTAATGATCTAAAAATGCAATGAAAAAATTGTAAATGATTCAGCAAATCAGTTTCTTTGATTTTGTCGATTAATTCGATATTAGTATGTTTTATTTACTTGTAGTTCTTGCTATGATTACAGAGACGGTCAACTGGAATCTGAGTTGCATATGAATGTTTGCCTGGAGGGCAAATAAGATGGAGTTATGAATGAGCCTAGAGTCAACATTTTTCTTAACTAGTAATTTTAATGGTAATGGCAATTTGACAGAATGAGTCTTTGGGGTATAGCATCATAGTATAAGACAGACTTAGCAGATGAAAAATTAATTATCCCACCATTGCCCCAGGCCTTGTCTCAATTGACTTTTACTTAGTTATATTCTGTTTGAGTGGAGATGTAATGAACCATGGTATAATTTTTTTTGTTTTTTTGTTCTGTGATCAGGTTTTGGTCATATCAACGCTGCTACTGGAAATGGCGCAGATACTGTGACGTCAAAACTTGACAGAGCTTCCGACCTGCAAAAACAGATTGGCGAACTTCGGGAACTGGTCATGCAGCGAATTCTTACAAACCATTACAAAGTTGTGTCTGAGTATAATACACCATTGAAGTCAACTTCTTAGCCTGGCTGATAATACTCTTGGAACTGCTGCTGATTATTGTTCTAATTGTTGGTGTGTGTAAAAGAAAAAGGACTTTCTGTCACTGGCTTCATTTTCTTCTGAGTGAATCAGTTGAGTATTATTGTCTCCATTTTTAGCACTTCTGCATCGAAAGCGTTTATATTATTCAACTGACTTGAGAGTTGGATGGTGCGATACGGGTTTTGGTTTTTGATGTCTGTAGTCTAACAATATTTTCAACAGTACAATTGGTGGACTTAGTTGAATTTTACGACGAACATTTTGTAAGTATGGCATTAGTTGCATTTATAAATTCCATACGGTGTCACACTTTTGTTATTTGAATCCGAGTCAGTAAGCAGCATTTTTTTAATAAGCCGTCGAAGTATTGAAAAGACGATTACATGACAGAACAACGAAATACGCAGCTCTTCTTGCACAGTATTATTTAATTTGCACGATTCGTCGTATAGTGTTGTTGCACATCATGACTGACTTTGAAACTGCTAAGGTGAAAACTATAAAGTGATTTATGCAGGTATTTGTTTACTGTGCGCTGGTAAATTGTGATGGTATATCAAGTTTTGCAGTCTTCGGAAGATCAGCTTTGTTACAACATAGTTTCACGATGCAGTGAAATGCTGTCTTGTCACGAATAAGAAGAAGATAGACTAACTGTTTGTTAGACTTTTTGGTGTGGACTGTGGAGCTTACCCATCATTGTGGTTATGGTCATTGTTACAGTGGTTTCAGTCACAAACTGTTACATAAATTTCATGTGCATTTGAGATCTTTTAACCCTTTAATGCCGGAGGGTATAGGATTTCCCAAATCATTTACTACCATCTCGGCATTAAAGGGTTAAAAGCGTTATTTTACATAATGTGTAAACTGCAGAAGATAGCACTTCTCTTACTTAGTCGTAGTTTGATGCGTTGAGCTGACTGGCCCGGTGAAAACATGTAGTCTGTCTGTTTTGGCTTTTAACACGTTGGACGCGAGGGACGTGTATACACGTCCCCCATTGAGTCATTTAACACAGCAAATAAGCAGTCAACGTGTTAACGATGTCAGATTATGTAGTGCCAACTTTTAAAGTTTCTTTTCTAAGGTTGACGTTTGTTGTCATTATAACTAGGATTATTGTGTAATGTGACACTGGAGTATAGTTCCTGTTACTGTCCTTGTCTAAGAGTTCTAGAGTTCACTTGGTGCTGAAATGTGTTGCAGTCATATGCTGTGTAGTCATAATGTTTTGTGTAGCATCTTATCGATGCAATGCATAATAGTGCAGAGATGGATGGTGCAAGTTGTGTGATGTGTCTGCAAATTGTAGAATTGTACGTACATGTATGTTGTACAAAGACACTTAGCATAGTACTTGTGTGTGCAGTGTACACTGCACAGAGACACTTAGCAATGTTAGCATAGCACTTTTTGTGTACCTTTGCACCCAGGAGTTTCTTACTGATCTACACAAGTGCAATTTTAAACCAGTTTTACAGCTATTTGTGGTGCAGTGATGTACTGCGTAACCAGTTTATTCAAGGCAGCACAAACGGAAGTTGCAATGCGGTGTATGTTATGTTTGAAACCTACTTCCATTGCGCTCAATGGAGTTGTATATTGAGGTGAGGTATTTACCAGCTGGAAGTTTGCATTTGTCAGCCATAGGTTATGTGTTCATTCTTCTTCTTCGTTGGTGCTGTAAATTTTTTATGTCTGACAGAATTTGGCAGGTGCTGTTATTGCTCTTAATATCGCTATTCGCTTGGTTAAACAGTAGCTCAGTCCCCTCCATGTTGTCTTGTTTCTTTATAATTGAGCAGATACAGCTTTAGTATGAACTGCAGTTCCTCAAGGCCTATCCTGCTGTTTAGTTTAGTATGTGAGGCGCCCTTGTAACGGCATGGCATGGCTGTGTTACGGCGCCATAGAAATTGTCATTGTTATTATTATTATTATTGCAGTGCAACAATTATTGATTGGTTTGCGTGTGTTTGTTTGTTCGTTAGTTTGCTGTGGCTGACTTACGTAGATTTTGCTGTAGCTGAAGCAAGGCATTTGTTAAGATGTTACCTTACATTACACCATGTGGTGTATTCGTTTATTTATATGCGTTCAGTGCAGTGTCGATAGTATTGCTTTCCATGACTGATATGAGTCTAGTCTATGAATTCAAAAGTTGTGTAATTAAATTGATTTTCTGTGTGGACCGTTGCAGGCAATATTGGCAGATCATCACGAGAACCACAGTTGTGTACCAGGGTCGAAAGTTATGGGCCTAGTGTATGTACACTAGGTCGCAAACGCTGTCCATGGACATTGTTAATCTCCGAAGATGTCTTACTCTAGTAAGGGAGTCACGAGCAGTCGTATTTATTGGAATATCTATTCTTTGGTGAAAAGACGTGGTTATACAAATGAGGTTATCGCGCATGCGCATAGCATACTATATTTATATGCATGGACTCCGACGATAAGTAAGCAAGTAAATAGACGATCGCAAAGCAGAACGATTCATATTTAATATAGCCTAAATAGAAAATTATGAGGCTTGACAAGAGAAAATAATGATGTGAGTGAAAGTTAGTTGCAAATGTATAGGATGAAAATTACATAGCGAGAAAGTGAACAGAATTTGAATAGAACGGAGGGCTAAAATCTGATGAAACCGTAACGGGTTTCAGCTAGTGGTCGTCGAATTAAAGTTCCTAAAGGAGCTATTTCTTGTTGGTTTCTCGAACTGTCCACTTTAACGCGTTTGATTTATTGTGGAGTTTAATATGCAAGCTGTCGCTAGAACAAACTAATTACACAGATAAAAGGGCCGTAACGCTAGACGGGCCGCTGGTCACGTTAGGTAAGCGACCCACATATTGGTATTCATACGATGCAGCGGCGCTTCGTTTGCAATTTCCTAGGGTATTTAGCCAAATTTTAATATTTTGTGACGGCGAAACTAAAAGCCAATTTTATGTTCGCCGTCGACGAAGGATACGAGTTCATTGCAGACGTTTTAAACACGTTTTGACATGTAAAGTGTGGTCGAATGCAGCGAGTTTCGAGTCAAAAACAGACGCCATCTTAGGGAGTAGTGATTTACACGTACCCCAAAATCGGAGTAGCCTTACTCGCAGAGTATAGGTTTAAGCGTCATCCATGACTACCATTTTAAATCGTTAAACGGGATTATACCATATTTGTGCTTGGAGTACGACATACACTAGGCCCATAACTTTCGACCCTGATGTTTACTATTGTTAACCTTACCGCCTTAGTTCAAACCCAGTAGATGATGACCTCTTTGTACAGTAAGAGCTCGCTTTACCCTGTGCTGTTGTGCCTGTTTGTTCTGTTGATATTTCTATTTCACACCTATACACCTACAATTTTTTGTGTTTAGTACTTCTTTTGTTCGATTGAAAAATGCTTCTGCTGTGCTTGTATATAGCCTGGTGCTGAAAAGCTGTGACTGTTTTTTTGCTGTGATATTACAGAAATACACATGAAGCATTGCATGTGTATAATAAATTTAATGTCAGATAGTCTTTTGTGTAACTTTTCACATTTTATAGTTGCAATTTTGAAATGTGTTATTTTGTAGCATTTTCTGTTTAATTCATTTTGAATTAATACATGTTGAAAATAAATTCATAGCTATTTTCGTTTATCAGATCGTATGATTTGAAATGGCTTAGTTAATTCGTAGAAGTCATATCATTTTGGTGGTAAATTATTTTTAAGTTTACTGTCTCAGTATATATGGTAATTTGAATGTCTGAAAGTAATATATTCAAACAATTGTGCATTTTTACTATACATTTAGGAACAGGACATTTTGTAACAGGATTCAAGTTACCTCCATATTAGAGGTGGTAAATAAGTTGTCCTATTTCAAAAAGTACAAGAGACCCTGGTTAACACTTTAATTCTGAGAGTGTACTGAAAGCAAGTGGAAAACGATGATGCTCATCTTAAAAGTGTTGAACAGACTTAGGTAATTCTCGAGTTATGTTTTGGCATTCATTCATTCTGTTGTTCACTCATTCATTCAGAATAACAGCTGAACAGTGCTACTCAAGAATTATACTCAGTTAGCTGCACTGTTGTTTTTTAATGATAGAATTGATGATAAAAGTACTCTATGTAAAATTTGATGAATTTTTATATCTTTTCCATTATCAGGTATTTCTGTTTGGGTATAGTAGGCAACCAATTCGGTCTTATGGGTACATGGCAGAATGACAATTTTGACTTGCATAATATTTTAGCTTTGTATCTTCGATTCAGTTAAACTTCCATTTTAGTATCAGATTCTGCACGTAAGCATGACAACATACAATGCCAAAACTTAGCGTAGAATGCTTAGCAGAGAATGGGCACTCAGGCAGTCATTGCGAATGCAAGTCAAGATGTGTAAATAATGCACGACAGCTCAGTATTTCATAACGTAACGATGCGTGCCAAATATTCTGTGTGAAATACCTCTACATGTAGTTCTAGTTGTAGTTGTGACATTGAACGTGTGGAAGCCTGATGCTTACTTGTTCTTTTGTGTGAAAACATTGATTGTGGATTCAAGCTGATATAATTTGGCATTTCTGCTGTTTGTGTTTAGCGATTTAAAAGTGAATAATGAAATACTGTTAAATAAATAATTAACTATGTATTGTTATCTGTTTCCCTGTCTCAGTCTCTGATGTCTGAAGAGTTTTAAGAGAGTTATTAAAAAAGCTACTGATATCGCTAAATTATTGTAACTTGAACTTCTTCAGTTACCACACATTTCTGGCCTCACGCAGAAATACTTAAATATAGCATCATTTACCCATTATTACTGGTATATTAAGGTTACCATACTTGAATTATCAATCTAGTCAGTTTAATTTTGATTGAATTACGAATTTAATGTGCTGAAATTGAAATGACGACTGCTGTAGTCATGATTACTATTGAAGAGTATAATTGTACGATTTCTGTTTCACTGCTGACCTCTAGTGAAGTTTGCTGCAGACAAAAACACGGCTGATGCAAACAAATATTCCTCAGATCCATGTTTAAAAGGTGTCTGTGAGAAATCGTTGAAAGTTGGAAGGCAAAACTGTACACATTAGTGACATTACAGACACCTGTTGAGATCTGTACTATTATGACGACATCTTCTTGAGCTACAACACTTTTCTTACGTCACTATATATGTAGACCTGGAGTGTTACGCTTTTAGAATAATGGCAAATAGGCCTATATCGTATATGTATTTTATGACGACTCCTATTTGTTCTACAAACACTATTATTAGTACTGTATTGTCCATTCTGGTGTCAGGTGAGAATCCAGGGAAGTCAATCCCAGCATGACTGAATGGTGATAGGCTATATAATTACGGTTTGGTGATGATGTTGATCGCGTGGTGGCGCAGAAGTAAATCAGGATAATAATAATTATTCTAGCTTGAAGCGTTCGGTTTTCAGTCGCGAGTGGAAAACAATTCAAAACATCAGAGGAGAGAGAGAGAGAGAAAGCAGACGACAGATGAAATTAACAGGCGAGATAATTAGGCCTATAAATAATAGGAGGATGAAAAGGCATAGAGAAATAATTAGGCAACTGTTCAGATTAATTATTGTACAAATATAATATGTGTGGGCCTATAATATTTGAAATATTGGGTCTAGGAGCCTATAGGCCTACACGTGTGTTAGAACAGACATGGTTGTTTTGTCCTGTGTGTCACAGTGTGTGTGTGTATGTGTGTGTGTTGTGTAGGTGCGTGAGAGTGTGTGTGTGTGTGTGTGTGTGTGTGTGTGTGTGTGTGTGTGTGTGTGCGTGTGTGTGTGTTAATGAACCCAGATGAACCCATTATGCAGAAGAGAAGAGATCCGTCAACAGAAGATATTTTTGCTCGAAAGAATTGGGACAGAAGAGTACAGTAGGCCTATTATACAAACTGATGTCAATAATAATATTATAATAGGCACGCCTGGCCTAAGAAACCGAAAGAGCGAACGAGGCACGAGGCACGGTGGCTGGAGCGGTCGGCCTGTAAGGCTGAGACTATAGGCTGTGGTTCCCCCGTCCGAGTCTCTCCGAGGCAGTCACTGCTATAGGGACCTTGAGCAAGTCCTTCACTCGCCATTACTCTGCAATACAATTGCAGTTGCGCCGTCGAGGCGCGGGCACTGGGCACTTCTGAGCTTTGTAAAAAAAAGGGCGATATCAAATTGCAGCTGTATTGTATTGTATAACCCCCCCCTGTACGGTGTGCCTTCTGTAATAATATGTGGGTACATTGAGTATCTAGTCTAGGCCTATAAAATGATACGGGAACGCACATAAGCTTTTCCCAGATTCCATCATGAGTCATACAATTGTAATAATTGTAAACACAAAACTTCTGAAGCGCATAGCACCAGCTTGTTAGCGAGCGCTGCATCAAGTCTGGTGGGTTGTCAAATATATCAAAACCATTGCCAGAGACAAGTAGAGAGGAGAAGAAGAGACAGAGGTGCTTCCATTCAGATCGTTTCCTTGTTTCCTATTCTCATCTTACAGACTCAGAATATACATTGTAACATTATACATGGCTTATACTTCTTCCGCTGCGTAAATCACATTATGCAAAGTGCAGCCAATACGACAACGACTACGAAGACGACGACGACGACGATTTTAGAATGCAGTAGATGGCATTACGACGATGACGACGACAACGACGACCAATATATGGCCCGATACACTGTGCATCGCCTGCATCGCTTGCAGGCGTCATCAAGCCAGCCACCAGTCGGGCAGACAGACAGCCGTGCGTGCAACGGTGCAAGCGGGGCGCGGCGGCATTGCGAGGGAAAATAATGGCGCGAAGGAGGAAGACGTGTAGGAGGGAGAGGAGCGGGCGGCGGGGGATGATGATGAGGACTTGCAAGAGCGTCATTTCAGACCGGTTCCAACCGGTTTCGTTCGCGTATTTAGTGCGGCCGTGCAGACGATCCCGTCTATCAGTCGGTCGGCTAGATTGGGTGCGTGAGCCGTTGGTTGCTGTACGTCTTATCATCAAGCAGCTTCGGCCTCCACGGCTGCTGCTTTGGGTAGATCGGGCGTTGCACTGGGGGGCTGGCTGCTGCTGCTGCGACTTTGTAGGAACTGCGTGATGGCCTTGTTATGGGTCGTGTGTGGATGAGCGTGTGTGATAAGACCAGCTGAGAAGCCCTTGGATTTTGTATTGGTGAACATATCGTTACACATAATATTTATTAGACCTGTGTGATAGGTCGACAACGCTCTGGTATTAGCCTACCCATCTCGTTCTGTTTAAGAAATAAGTTAAATTAATTCGGATTCGGAAGACTCGTTGAAAGGGCGTGTCAGTTGAAGGTAAGACTGTTGAACTACAGAATTCGATTGTCTTTTTAAAAGGTAATTACATGGGAGACGGAAGAAAATGCACCCAGCAGCCTATGCCTGGAAATTCATGGTAGCCTACTAAGCAGGTCTATACTGTAATCACCCAAGATTTGTTGACGAAGAACAAAGACAGTGTCAATGAGACCAGCTTATGCTGGGCCGGCGAGACCCCAGAGGTAGGTAAGGAATGCCCAAGGCCCGGTGGCTTTTAGAGGCTAGGTAGTTATAGAAAAGCTTATGATTTATTCCTTTTTAACTATAATATTGCAGAGAAATGTAACTTAATCCGTTTAAACTTCAAACTAACAACTTAATATAATTTTATTTCATATCAAAAATATGTAGGCTAATTGTAAGTCGTGCCTACACCTTTATCACTTCAATATGTAATTTTTGCCATAAGATTGTCATGGGGGCCCATGACTGCTCTGTCTAGGGCCCAGAATTTCTCATGTCATCCCTGAGATATATCATAATGCACCCGCGGTTAATCAGAATAAGACCTCACAAGACAATAGGCCTCCAATCTGTTGTGGTCCTATCGTAATCGAAAGCTCAAGAGTTTCCTCGGAGCCAAAACAAGCGAATTCGCGGGAACCATTTGAGTCACGTGCGCGATTAGTCAAAACATGATCGATATGTGAAGGATGAAATCTCGGTTCCGGGAAGTTCCAGATATCAAGAATTCAAGATGCAATGCAGCAATGGGTCAAACAGACAGGCGTCTGTCTCCATGGCAACTAATACAACAAATGATTGCAATACATTGTGTGATGACATCATGACTGGCCTATTCACCCTTCAACTGAGTCGCGCGCGTCTCTGACGTCATCTGCGTCTGTCGTAGGAACTGTCTCTTGGGTTGACCGTGCGACCAGCATGTTCTTGTGACTTTGTGAGGCTAAAGCGCACCGGCTAGTGCATCGTGGGGGGGGGGGGTGGTATGAGTCAGCGATTAAGTGGGGAAGGGTATTGTGTTCATTGTTCACCCACTCGTATATCACTCATATCGAACCACCACATTAAATTTTCTTATGGTGGGGTACTCGAGAAAGATTTGTTGAAAAACAACTGGGGTCAGACTAAGATATCAAGGAGTTTAGATGTGCAGATAATGTGTAGCTATGTAATAGGCCTAGGGCCTAAAGAAAGGCTGTGGATATGAATCCACCCGGGGTGTTATACTTGCACGTGCAGCTGCTGTTGTCGTTAGTGTTTGCATGTGAGTGCGTGTGTGGGTGCGTGAGTGTGCATCTGTGTGTGCGTGAGTGTGCATCTGTGTGTGCGTGAGTGTGCATCTGTGTGTGTGTGTGTGTGCGTGCGCGAGCGCGTGTGTGTATATGCGTGTGTGTTTGTGTGCGTGTGCGTTTGTGTGTGCCTTTCCACAATTTCACGGTGTATGCATATTGATTGATCCGATGACATGGGTCATAGATAGACCTTCGCTCTGTTGGCAGACTGACCTCCTGGATGTATTGACCTGAATGCGGATTGGCTTTGGAGTGGCATCAGTTGATGCCTTGTCATTGTGCACTGGCGCTATAGAAGTCACAAATTAATAGTAATAACTAATAACAATAAAATAGTAGCAGTAGTAGTAATAATAATAATACTAATACTATTTTTATTAATAGTAATAATAATAATATTCTAACCAGTTATATCAGAAAGGATGCCGAAGGACAGGATAAGAGTCCTTCAAGAACAGGTGTAGCATAATGGAAGATGGGAAAAATAGACAGGAAAGAGCAAATAGTAAAAATTAATAGTGTCGCAGTGAGTCAACAATATCTCCTTTACCTCTGACATTTATTACCTAGTCAGGTGATTTAATTAATCATCTGATAGGTACAAATTGATGGTGTACCGAATAAGTACGAAGCACATCACCATTTGGCTGTGATGCACAAAACAATGTGCTATGATGCAATAATCAGCCTAGTTGACCTATACATACATAATAAATAGTTTTGCGCCATATGTCACGTGGACAGTAGGTCATAATAATTTATGTAGTGCAGAAGTTATTTATACATGTACGTCGATTGATGTACGTGTAGACCTAGGTCTAAATATCGGGCTGTTATCTATTGATGCCTTATGATTATGAAATTAAAGCATGACAAGTAGGCCTATGCTCAAGACGTCAGAAGATGTATTAAACGTGGAAGGCAACGAAGACACTTGCCTATACACACCTGACTGCACACATGAGACTACTGGGAGGTGTCCCAAGGTCAAAGAGCAGATGCAACCAGACCAAAGCAATGACGGGTCACGACCGAACAGCCATCAAATTGAAATGGTAGTAATTACGGAGCTTTGAGCGACTGAAGGGCTGAGCTATTATCCCCAGACAGGGATTGATTAAAGTGGGACTCGACGGTCTAATTATTTTTAGATCTGAAGGCCGTCCTGCCACTTATTATACCGTGTAGGCCAGGAGAGCCTGGAAATGTAAGGGCGTCCAGACACTTATCCTTTTTACACTTTCAACACGTTGATAGATAAACACTAGGCCTACATTCCATGAACTTTGGAAACCTCTAATAATTGTTTATGCCTGCCTTAGCCTCACACAATGAGCAGTAGGCCTATTAGGCCCTATTTGGACATCCAACAGTGGCCCACCACAAATTTTTATAACTGCACAACCCTTCACTCTGTTTCCACCCCACCCCCTGATAAATTATTTGAAACCGGAAGTGAATTAACACTTTTGAACTATTTTTTTAAAACTGCACAATAATTGTTTTCGTAGCTGCACGAATTCATTCAGAACTGCTGCCAGCACTTGTTGTGTAGAACTGCACATTTAAAAAAGGCCTTGGCTCGCCACACATAGAATGGTTGCCAAATGCCAAGTTTGAATTGATGGATTACTCTTTAGGCCTACGTATGTGTGTGTGTGTGTGTGTGTGTGTGTGTGTGTGCATATGTGTGTTTGCATGTGCGTGTGTGCGCGCGCGTGTGTGTCTAGGACTCTTGGCTGAATGATTAAGAGCCTCTGGCATGGCCATGCATGACTTGGAGCCTTAAGTAAACAGTGAAAGGCAACGTTGACAAGAAGCCTATTGTTTTGACATTTAACTATTCCGAGGTAGTTTATAATTATCAGCTGTTGCTTTTTTTAGGTTTCCCGTATTGAAGTAGGGTCTGCAATGTAAACAGTATTACGTGTGCACAATGAGGGCACATAATATTATTGCCTAGAGCTATTGTACTTCATTAGAAGTAGCTTAGAGAAACTGCAATAAATTTCTAGATGCATGAAGGTCCTGTGGCCTATATTTAATGTGTATCAAAGCAGGTTGATTGATCCAGCCTAGTGATTACACATACAGATCTTTATGTGTGCACGTAATATATGGCCTAGATTATAGGCTATTTATACATGTATACATATTATATATAATTGTATATTTATTTGTGAGAGGCAGGGGCAAAGAAAGAGATAAAGAGACAGAGGATACAATACATAGCCTAGACATGGAGAGGCACAAAATTCAGAGAGCTACACACACACATACACACACGCACAAGTCATAGTCACTAGGCGATGTAGGCTACATAACGTCGTTCAAATCAACCTGTATTGCCTACTATATGATTATGTGCATGCATTTGAACTTGTAGGGTAAGCGGGGCTGATAGAGCATCACTGCTCACTGCATCGCGACAGAGACACACAGACGGACAGACAGGCAGACGCACAGGAGAATGACTGTAACGTACACAGGTCGTGTGGCAAACGCTCGCCTGTGCGCCTTCTCCTGCCTTCTCTTCCACTGGAAAGGAAGCATCTACAAGCTGATGTACAAGGAGATGGCCATCTTCTGTACCCTCTACGCCGCCATCAGCTCCATCTATCGTCTGGCTCTCGACACAGAGCAGAAGAGGTAAGTAGGGTGTACGTCCACCGCGGCATTGTGAAGGGGGGGGGGGGATTATGGTACCCAAGAGTGAAAGAAGGCTGCTGCTGCTGCTACAGGCTGGCTTAAAAAGTTGCATGCAGTGGAGGATGTTAGTCTATACGGTGATGGTGATGGATGGTGGGTGGCCGAAGGTGAAATGGTGGCATAGAGTTGTGTTTATGGTGACACAACGGTGTATAATGGTAGAATTATTGTGGATTGTAAAACTAATGTGCATTAGGGGTGCATTATATATATATATTGTGTGTATAATACATTGTGTATATATATTGTATATATAGTGTACATATATAGTGCACATATATATATATTTGTATATATGCAATGCAGGGCCTATACAATATATATACACAATATATCGGCATGCGTATTGCAGAATTTCTAAGGAAAATAGGCCTAGATCATGATTCATGAAAATGCTGCCAGGGCAAATCACCTAAGTGTGTTTCCGATTAAAATTATTATTGCAGATGATTAATTTTCACGAATCGCGTTTTGCTCAATCTGGATGATTCGAACAGAGAGGATGCCTATTATTATAGGCACTAGATTCTCAAGGTCACAGCAATAGGCCTATACAGGCCTACATACACATTCGTAAAAGGATTCACCGCCACCGAACATGACTACTTTTGTGTTCCGGTGATAATAAATAATTATGTACTGATTATAACATATAATAAATTATATTTGTATATATGCAATGCAGGGCCTATACAATATTATATACACAATATATATATACACACACTATATATATATATATACATATACACACACATTATATATGTGCGCTATATATCTACAATATATATATACAATGTATTATATGCACTACATATATACACACAATATAATGTATATAATGTATATTTATGATCATATCGACAACGTCCCGCTGACTTCAGCCGTCGGCGTGTGACGTGTGTACAACAATCTCGTTAACTGACGCATTATGTCAATTTTCGTTCCTTCCGTCCACCGTCCATGTTGCATACACTGCTGTATAAATTGTATATAAATTGTATATACTATACACAGCCTGCATAATCTATAATATAGGGGACCGGTGAACACCGTTTGTTGCCTAACAACTGAACATTATGCATGTAGATTGGTCTGATTGGGCTTACAACAGCGTTGGCTGTTTGAAAACAGAAGTCTATCAATATAATATAATAGACCTGTGGATTTTTACTTGCAGGAGGTATTGGGTAAGGGGAATATGCCCAGGGCTGCTGAGAGTGGTAAGGGGTGAGGAGGGGGAAATGCCCAGGGCCTGGCGACTTTTAGATGCCCATAAGGGTAGGTAGCCTAGTCAGGGGCGGAAACCTGGTCCGAACTTTGGGGGGGACGGACGAGCGGCTGAAGGACGATCGCCGAAGCGCGAAGCGCCGAGTTGGAGGGGTGAAGGAAGGCTGTTTTTTAATGTTCACATCTAATTGTAGCATTTTAGTAGTCATCAAAAAAAATGATCCATTTTTTCAGTCCTGACAGAAGTTGTTCAAACTGTAATTTGTTATTGACCACGATCCGAGTGCAGATTGTATTAGACACCTCTTTTAAATCTTATATCAGGAATTTATATAATGATGGAATGTGCCAAATTTCACACAATTGTTTTGCAAAAAACAATCGAAGCATTTAACATAGACACCCCTTTAACGTATTCAATCAACGATATATATTTAAAAAACATGCTATGTACTGAATACTACTCAAATTCATGACTAAATTCTTTGCGTTAATTTTTTATATGCAAATTATGTTTAATAGAAAGACTGGAGAGGAAACACTGATAGAACTGAAAACCTACTCGTGTATATATTAATATACCTGCTATCAGAGCATTTCAAAGGAAGTTTCAGAACTGTATGACTCTTTCTCAATCTTTCGATATTCCCTAGTAAATAACTGCCAATCAAATGACAATGGATTTTAAAAACTATTTTTAGCTGCGGTAATGCCATTTTACAACTGTCTGAAAGTCTAAAGTTGCGCATGTGCTCCCTGATCACGAGACCTGGCTTGTGACTTGTGATCTGTGAATTATTACCAATGATTTTCGGGTGTCTAAGAACATTATTTTGATTCTTGTACTATCAACGATTTTCGGGTGTCTAAGAACAACATTCTTGATTTAGGTATTAATGACGATTTTCGGGTGTCTAAGGACAACACTTTTGAATTAAGTATTATCAACGATTTTCTGGATGCTAAGGACATCATTTTGATTCCAGTATTATCAACGATTTTCGGGTGTCTAAGGACATTACTTTGATTCTCGTACTATCAACGATTTTCGGGTGTCGAAGAACAACACTTTTGATTTAAGTATTATCAACGATTTTTGGGTGTCTAAGAACATCATTTTTGATTGAAGTATTATCAACGATTTTCAGGTGTCTAAGGACATCATATTGATTCCAGTATTGTCAACGATTTTCAGGTGTCTAAGGGATCATTTTTGGTTTTAGTATTATCAACGATTTTTGAGTGTATAAGGACATCATTTTGATTCCAGAATTATTGAGGATTTTCGGGTGTGTAAGGATATAATTATTTTGATTCCAGTATTAGCAACGATTTTCGGGTGTGTAAAATTGTAAAAACATCATTTTGATTTTGGTTTTATCAAAGATTTCCAGTGTGTAAGGACATCAATTTGATTAATGTATTATCAACGATTTTCGGGTGTGTAAAGACATCAATTTAATTCCAGTATAATCAGTTTGCTTACCACAGTCTCTATGCCAAGTCCTCCTCGACCTTCTCTTCCATCTGCACGTGTAACTGGTTACTCACACTCGCATAATCTGCAGATTCAACGATGTGATTCGTTGTTTGGAAGTGGATTTATCACCAGAATTCTATAAAATTAACTTGTTTGACGATAATAGTTTAGATTAGTAATTATTCAACTTGCAAATTAATGCGTACGTTTTTATTGCCTATTTCAACTTCGATATATTATAATGATGTTATATGTCCCATTGTTCTTTTTCAAGAGGAATAATATACAAATTACTTACTTACTAACTTATTTACTTTCCATATTATTTTCGATGTTGAACATGACGCTGTTTCGAGCCCGAAGGGAAGATGAAAGAAATGTAGCCGAAGCCCGATATAAATTATATTGTTGTGAGTTTGTGACGTTGGGTGTTGGCAAGTCTTTTGTAATAATTGGTAACAAGTTAAAAGAGGTGTCTTATCTGTACAGAATAATGTTCGCAAACTATCCAACATGGGACTTAATAACTTTTGGTTAGGGCCTGGATTGTCCTGGAATTCATATGACTATTAAAATTTACTTCATCTGCAAAAAAAAATTTCTTTAGTTCTCTACTGAAGATTGTATACATGCATGTCCAAAAGGCTTGAACATTGGGGGGGACAAATGCATGGGCCGTCCCCCCCAACGTCTTCATTGGGGGGGACCGTCCCCCCTGTCCCCCCTAGGTTTCCGCCAGTGAGCCTAGTTATTATATAGAAAAGTTTATATGATTTATGCTTTTTAAATATAATATTGCAGAGTATTAACTGCAATCCGTATAAACTTCAAATTTAGAACTGAATAAAAAATTTATATAATGACTTTTTACTATTTTCAGCGGCAAACAATAACTTCTACAGGCTAACTGCGCACATCCATTTAGAACTGCACATTTTTGCGCAGAACTGCACGATTATAAAAGTCCTGCAGGCTTGGCCTATTACTGTCTACAGATAATCTTTAGGCCTAGTTCTTTACTGTTTTCTCGTTCTTTTTCCTTCTCAAAAGTTCTCGACTTTTTCTGATCTAGTTTCCGTTATCTGATAGCTTATAAATTTTTCACGCTTTAGTTTTCCAGTTGTCTACTCCTCCCTCAGGACCTATTCCAATTTCCAAAAGCTGGGCTATTATATATCCGCACGCGTTTTTATCCTAGAATATCTTCGGCTAAAAATCACAGTTGAAGTGACAAGTCAAATGGGAAATGACTCCTATATCAAACTGTGCATGTCTGATTCAAGCCCTAGATATAATCGATTATTAATGGCTCTTGACTGCGTGTTTGCATAGAAATTTCATGTGCTTATTCTTAACCACAAGATTTCGTTCAGCGTCAACCAAAAACCTCAAACGGATAATTATTATCTAGGACTCTAAGGAGTCGATCAACAAGTGAACGATCAAAATATTTATTCTACCTGACCTTTCCTTGTGTTTTTTGGTGCAGCGAAAAAACGCCATTATCATATAATAAGCCAGAAAGGTCCTTCAGCCTACACCTTCAATCATTCATACACTTGTTGACACAGTGTAGGCTAACCTTCACCATTTATCCAGCAGATAAACAGTTACAGTGCGATTATATATATATATATATATATATTTGTATGTATTATGTATATATATATATATAAGTAAAAAGTATATAATTATTATATAATCTACATTACATGTGTTATTATATATATTATAGGCCAATATATATTATAGCCTATCATAGGCTATAGGCCTAATTATGTGCAAACATATATTTAAAGAAACATGTCTGTATGTGTATATGCATTGTATATATATGTATATACACTGTGTCCGGAAAAAAAGGGACCCATTTTGTAAATATGAAAATAAATAGTAAATATTAATCGATTTTCACAATTCAAAGACCGTTTTTATCCTAACATATTTCTCTAACAATTGTGAAAATATAAAAGTTCCAGTCCAAATAATGACGTCATTATGACGTCATTTGCACAAAAAGTCAAATTTAAGAGATAAATGCACAAAATCATCCAAAGTTTCAATATTTTTATGATGTAATTTATCAATAATAAATGTAAGTTTAATTTAATTTTATATCTGTACCGGTATTAATTTATGATCAAAGTGTACACCTTTGGCCTCAACGTAAGCTTCAAAACGGTGGCGCTAATAGCCAACAGCAGCATCGATAACCAGCGTATCAAAATCCTCCCCAGCAGGCATTAACAATTCGCTCTCAAGGAGTTCTTCAATGTCTCTTGTCCTTGCCTTGTAGCATACACCTTCTCCTCCATCAGTCTCCAAATCTTATTATCAGCGGAATTTAAGCGGGCGGTCGTTTAGCGGCCAAAAATTAAGAGGAATGAAATCCGAGTCTCATTAGTCAACAGTTCAACATATTGACGAACTCAGTGAGCTGAAGCACCATTTTGTTGAAATGTGTAGGCTATTGTTCCGAATATTCCCGGATGTCAGACATGACTTTTTTTTATAAAACAGACAATCCTTTTAATAAGCTGCATTTATTTTCACTCCTGGTTCTATTAAATGGATTTCCATTTTACCAAGAACCAATATACCAACCGAAACCATGCATGAATGGCCGGCTAAATGCATTTTGATGCAACTGACGTCATTATGACGTCATTATTGTGACTGGAACTTTTATATTTTCACCAATGTTAGACAAATATGTCAGGATTAAAATGGTGTTTAAATTGTAAAAATCGATGAATATTTACTATTTATTTTCATATTTACAAAATGGGTCCCTTTTTTTCCGGACACAGTGTATATATTATAGGCTAATATACATATATATATAATTGCGTATTGTTCCGTGTGTAGGCCTGCACTTGTCTTACTTTTGAACTGATTTCTTTCCAAACATTTTGTAGGACGTTTGAGAAGATCGCTCTTTACTGTGAGACGTTCATCAATCTCATTCCTCTGTCGTTCGTTCTCGGCTTCTACATCGCAATCGTCGTCACCAGATGGTGGAACCAGTACATATCCATTCCATGGCCCGACAGGTATTATTAATTAACCCACAAGATCATTCATTCAGTGCAAAGATCCTAATTAACCTCAGTGCTAAAAGTGTAAATAAAGAAGTGCCTGGATGCCCCTTACCTACCTTTCCAAAAGTAGTGCCAAGACGCCCCTTACATTTTCAGGTGTGCTGGCCAAATAAGTGGCAGGACGGCGTAGAGATTTGAAAATAAGTGCCAGGACGCCGTCCATGACCGTCCTGCTACACTTTAAACCCTGGTTAACCCAGATATTAGTCATACTTTGATAAACAGCACACCTAATAATATTTGCGATGTTCTACCAACATCTCGAAATTGACAGGTCGGCGCACTACTATTGAGTTATGAATATGGTGAATCGGAGTGGGACAGTGATGTTGGTGGGCCACTCGATCATCCCTCATGTCAGATACAGTATTCGCTGACATTTGTTGTTTATGATGTAGGCTACAGCAGTCAACTGACTGGTGTACAAGTGCACGTAATATTTCTTTCGAAGTCAACTTATCCTTTGTGTGGGTCTATATTTAGAATCTAGGTCCTTTAAGTCACTCGTATATAGGACCTAAAAACAAAACAAGTTACAAAAGCAAAGACAGTTTAACATGTACCGTAATACGGGTAATTATTAAAAAGTAAAACGTCAGCTCAAATGGAGAGTCCTAGAAGGGCCTAAGCTCCCGCTGTCAGTAAGGGTCACCCTAGCCTAAACAGCGAATGAAATAGTGAAAAGATCAGCATATAACTGAAAGCTTAAGGTTTAGCCTAAATACACAGATAAAAGATTTTACAGAAGAAAGCTTAACAAGTTAACTAATGTGCACACGAGGCAGACTTAGGCTAACTAACCTGTGAAAAGAAATAATTACTCAACGGCAACAAATCTACAAATCTATGACAACAAACAAAATAGGAAAATAATTCAGTATCGTATGTCAACATGTAACTGAAACTTTTCATCAGTGTTTAGTTGGTGCAGAAAGTTTGTTGTGTTTAGCATTGAACTCTTTTGGTCTAATGAGTGACCTTTTCGGCTTTTTTCATAACAATTTCGTCTGATGTTGGCTTCTTGCATGTGTAGAGAATGCATCATCTACAAAATGATGAAACAGCTGGTCTTTGCTTCAGAGGTTTCTAGGAAATTGGTTGCTATAGCGACCTTGCTATCGCAGCAATACTAATAATCTGGAATAATGTTTTATCTTTACGTGATCCTGTCTAACAACTTCCAAACGACTCACTACCTAATTAACAACTAACTTACAACTATACCAGTATACCTAACAGCTAACTACCTAATTAACAACTACCTATAACAGCTTACTGCCTAATGAACAACTGGCTTGCAACTACCTAACAGCTTGCTGCCTAATTAACAACTACCTATAACAGCAACAGCTTATTGCCTAATGAACAACTGGCTTGCAACTATACCTAACAGCTTACTGCCTAATTAACAGCTGGCTTACAACTACATAACAGCTTACTACCTAATTAGCAAGTAGATTAAACAGCTAACTGGCTTACAACTGCCTAACAGCTAACCAATTAATTAGCAATCGGCTTACAGCTACCTAACAGCTGACTACCTTATTACCAACTGGCTTACAACTACCTAACAGCTAATTATCTAAATCACAACCAACTTATTAATGATGGTATTATCTACAGGGTGATGGTATACGTTAGCACGATGATCGAGGGTACAGACGAACAAGGAAGGTTAATCCGAAGAACTCTCATGCGATATTTGGCGCTGGGAAGCCTCATCGTTTTCCAAGCAACGAGCGTCCGAGTCAAGAAACGGTTTCCAACATTCGACCATCTTATCGAAGCAGGTAGGCTGTCATGTCTTAGCATATTGTAGCGAAATTCGCCTGTGCACCCGCAGGTAGTCCCCCCTTCCCCTCCTTCGCCGCCGCGATCTTGCTATCGGTTAATTGGCTTCGTTGGCGGTCGATTCGCGCCGTCGTTGGCACGTGTGCTTGCGCGGATCTTTGCGCGGAAAGTCCTCGGACGGACCTCTGGCGTCGGTTCCCTCTCAGTGCGCATGCGCGGATCTTTGCGCGGGAAGACCCCGGACATCTGACGTCGGTTCCACCTTAGTGCGGATGCGCGGATCTTTGCGCGGGAAGACCCCGGACCGGACCTCTGACTTCGGTTCCCCTTAGTGCGCATGCGCGGATCTTTGCGCGGGAAGACCCCGGACCTCGGACCGGACCTCTGACGTCATAGACCCCTGTCCGGTCCTCTGACGTAGCGGTCCCCTCCCCTTCCCTTGCACCTAGTGATCCCGGACATGACAGTCCCCTCCCCTCCTCCCTCGCTTCCAGCCCCCGGTCCGGACCTTTGACGTCATAGCCCCCCTGTCCGGACCCCTGTCCCCTCGGTCTTGTATAAATAGAAGTGCTGCCTGCACGCATGAGCTCAGTCCGTTCTTCCGAGTCAGTAAGCGTGTCGTCAGCAGTCATCGAGAGTTCGTCTGCCGTCGCCAGTGGGAGCAGTCGTCGCTGAGAGTCGGTCGTCGGTGCTCGCCTTTGCCGCCGCCGCAGTACGTCGCTGCCGCTGCCGTGTAGTGTCCGTGTTCGACGCAGTGGGGCGCCCTCGTAGTCAGCCATTGCTGTGGGAGTTGCCGAGAGGTGCATGACCGTCCGCTGCTGGGGTTCGATAGTTCGCGGTGTATCACGTGCATGCCTGCTTCTGACGTGTGGAGTCGTGTGTTACAATATATCGTCTGAAAATACCTGCTGTCTTCGTGTTGATTCGTACGGACGTCGCGACTGGGGAAACACTGCTAAGCCCTTCGATAGACGACGGAGGCCGGACTTGCGCCATCTTTGTGCGACACGCAAGCCTTACCACCTGGTGGGAGAGTTAGGCATCCGCTCTTCCCACCCGCCGGCTGAGATTCCGTTACACTGGTACCAGAAGTGGGGTACGCAGTTGCTTCATCCAGTCGACGATTAGACGAGTCTACCGAGGATGATGCTGGGAAACGACGAGGCCACGATTGAGTATTCGATGCCGATGCCTTACGAGATCCGCACGCCTGCCGATGTCTCTACGCCTGCGACGAGAGGAGCGACGATGCGGAAGCAGCCGAGCCGTGGCCGACTGATAGAAATCAGCTCTGACGATGGTGAGGAACTGGTGGAGACGAGTCCCCGCGTGAAGAAGGAGACAACGGACTCGTCGATGGAGTTGCTGGAGAACGTCGGAAGTCTGCTGCGGAACCGACCGACGCCGATGAAGCCGGGTCGATTCGACGGGACTGGGTCCCTGGAGTCCTTTCTTGTACAGTTCGAGGTGTGCGCTCGTCACAATCGATGGACAGACTCGGACCGAGTGGATCATCTACGCTGCGCGTTGGAGAAGGCGGCGACACAACTTCTCTGGGATTTCGGCGCGCAGACCGACGTGAGCTACGACCAACTTGTGCATCGTCTCCGACAGAGATACGGGACGGACGGACAAGCAGAGACTTTCCGTGCACAGTTGTATTACCGACGTCAAGGAGCCGGAGAAAGTTTGAGTGATCTGCTGCACGAGATCCGCCGACTCGTGGTACTGGCCTATCCCGTCCCTTCGAACGAGACGACGCAGATCATCGCGAGAGACTCGTTCCTGGAAGCTCTTCGAGACAGGGAGCTTTCGTTGAAAGTCAGGGAACGTGAGCCGAAGACTCTGGATGAGGCTTACCGGACCGCGCTACGTTTAGAGGCCTATCAACGAGCCTCTGAGAACGACGATCGCAGGAGACCGTCGAACCATGTTCGTGGAACACAGGAAGTTGACCCGAGCGACCAGCTCCAGTCGACCCTGGACCGCTTCTTGTCGACGCAACGCGAAGACCAGCGCCGTTGGCAACGCGAAATGGAGAGGAAGATGGACGATCAGTTCCAGGATCTGCGCAACCAGTCTACAATCGACAATGGACCGAGACCCGACCAGCGTCTTGGGGACCGCCGATCTGGAGATCGTCAGCCGGAGACTACGAGGAGGACCGTGACTTGCTATGGGTGCAACCGCACTGGTCACGTGATCCGAGACTGCCGTCAGCGACGCCGCTTCCGAGACCCGCCGAACGACGAGGAAACAGCGGAACATGACGCTACCGCGCCATCGTCGTCCGTGTTGGTGAACCACACGACTCGTCCGAAGCTGCCCGACCGTGCCAGCAGCAACGCCGTCTACGTTCGTGGAGTGATCAACGAGCGACCGCAGATGTGCCTCATCGACACAGGATCTGAAGTAAGCCTGGTTCCGTCTTCAGCTGTTGAGGGGTTAGAGCTTCGATCTTGTACTCGCTTTTTGATGGCTGCTAATGGCACTGATATTAATGTCCTGGGTGAGGTCCGGTTGCCTATTAGATTTCGGGATGGTTTTGAGGTCCATACTGTCTTGTTAGTGTCCGACCAGATTTCTGAACCAATGTTGGGAATGGATTTCCTTAGAGAGCAGCGTTGTCGCTTGAGTTTTGGTAACGGGGCTTTGTTTATTGGTCGTAAACGTATCCCTTTGGTCAGAGGGAATGGATCAACGTGGTGCCGGCGTGTTATTGTCGCCGAGAAATTCGAGAGGTTGCCCCAACTAGAACAGTATGAACGTTCGAGGAGCGATATTTTGGGTCCACCCTCCGCTGAGTTGGATTCTGCTTCATGCCCACGATTCCCGCCTAACACAAGGACTGCTGCTCGTTTGGTTGTTGACGATGAAAACGTCACTCGTTCAGCTGACGAAGCTGATGCCATGGGAACGACGGTAGCAGCTGCCGCTGCTGTGAGCAACGTCGTCAGCTTCCCTGTAGGTCCTGCATGTACGACGGCAGCAGCTGCCACTGCTGTGAGCAACGTCGTAGGTCCTGCTTGTACGACGGCCGCTACCTGCGCGCATCGAGCACCCGTTGCCAAGACGACCGATGACAATATGGTCGACGTCGACGTAGCGTCTCACGTCGGTCGAGCTTCAAACATGGAGGACGCGCATCGCTTGGTAACGGAACAGCTACGGGTCTCTGCTGAACGCCGAAAGCATGCGTATGACCTGCGCATCCGGCCGAGGAAGTTCTCTCCAGGTGACCGGGTGTGGTATTACACCCCTCGACGTTTTCAGGGTCGCAGTCCGAAATGTTCGCGAATGTACACGGGTCCATTTCACGTGATAGAACAATGTGGCGACGTCAACTACAGACTACAAAAGTCAAGGCATTCACGGTCTTTAGTCGCTCATGTGGACAAACTGCGTCCGTGCTTGGACGAATGTCTGGACGAGGAACACGACACTGCCACTCGTGTGCCTAACGAGTCCACCGCCGCAGATGCTTCGTCGCCTGTGACTGCGAACTACCAGGATGGCCGACCTAAGCGAATGGTCCGTCGTCCGGTCCGTTACGAATAGACGTTTAAACTATGAAGTGAGAATTAGACTCTGAGACTTTTTGGTGGAACGTGGACACTGGAACGTTGAGACTTTCTCTGAATAATGGACATTCTTGTTCGCTTAAGTTTAGCATCGGTTAATTATATGTGTTCAATATGTGTGGCTCGTTGGCCCGTTCTTTGCTTCGAAGTTAAAACATGTTATATGATTCGTTTCGTTAGCCTGTTGGCTATGTTATGTGTTAGACTATGTAGCTTATTGTTGTGGCCCGTTGGCTGCGTTCTATGAATAGACTTGTATGGATCTGTAAGAGACTCTGAACATTTTAGAGACAGTCGTTGCTTCCGAGTTGGATTTCGGTGTTGTTTGACTGTTGCGACTTGCAGTCGTTTAAAGGCAGGAATGTTGCCATTGGCCCGTTGGCCTGTTATTGTTTAATGCGGACAGTCACGGGAGGGTCTTTGTTTCCGGGAGGTCCCGTGGGTCCTGACCCCTCGAAGTAGGGACATTTCGAATCGTGGTGGGAGGAGGATGTAGCGAAATTCGCCTGTGCACCCGCAGGTAGTCCCCCCTTCCCCCTCCTTCGCCGCCGCGATCTTGCTATCGGTTAATTGGCTTCGTTGGCGGTCGATTCGCGCCGTCGTTGGCACGTGTGCTTGCGCGGATCTTTGCGCGGAAAGTCCTCGGACGGACTTCTGGCGTCGGTTCCCTCTCAGTGCGCATGCGCGGATCTTTGCGCGGGAAGACCCCGGACATCTGACGTCGGTTCCACCTTAGTGCGCATGCGCGGATCTTTGCGCGGGAAGACCCCGGACCGGACCTCTGACTTCGGTTCCCCTTAGTGCGCATGCGCGGATCTTTGCGCGGGAAGACCCCGGACCTCGGACCGGACCTCTGACGTCATAGACCCCTGTCCGGTCCTCTGACGTAGCGGTCCCCTCCCCTTCCCTTGCACCTAGTGATCCCGGACATGACAATCCCCTCCCCTCCTCCCTCGCTTCCAGCCCCCGGTCCGGACCTCTGACGTCATAGCCCCCTGTCCGGACCCCTGTCCCCTCGGTCTTGTATAAATAGAAGTGCTGCCTGCACGCATGAGCTCAGTCCGTTCTTCCGAGTCAGTAAGCGTGTCGTCAGCAGTCATCGAGAGTTCGTCTGCCGTCGCCAGTGGGAGCAGTCGTCGCTGAGAGTCGGTCGTCGGTGCTCGCCTTTGCCGCCGCCGCAGTACGTCGCTGCCGCTGCCGTGTAGTGTCCGTGTTCGACGCAGTGGGGCGCCCCCGTAGTCAGCCATTGCTGTGGGAGTTGCCGAGAGGTGCATGACCGTCCGCTGCTGGGGTTCGATAGTTCGCGGTGTATCACGTGCATGCCTGCTTCTGACGTGTGGAGTCGTGTGTTACAATATATCGTCTGAAAATACCTGCTGTCTTCGTGTTGATTCGTACGGACGTCGCGACTGGGGAAACACTGCTAAGCCCTTCGATAGACGACGGAGGCCGGACTTGCGCCATCTTTGTGCGACACGCAAGCCTTACCACCTGGTGGGAGAGTTAGGCATCCGCTCTTCCCACCCGCCGGCTGAGATTCCGTTACAATATTATGAATAAATTATGCTCAGTTTCATGTGGGGCAACATGGTGGTATATTAGTAACACATTTAAATCACTGATTGTGCATGTGATTCGTGTAATGACCTGAGGCAAGTTCTTTGTGAGCATGTAAGCCTTTAATTGTATACATTGTATACATGCTTATGTCAGGAAGCGAAGTAATTTGGTACAGATTCACGCTAGGAAGTACATGGCAAGTCTTACATTGCATTGGTTCCTGTCTAGGACCTTTGTGAGTTGTCCATTGCTGAGTAAAGAGTCGCACGAGGGAAATGAGCGTCTCCTCTACTTTCCACATGTATACAATATTATGGCAGCTCTACTTTAGCTGACTCTCAGGACATGGGATGAGTAGGCCTAACTTCCCCTTGCCCTGCTTTTTATATTTACTCTCTGCTCATTTTGAATCCGTTTCCTATGCACTTATTCTTCTTAGTAATCCTTTGTACCTGGCTACCTCTTCTTGGAACCACAGATTGCACCTTCTACAGAATGCACTGAAGTGTCATAAGCTAAAGCCTGTCAGTTTAGGTTGTTTATTTTATGATATGCTGCTTAGTGCAAGTGGTGAGTCAATAGCCTAAAAGCCTCATTATATTTAGCATTTACATTTTCTCCAGCATCATGACCTAGTTATTTTCGGTATTATTTTTGCTATAAGCTGTTAACACATTGACCGCCAGGTACGAGATAACTCGTAGTTAAACCAATCATTTAACATGGCGTGTAGGCGGACAATGTGTTAATAATGGTCTTATTCACAGAGCTCCTACAGCCTGTCGTCCAGTATACGTGGCCAGTTACCCTTCTGGCAAACATTTATTTTTTTGGTAGGGTTTGATAATTAAATATAATCTTTGCACCTCCATGGTGTTTGTTTGAGGCAACACAGCAATGATATGATGACCCTTCTCAAGTTAAAAAATTAAATAGATGAGGATTGTGCTTTCATTAATTTTCAGTTCCACATCGAATGCAATATTATTGCTGTCTACTTAATTAGGTAGTTTTCAGAAGAATATTATTCTCTCAGTGAAGGAAGTGGGCTCAGGAGCGGCGCCAGGAGGGTAGGGGGAACTAAGCCCCCCCCCCCCAAAAAAGGTCATCAGGACTTTTTGTACAGGGAAAATGAAATATTTTCATCTTAGCCCCCTCCCTCCCTAAAAAAGGTCATCAGAGTTTTGAAGGACAGGGAAAATGAAATATCTTGAAGAGATTTCGACCAACGAAACGACAAATGACTAAAAAAATAAATAAAAAAGGTCGTCATTTTTTTACTGGGAAAATGGAATATTTTCTTGAGATTCAGCCCAAATGACTAAAAAAAGTTGTCAGCAATTGTGGCGAATGAAAAACGAAAAATTTCTGGAAAAACTTCAGCCCCCAAAACTGAACTCCTGGCGCCGCCACTGTGTGGGCTGCTTGATGAGATTCTACAAGCGCTTGGCAATTGAGAGTGTAATATGAACATGTTCTAAAGCAAATGAAAGTCTGAAGCATGATGTTATGCGGAGATGATTCTGTGAATTTCCATAATTTTAGTACCATAAACAAAGCTCCGTCTATATCAAAGGAAACTTTTCCAGGTATTGCATCAAGAGCAGAAATCCAGGCGCTTGATGACGTCAGCACTCCGCACGGAAAATGGTGGATTCCTTTTGTGTGGTGCTGCAATCTGGTGAAAGATGCCCGGAAGCAGGGACGCATTGCAGACAACTACCTGCTCAAGAGCTTGATTGATGTAAGCTCATATCAAGCACAGTCATTGATTGATGTCTAGGTAAGCAAAAGACTATTTACTGAAAGCCCTACCGCTGAGCGATCTGTAATGGCCCACGGCTCAGTTATATATAATAGTGCTATATAAGTTGTCGTCGTTATCATCATCTAAAAGAAAAGTCGACCCATGTAAATTAAGACACATCAAAGTTTCACCTTGTCACCTTGTGCCATCGATTCTTGGAACCTTAGCGACCGCTGTGATAAACCTTCTCCATGTGTTACGATCTTCCGTCGCGTCTCTCAATTCCTCCAGTTTCATCTTTGTTCTCTCGTGTATTTCTTCCATCCACCTTCTTCTTGGGCGTCCTCTCTTCCTTTTTCCCTCTCCGCAGGCCAACATCATCTCCTTTTCCAAGCCGTTTGCTCGCATCACATGTCCAAAGAACGCCATTTTCTGCCTTGCCGCTCTCTGTTCCAATGACATATTCCCTCTTGATTGTCCGATCTCTTGTAATACGGATTCATTTGTTCTTTTTTCAATCCACGAAGTTCTTAATACCGGTACCTTCCTCCATATCCACATTTCGCAAGCATCGATTTTCCTTTCTAAGGCCTTTGTTTTTGTCCACGTTTCACATCCATACAGCACCACTGGGAATATCATTGCCTTTACAATTCTTGTCTTCGTCATTAGGCTCACGTGTTTATCCTTCCATATTTTCTCCAGCCCCTTCGCTGCCGTCTTTCCCAAAGCTATCCTTCGTCGTATCTCTCTGTCACATCCACCATCGCTTTCTATCATGGCTCCCAAGAAGCAGAAACTTGTCACCACCTCCAACTCCTCCCCGTCCACTTCAAAGCTTGTCCATTTCTCTGTTGTCATGATCTTGGTCTTCTTTAAGTTGAAAAACAATCCTGCTTTCTCACTTTCTGCTTGTAGTTTTCTGATGATAGCTTTTAAATCCTCTTTTTCCCCTGCCAGCAGTGTTGTGTCGTCTGCATATCTTAGGTTATTCAGTGTCCTACCCGCTATCCTCACTCCCGCATTTGTCTCCTCTAGGCCTGCTTTTCTCACTATCATTTCAGCGTATAGATTAAACAGGTATGGCGATAGTATGCATCCTTGTCGTACTCCTTTCTTTATTTGGAAACTTGTCGTTTCACCGTGTTCTGTCCTGACCACAGCCATCTGGTTCCCATATAAGTTCTTGAGGAGCTTTATGAGGTGTATTGGTATCCCCATATCGCGCAAAGTCTTCCACATCAGAGCATGATCGATGCAATCGAAGGCCTTGCTGTAATCTATAAAGCATATGTGTACCTGCTGTCCAAATTCTCTTTGCCTTTCCATTATCCACCTGAGGTTCGCTATGTGGTCTCTTGTTCCTCTCCGTCTCCTGAAACCTGCCTGATGCACCGGCAGTTCCCTCTCAATCGTGCTCTCCATTCTTTTATGTATAATTTTAAGTAGAATCTTACTTGCAAAGTTTACATCAGACCTAACAGCGATTCAGCTTACCGTGTTGTGAACTGATGAAACACAAATATGGTATTTGATTGAAATAGCAGATGCCTTTTGAGTATTAATACTACTGCAATTACTGTATTTTTCTTGGTATGTGCAACAAATAGGCCCAGTTCAGGTAGGGAAACTTGAAGCAGCATAATCGCCAAACCAATTATTCTTTACAATTATAGTATCACCATAGTTTCTAATCTTAGACGACCACCTAGAACATACATATTATGGCACGACTTTTTGACCTGATGAATGATAATGAGAATGTGTTTGATGACCTGGTAGTAAGTTACTTTTATTACTTAGCAGCAGTGGCGCAACTAGGGGGGTGCTGGGGGGTGCTTGAGCACCCCCCAGGCTAAAAAGGTGACCCACGCAATTTTTCCAAATCCGATGAGTTTTTTGGTGCGTGGGGGGGGGGGGGGTAGGGGTCATTCGGTCTTTAAGATTACACAATCAAGCAAGTTCCTTTGGAACTCGCTACTTCGCACCATCTGAGCACCCCCCAGAAAAAATTTCTGGTTGCGCCCCTGCTTAGCAGTAAATGTAAATGTTCACATTTCCATAGTGACTCTGTGACCTCAACCCTATTCACTTTGAGTGGTGGTGAGTTCCTTCACCGCAGATGCCCATATGATTGGGTGCCATGCCTTTTAAGGTTTCTCTGGTGGTCCAACATTAAAATCTCTTAAATATGCCATTAATCAGTACATGTATGCAAAACGGGCAGCCTCATGCTCAGAAGTGCATTGTATGAACACTCCAAGGAGCAAATCATATTCTGAGCAGTTTCCTTTGAACAAACAATTAATGCATTTGCAATTATGATTCAATTTATTTGCACAGTTGGACAAGTTTTTTGTTGTTGAAATTTTAGGAAATATCAGCCTACCGTGGAAGTCTTGGAATGCTATACTCATACGACTGGATAAGCGTCCCACTTGTTTACACACAGGTAATAAAACGTCACAGCTATGGGCATTTCCATCGTAAATGCATTCCTAAAGTCTTGTCGGGCAAGACTTGTAATTATTAATTAAAGTCTTATGATAGCCTACTATTTAAAAACATATCAATGCAATCATTAAATGATTTTTTCACATAATCTGGCACTTTGTTTAGCCTGTGAAAAGTGTAAGTCAGTTCGTGCATAATATCTTCAAAATAGGCCCTACTAATATTGGAGTCTTTCTACCAAAATATATTGTCTGAAAAGTTGCAAAATTCCCATAGCAGGCTATCATTCAAAATGTGAAGAAATGATGATAGCCTTGCTTTTATTTTCCATAAAAAATTTCTTTGTGAATTTTTAGTCTATGAGACGATTTGGTTATTTTCTCGTTCTGTAGGTGACCACGCTCGCCGTGTACACGTTTTTCCTTGGATGTGTATTTGGTCGTCAATATTTGGATCCGGAACAAAACTATCCAGGACACAACATTGACCTGTATATACCGTTCTTTACCCTCCTCCAGTTTTTCTTCTACATGGGCTGGCTGAAGGTAAAAACTGTTCCTGTTTGTTCACGATATTCTAATATACCTACAAACCCCTTTTTTGAACATTGCATTCAAGAATAGAATGAGAAGTTAGTCCTAGTTAGTCTACATGTATGTTCAGTTATCAAACTGTTTTTCAGATTAAGGATATTTGAGCATCTTGTTTGAGGTCTTTGATAACGAAAAGTGGGATGCTGTTACTCATGGAAACTGGTGGTCCTAGTTTTATGAGTGGGTACCTGATTTAATTAATCTCTTCTCTGTCCATGTCTTTAGTTTATTCTCATCATAATCGGCTTGTTACAATTTTAAATAGGTTGCCGAACAGCTCATCAATCCGTTCGGTGAAGATGATGATGACTTTGAGATGAACTGGATTATCGACAGAAATATGCAGGTATTGTGTTTGTAAATGCAAACCTGGTTAGCTTAAGCATTAGGATAGTTCATTATAAAATTTTAGACATGCAGCTTGAATTGCCAGCAAGATTACTATCATTATGACTAGCAATTGTTGACACATTCGAGAGTAAAACTAAAGTATCGGTATATGATTATGAGACAGCACTTTGTTAATTTATTATATCAAAATGTAAATGTTGATAACACTAATTTATTATAATAATGCAATGCTGACAAGGAAGATAATGAAAATGATGATTATAATAATATAAATAATAATAATATTAATAATACAAAATAATAGTAGTAGTAGTATCAGCAGCAGTAGTAGTGACAATTTATATAGTGTCAGTCATAGCTCTGCTGAATCAAAACAAGGTGCCATGCAGGCGTTCCAGGATTAATGACATTTATATGATAATATTGGAGATATGCGCATGGACTATAGTACCACGGACGAAACAGAAGTTTGACAGATGGTTTCTAGCCTGATTAGATGTAATATATGCATAATTATATTTTTATACAGTCTGCTTTCAGAGATTTCTATGTAACCTTTATCGCCAAGCACGCATCGGTAGATGAGGTAAATTCACAGTAATATGGTACACCAAAATATGGTTAGTGCACCAAGTCAGAGTCTGAGACTTGAGAAAGACAGTCGCTAATAATGACTTATTTTTTTGGTGGCTGCTGTAGAAGATTTCCTAACCTGTGTTTGCTTGTGTTGAAGGTATCGTTGCTGACAACAGACGATCTGTACGGGCAAATTCCTCCAATTGAGAAGGACCTTTATTACGGGGAACCACCCCCAGACTATCTACCGTACACGAAGTCGTCCATTAAGGCCATGTCTCAACCTCACATGGGATCCACAATTGATATCAGGTTTGACACCATATTGGCTCTTCTTGACTACCTTTGAATGATTATTAGGTACTGAGTTACTGACCAATGTTTACCAATGTCAATGTTACAACATAATAATACAATAACACTGAAATTTTACATCACCTTCCTTACAAAGCTCAGAAGTATTTTCTGACCATAACATGAAAAAACTTGTAATAGCCAAAATAATATATTCATAATGACTAGCTATTGATTGCTTGTTATATGTGATGCCTGTACACTGGAATGCGGATTGCAGCTGGTTCAATAAAGAACATACTTACTTACTTAATTACCTACAGACTTGTGACTAATGATGATAGAGATTAATGATTAATCAATGGCTGACTCATATCATCTGCACAGTGATGAAAGCTCAGTTGTATTTCAGTGTTAAAAAACTGTATTGTTGTCTATAGGCTAATTGTTCATCATGTTGAATAATCTTAAGAAATTATTAAAGAACATTTGAATCCAATTTTGCCAACAAATCTTTCAATCAATTGTGGCGTAAACTGAGTTTCACAAATCTTTCAATTTTAACAACTTACTACAGGGTGTCAGACGAAGGCATGAAAGTCCTCAGTCCTCTCGAGACAATTAAAGAGGGAGTCGCTCTTGGAAACACGACATACGCATCGTCCTACCTGAACACTCCGCGCCGAAACACGCCGCTCGCATCCCCGTATCTCGGGCACGGCCACAACCAGAACTTCATGAGCGGAATGCTCACTCCTGCCGAAATCCGGAGTCGAACGAGTCTGCACAGCTGCGAGAAGGACGCGGACGAGAGCAGTCTTCCAGGAACGGGTCATTCCATCGTGAACCGAGCGACGGAGAAGCTCGGGAAGTGGCTCACCGATCACAGCTCCCGCACAGATCTCAACCGCAGTTTTCACTCAACGTTTGTTGGCATCGTCTCGAGACAGACTTCGGTGAACGATGATCTTGATCGTATCTCTGATCCGCTCGGCAAAGATGGACAGATGATCGACTGCAAAGTTGGAAGTCTACCGTCGACGAATGGCGCGAAGCTGTCACCTGTGGCCGAGATCTGCTCCAGCAAGCTGCAGAGGGATAACGGAAGAGGAGGAGGAGCCCTAATTGAGCTGAATGACCATGTCACCATAGAGCTGGAGGGTGTGGAGATGGCATGCACAACTGGTGGACAATCCAGTGAAGTCTTGGCTAACAGCGACACTGACATTAGTCTTATTTCGACCGGCGAACCGTGTCCCGATGAAAGTGCTCGTCTGGACGACTTAGAGCGTGGAGGAGATTGTGTTCTTGATTTGGGCGATGCTGTCGCGACTGACTTTGGTCCAGCGCCGACGGTGGCCCAAGAACCTGAGGAGCGTAAAGACGTTGGTCTGGCCAACCTCGGGGATAAACTTGGACTGAAAAGTCGGGTGATTGTGACACAGGTACCAGAGGAGAGTTTGACGACATGGGATCACAGCACCACGCACAGCACTGCTGAACGACAAGAAACCAGCTCCAGCAAGGCACCGCTGCCACAGATAAGACTAGGGGACGGGAGACTAGCGAACGGGGAGACGATCCTTCCGAGTCATGCACCGCAGGGTCCAGCGGAAGGAGGCGGCAGTTCTTTCCAGGAGTTTCCATCCCTTGGCTGGATGCCTCATCACGGCACTGCATCGTCGACTCTCGAACATCTGGCGGTGGGTCTGTCCGCCGCTCACCTGCGCGACAGGCACTGCTCCGACAGCAGCGACGAGTACGAAATGCCCGAGTCGAACCAGTGCTCGGTGACGAGCATGACGCCTCTGCTCACGTCCGACATGTCAAAGAACTACCTTCACGAATTCAATGCAGCTGCAGTCGACAAGACAGTGGTCAGTGGCGGTCAAGTTCAGGTGACCAGTGTACTTTAGTAGTATCCCTGTCGTCACAATGGTCACTATATTGGTCACTATAGTCAATCGTGTGCTACCAGTAGACAACTAGATGCTGAATCGCTGTGCGTTCGTCGCTTTTTACTGATACGCGTTTTATCACGTTTTTGCATTACGCCAGTTTTCCGATTAGGAACTCGGCCATTCGGCCAATCGTTTGAAAACAAATTAGGTTTGCAGATGAGAGTTATTTGAGATTATTAGAAGCAGGGTTAATACTAATAAAGGTGATTGCCTAGTGATGTGGAAATGCTTCTTCTTCAGCTTTGGCATTTCCTTTATAAATGTGCATTGTGTGTCAAGGTGCCTTGATGTTGCTTGTGTACACGAAAGTTTCCCAGGTCATCTGTCTTCGACGGAAGCAAGGCCGTAGCTGGGGGGAGGTGTGTTGGGGGTTTTAACACCCCAGAAATGGAAATTGTAGAAAATAATATAACGCATTTACTAGCACATGATGTAAAAACAATGAAATAAAACCATGAAAACACCCCCCGAAATGAAAAAAAATAATAGAATACATTCACTTGCACACAACTTTTTGACAGGAAAAATGGAATGTTTTTCTGGAAATTTGGACAGGAAAATGGTAGCCTATTTGGACAAATGACTAAAAAAGGTCATCAAGTTTTTGACAGAAAAAATGGTATGTTTTCCCGGAAACACCCTGCCCCCAAATCAAATCCTTGCTACGACCTTGCACAGAAGGAATATGCAGCCTACAATTTTCAGGTTTATCGACAGCATTGTCCATCGATAAAAGGCACCTTTAATTGGAGCATGCCAAGCTGTTTCAGATACCCATTCCTATAGCATTCTAGAGATAGTATATTCCAAATGCATTTTTTCTTCGGTAAGACGTGTGCTTGACAATGTGATATGTTTAAGAAAGCTTAAGTCTTGCGTGGTGGTATAGCCAGCGGCTGGCCTCTGGCTTTTTTTAATTAATAAATATTTATATTTAACTAGTTAGTTGAGTTTGATCAGCTGCATTTTTCACTCGATGTCAAAGGTCATATTCTGAAGACCAGGGCTGTACTCGTAAAAAAACTTTTAGTCATCAATTTTTCTGATAATTTTTTTAGTCAAATGATTTTTGACTCGCTGATTTCACCATTTTCACCATTTTTCAGTAGTTTTATTTTTACGTGAGCATGATCCTCTGCTGTTTTCTTCTTAAGAATTTGATTTTTACACCTTTTTTATCTTTAGGCTTATTCTGTGTGGGGCAAGTACATGCTATATACCCGTGTATACCCTCATTTTCGGAACTAAGACGTACACTATGCCAATTTTTTAGATGTTTTTTTAGGTGAGTACATGCTACTGATTATTACCCGCGTATACACCCTCATGTACAGCCCTGCTGATGACTGCCTGGTGAATCATGCTTTGTAGAAACACAACTGTGTCGTTTAACCATTTTTAAAATCTGTGTGTGCTGTTTATATCTATACAATGTGACGTTGTGACTGTAGCAGTAGGATTATTTGCAGATGCCACTTAAACTTTTTTTAGGAAAGGTCGTCATAATTATGCTGCCAATTTAACTGTTTCATTGTCTGTGATTAACATAGTATCAGAGAGATTACTGGACAGAAGAAGATAAATAAATTAAGGTGAGAGAAGACTGTTAAGAAATGTTATGCTTCATCGTTTTATTATGTGCACATGTGTGTGTTTCGTCTATTGTTCAACTATAATAATATTATGTACTTTCTTCTTTTCATTCTGCATATGCAGGATATATATATGTATATGTGTATATATATATATATATAATATATACACAAACATATATATATATATATATTACATATATAATATATATGTATATGTGTGTATGTGTATACATGTACATAGGCGTACGGGAGATTTCAGCAGTGGGGGGGCAAGGATTGAACTTCTGCCCGAAAAATATATCAGTCAAACCGTAAAAAAAGTTGACGACCTTTTTTTAGTCATTCGGTTTGTCTTTGCCCGAAAAACCAACCAGACTTTCCCGAAAGTGGGGGGGGGGGCAATTGCCCCCCCCCCTCACCCCGCCTCGTACGCCTATGTGTGTATATATATATTATATACATATATATATTATACATAATATATATAAATTATATATATACCCATATACATATATAGATATATGAAAAGAGATAGGTCCACTGTTGCCTTTAATAAAATATGCACTCTATTCCATTAGTAACTCAGAAAAACTCTCATATGGGCTAAGTTTCATAAATATGGCCTTCGATGTGGGACTATATTTAGAATTTTAGATGATCAATGCAACCCAGAAGGGCATAATATATTTAACATTACCATCCATAAGGGCATATTATTGTTCGATGCTGGTTCTACGTGCGACTTTTTTATGGAAGTCTGTGTGCGATGCTGGTCTTCACTAATGATAGACAGTGCAAATTATATTATGCGGAGAAGTTTTGGTCCACAATTGCTAGACACACCCTTGATTGTGCGGATAATTATGTTTTAAAAAACATGCTTACTGAACTAAACAACCTCCAATACAATGAATTTGGCAACTAGCGAAGTATGTTCAGTTGAACAGTTGAGTCAGTCGACGGTGTATAAGCTTAGGCCTAGACTAGGCTAGCTATAGAGGCATTGGGGTGCCCGCCCATAGGGGTAGGAGCCCCCTCCTGGAAAGTTGACACCTATCATGCTTGAAATTACTTTTTAAAACTAATTTCTTCACACTAAGACACTAAATGATCAATCGTGATCACTTATAATTATTTTCATTTATTTTTATTTTAGCCTATTAGGCCTACACAAAGTGAAACTGAGAAATTTAGGCCTACATTTAGTAACCTCCTTAGTCCTTAGGCCTCCTATGTTCTTAATTTCTTGCTTTGCATTTTTCAATTAAGCTCGTGTTAGAAAATTGAACCGTGGTCATTGAGTTTTTCCCTCCTGCAAATTTGTGCAAAAATTTCTGCTGGTGCCCGACGCGGCCCGAGCCTGTACCGCCTAGTAAAGTGAAGTGCATTATAGCCTAGATGGCCTGCTTCCATCAGGGGCGCAACCAGAAATTTTCCTGGGGGGTGCTCAGAATTATTATTGTAAGCGCCGATGGTGCGAAGTAGCGAGTGCCAAAGGAACTTGCTTGATTGTGTAATCTTAAAGACCGAATGACCCCTACCCCCCCCCCCCCCCACGCACCAAAAAACTCATCGGATTTGGAAAAATTGCGTGGGTCACCTTTTTAGCCTGGGGGGGTGTGCTCAAGCACCCCCAGCACCCCCCCTAGTTGCGCCACTGGCTTCCATATCGACACGCTGTCGGCTGCGGCAAAAGTGTTGTCTATCGTGCGAATGGCAGCGCTGACGCTACTGGCCATTTGGAGTGAGAACGTTGTTTAGACCAGGGTCAGGTTAGCAAGCCATTCAATTTGGCCCACGGAGCAGATGCATTCGGTGCATTGCATGAGTCACGCTTTGTCAAGTAGCGCGTACTGATAGGTTGCTGTAGCAGGGTTCCTCTAGTCTAGTAACTGTCTTGTCTGCTGCTTGTTTGTATGTGCACTTGTTATAGCGCCCCTTAAAGCTCTCTACTCAGAGGCGCTCCCGATGCAGAGCGGACACTGCATCGGAGTTTCACGCCGAAGCGCTGAGCAATTGTAAGTGAATGACTTGCCCAAGGTCCTTACGCGGCTTGAGGGTGGATTCGAACTTCGAACCTTCCGGCTCCAAGGCAACGACGTCACCACTAGACCACCGCGCCCCACAATCAACTTAATTTTCTTGAATAAACGAATTTGAATAAACGAATTTATATAGTGTAGGCTAACTGCAAAGCTGTCTGCTCAGTTGGTAGTTAAGTTTTGTTAAGATTGCTGCATAGGCCTAACTTGTAAAATGTAAAGCGCAGTGCGTCTTGCAGAAAAGATATTATTATGTGCATACTTACCATAGACACATATTATTAATACACATCAGTGCATAACATTATCTATGGTTTACAATTATTTTTGAGCGATAATAAGGTTAAGTAGGTGCGAACTGTGCTGAGGAATAAAATGGAGTCAAAACGCAAAAAGATGGAAGTAAATGCAAGCTCTGTAAGTTACTTGATCTACTATTTATTTTCCTTTAACTGCGGTAAGTTCATTTAGGATGAGACACCGATATGCGTATATACATAGGCTACAGACCAAAGCCCGATTTCTCTAACATCGAAATCGATTTGCTAAGTGGGACCTGAATTACCGAAATCTGAGAAGATAACGTTTGAATGGTGGAGCAGGTTTTTTTCTTGAAAACAATAGAGATGTATATTTTCAGAGTTTTCTGGGATTGGGCTTTTTTGGGGGGGGGGGGGGGGGTTGACCCTGTACAGTTAGAAGTTATGATCTGGTATTTATAGTATTGAAGGCTTAGGAATCAGCATTCGGGGTGATTAGCCATAAATACATAATCTTATCTCAACAGAGGTGAATGTCCTCCCATGTTTGAGCTATCCAGATTAAGTTCTAATTGTTTTTGTCCTGATACATTGATGAAGATGAGTTCTCTGCCTGAAGGAAGGTTCATTGGCTTTACCCCTGGGAATGAGATAATTGAGGTGGTTTCCCATTGCCTACAGACAATTGTGGGTGAGCAACTTATCCAAGGTCACTGCACAGTGGCTTTAGGTATATTCGAACCTGCAACCCCTTGGCCACAAGGCGCCAAACTTACCAAGTGTGCTACACCACCACCACTACTATTCTTCCTACTGCTACGATAAAACATAACTTTGGCCAACCTGCGACAAAATAGTAAGTACCGGAAATGGCTCAATGATTCCAAACACTTGATAAGGCACCTGTAGGTCTTTTGAAAGCTTTTAATAAATTTTTCTGCATCAATTTTTTTCATTTTTTCTTCAAAAACCGCCATTATTTTCTATTGGATAGACCTGTACGAGTTTCCATGAGACATATTAAATTTCTTGTAGTTGGTTGAGCTAAAGGCAGAACTGTTTCGAAAAGAAGAGGAATTGCGTCAGAAGAAATTGAACAAAGTATCAGCGAATGTCAAAACCTCGAAACCACTCACAAATAAGGTAAAATTGTATTTTAAAATGAATAAAAAATTGAAGTCATGCAGGTTTAAACAATACCACAACCTGATGCGAATGCACATATGGCTCGTGAGCTGTGGATGTTGAAAAAGCGGAGTTGCTCTGCTTCCCGTAACTTGTTGTTTAATAAGATGCTAGACTTTGGTAGTAGTTGGTGTGATTTACTAATTATAACTTTGTCTAAATCTGCATAATGTTTCTGCAAATTGTTTGTTGCCCTGACGGAAAGTCCAAATTACTCTTGTAGTTCTCTTATACAGAGATTGTCCGCTCAAGAAAGTGTTATTTTTTGCAATTTAAAGCTGTTTTAAGAATACAGTTTCTTCTGTAACCTGAACTAGCCTGTGAACCATCTCTCTGTTCTGCCGTGTTCTTTATACTACTTTCCATTGACTCATCATCCGATGTTGATCAATTTAGGTTTTGCTGCATTACTGCAATTTCTAACCGTCATGAGATTTCATTCACTCACTCATCCATTCCTAGAATTGGTCAGGTAATATATGCATGAGCAATAAACAAAAAGATCGATTTGTAAAAATGTTTTCAGAAGGGATTCAGCTGGAGCAAGAAGAATGCCGCTTCAGTTGAAAAGGCGCAAGAAGAGCTTGCTGAGAAGATAGAAGAAGTTGATGCTTTTGACAAGGCAAAGTAATTAAATGTTTGCATCATTAATAAACTGTAATTTGCAAACAAGAATGCATGGCATGACCATGGCAGCTGTAAGAGATGGTTTTCGTTTTTATGGATTAATGTTATGATATTTGTGCTGAATAATAATCATTTGCCATTTATGGTGAATGGGTGATCCTGCTTCTTATCAGAATCCTGCTAGGAATTGCGGGGAAGGTCATTCCACGATGACCTGCATTTAAGCATTCTTCTTCTCTGTGGCATTACTTGCAAATAATGAAATGTACGAAAATTGTTGATGGACAACTTCCTTAGCTATGCATTTTACACCTATGTTCACATTATACAGATGAGGCTGATAGTCTTTATATTCATGAAATCATAATGTTTACTTACTGTTTGCTTTACTTTCTGTTTGCCGTATTGTAGTTGTTTTATTTTGTTTGTTTGTAAGGAAAGCCTTAGCAGCCAAGGCCAGCTTGTATGAGAAGCTCACCAAAGGTGACTTTGTACCAGGTGATTTGAAATTTACACTCATGAATCATTATTTTGACGTTTTATTATAGAGTTTGTCAGCATAAATTTAAACACTTGCAATTGTTGCAGTTGTTATAATGTTGTTTAGATCATACATAAAAAGTTGTCATGATGGTATGTAATATATAGTTGCAGACACTGTGGCAATTGTAGCAGTTGTCATCCAATTTTCTACGTTATTGTGTAGATATGTTGTGATGTGAGTAATTAACTTGAGGTATCTATGAAGTTGGTGAGGACTTTTGTCGTTAATGTTCATTAACTTGGTATTATCCTTAGAATGATTTATTCAGTTGACTTAGTTATCAAGGAATTGTTACGGTGATATTGCCCTGGTAGTCTCATATTCGTTCTATGTAACAAGTGCTTGTTTCTGAACATTTCTGTGCTGTATTTTACCGTGATTTCATTTGTTTCTTTTCAGAGGAGGATGGCAGTCAGCTATATCTCGTGGATTTCCAACAGAAGGCGATTGTCACAATTGCGGACAAACGTCACAAACGTCTTGGCGAAGGACAAGGTGGGAAGTCAACAGAAGGGGAGAAGGAGGACAAAGAAGTTGCGGAGAAGAAAAGTCTTTCAGCAGATGATGACAGTGCACACCATGCCAGTTGTCCTGATGAGGAATGGTAACTGTGCAGTAAATCACATAGAAATTATTTTTTATTAATTATAGAATGGGAAGTTGCTGCTTTTGATATCGATTTAAGATAAAATTAACTGTTGTATCTGAGGTACTTTTGTGTTTCTTGGGTTTTATCTATAATTCTGATGTTTTCATGATCATAGCGAGTTGTTTATATAGCATTTCGAAATAGTTCTGACTTATGATAGCAAGACTGTGATCAAATAGAATATGGGCAGAAAAAGATGTATAGGATTGAAAAATTTGGCTGGCAGCTTTCTTTGTTTGCCTAACGATTGTATTATGCGATTGTTCCTTATTTTCTGCAGTCTCAAATCTCTGCAATCTTTCGCCTACTTATTTCTACTCATTTCTAGGGTGATAAAACCATGCTGTTGTTTAACTGTGGGTGGGTTTTTCATGCTGTAAGATGTTGTAACATAGCATAATTCAAATGTTATGGCACAGCAGTCCTAATGCATTCTGGCACATTTTATGCTATCTATTTGATGTATCGTTATTACTGGGTATCTATACACTTTACCAGTTATGTTTTTAAGGAATTTTTAGAACTGCACAACTTCTTTCCTTTCCCATCATCCATTGTAAATTACTTAAAACTGGTGGACAATGACCTTTTTTGCTAATTTCAACTGTACAGAAGTGCTTCTACAACTGCTCATTTTGTGTACAACTGCGCGTTAAAAAAGCCCTGGACTTTACCAAATACATTTTTGTGTCCAGCAATTTGTATCCTACTTATACTTATAAATGTCAGTGCTGCATCTTGAGCACACTGATGGTGAGTTTCTTCAATGAAAAGTTTGCTGCTATAAAAAGAAAAACTCTCTGAGACCTGTGTTTAAAATTTGGTTTAACTTAAACTGCCTTAGGGTCGATTACGTGGACTCGTTGGGAAGAACACGACGGTGCATGAAGAAAGATCTTGCATCTTTAGAGGAAATGGATCGAGAACTGTCTGGAAAAAGGTAATTTCCACTTTTGTTTCTTCTCTATGGCACGTACGATACTAAACTCTTCTAATTGACCATGGTGGGCTGGGATTATCTTTGAGTAGTCCTCTTGAACAAGCAGGTGCTTTATGAATCCCCCAATTGATTGAATAAAGAAATTGTTTTACAAGTAGTAAAAATGTAACTAAGAATACGTAGCGTAAGTTACATGCAGTTCTCTGTTGTAGATAGGAAGTTTGAGTGTAAAGTGCTCATAAATAGTGACCTAACATTGACTTGTGTGATTTACTTAATATATTAATTTAACTGTTAGAGAGAAGCCGACCGTGTCCGAAGACAAGATGGATTTGATGTCGTCAGACATGAAGCGAGAGCTGGAGAGGGAGCAGTGGGAAAAGGAAGCACAGATGGAACTGGAAGGACCTTCGGGACCGCTTCATTATTCAAACGTACAGTTCAATGGTTGGCATCTGTTTTCACGTTGTAATTATAAATGAAAAACTAATGTAAAATGTAGAGCATGGTAACTTCTGTGAAGTTGGTGTCTGATGGTCAAGGCATACTGAAGTCTAGTTGAAATCCAGAGCAATTTGGTCACTAAGATGAAGGTTTATTTTTTTTATACTGAAGGTTGACTAAATTGCTGAAGATGCATGATTTGTGATTAAAATGTTGTCTGATAATGATTTGGTCAATTGAACATATTTTTAATGCTGCCTCTCATTTGATGAATGTCGAATTGTCGATGTATTTGTGGAGTTGTTTCAATTGAATTTAGTTTGTTGTTTTTAGTTCTTTTTGTGATAACATTTTCTTTGCTTGTTGCATATTTATTTGCGTATTATTATTATTATTATTATTAATTTTATTATTTGCTGAGTTTTTATATAGCACATCTTCATGGTAACTACTCAGAAGCGATCCCAGTCCAACCAATACTATTGTTAATTCAGATCTTGTGTGTTGCAGAGGTGCGTGATCATGGAGTTGGGTTCTTTGGTTTCGCGAAAGATGAGGAGACTCGACAGCAGCAACTCGACGCTCTGAAAGAACTTCGTAGCCAGGTAAACAGTCTGCAGGCTCCACGAGTTTAAAATTAAGCTTCTAATATTTGTTTTGTTCTTACCAGTATTTTTGGCTAAGTGCATTCATAAGGCATTTTGTGGCTGCATTGAGTGAACAAATGTAAAGAGTCTGTAAAAAGTAACTTGCTACTCATGGTCAAACTGTCGTCATTAAAAATAGTTTGTTCAATGTTCATGTATTAAAGTTGCAAATAAGGTGCTTGGTAAAGTGCTATCATGATGTTGATATATTAACTTACATGTTGACATCTTTTGTAATTATTAGAACAGAACTTTTCGTAATGATCGTCAAGAGAGGAAGTGCTGGTGTATTGTTGTTGATATTTTTATTTCATGTTGTCAGCTTTTCTGATATTATTACGATGATGATTACAACAATGAGTAGGTAATCACAATGATCATCAAGAGAAGAGACAATGTGCAGAGTTAATCTCATCTTGTTCGTGGTTCGTTTGTTTAGACTCGGAGTCAACGAGAGAAGCACGACAAATTGAAGGAGAAACGAAAACATATGCTCAACGCTCGTCTCGAAAAAGTTAAGCAACGAAGAATTGTCAAGGACGCAGTGGCAAACTTTGACCTTGACCCAATGACCTTTGCAGGTAAGTTATTCGTTTAGTGTCTTTCTCCAGCAGTTTTGTATTGCATCTTGTCAGTTTATTAGCCTAGTTTATCAATTGTCTTGCAGTGTTTAATCTAGACGTCTCTGGGGGGGGGGGAAGTTCCCCCCCAGGATTGACATTTCCCCCCCCCCCCAGAAAAATTTGACAAAATGATATTGGTTTTTAGGTACTATTTTCATCGTTGTTTTATATGAAGTGTTATAAAATACCGTGATGTTATTTACTATAATATGATTATTATTTATTATTTACTATTATTATATATGATCCTATAATGTTGCAATTAGTATAACTTACTGCATATATTTGTATAAGCACTATGTTTGCACAACTAAAAACAGATATGACATCCCCTTCAGAAAATTTGACAAAATGCTTATAGTTTTAGTTGCTGTTTACATCATCGTATTACGTGAATTGTTATAATATACTGTAATATTATTTATTATTATATGGTCAATGGTTATAATGTTATTATTTACTATTATAATATATGACACAATCCTGCTAAAATGAGAATAACTTACTGCTAATATTTGTACAAATACTACTTTTGTACAACTGAATGGCTTCTCACCAGTGGTATCCTTCAAATTTTAAACTGTAGGCCTAAAATTTCAAAATGTTTGGTCCTATTATTTGAACACATATATAGTAAAACCTAAAAACATCATTACTACTCATGGTTTTTTGAATTTGGCACCGGTAGTTTATTAGTTCTTGGTTGGTTTGAGTACCATTAAATATGATTTCAGAAAGTATGTCCTGGTCAGCAATTCAGGACCATCTTGGGAAACAGGGTTAAACTGATATAGGCCTGTAGTGCTGAAAAGTCAGCTTAATATATAGGCTACTATTATATTCATGTCTGCATTTATTCATTAGAATAACTCAGCAACAGGAGAACTGAGCTGCTGAACTCGATACATAAAGATATTTTTTTGTAATTATAATCATATATATATATTATATTAGATCCTAAAACACTTTTTTTATCAGTACTGAATAGTCTAATGGAGTTATTTTGCTAAAATGGCACCTTAAAAGGGTACCATTATAGTGTGGAAATAGCCCGGCCCCAAATATTTGTTAAGTGTTGCTTACATTTATTGAAGTCCACTATTATAAGCACTGAAAAGTGTACAGGCAGTTTGTTAAGATGACACCTTTAAATGCTGCCATTGCATTGTGGAAATTCAAAAAGTTTCTGATGGGGCTTTGAAAAGGTACAGGTATTTTGTTAAGATGGTACCTTAAAATGCTACCATTGCAATGTGGAAATCCAAAAAGTTTCTGATGGGGCTCCAAAAAGGTACAGGTATTTTGTTAAGATGGTACCTTAAAATGCTACCATTGCAATGTGGAAATTCAAAAAGTTTCTGATGGGGCTCTGAAAAGGTACAGGTATTTTGTTAAGATGGTACCTTAAAATGCTACCATTGCAATGTGGAAATTCAAAAAGTTTCTGATGGGGAGGGGGCACATCCCCCTCCCCATACCCCTTCCCCTGCGGGTCTCGGCGCTATGCGCCTCACGAGCGTCCTTCGGACGCTCGATTGTCTCCCCCCCCCCTCCCAGAAACCTGAATTCCCCCCCCAGCGGGTGGGGACTAGATTAAACACTGATTGTCTTGTTCTTTAGTGATTCTTTTTGTTTCTGTCTTTGCTTTGTTTTGAAACCGTGCATTTGCACTAGCTGGCCCAACTGAATGGAATAAACTTCTGGACTTTATTCGCAAATTATCTTCTTTATCGCTCTTCAGGAAACTTAAAGACTTATTTGTTGGAGATTTGTTATGAGTAGACTCTCCGGTTGTGCACTTTCGTACAAGATTTTGTTTTGTGTAGGTTTGTTTAAATGACTATTTAATAATAATAATAGTAATTTTGTACTGATATCATTTGCAGTACTTATGTCCTTTGCTTGTTTATTTTCATGTTTTATTTTTAATACTCTGAACTTTCACTGCTTATTTATTTACTGTGCAGGTGAAGGTGAAGAGAGGGAACCTGAACCAATAAAAGAGCCGGAGTTAATTGTTCGAGATGATTCATGGAGGAAGAATGCACCTGTACGAGAATGGGACAAAGACAAGAAACAGATCTTTGGTTGGTTACCCAAGTTTACAACTTACGCAGCACCACTGTATTGTTTTGTGTTAAAACATTTGTAAAGCACCTCCAATAGGGTGAACCTTTCAGAGGTGCTCCCAGTGCGCAATGGCCCAAGAGAGATTAAATTGGTTTTGAGAAATGAAAATGAGGAGAAGGGATTACCAGATAGAATTTGAGATCGAGTAGATGGGGACAGTGTATTCCAAAGAGGCAAAGGACCATGGCTGTTTTGATGAACTAGAAAGATCAAATCTGTTTGAAGAGCGAAGTGGACGATGCGAAAGGCTGAAAGAGGTCATTTTTGTGATGCAATGGAAATTAAGTGGTGTTTACTTCTAACGAATCACGGTCAATGAATCAAAATCATAGTCAAAGTTTTCAGTCCGTTGGGGAAGCCGAATGAAAATACGTTAGGTTGTTTTTTTGCAAAGCACAGTCTTATCAAATGTGATCCGTTCCTTTTGGTGTTCTGTGAGCAACAATTTGCTAATGTGTTGGATGCTGGCTGACGGAGACTTCTCCAGTTTTGGGAGTTGGTGCTCTTTCCAGGCGATCTGTTAGAATATCACCTATCCAAATACTTACTCTATTTCATGTTTTTTTGTTTTAGTGCGCTGCATTCGCCAGTGTATTTTCTATGGTGCCCAGCCAGCTTTTATGTTTCATCTGGCATTATTAGATTCTAACACATATGTTTTTTTGATTTTTTTGTAGATCAAGAATCTTGGCTAGAGAAACAACGAGAAGAGAGACTTCAAGACTTCGCTCCTCCTGTCCTCCTCTACGAGCAACAGCAGAAGATGATGTCATCGCAGTTCAAACGGACAAAGCTCATACATCACGCACAGCCATCTTTAAAGAAAACACTGGTGACATCTGTTGGTGAGCAAGCAACCAGAGCCACGCCTTTTGGAGAGAAATTGTCTGGATTTGAGCCTAATACGACTAATGACAGAACTTGTGTTTCATCCCCCTGTAGTGTGACTCTCGAAGTGCAGCCACCTACCGACCAGGCGGCTGGTACGGATGGTAATCGTCCTGCAAGTGACGACGTTTCTGAAATTCCACTTCCAAGCACCGACAATTTGGAAAGGAATAGCACCACATGTTTGCCTACTCCAGAACACGGATCATCAGTATCATCTTCAACCTTCACCAGTTTTCCTCCTGGACATTTTCAGCCATACATGCAACCTGGTGGATATTACTGGGATCGGACGGGAGAATCTCTTGAATCGACGACCAGTGTTGTTGACCAGGAGCACCATGTTCCGCCCTGGGGTGTTGTTGACTCAAGCTTCACTCAATCAACTGGGCAGCAGCAAATGGTTGGCCTGTCTCAAGAATGCGGACCGGCAACCGAGGACCAAATTCAGTCGGTTAGGACCGAACACGTTGAGCCTCAGTTGGGTGAGACTCTTACAGGTTATGTGGCTCCCCAGCCTGCTCACTACTCCAATGCCCCGATGAAGCCGCAGCCTAGAGGACCGAAGTACCACACGGTAAACGTGCACGAGATCCCTCTGACGCTTCCAGAGCCGCCTAGTGCCAACTTTGTGCCGCACTATCCATCGCAGGAGGAAGTCATCGCCCTGAAGAAAGCCGCAAAAGGAGAAAAGAGCGAGCAGGCGAACATTAAAGATTGGTATCGGCAGTTTGACCAAATACATCGCGCTCCCTCTGGTGTCGATAAAATGTCTAAACTCCCGATGAAACCTCCCAATGCTGCAACTCTGCTTAGGCCAAGCACCATACCGTTTGCGTCACGGTACATACAACGAAAGGATGGGCAGTCCACTGAAGACTCTGCGGCGGCCATCTTTGATCCTGCTAAACCTCCTCCAACCTTAAATTCCCAATAACGCATTGTATCAATGTAAAAAGTGCATGTACAACATTGTACAATGCAAATAACTGATTTGAAGGAGGACCTGACTACAGATGAAAATGCCCGATCTAAATAAGCGATATTGCTATTATATGAAGCTGTGGCCTAATTGAACCTGATGTTTTAAATTCTGTGTTTATGAATTCTGTGAGTTGTTATTGTTCTTGACAGCTTTTGTCGTTGTTCAGATGCTAGTGACTCTTGCATGATATGCATCATTTTCCATTTCCTACCTTTAATTTGTACAATGTCATGATGATGATGATGATGATGATGATGATGATGATGATGATGAATCAAGTGACCAGCATTCAGAAGTTCAACCTCAGAAGACATGCTCTTTTGGATCAACAGTTTGCTTCTACAAAAATCATTTACTTTTAGAGGCAACTACCATAATTATATGAATGATTATCAACTGCATACTAAATTTTTAAATACATGCTAACATCATTGAGATCACTCGCTGGACTGACCTATACATCAATATTTACGTCAGGTGTCCTTTTCATGTGGGTTACAAGCCTTGTTTGAATGTGAATTTCATTTTGTTAAATAAAACATGAATTCCAGTGGCTTCGTCGTGACCACCATGGGTCACAGCAGGTCATTTGACCAACCTGTTTTACTCTTGACCTGCCAGAAATTCTTAGAAACTTTTAACGTCTTCGATACATTTAATTTCCATGAGCCTGATGCGACCTGCTGATATTTCATAGCCGGTACAACCACTGATGAATTCAACCCTGGATGTTAATGTCGTGACCTACCATGATGCATGCAGTACTTGACAGTCAGAGACTAAGTCACCCTCGTCATAGACTCACACACAATGACTCATGTAGGCCTACTAGTAGGTACTTATAATAATTATTATTTACTAAGTACTATCTAACGATGAGCATCAGTTGGTACAAATAATAAGTCGTGCGTGAATAAGTTGTGTCAGGTCCCTAGAAAATACTCATCTCAAGGTAGCCTCAAACCTGCACGAAGGTAAGCAAGCACTCAAGTGTATGGCCTGCTTTAATGTCACATGCTTGAGCAGTACAGCTGCAGTAGAAGAAATAGGATAGGAATGATTGCTTGACCCAACCTAACTGCCATTAATATGCAGCCTTATTACACAGTCTAATTCTACATCACGGAAATGCTAGTTCTGAAAGGTCAGGCTTTCCATTTATAGACTTTCTCTTATTGCATGGTAGGCTGCACATGTAACTTCTATTTGGTTGCCCATCTGACCAATTAAAGCTTTGGACAGCAGGTCTTTGAATAAGCCATCTCCTGCCGCGGGTCACACGTCTTAAAATCCATTGTTTTACTTATTTCAATGCTATCTATAGACCTATAGTCGTTATTTAAATTATTAATAAACTAGGCCTAAGTCTAAACATGTCATTTTCTTGCTTTCCTGCAGCCTCTGTCACCCGTGGCTAAGCTTGATGTCAGTGGCAACTAGACCAATTCTTAGCGGGATTCGTTTGTTTGCCAGTCGATCTCTGAATCACTTGTGACTAACTTTACCCGTGACTAATTGTTGTTTGTAAGTCGGTCAAAGCGCTTCACCGGTTTGCTAACCTTCAGTATCATGCCAGCAACCGCGTGCCATGGTTATTATTCTGTTTCACATCGTTATGATGTATGATTTTGGGGACAATAATAATTATTATATCGCACTGAATTGAAAATCTGCTGTAGACACTAATTTCCTTACTTACCGAGCAAACAGCATGGCGTATACATCTTGAATCTGGTTCCCTGTTTATGCATGCGGCATAACGAACAACATAAGAAAAGACTGGCGAGCAGGGTTTCAGATGAGGATAAGCTGTTCACAGTTTTAAGACCACAGACGATGATAAGCTTCTCGTAACTCTGACGACGTTCGTATTTGATCGTGAAAGAAAATTAATTAATAAATTACTCTTCCGCGAACTGAAAATATCGGATTTGATAGTTATACAGTGAATTGTGTCCATTAGCTAGGCGTTCCAACATCTTGGGAAGGTTCAACAGAGAATATCGTATGCGGATATCTGTTCTTGCGCAAACCATACCCAACACAAGCTGCTGTTCTCGAGGCTTATAAAGCAATCAAAGAGTTTCTTAATTAAAGAAACGTTCTCAGGTTACAAAACACACTTTAAAAGGGTAACTTTTCAATTTGGCAGCATGCGGTGATGATCGAAGGCAGTTTCAACTTTGCTGCCATTTGTGAATGATCGGAGTTGGCCACAGAACGAGATTAACGATACTGACGACTGTTGCTTTATGCAGTTCGTCATAGGGCGGAGATTTTCGTTAGTAAGAAGATTATTAATAATCAAGGTGTAAACATGACTACGTTGGGCACCACCAAGGAGCAGACGACGAAGAAAGCCCAGCCGCAGTCTGTCGCACGTACTATGCCAAACAGCGCATCTAACCCAAACTCGGAGAACTCTGGTGTCATGCTGGTCGGACCGAATTTTCGAGTGGGGAAGAAGATAGGCTGTGGCAATTTCGGAGAACTTCGATTAGGTAAGGCCTATGAACATCACTTTTTGTTGTAAGAAAATATACCCTTAGTTGAGGACCAGCCAGTGCATCTGCATGCATTGTGTATATTGTATAACCATCGGCGTAATTGCAGTAACAGGGACCGTAGGTTAGGCGTCGTGAGTGTCGGTTAGAGTCAGGTTAGGCGTCGTGACCCCCGGGTTAGGGTTAGGTTAAGCGTCGTGAGGGTTGGTTAGGGTTAGTGTTAGGATTAGTGTACATAGTCATTAGATACTATCCAATGATAAGTGCATATGCTTCGGTCCCTGATTCTGCAATTACGACTAACCATCATCACATTTAGCAGATTAGCTGAATATTTAAATATAACATATATATATATGATTATATATATATATATATATGTGATTGTATAACATGAGGTATATATTTACACACACATGTATATCGCATAGATCATGATATAGTAAATGTTCTATAAATACCTAGTCGTTAATTTTAGTTTATATATCGTTATCGATTCGTGGGATTTCCAAGAAACAAAGCGGTATTGATCTGAGCTCTGTGAACAACTGGGCTGTGCTCTAATGGCCAGCAGTAAAACGTCCATAAGTAAATACGGCTGGGCTAGGAGTAGGGACCCATCAACTACCAGTGCGTAAACATGCAAAAATCTAGTCCACTGGGTTCCACAAAGAACTGTGGCATGTGTAAAACTAGGTTTTTGCTTCAACAGTGCAAGAGACAACTATAATTCTACGAGCTCCATTCCGCTTGACATCATCTGAATGGGGTGACAGTTACTTAATATCTGCAGTCAGCTTTCAGCTAACTGCATTGCACACACCACATAAAATTAATACAGAGAGCTTGAGTGACATACAGGAACATTTAAGCTATATTGGGGCACGCCAGTTTAGAACTCCTTGCTTTGCCGCAGTAAGCATTCTTTTAAGGCTCTTAAAGTGTGCTTTGCAAATCACATACACGCACCCACACACACACGCACGCACACACCTACACACACACACAGTCACACACACACACACACACACACATTGCATAGATACATAGATAAATTCTTACATACATCTGGACTCCTGATGAGCAAACTGATTGGACAGGCCAACCAAACAGCAACTGCATGAAAATTTATCAACTGAGACCATGTCATGTTGTCTGCCCTGCAGGGGGTTGGTTTTAAACTTTTAGGCAATTTATGAGTTTAGAAGGGCTGGCTAAACCAAGCTACTGAGTTCTTCTTAAAAGACCGCTTTGGTTGTTCACTGGCATTTTGTATTCATCTACCTGTTCCATGTGTATGCATTGTGTTGACCTAAGCTGAGTAGTTGCCTTGAAGTCCAGTGGGACTGATATTCTGGTGTTCATTTCTTGGTTATACAGTTTGATCTGATGTTGAATAGCTGACCTTAGGAAATTGTACCTGGGTCCAGAAATTGTACCTGGGTCCCGTCTGGGTTATTTTGTCTTTGTGATGGTATTTGGTTGCATTGTAAGTTGTTGGACTGCATGTGAAAACCTTGATTAAGGTTGATTGACAGAGTGCCATAAATAGTCAGCCTCTGTTAACAGCTGCTACTTACTGATCAGGATTAAATGCTATTGATCATCTGATCAATCAGATTAATCACAGCTATGGGGAATTCTCAATTTGTATATAATGAAAGGCTTGGCAGTGGCCTTACTCTGTTGAAATGCTTTAAAGGTAGACTTTTGCTTCTGAACTGACTTGTGCTATTGAAATATGTGAACAACTGCTGGAGCTGGTTCCTTAATTGCTGACCTACAAGGATCAGTTCCAGATGGTGCCTTTCTCATCCCTCACAAGCTTAAGATAATCTACTTTCTTTGTTTATCTTTCACTAGACGGAACTGCAATTTTACCATCATTTACAATTTTATCATCATAGCCACTATGTCTAACATGCCATTAATTTATGCAAATAAAAATCAATGAAGTACTGAGTCGTTGAACGTACTGGATTAAATTGATGTACATTGAATTCATTTGGGTTTGATTCAGATCCTGTGGATAGGTTAGGTTATGACATGTGTGTGTGTGTTTGTGTTTGTGTGTGTCTGTGCCATGCTCCCTGTGTGTGTGCCAACATCATATTGTTTAAGGACACATGCTTGATAATGATCAACGGTGCTTCATAGGAAAGTTGGCAAAGTGATGAAAATTGCAAATGAGAATATTAAGTTTGAGTCTGATTATCTAGCCAAACTAATTAATAGTTGAAGTTGAGTAGATCTGGGTTTATTATAGTTTGACATGAGGTGAGAGGACCTCAAAAGGTATTGAATGAATGAAAGAACTAATGGGACCCAATTCCATGAAACACAATGTTCTACTGGTACTTCCCATCTGTAGTCCAGAGCTTCTTTGTAATGCTTTAAAAGCCACAGGTATACAGCATTATAGTAAATGTTCAGGCGTTGTGGACTTTCTAAGAAAGAAGTTAGAACTGGAGTGGTTTTTAAGTATTTGTAGTAAGCATACTACAATAGGCGGACGTTATTTCTGAAGGTGATCATAGGACGGGATAAACCGGTCTTTATGACTGTAAACCAGGTCTACCTACATGTATTAATCTTCTTTGACAAGACAGTGATTTCTGCTGAACTTTCTGAAGTACAGTGCATTAGAAGTCAACAAGGTTTCAGTGAATTCTCATTAGCAGTTGTTGTGTTTGCAGTGGGTCTTAAATCTCATGCTGCTTCTGTTAATGTTTATTTCGTTTAACTTCCTTGTGTTGCCATATAATGATATGCGGTTGCATAAATGGCCAGTGGCCTGGGAAGTGTTTAAAAATTGTATCATGAGCCAACCTCGACCAAGTACAGGGGTTGCTTAAAATTATACATTGCATCTGATACAATCTATTGAGAATATTTTTTATATTTTACGACGACTGGAAAAGTTTATTGATGAAATAAAAAGCATCTGTAATATCTGTATACTACGGTTAGTTAATAGTTTTCAATGCTTTTTTCAGTGCTATGTAGTATGTACTTAATGCATGCTAAGGTAATTGACTTTGCACTGAAGTTGTGTAAGCATGATCCTGCCTTGGCATCATAGTGCTCAAACTTGTGTGAGCAACAACACCTTTGGCACCATGACTCCCAGGCTGACCAGTATGACCACAAAAAAAATAACAGCCGTCCATCCAGTCCTGTGTTACACTTTTGATAGAAAGTTAACTTGTATACTAGGCATGACCCACGGTGTCATTCTTTTCATCCGGACTAATCTGATGCTGTCTTTGTTTTGCACATACATAGTTGCATGTGCATTGTTGCACATACATAGTTGCATGTGCATTGTTGCATGCACATTGTTGCATTTGTGCATTGTTAGTAAGTGACTTTTTAAAAATGAAATTGTGAAGTGCTAGTAAGATTAGATAAGTACAGGTAAGTTCTATTGTGTTTAGTGCACTTGCGAAAAGAATGTCCAAAGTGGTTTACATGCAGAAGGATATTTTACTTCAAAGTTCTCGATGAAAGTGTGCTGTGGCAGTTGGAAGATCAAATTCCAGTACATTTGACAAGCCACTGAATTGATCTTAGTATCAGATTGCCTTGTGTTAAAATGGTGCCAGTCAAGTTGGATTTGATTTTTTGCATATATGCTGGTATTTGGATTTTATTTTCTGTGGTCTCTTTTAGAGGGGTTCTCGGGTTATTACTTGTTTTATCAACTATGAGGCCAAGACATTTAGAGAACTCTGTTCTCTGGCAGATGTTTTGACTACCAGGCAGTGCCGCGAAAACTCGGTTGAAGGCCTCCCCCCCCCCATCTGAAATGACCTCCTGTGGCAACTGTGATTTTTACCTCTGACCAATCAAACTGGGTTTTATGAATCATTCAAGTTTTCTTGCTTTGAAAGGTGGCTGGGCTTGGATTACCCCTGATTAGGTTTCTTGAATGGGTGCTATTTAAATTTATTAAATGAAGATACAATCTGTAATATGGCCTGGATGAAGGTTTTCCAGAACAATGACTCTATCTTGTAGTCTGCTTTAGTTTCCATTGGTTTTTATAAGTTGGCATTATAAATTAAACGGGTCTTTTGCAGCACTAGTTGTTGAGTGGTTCAGTCTGCTACTGAACTCTGTACCGCCATGGATGTTTGCAGAGATGGGTGTTAGAGTTTGATGTGCAAATGTGATTTGATCAAACTGTTTTGCAGCCATGAGAAAGCTACTCGCTGTACTGGAGCAGTATTTAATGGCCTTTCCTTGTGGCAGCTGCTTGGAGGGTCTTTTTCTTGGCCTTTTTATCAGCTTCTTTAGACAGGATATAACCTGTGCCTACTTTGCCTGGGACGGCCCACAGTTGGACTTTGTCTAGCAGAGTTTTAGGATACCTAATTCTTATGTCATCGTATCTTATGTTTTGTAGTCTTGAAATGCATGCAGTCTTTCAAAGCAAAGATCATTTTTTTAAATTCTGCTGGCTGAATTCTGTTTTCATCTTGCTTTCACACTAGTGTTCCAATTCTTTAGGAAAATCATTTCTATTATCGTCTGATATTTTGTTAATGTCTTTTCTTTGTTAATTCTGATTCATAATTCCAAATGCTTGTGAATTTTGTCCAACTCTCTTTTGTATACATGTCTTTAATCGTTTTAGACCTCCTATGCTTACTTCATGAGTAGCTTCTACGTGCTCAATAGCTTCTGCTTGGATTGTGATAGTTATTGACCAACGTCTCTAGTGCTACTTCTATGTCTCTTTGCTCGTTTCAATCACCATTGCTTTGATTTTTCTCTGCGTTTATTGATTATAAAGAGGTTAAATTTAAATCATACCACCGACTACCATCACCATATTTATTGTACTTTATGGCCGGGCGTGATTCTTTCTCTGTCAACGCACAGTCGTTTAATTTTTTATGGGGCAGATATTTAGGCGCGCTGCGGTCGTAAATTCATGTTCAGCAATATGGTTGAAACGCCAATAGTGTTTGACCTGCCTGGGAATTGGACGTCGGTAAATTATGCTCTAAGAGAAAACAGTGTTGATGTTGTAAAATCGACTGGCCTGGAACCAACACATTTCACTGCGGTCTGTAGTTAATAATAATAATAATATAATAATAATATAATAATAATAATAATAATAATAATATAATAATAATAATGATAATAAAAATAATGATAATAATGATAATGATGATAATAAAAATAATGATAATAAATTAATAATGATAATGATGATAATAATAATAATAATAATAATAATGCGCACTATCGAGTGAGCCGTTCCAGATCAACATTATTTATATCTCCGGTTATTGTTTGATGTTGATATTGATAGTTTAATAAATATTATGTTCACATAAAAAAAAAAAAAATAATAATAATAATAATAATTATTATTAATGACTATGAATGTTGAACAGGAGCATTTCCATTAGCCTGTATGACTTTTCAGTTTCTTTTGAAAAAATAAATGTGTGTTATAATAATAATAATAATAATAATAATAATATAGTTGTTGTCTAGCAGATGGTACGACATTCAAGACCATGGTGCATTTTCGTGAGAAAGACCGTGCTGAAGGAAAAGATGTTTTCAGGAAGGATGCCAGGTAGCATGGTGCTTCATGTTCTACCCAGTTCGGACTGACCCAGTTAGTCAAGGGTAAATCAATTACACACAGTTGTGTATGGCTGTAGGCCATTGGACATTGGCCTGGGCATTGAGCTAGCCATTTGAAGATCATGTCCATACATTTTGGACAGAGTGAATAGTATTGGAGTTGGCAATGTTAAGCATCTATAGGTGAGAACACAAAGAAACGTAATTTGCATTTGGTATTTGAATGGTAATATAATTATCATTGAGTTTTGCCTATACTGTGGAAGTGTGGATCACGTTTCCAGTTTGCCTGTGATGATTTAACAGTGGAGAAGTGGTAGAATGGTCGTTTTTACAAATGTGACATTAGGTTTTCAAATGCCATTGGATGGTTTCCAAGAAGGTGTTAGAGCTCTACGAACCATCACCTAACCCTTCACCCCCCCCCCCAACCCCAACGGACTCTGAAATTAATAACAGTCATGACTGACTTTAATTGGAGTTAACTGTTAATTGGGGACATGAAATTTACTTTTTAATTATGATGACACCAAGTCTGATATTAAAGGTTTGATTTAAAACTGCTCCTTTGACATTGTGGGACGTGTTCCAAAAGTCAAATTTATAGTAGTTTAGTCTCTCTAAAAAATTCTATGAATGCTCTAATAGTTTGCCTTCCTCGTAATTTCTTGTCTTTGTGGCCGTAATACTTTTGACAAGCTTCTCATCATACAGAAAATGAGCATTTAAAGATGCCTGCATGTGGAAAAAATTCTTTGTAGATGGTTGTTAACCTTAAAATCTATAAATCTCAGAAACAGGTGACTTTGAGGGTAAAACAGATGATTTTAAGGGTTATATAATTGTAAACTGCTTACTATAGTAGGTAATTTATTGAACAGCACTTTTTTTTGGCGAGGCAGATGTTTGTGCAGAACATGAACATTCTCATCATGTGGTCTGACTCTTGTGCCGTTGGTAGGTGTTCAAAACAGTGGGAAATGATCCAGTTCATAAAAACACTCTTATACTAATTATGCCAGTCATTGGCTTTTCCCCTTTCCAAGGTTGAACGGCAATGAACGTTTAAAGGTCCACGTATGTGTGATATTTGTTGACTAAGGTTAATAGATTAACTGCAGTTCTCATGCACTCTTTCTGTGAGCCCGAGTTGCAGTAATGTATGAGGATTGTACGCCTTTAGCATAGAAATTATACAGCAACTATTTTGCTGTTGTAATTCAAAGCTGAAGGCATACATTGATTTCTGAGAATCTATCACATCTACATCTGTCTATACTCTCAAATTCATCTATAAAAGCCTGGACCAGATATCGCTGTGAATATCGGGAGTAGTCGCCATTCATTGCATGAACCGTACCTGCTTTTCCGGTCTGACTATATCGTAAATAGGATGTTCTTCTGTACCATGTACGATATGTAAATCAGTTCAATTTCGAGCGTGGGATGTTGTACAACCATATCTTGTGTGGCCGAAAGTAGTCAGTGTAGTCTCACTCGTAACTGCTGCTCTCCCTTGGTACATGTAGCTGAACTTTTGATTTCGTTACCCTGACACTTACTCAATATCGACCTGGCTTATAGTGGATCATGACTTTTTAGTACATTTCACTTGAGTGGGGGGGGGGGCGACGACGACAGGGGGGGCATCAGCTGATGCTCTACGCAGTATGATAAGATTGATATAGATTTGTCATTAGGCTTGATTCTGTTAGACTAAATGATGTCAAAGGCTGAATGCTTCTTGAGCTTAACTGTATCTGTCCAATATTCATCATGTAATGAATCAGTGTTGTTGTTTGTGTGTGTGTGCGCATGTGCGTATGCTTGTGTGTGCTGTGGGGTTTGGTTGTTTTTTGGGCATGTTTGTGTGTATATTTCTGCATGTGTGTACATGCCTGCATGTGGGTGTGTTGTGGCCTATGGGCTGGGCGCACCTGTGCTACAAAACACTTCCTCTTTTGTTAACCTGAGGCCCTTGTAAACACCTTGTCCAGCAGAGCTTGTCTTGAGACAAGCTGCATGCCTACGCTGCCTGTTATAATATATGATTAGTGTTGGCACGTAATGCTTTTTTACTGATGACTAAATTAGAGGACTTGAAGCAGGCCGTTTTCCAGTGTCACCTCCAGCAACAACATCCTGCCTTTTAGAAATGTATAGTGCAGGCACTGTGGGAATGCTCATATCCACACATGCATATGTTCCACATATTTATCAGAAATTATTTGTTCAGATTAATTATTTGTTTTGCAAATTTAAAACTATGTTTGTAGTGTATACGTTGCAGTTGTATGGTTTGAAGTGTTTGCACGTTTGAGTGTTTGCACGTTTGATTGACCATCAAAATGTCAAATGTTCATGGTGGTCTACTGGTGATAAACTCGGCTGAGTGTAACCATGTCGATGATGTGGTGTTATGCCAAGCTGTCGTGTCCTTGGCCTTCGTCCATGCTGTGAATTTTGTGTTTGTCAGATCCTTCTACACAACTCTGGGTTTTATTTTCTATTTAATGTAATCTAAACTAAAGCTGAAACTTGGCAAAATAACTAGCACTACTAATAATAACTTAAACACTTAACATGCAAATCTTATAATAACGAAAACTAAAACTTGACAAAATGACTAAAACTAGTAATAACTTAAACATCTAACGTGCAGATCTTATAATAACTAAAACTTGGCAAAATAACTAAAACTATTAACAATTAAAGCACGTAACATGTGGAAGTAACACTTAGCTGAAACAAAAACTTGAGGCAAAACTGAAGCAGCACCAATTGTGCCACTTATGGATCTGCAGATTTTCTTCAGCTCAATGGTGGATTGCCAGATGTGTTTCTTATCCATGGAGACCATGCAGGGTCTGGCGATAGTGCTGTGGCGCTGAATCTCTTTTTTGCTGGATCCACTTGGCACTGTTTGATTGCCAAGGTATGTGAAGTCATCCACTCCACTACCTGGAACCTATCACCTGCAGTTGTTGTAGGCAGGCGGGAAAAGGGGCAGACCATGGTGGCCTGGCTCTTGGTTTTTATCCCATTTGATATCCATACCTTGGCATCTCTATACCCAGTACTTCTAGTTGCAGATGATAGTTTGATTTTTAAAAGATGAACAGTTTTAATGTAATATTTTAATGGTGAATACTAGATATACATAGGTAGTTTAAATGCAATAATAATGTAGTCTGTGTTACTTGTGATCAATCATATGAGCCAAAGTTATTCATTGTTGTCCTAAATCAGTGATAATGGTGCATGGTCTCAGCTTGTAAACATAATAAAGAACGAATGGGTTCAAGTTTTGGTGTCTGTTAAATATTAGGACTGGGAGACACTATCACAGTCCTTGATTAATTATAAGATACTCTGAACTATCTTGCGAGTGAGAATGAACTCTATGCATATTAAAAACTATTTAATCCCAAAACGTCTGCTATTTTGTCTAATAATTCACTGTTTTATTATCTAATACGATGCAATTGATTTTGAGATACTGTCTTCGCCAAATGGATCTCCAAAAGCCAGAAGCTTTTCGGTAAATCTCTCAAAATGTCAGCAGTTAACTGTGCGCTGAGGTAATGTTGACTACAGTACTGTCAGAACATAAATCTTCTGAAGAAGGTGATTGATCTTATGATGTATTGGTCTAAATATAGTGACGTATGACGTAATGGTCTAAATATAGCAACTTCTGCACTGCATAGGTTTGTTATGCAGCAGGCTTGAGTGGAAAGCAAACAGAATGCACAATGTCTTGGCTCTTGTGGTAATACTGTACATTGACGCACTGGTCAGTAGTAGTAGGTACTCAAGTTGTACTATCAGAGCTTCTATGAAAAATTACAGCAATATAATTCAGCGTTTGTCCACATTAGATAGCTATAGAATTGCTTGATAATAGCTGTGTCAAAACCAGAACTGTTTCTTTTTTATTCCTGTTGTTAAACTCTTCTGTAAAATGTAGATTTGTCATATTTATTGCATGCCAAGCAAGCCCTGTTCTCCATAAATGTTGATGACCCATAATATGCACATTGCACAAGAAATATATTTGCCAATCCTATATACAAGGATGTGATATCTTGTCCACTTTTGTAATTATACAGTAGTCACAGTTGTCAAGTAGTTTGTATTCTGGACATCATGACCTAAACCTAGAAGTGTATGGTTAGATTCATCTCATGGTGCAGAAAGGTGTTTTCAGCATTTACTGAGTGATAGTAATAATAGTAATAATAATAATAATTGATTATTTGATAATAGTATTTAGTACAAATAGGAAAAAATAGGTGTGATAATAATAATAGTCATATTGATGATCAATAATGTTTGTTTATGCATTTCAAAGTTGTCACGGCTGCATCTATGTCTGGCTCCATGGCTATAAAAGAGTATACTGTACACTATGTACATTGTACAGTGCATAGTTGTTTAAAACGTTTTTTTCGTTTTTTTATTTTTTCCATCGTTTTATTCCGTTTTTTATTTTTTATGTAACGTTATTTACCGTATTTATTTTCTGTCTCTTATTGTTTTCCTTAATTTTATTTTTTCTGATATTCCTTACGTTTTCAACCCAATCTCAAGGTTTCAGATAACTGATGTCATTATTTAATTGTTTAATGTCATCATTTAAGAAAAATTACACGTTAATTGTAGTAAGTAAACAAGGGTTTTAAGTTTATTTTTTTGAATAAAACGACGTTTTTTCTCCATTTTTTTACGTTTCCATGGTTTTTTACATCTATGGTACAGTGGGAGATCAGAGGCCTGGCATAATAGACGTCATATGCTGAAGTTGAAAAATTGAAGTTGCTAGGCATTCTTATCCACGGCTGCCTCTTGAGTCTTGTGTTTTTAAGGGACAGCTCTTTTTAATTTTCTTCTACATGTACTTCTTTTCCTACTACTACACCCCTCCTCCTCTTCCTTCTTCATCACCATCCTAACCTTAAATTTCAATAGCATTCAAAGGAATAACACATAGTTATAATTGAGGTTAAGCCTAATTTATATCATCAGCAAAATATTAGAATCCATATCAATTTGCCTGCTCCCATTTGATTGTCTGGTTATGTGATAGTTCAAAAGTTCTATCAACATATCAAATAAATGAATTTCAAAATGTCAGATTACAATCGCTCATAAAATATGATTTGCATACACTTGAATCGTGGGTGCACATCATTGTTTACAATTTCCTGTTTGCCTTTTGCCCTGCCCTGCTGGTGGCTGGATTGTTTAAATACTGATAAATTTCTGATTGAAGTTTGTTTCTCTTTTCCCTCTGATGTGAATGTTATGGTATACCAGTTAACCAGGGTTGTAGCCAGAATTTTTTTAATGGGTTCCATTTCAGGGGTTTTCCAAGGGACCTGCATGGTAGCATAACATAGCCTACAACATTGGTTCTATTTTGAAGAGATTGAACCCTTGGATATATAATCCTCTAAAAAGCCCATGCAGTTAAATTACCCAGAACGTGAGGAGGTGAATTACAAAACTAGACAAACCCATTTTGAGCTATTTCATTAGAGCTGAGTTTGTGAAAAAATTACGAAAATAAGCAACGTATTGAGTCATTTAAATATTTATACAGATTTACTTTACTTACTTAGATAACTGCAGAATTTTATAAAATCTTGACAATGTTGTGGTGTGGATATAAAGGGTAAAGTATCGAAGTGTCTAGTTTCTTGTATTGCATGTCGTATGTAACAGCATGACAGTTGCATGCACACATTTGATGCAATGTGTGTCTGTGTGTGTGTCTGTGTGTGCATACGACCCTCTTTGCGTGCATGTGTGTATGAGGCGTCCTAGAAGTTACTTGCTGCTGCTATGAAATTGTCATCATTACATTAAATTACATGTCAAGCCTTAGGCTAGGTTGTTTTTTTCACATCCAGGTTAGAGACCATTTTTTTCCTTTTTTACTTTAATGATGCACAGTACTCACGTTTTGCTATATTTCATTGTACTGATATGTTTTTCTAGCAGTGTTGTCATACTGCTCCAGAAGCTATTTTGTTTAAGAACCTAATATCGAAATTTAACCGGTCAAAGCTAGGGTGTTTACTATTTGCTTTGTGTACAAAACATACGAATTTTATAGTCAGTTCCTTGTGAATTTTATAGTCAGTTGTTTGGTTTGTCAGCAAGGTCCTGGAGGCCCTAATACAGATGAGTAGGAAGGTGATTACCCTGGCATGGGGTGACCACATATCATAGGTTGTCGGGGTTAGTCACAGTATTGGCTACATCTTTTCGGGACAATGAAATGTTTAGCACTCTTCCCGATGAGCCTACCTCCTAATTGATTTAACTTAGATTGGATGTACCAGTTGTGGCGTCCCGGAATGGCCGAACGAAAATGTCACAGTGTCTGCCGTGGCCTGAATCCAAGACTGGACATCTGGCCATTTGTAGAAATTACTTCTATGTTTGATGAGCCAGCTGGCAATGGCAAGACCCCATCACACAGATTTTGTCACCGACCATGCGGTTGCAGCGGGGGACGAGTGCAGGCTGCAGCACTTGAGCAGTGACTCACTATTTTCCAGCAAGTGGGGTTAGGGCAGATTATGATGATTCAGGTTTGTGATGTAGGTTTTGTCAATGGATGAGTGTGCTCAGGCATTGTCACAATGGTAAATTAATCTGCTTGGAATTAAGCCCTGCCGGATCGGGATTACCTATTTAATTGCCATGCTCTATGGAGTTCAGCATAACTCCATGTATAGTGCATTTGATAATCTTTTGGGATAATTTATAGTCTTTGTCTTCAACCTTCCTCGGTTGAAGGGAGGTTGGTTGCTTCATGGACAAGTTTCTTTCATATTTTCTGTCCTCTGTGTCTGCCTTTATCCGATCGAAGGACATTTCCATCCAAGTTATGATATTTTATATTTTTTTGGGCGAATTATTGGTTCTTTTATATAGTACAGTAACATCATCAAAAATATCAAACAAGAAGTTATACAAATTTTGCAAATTTATGAAAGGTGCAAGATCCTTATTTAAATTGCAGCTGTTTACCACGCATAAATTTATCTAAAGTACTTGTGTCGGCGGGTGACAATTTTTTTAATCCAATGACGAAGTTGGGTACCTGCCTTAGACAACAAAATTGACATGAGTACCCAGGATGCATTTAACATTTATACTAAAATTTTGACACCTGTTGTCTTTATGTGTAATTTTAAGCATTCCTGCTTGCTTGTTTGTTTGATCCCACTGGTGCTTTCACGATGAAGTGATTTGCTGCTGTTTGTTGCTACTCGCCACAATGCTAGTAATCGATCATCATTCAGCTATGCTATGAAAACTGCATGTCTGCTGCACTGGGCAAATGTTTGGCTGCACATTTACTTGAGACTGTGCTCTGCATTGAATGCATGTAGACATGAAGGTGCTACTTTGATGGTTGCCCTGACCTGTTATCCTAGTGGAAAGTGGAAACCTGGCCACGTGCACTTGTAAACATTTGTATGTTTCAAGTCTTGAATGTTGTTTCTAATCCTGGACGTTCCATAATGTTTCTATTGTTGGCAAGACATGTTTATTTATTGTTGACAAGAAATGTTTGTATTGCTACTGTATTTGTGAGCGGCGCTATATAAATGTTCAATTACAATTACAATTATAATGTGTATTGCTGGAACTTACCCCCCACCCCCACCCCATCACTCGGTGATCTACCTCCAACTTTCCTGTTGACTCCTTTTGGTCTTTCTGGTGAACACATTGTCTCAATCCATTTATGGTCATCATACATCTGCTGTTCATCATGAGTCATCAATTATCATAAATGTATTATTATGAGTGCATGGGTATGCATGGAAACGTGCCTCTTGATTATCTCATTTTGTAGAAACAATCAAGTTTATAAATTATTAAATTACTAGCTGAACCCGGCCACGCGTTGCTGTGGCTGAAAAGAGGCTCCCCCTCCCCCTCCCCCTCCCCCTCCCCTCCCCCTCCCCCTCCCCCTCCCCACCGTCTTCGTCCCGCTCCCTCCGCTCCTTTCCTCCCGCTTTGGGGAAGGCCGCGAATCGCTTATGACGTCAGAGGACGCGACATCATTCATGTTCATTCATATTTCGTCTGCTGTGTTTAGAGACAGCGTTTAGCCGTGAGGGACGTGTTCAACTTGCAAATGGCGGACGAACGGATTGCAAAGTTCCCTTTTTGTGGAAAAGGTTGCGTTTTTTCGGGAAAAAAGCATAAGTTATCACTGTTCTATCGGAATGGAAGGTGTTGTAAAAGTTTCATAACAATCGGTGTGTCACTTTCGGCGTGATCATGTTCCGAACTATTGGAAAGTTTCATTTTTATTTATATAGATGCAAGGAATTGCAAGGTTGTGTGTGATTAGTTACGATTTCCTTGTGTCTCTATATATCAGGTGACTTGGTTTCTGATATTGCACAGAGAACATCCGTCATGTCTATCAACCATTTGATGAACTGAAGTTTTGCTGCATAGTAATTAAGGCATTAATTAAGTTGTTAACCTTCCCACTTGATTGCCCTATTCATGGAAGAAGGTTCATGTGTTTATGAACTTCCACCTAGAAGAACTTTAATTGGGTTGAGGTAGTAGGTTATTGACCTGTCTGTCTGTAAATTATATTTCTTGTGTTGCTGATATCTTCAAGTTGGTAGGTGTGCTGCAATATGTTGTTTACTGACTGTGGCTGGAAATTGTTTTGTTATGCCTTCTCATGAACAGTAAAGAATTTCTCAGTACAGGAGAGGTTATTTAAGAGAATGAGGAGTAGCAGGTTAGAAAAGTTCAGCGGAATATGTATACCTAACACATTGTACATGTGTTAAGTGCAGCACTTTGATCACATGAATCCCTTAGTTGTGTTGAAACTTACTCTTATAGGAACCAAGCAGTGTGGAGATTACACACAGAGTGAATCACTTGTAACTCTGAAACCATCGGTCCAACCAAGCCCATGCATCAGATTCTCATTTAGGTGTTACCATGCATGCATTACAAATTTATTTGTAATTATAATAATTGGGGAACATTTAATTCTTAGAGCCAAGACAATAGCTATGATATTTGGAAAATGGGCTAAAAACTGCAATCACGTAATGCGTTAAAGGTACCAGTAAAGCAAGCTACCTTTCAAGAGCAAGATGCTGTGGACTAGCCGAAGTGATGCTAGAGAGTTTTAGTGTTTTTTTTGACGAGCTTGTTTCCTTTCTCATTCAGGTGTGTCTATAGTTGCAGGTGTAACTGAGGGTCACTTGTAACTTGGAAGCCATCACTCCAGATGACCTGTGATGACCTTTTACCTATTGTTGATTATTTTCTTTATGAGGAGAAACAAAATTAAGGATTGTTCACAAAGAGGCCTGAGTTATCCAGCGAGCCTTTCACCAGCCACAGAAAATTCACAACCTGATGCTCTTAGTTAGAGCTGGTAGCAATTTCAGCAGACAGGTTTTAACTGATGAAATCATTGGAACACCTTTCTTGCACGTTATTCCTGTTATTAATAAACTGTCTGTACTTAGCTCTGGTTAGCATTGCAGTGCTTTTGATGCTGATGAAAGGACTGGTCTTTATCTGAAAGTGATTATGCACTGTCTTATATAGACTTCCATGAAACTTAACAGTTGTTATTGTTGTTGTTTATACCTTTGAGCCTCTGGTGGTGATTTAACCTAGCAGCTTTATGAAATGGCTTTAAAGCAGGTCTCTTCAATTCTTAAATTATGCTTTTACACTTTGAAAATGATGATCTGGTTGTTGCACACAATGCACATGAACAACAGATGATAACTGTTGGCTGAGTCTTCAATAATCCTGTTGCCTGGGACGGTGAAAAAGCACCCTCTTTTTTTCGAAGGGTTGGGTTGTGTTTGCATCTCGGCTGAGCGATGAATCAGAACACCTGGGCTATGTCTCGATGGTGAAGTGTTTACAAAGCCATTCTGCAGGCAGGTGGCTTATCGAAGTTGCACTTTTTTCGTGCGTAGTGTAGTATTTCCTGTCACTGGTTTGGCTGGTGGATTCAACATTTGCCTTTGCTAAGTAAACCAATTGATCTTTTGGTTTTACCGTCTAAACATTTATCAGTCATGTCGGTCATTACAGCTGTACACGCATTTAGAAATGTGTATGGCACCGCATGCACGTTAGGAGAAACTAGCCACGGGTGCTCTAGAGCTGCTTTCTTGCCGGTGCGATGTTAAATGTCGTTAAAAACAGGAAGTTAGTGAGTTATAAGTCCTGAGCAGTGTTGAGACAATTTTTCAGTGCTCCTTTGATCGACTGTACATGGAAGGAGCCACTTGAAGAAGTGCAGTTGTGCGGTGGTGCGCACGTTTAATCGGTCTGTGCTAAACAAATCCAAGATCCTTGAATTTGCCAGTGGGTTGTTTAGAGGAGGTACATGTATACACGAATATAGGTGATTATATTAGCACTGACTGGGAGAATTGCGTAATCAGTTTAGTTGAGACGAGAACAAACAGCCTTGCGAGGATGTATTTCTCAACGTGTGAATTTGATTTGGGGTTGCTTCAATGCTTTATATACAGTGATGATACTTTCAAATGTGCTGTGGTGTTTTTCACATCATCGTGAGTGCTTCTTCTTTTCACTGGGATTCGTTTATGAGGACATCTCCCATTTCAGCCGAGGCTGTAAGTGATGCACTCAGTATAAAAGTGATTACAACCTCGTACAAATGATGTGATACGTCTTTTATGTAATTGCCACTGACCCTAAGTTGGTTCTGTGGTTCAAAAGCAAAGCTAAATGTTGCATCACTCCTGCATCATGATTTGAGAGGTATAGTTGGGCATCAGAACTAGAATGCTGTTATAAAACCCTGTATCAACCAATCAATCAATCAATGCATTTATTGTTGTGAGAGAATGGGTCAATCAATCAATCACATTTTTTATAGTTAGTGATACAGAAAATTCCTATTAGTACTTTCAAACTGTCAGCTCACATAATTTGCATATTAACTAAATTGAGCAAGACAATCTTATATCCAAACGGGACTGAAATACCCAAAGTTAAGGACACCCATGAGCTGAAGAATGACGTTGAGTACACTTATAATATAGTAATGTTGGAGAGAGGAAATAACAAGCTTAGCTTACACATCAAAACAAGGAGTCATCATATTTAGATAAAGCATTGATTATAAGCAAGGAATTTGAAAATGGGTGTGTCATAAGTGGAAGTGAGATAATTTGCATTGTGCTTTAAAGTTTATACCCACAACACAGATATCTACACACAGTCCAACAAAGGAAGAGCTTTGAATAGCAGACATAATTATCTGAAAACTGTATCCACACAGATGCTTTGATACATGACTTACTCTAGCGGGGGGGGGGGGTTTCGGGGGCTGGGGCGGATAACTGTTCATTCAGCTGACTCCAAGACAGTACCGAAGTGTTAGCGACTTAATTTGCTGTAGCCTTGGTATGTAAGAGTGATATTCCCAGTTCCCACCGGTCTTGTAAGGTCAGTGTATTAATGCAGCTCTATGTTCACTAGGATCACAAGCTGCTAGCAGACGTCTGAGAACGTCATTAAGACTGGGTGAAAATCTAAACCCCAACATTTTGGTCAGACAAAGTCCAGGATACAAACCACTAGGCTGGCCTATTAGGTCCTCCTTCTATATTATTATACAATACAGGGTGCGGCCAAAAAAAATACCCCTTTACGAAAATCGCGATTTCTCAAAAACCGCTGATCATTTTGTTATAAAACTTCACCAGTCTATTTGACACAAATTTATCTACAACTTGGCTAAATTTAATGAAATTTGAATCATGAACACCAAAATGGTGCAACCCTGAAGTGAAACAATGCAATTTTCGTCTCAACAGACATTTAGTGACAGCAATAAGTAACAAAGTAACGGCGCAAACAGAAATGTAACAAAGTTCAAGGTTACTTATTGTTCTTGACAAGATTAGGCCACACTGTTAAGTTTTGTGCAATGAATGTTCGAAGTGAACACCGTTTGCTTTTACTCAAGCTTGCAGACGTTTTCGAAAGCCCAGAACAGACTTCTGAGTGGTCTCAAGTGGCAGGCCATTCCTAATGATTTGCAGCGTATTTTTCAGTTCAGAAATGTCCTTTGGCTTTGTGGTAAGTTTGTTGTAAGTCTCAAGCATTGCACCCCAGACAGCATAGTCGAGTGCGTTCATATCTTGGGAATTTGGCGGCCACGAATCCTTGTCGATGAAGTCAAGACAGTGGCTTGCTAACCAATCTTGGGCCAGCTTGGCGCCGTGAGCGGGCGCTCCATCTTGCTGAAAAGGGAACTGATTTCCCAAGACAGTGTGACAATCATCGGCAAGCTTAGGCAAAAGATTCTCCACGTAGTAGGCTACTTAGCATTGACTTTGGCCTTCTCGTCAATGAATTGTAAGCGTTCTTTACCCTCATAGCTGACACATGCAGAAACCATGATGTGGGGAGAGAACTTAGCTCTTTCGACCAACAGACGCTTAGATGGATATCGGCTTTTTACTTCTACGCACAGACACGATTGTTTTGATTATTAATTGGTGGATTGATGTAAAAGATCTTTTCATCGGTGAAGAACACGATCCGCAAAGCGGAAATGACGTAATTATGGCACACCACATGCTATTTTATGTAAAAATATGATTTCTTATTTCGTGAATGCCTTGTTCAGTTGAAAAAATGAAGTTCTTTCTTCTGCCTGATGTCTTGATCACAAAAATAAAGATACTGGCATAAAATTTTCAGAGAATGTGTAAAAATATGTTACAAATAAGAATGAAAATATTTGTAACAAAATATTCGGCGGTTTTCGAGAAATCGCAATTTTCGTAGGGGGGTATTTTTTTTGGCCGCACCCTGTATACATGGTTGAAAGTTCAACAGATCTAGGAATGGAACAGCCTGTTAGTAGCCTGTTGTAATATATTATGACATCACCTCTGCTGTTTCTTAGGCTATACCCTGCACCAATCGAACCTAAGCTGTTTTCTGCTAGGGCCACATAATTGCACAGGAAGTTGCATTACTAATGCCAGTTCCATTTTAATTTAGCTGGTAACATGTTGCATGGTATGGCAAGGCATTTAAACATGGGCTTTATAATCGAGGGTATAAGGAAGATAATTTGCATTCTCCTTATAACCCACAACAGCGGTCTAAACTGGCTGCCACCCACCACCACTATATGAATCCCTGCGTTTGAGTACTGTAGAACTTTAGTATTGCCAAGCTTTATCCAGCAACAAAGCTCGGAACTGATTTTACCGAATATCCTGAGCTGTAGTAGTTTTAATGTCAGCCTACAGCTGAACTTGTTTAAACTGGTTTACAAACTATAGACTCTGATAAACTCTGTAACTGATATGTAGTATTAATTTACCTTTCTGACAATTTTTACATATTATTTGATGCTTTACTCGTGTTTATGGGTTTGTGATGCTTCAGTGGAACTGGGTGGCTACCCTCTCACAAAGTGGCTCCCCCCCGCCCTCACCCCCCCCCCCCCGCCCTCACCCCCCCCCCCTGACTAGTCTGAACCATTTTATGGTGTTTAGTTGGCTGTGGTATGTGCCTTTGTGTTGTGAAGTGAATAATATGTGGGTTGTTTTGAAAGCAGGAACTAATTGCGTGTATTTGAGAGGCCCTGGAGTAACTTGGCCTATACCGGTACTCGTTTAATATTAATAACATGATATGTTCCATATTTTCATGTACATTGTACACGGCTAGTGTGGTTGAAGCTGTTTTGCTCCAGGGTTGCTACTTGAAGTCCTACTGGTTCCTGGACATGAGAGGGTTTAATAGTGAATTACTTGGCTGCCATCTCTTCTCTTCACAAGACCTGTTTATATAGGCTGAGATGACTGCAAAGGAGCCGTACAAAGAAGATGTGGTCACTGATGAAAACATGGCCGTATTTAAGTCTTGTTATTAGGTGGTACAGATTTTCTAACTGATAAGATGCGTTTGTGTTGGAGTTATGAATGTCAGTCCAGACATAGGTCCTTGGCCTAGGCTTCTATTGACTTCTGTTGTATTAGCCTTGTAATGTATAGGAGGACTTCATGGCCTAGGGTTCAGCTAAAACAATCAACATTTCCAGACAGTGAAATTGCTGCCAAATGGCAATTACAGGAAGAGTGAGTGCAGTTATGGGCCCTGGTATTTCCCCCAATTGATTTCTAAAGTAGGATTCTTGCATGGAGGTGTCCAATTCATTTGAAAGTATAAAGAGTGGCAGGATATATGGACAGTTTCTGGCATATATGATGAATAATGCGTACTGCGTAGTGAGTGTACACAAACACGCAATTGTATATTATGCCTTCGTCATATGGTTTATGTTATACACGATACACGAAATCTTAAAAGATATTGAACATATGCTATCAATAGATGTGTTTTGTAATTGTGTTCAGTTTGTGTAAACATCATATTTCATTGTGACTGGAGCGTGTAGTATCAAAAAAATTCATTGTTGCCTATTGTCAGACTGTTTCATATTATTCTTGTATAATAGACCACTGCTATTGTGTTTCATTACTACACAACCACGGTATGTCTAGTTGAGTATTCTGTCACATTAAAGTTTGTATTTAAGCATCACGTGAATTGACTATGACTAGCAGTTGTCCGTAGAGTTGAGTTCTAGCGTTGATGATGATGGGTGGAACGCGAGGGCAAGTAATGCAGCGTAGTCCAAAAGCAGTTTATTTTGGGGAGGGTCATTATGACATGGACCATGAAGGCAGGAGTCATCGTCGTGGCAACTTGAAATGCCCTCTTGACGTTCTTATCTCTATGTTTTGCTACTGCATGTCATTGTGTAAGGCGACAGCCGAACACAGCCTAGCGTTGCACTGGTTGGCTAGGTTTAGAAATATTGATAGATATGGAGAACTGTGCTCTGACCTACTAGAGTACTGTAAATACCAATTTCAGAAGGTGTCTATAATGTGGGGTTGTTAATATTTTAGTACAGTGTGGCTGAGAGAGAGAGAGAGAGAGAGAGAGAGATTGTGCCTGAAGTCATGCTAAAGAGGTCATTGGTCTACTATCTTTGAAAGCTAAGACAATGAAGAGGCACTGGTGGTGGTCATTATAGCTGTAATGCTATCTGTATTCAGGTGTGTGTGTGTGAGTGTGTGTGTGTGTGTGTGAGTGTGTGGTGGTGGCTGAAGCACTATTGAAACCAGAAACACACAGGGATATATTATTATCTGCTTGTGCAAGGCAGACCCAGGTCTCTGCTAGTCTCTGATCTAAGATTTGTATCAAATGCTTATCAAGCAGCCTTGATGTTCTTGGCATGCAGTTCGTTATGCACTTCTAGTTCAGCGTTTTGTCACGTACTGTGTGTGTGTGGTGTGCTGCATAATGTCTATTTGGTTAGGATAACTGGACTGTGTGTGTTAACACAGGCCTACATCATGTGCAATACTTTATCCTACTCATTGCAGAAAGTACCATGGCACTATTATCATGCACACGCGCATGTGTACACATGTGTGTGCATATATGTATGTTTGCATACATGTGTGTAGCAGTGAATGCAGCATATCAAGAATCTCTGGGAGATACAAAGTGAATATAACTTCATGGATGATAGTGAACCTTTTTTCCCCGTGTTTTCTCATCTACCGTCCAACATTGTGTGCCTAGCTCTGTGATATTGTTTTAAGGTCGCCATCTTTTTGATTCTAGCAAACTTTGCCACACACTTGGTCACGTTGAAGGCATATTTCGTTACCTTTCGTTAAGTCTTAGCTAAGAACATGTCTGATTGTATTTGTATGAAATTATATATCTGTCAGAAGTGCTTAGAACAGGTATCACAAAACTCAGGTGATCAATCTCATGTTTATGCACACTTGGTTTCTTTGCTGAAATTTAAAGGTGGCAATTAGTTTTCTTGGAAGCTGGCATGTACGCATGAAGTGAAGATAGATGTCTTGTTAAATTAACGTCTTGTAATCGCCTATAGATGGGGCCAAAATCTATAAATGCTAGGACTATAAGATATGAATTAGGGTCTTTGAGCAGCGTCTGCAGGCTCTTGATATGCATGCCTGCACAGTGCACATCATATAGAACCGTGCTGCTAATAAATAGGTCTATACCTGACCTTTCCGCAGACTGGTTGCTCTGTGGGGTGGGGGGTAGTTGGGCTTCTATACAATTATGGGTTGGCTAACTTTAACCCAGTTCTGTTTATTTGTTGTACTGCATGGCACTGCCTACAATAATAGACTTAACCGTCTGACCTATTTGCAGTATTCTAATGTTAAAATATCTGACCTGATATTAGTATATAATTTTATTTCAATAAATCATGCAGTTACAGTCTAAATGTCTTCAGATTGGATTCACAAAAACCACCAGATTTAGATTGGCAGTGCACTACATCTCACCTGTATATTTTTGATAAAGTAGGGGATTGATTAGAGTGCTCACTGCTCAGCCTGTAAGGCTGGCAGTACAGGTGTAGGGATCGTTTACACCATCAAGTCCTTCATGTACCTTCCTGTTGCTTACACCATGGATGTAGTGTCATGTTGTATACCTGGTAGTCATTACCTCTAAGGCGTAGAAAAAAAATTGTTGTGTTTCCGGTAACCCGACCGACCCATTTTTATGGCCGCGACCCAAATATTTTTGTAAAAAATTTTATTAAAAAAAAAAAAATTCCCCCCCCTAAAAAAATTTCAAAATTTTTTTAAATATTTTTTCAAAAAATATTTTTTTTACATTTGTATTGACGTAACATAAGAGACGTCAACAAAATGAAATTAATAGGACTGTTTCTAGAGCAGTTTTAGGTGCAGACAGTCGGGAAATAGGCAGTTTAACCCCTTCACCGTGATCCCCGAGTTAACTCGTCCAATTTTTACTAAGAAAATTTTTATTACACGGTAAACGGGTTAAACTTGCTTAGAACACGTACTTTGTTTCAGCGTGCAAAAAAGACTAGTGGGGTATACTTTTTCGGATAGTCACTGCATAAAAATATTTTACAAAATAAAAATATTTTCCGACCTACCTACCCAATTTTTTTTAGCTCTGTTACCGGAAACACAACATTTTTTTTTAGGCCTAAGGCAGCATTACCTCTAAGACAAAGATACAAGTGTGCAAGCATTGCCTTGTATTGAGTGGTGACATGGACAGCAATTTTCATTTTAACAATGGCTGCATGATGTAGTGGAACGTGCTTTTTGCCATTGTTGTAAAGCTCTGTTTAGGATGCTGTGCAGTGTGCATGGTTGCTATGTTGCTGTATAACATAATTTGCATTTAAATTTGAACGGTAAAAACGGAACAACTTTTGCCTGATTGTAAAGCATTAAACATGTTCACCTGTTGTCACGCCACTGCATGGGTGTCATATAGGTGCTTTTGCTGGCGTGTTATGGCCGCTGTGTGGCGCCATGCATGCCCGCAGCTTAGAGGGAACATTGGTGGTTGTGCGTGTATTGGGTTGTTATGTTTGTATGCTTGCTATTTGCCATGCATAAATTACCGGTGAGCATTAGTCAGTACTGACAGCTGTGAAAGAATAGCTACAGAATCTGTGTTTTTGTGGGTTCAATTCTATTGTTTTGCAAATTCAGATTCATTCCTAGACATATTTAAACCTTTTGATTGAGGCTCATTGACCTGTAGTGTGTATTTTAAGTTGGTTGTAATTGTTAATCTAAGGCACAAATATGATTTTGGGTCATTTAATAAAACTAGGTTTCAAGTTTGAAATTTTGATTAGGGTTGATTCCAGTTTTCTTACAAAGAACTAGATTTTTTGCTCAGTGTGAAATGTACAATTACTTCGACTTACAGACATGTGTTGTATTGCATCACTTCAAGTAGACAAGTCTATCCCCCCCCCCCTCCAAGACACTTACTCTGAAATTTAAAGCACAATTGAAACTTCTTCTGTTGCTTTGAAAGCTTTTTAAGCTTCTAGAGGACCTTGCTCAGTGTTCACTGACTTTTGACCAGGATTTTTGCTCTAGATTTCATTGCAGGCTTTGTATTCATATGCACACTGTCTGTACAGTTGTACACTCTTGAATATGCCTATGCTTTAGTAGCATTCTCAGTTCCATGATGTTGATGGACCAAAGACTGTTGCAGATTGGTATTGGATGTTGCCTTTCAGGACCAAGGTCTTTGCTGGGATGGAGATACAGTGGCTGGGACTACAAACTACAATTAGGTCCAAAGTTCACTGCAGTTAGTCTCTTCTAGGTTTTGCTGTGTACAGTGATGTTGTCGTGCTTTGTCCTTGAGCAGCTTATTTTTTAGGCCACATGTTACAAGGCCAATAATAATCTGATTATATAATATATACAGTGTGTACTAGGCTGAGTTTTGTGGAGATTATATCTGGTAAACTTTGTGTACGTTTTGTATTATGTTACATCTGTGTAATTGCCTTAACTTGGTGCCTGAAATACTAACTTTCTGCCCCAATGAGTTTGGACTTTCAGGACCAGGGTCTTTGCTGGGACTACAAAGTACAGTCAGGTCAATTATAGATGACTGTGGTTAAGGTTTCACTGTGTATAGCAACGTTGCTGTGCTTTGTCCTCCGTTCATTTCTAAGGCCACAAGTTGCAAGTCCACTAATCTAATCTTATCTGTAGACTTTGGTTGGATTAAAAATTTAAAATCAATAAGCAAGCCTTAGTCCCTTTAATCTCTTCGGGAGTTGGAAAAGACTGATTGACGAAATAACTGGTCACAAGTATACTATAGTAGAGTTGCAACAATGGCCTTGTTTTTGTAAGATGCTTTAAATAATAAATTATGCCTTTCTATAGTGCTCAGGCTTTGTAGACCTATTTGTTTCCAAAGGTCTATCTTTATCACATGCCTACTGTTGAAGTTTTAGTGTGGAAGTGAAAATGACCTCATCAGTAGTTCTTCATTGTTATAGATCCCACTAGCCCAGTTTACTAGATTGGCAAGAGCGCGCAACGCCCCGCTGTGAAGGAAAGCGTATGGATCGTAGTTCTCTTCTTGATGCTGGCTTATTTAAATAGAGATTTAACCCTTTAATGCTGAGATGGTAGTAAATGGTATGGGACATCCTATACCCTCCGGCATTAAAGGGTTGTTAGATCTCAGTGTAGCAAGGTCCTTGCTTGGTTCCCTAAATGGCGGGTATCCATTCAAACAGTGGTAACCGATCTCACCAGATCAATTCATTGAAAAAACCTCTGTAAATGCAAAATGGTCGAGGCCACATATGGTGGTTTTAGGAAGGCGTGCACGAACAATTGCATAAATTTATATTTACATAGATAATATTTACAGCTTATTTAGTGTTTAACATAGAAATGTGTTCTCATAGTCAAACAACATATACGATTATAGCTTTCGACAAAACTGCACAGTCATTTGAGGAAATTACCTGTGGCTTCAAAAATATAATTTGTGTATATGTACGCACATTACGTATGTGCATGTGTAGTTATGTACATACGTATGTATGTATGTATGCATGTGTTTCCAGGTGTAGAAAAAACAGGAAAATGCAAAAATGTATATTGTGCATAGTCTATATTCTATGATGCACATGAACTATAGCACCGCTACTTGCACTAGTTAGCATTTCGCACACAAGGTCATGTTCCTGTAGGTGATTACTAATTCCACAGAAGTGCTTATGACTAAGCTAGATAGGGAGGCTGAAAGGTAGGCTAGAGAGGGATGGAGGGAGGAAGACTATATGGTAGGGAGGGATGAATGAGTGAAGGAGGGAGGGAGGCAGATAGGCAGACAGACAGATGGAGATGGGAACTGAGGTTTGTCTGGCAGTAATTAGACTTTGTCTATGGTTTGATGTCTTTTGTTTTGTGATCTGTAGGTGCTGTAGAAGTTTAGATTATTATAGGTGATTTGAAATCTGCATACTGGCTGGAGGTTGCTTAGTTAGACTTCATAATTTAGGCATATTGAGTGTATCTAACCAATCCGCTGCCATTTCCTTTTAGCATACCCTGACGTAAGTGCAGAAATTATGAAAGCCAATACTATATATATATATACATATATAATTATATATAATATTGTATATAGTATATATATATATTGTGCTGTTAAGATATGAGTCAACATTTTGAGATTATACTTGCGGAGTTGAGATATAAAGTTCAGTCTTTAGACTTGACGTATCTGTGACTGATGTAGACTAATGGGTGCTCTGTTCCATTGTTTTTGGTACTCTAATCCATTGTTTTTGCCATGGTGTAAGTGTCTTTGTTTGTGCAGGTGGTCAGTTACTCCATCTTTCATGGATTATATTTCCCTCCTTCTCCCCGGTGGTTGTTTAGGTCAGGCAGTCCAAACGCTGCACTGAGAAATTAATTCATTTTGCGGATGAAACTGTGCAGATCTGCAAGTTACCTGGTACTCTTGCCTCCAATGCACAACTTGCCCTCCTCTTTCTTATCTGCCAACCTGACAATTTGCTCCAGGGGTCATAAACTCCTGCTTCTCCAGTTACAGACGTCTGAGATGCTGCTGCCTTTGTACTATCCTAGCTAGCATAGACAAGAATGGCCTGTGGTTATCAGTGTAATGCCCTCTCTGATATGAAGTGACTGGTGCTCAGTGATACCATGGTGCCGCTTCGGCTACTACAGACTTGAGGCTTTTCTCTGCTTTCTGCTGAGATAATTTCCTGCAGCTGCTTCTTGGTCTTTGTTTGGAGGCTTTCCTGTATTTGTTTATGCATTTTATTATTAAAGATAATGCGAAGCACACACGTGTGAAGTGCATGTACAACCCGCATGTATACATACACCACATGTGTGCGTGTGCATGTGTATACACAGCCCGAGCCACAAGCTCATGAGTGCGTGCTCAGTGCTCACTCACACGTGCACAAAATAGAGCAGTCCCTTAGACTAAACCCAAGAGAAAAATAAGTGTGAAATGTAGTGACTTATTTTGTGTGTGTGTGTGTGTGTGTGTGTGTGTGTTTGTATTTATCTGGTAATTTAAAGAGCATCACAAGGGCTTGTAGCCCTTGTTTTATAGTCTAGCTGTTAATCTATAGACTGTCCTTCATTGCATATACATATTTTGACTTGATTTGAAAGATGCTATTTGATTACCTATATGTACACATGTGGGTACGTATGTGCGTACTTAAACACACACACACACACATGTATTTGTGTGTTCTATATATGTGTGTGCATGTGCGTGTGTGTTTACTTGCATGTGTAATTGTGTATAGTACGGTATATAAGAGTTGGCCAAGGCTTGAATATATGCATGCATTCTGTGCATTACGGTACTTGTGAGCATTGTCAGGAAATAACATCATAAACAGTAATGGCTGACATTATTATAATTATGAAGATTTTAATGCACAAGTTTCTATAACTAAATACATCATGTATATTTGTATATGTGCTGATACACCTCATATGGGCCAATGGAACACTTTTACTATGACCTGGAACTCTTCTTAGTGGAGAAACAACATAAATTTTTATATCACGTCTAATCTTTGGTATGGACTATAAATGAATAAATAAATGGAATATAAATATGTATTTGTGATGCTTCCCTAAAGGTAGACTTCGGCAAATGCAATATTTATTAATTTACGATGACTCTGTGAAACTTTCGTTTGCAACTACGATGCTATTATTTTAGAATGGTTTATATGTTGTGTTCATTCAAACAGTGATCGTGTTCTGTTTTTCGATGTCCTGGCTATCTTTTGTAATTATTTCATCTATCGCTAAAATTATGCTGTTTCCACTGTGTAAATGCCTCAAGATATTAGAAGTCGTTTGCATCATTCAGTCATTCTAGATTCCAGTTTGCGTTTTGCAGTAAAAGTTGTTGACTCGGCTGTATTGAATAGGGCAAAATTTCCAGGCATCTATCTGTGTGAGTGAGGTGGCCGGTTCACTGAACAGTTGTGGCTCGTTTAAGAGATTTAAAGCGTAGACAAGCACCATCTTTGCATGGGGACCTTGTGTCATCCATTCGGATGATTGTCTGGTGCCTTGTTATTATTTATGGCATCTTGTCTGATTTGGTAGCTTTCTAGTCAATTTGTACAGTTTGTGTAATATTATTCACTAGTGTTTTTCTTTGGTGACTGAAATTAATGTTCAAAATTATGCATTTTACACATTTTCTATTGAACACTGCCATTATTATGATCATCATCAGTCTGGTTATTGTTGTCGACGTTAGGGTTTACATATTGGTTATTGAACTATCATATCGATCTCTAATAGTGGCCTATATAATTCTGTTGTCCTCATAGATGTGGCCAGTATGTTTTCTGAAAATCTTCGAACCGTTTTGCAAGATGTAGAAATAGCATGACAGTGGATTTCTTTCAAGTTTTAATTGTTCCTTATCTCTGATCGAGTGACCTGTGCAGAGTGGGCTTTCAAGTGGCAGACTAAATACACTTAATATCATAGCTGAACGAAAGTCCCACTTGATGAGAGCTGCATTGGCCATCCGGTTGGTCGGTCGGTCGCTTGAAGAGCTTGGTGATTTATTTGGCATGTGAAGAAGTCCAAGTTGATGTTGTTGTGGTAATTAGTGCAGTGATTCGACCTTATGCAATATGTAGTCGTGCATGTCTCATGCAGATGCAATAACGGTAACTGTGGCTGAAGAGAGCAGGGTGTCTAGTTTGGAGAAATGGTACAAAGTAGAGGTTATGTGTACCTGCAGTGAAGAGACTTTCTGATGTCAAGAGGTGCAAGGTCTTTGTTTGTAGGCTAAGCTCCATCAATTGTATCTACTTAGATAACACTGGGGTGACTTCACTAAGCCATCCAGGCAGACTGCACTGCTGTTACTGCTGTTATATTTGAGTAATGAGTATCTGCAAACTGTTTGCGTTTCGTTTACTTGATATTTAAGGGGCTCATTTTAAGGATGCATGCCACACAGGTGCTGATGCTTGTTGATATGAAGCAAAGTGCCTTGATAATTTAGACATTTTGTACAATATTACATTACTTGGTTCATTCTGGTTGGAAGCAAGTGGGTGTTTGTGTGGAATAATGTTTCTCATGTGTTTGACTGTGATAAAATGTGTAAGATTGAGACCGAAATGGTTTGACACAATCATGGTGAATTATGGATAAAAATCATGTCATCCATTTAAGTGCAAACCAAACTAGGGATTTTATTACTTATCAGAGGTGCTCTGTAGTGAGTTGGTTAACGTTTTGGACTGTCAGTTTGAGGTACAAGGCCGAAATTTGGTTCTGGATTTCTGCTCCTGTACCCCTAGACAACTCTGCTGTAATGGTTATGTGCACTGTTATGCACGCTGTCCATGAGAAGATGAGCTGGCAAGGGAGAGGACTTGCCACTCACCTGTATAAGCTGTGGCTACAAAAGTCCCTAGCACTATATACCAATTATAATACCCATGTCTGCCTCAGATCTAGTTTAAGGAACTATACTCTTCTTCTTCAATCAGTTAATTACTGAAGCACTAAGGCATTTAAGTGACCTAATTAATTAGGTCGTTGTTGTTAGTGGTAGTGGCAGATGATTGCTGTTTTACTATAGAATAAATACTTGGTTGACATGCTTATATGAGAAATAGTTGTTTACCTGGTCCTTGCATGTTCTTGAGACTTGGACATATTTATATTCTGTCATGTCTTTGGTGGTTTGCTGCCATTTAGGCAGGCTGCTCACTGGTCTAATGGTGCCACCTAGGGAACAGTTTGCTTGGAATGGCTTCCCATTTGCCATCTACTTTGGGGATTCTTCTGCAGGTGTAAAGTTCTCATAATGTTTTTTTTAGCGGCACTCTTGGCCAGTGGATAAAGTGGTTTGAGTGAGCAGTGGGAAAGCTGAATGTGAGCAGTGGGAACGCGAAAGAAGAACATTAATAAGATATCTAACTCAATTCACATGTGATTGAGTTGGATATCTTGTTAATGTTTAGCATAGATGGCTAGAATATCTATCCACAGTAGGTGGTGTGTGTAGTATGTGTTTATTTCTTTGGTTGTTCTGACCATCCAGATATTTTCTGTCTTTAATGTAAATATTGCAATTTGACATTCAGAATCTTTAGCAGACACCTATGATTGTTTGTCACAGTAAAAGAGAATATGTGACACTGGCACACTCCTGAATAAGTAATCAGACAATTATGGGATTACTGAGATGTCCATTATGACATGCAAATAATATCTTGTGACAGAAATTTCTGGTAGAAATGGAATTTATACCAGCTGTTGTGCACCACTTTTTGTAAAGCCCCATTTCCTGTACATTTATTTTGGACATCCATGGATGATTTCGGGCGCCGCATACACAAATCCTTAAAATGTATAATTTGTTGTATACATTTGCTGTGCCCTAGATAGAGAGGCAAATGATGTAGCTCCTTTTAGTAATATCTTGCCATTGCACATACTATTACTAGCACATCAGAAACATGAAGATATAATTTAATTACCGTAACCTACTAGTCTAGTTGGCAAATTATAATTATTTATGTTCTCTTTTCGTTACTGCATTAGAAATGATTTCTTTGCGCTTCTCCTCCGTTTCGTTTATAGTACTGAGTGGTGTGACAAAATGCTTATGGGAAAAGTGTGTAATACCAGGAGTATCCAAATATAGACTTTATGTCATATTATATCTTGTTTGGCTTTTAGAAGTTGAATGCACTGCCTGACTATGGTGTACAGTTTGGGGTTTATTAGGCTATATCTGAATGATTTTAATATGCTGGTATGTGCTATGACGAGATACTACATGTACATGAAGGAGCTTTAAATTTCACATTGGCATGTCTGTCAAAGCAGGTCATAGACCCCTTAAATTCCAGTAGGCATGAAGCCATTGGGACTTTGAACTTGCATACATGTTTTCTAGTAACAAGTACTCAGTGGTGTGACAAAATGCTTCTGGGAAAAGTGTGTAATACCAGAAGTATCCAAATAGACTTTATGTCATATTTATATCTTGTTTGGCTTTTAGAAGTTGAATGCACTGCCTGACTATGGTGTACAGTTTTGCGTTTATTAGGCTATTATATATCTGAATGGTTTCAATATGCTGGTATGTGCTATGACGAGATACTACATGAAGGAGCTTTAAATTTCACATTGGCATGTCTGTCAAAGCAGGTCATAGACCCCTTAAATTCCAGTAGGCATGAAGTCTTGGGACTTTGAACTTGCATACATGTTTTCTAGTAACATTGAATGACGGAAGAGTCCGATTTGAATAATTTTTTTACATTCTGTTTGATAAAAGATAAAATTGTTGAGACTAAATACAGGGTCATTCAAGGTTATTTCATGGTAAAAAATGAAATAAGATCTTCATCTGAAATTAACCTTTTGACCTTAAAATAACCTTGTATCATCTTACGTTTGGTTGTCTTGTTTCTTGCCACGGGTAACCCTTATCAATATGAGAGACACAGTTTTGCATTGTGAATCATAGCTAAGTTCATGATGGTGTATGTGTCCATGTGGGTGTTGCTTTCTGCATAAATTTCTGTGTTTGTGATTTTATATTTGTCGTCCATGCTGTATTTGGATGATTGAAAATTTATTGAAAAATTGATGACATCAGTTCTACAATTGTGATTTTTTTTTGGTTGCAGGCAAGAACCTCTACACAAATGAACATGTTGCAGTTAAGCTGGTGAGTGTTTTTGCTATGATGATTTTATTTTTAAACTGTCTTGATCCATAGCTGAGTACCGTAATAACATTTTACTACCTGTGTTTCCCACCATAGGAAATATTTGAAGCATTTATGAGCAGCCATTAAAAATATGGATTTTCCAGTGAGGTGAGACATTTATTTTTGTAAAATCTCTTAGAAATTATACCTTGCTTTTACATCTAGCTGAATGGGTGTGTTGTTTTGGAGTAGTGTTGGTCCATAGAGATAAGCCTAGTTTTTATTTTGTGAATCATAGAGCTCTAAGTGCATGATGGTGTATGTGTGCATATGGGTGTGAACTGTATATTTGTATACACATAATTTTATATATATATATATATATATATATATATATAAAATTATTTGTATACAAATATTATATTACAGAACTCATGTATGTTTATTTATATATATATACATACATATATATATATATAAACATACATGAGTTCTGTAATATAATTTTTCGTTTATTCTCTGCAGGATATATACTGTTAACTTTGTATGTGTCGTGTATTGTGTGTGTTCAACTCAACTTGCCTCAACTTGGTGCCTGATACTAACTTTCTGCCCCAATGAGTTTGGACTTTCAGGACCAGGGTCTTTGCTGGGACTACAAAGTACAGTCAGGTCAATTATAGACGACCGTGGTTAATGTTTCACTGTGTGTGTAGCAATGTTGCTGTGCTTTGTCCTGGGTTTATTTTTAAGGCCACTTGTTAGACGGCTGCTAATCTGAGCTTATCTGTAGACTTTGGTTGGATTTGTATTAGAATCGATAAGCAAACCTTAGTCCCGTCAATCTCTTATGAGTTGGAAAAGACTGAGAGGCAAAATAGGAGTCATGATTATGAAAGTTTAAACAAGGGTCTTGCTTCTGTGGGGTGCTTTAGTGGATCAGATACTGCAAAAGAATATTATTGTGCAATGTGCATGTACCTTATATTGAAGGAAACTGGAGACCCTAACAATGCCTGCTTGACAGCATTTGACCAGTATTTGGAGTTGAGGTTCAACTACTTCTTACCAGTGATTGATTGATTGATTGGGACCAACACACCTTTGTATTCTTCAGATTATTATTTGACCTACTAAAATCTGACAGCCATTTTATCTAAGTTGCTTATCATCATACGCTATTGTTCTATCCACTTAACATAGATCTGTCTGCATTTGTTTTCTGGTTGCGTGGTGTCTGTAGCATTGAAACAAACCGGTGGTTGCTGACTTATAATTTTGCTTTGAAAACTGTCACCAGCCGTTCGAATTACCGATCAGTTAATCAGTAAAAATTTATATAACTAGGGCCTTCAAGACACACTGTAGGTACTGACACTAAGTAACAAGGTTGTTGCAGATTCTACGTATACCATTGTAGCCGCAGTAATTAATGACATACATGTGAAGTTCACAGAAGGTAGTGATGCCTACTATAAATGTAACATAACAGGAAATATGAATTGGAGATAATTGGCAATTGACTTAATTTTATGTCATCTGTCAACTCATATTAAACAGAACAAGAATTCTTTGTCTTTGATTTCCAATCTATTTTTGGATTGACCTTTTAATATCGATGGATTTTTATTGTTGTGTCCGTCTTAAATATGAACATCTGTTAGTTGATGAAATCACTGAGGAAGCAGTAGTGAGTAGTGTTCCGTGGACTGGTTGATAACCAGGCTAGGAACTCAGCAGCTGGCTTCTGGTCTTTGTATAGGTTGATTGTTTAGTAATGTAATGTAATGTAAATCTTAACCATTGTGTTCAGTTGGTTTGAACACTCGACCTGTAACTCACAGGATGCGGGTTTGAATCTCACAGTGCAAGCGTGTGTTGATTGCTTTTGCGGAGCAGACATCTTGAAAGAAATTTCAGCTCTGGTGGAAATTTGAACTGTGAATGTGGATTTCTTGATTAATTGTCCCACATGCTAACCACTGGACTGTAGTGGTATAGTGCACTCGCCTTGAGGTTTGCTGTATCAGAATTGTATGATCAAAATCCAAATTGATGGTAGTGATTTTACAAGATAAAAACGAAATTAATGTTCTTCCAACTAATAATGGGTGTTTCGACATGTTTCCTTATCAGTGAGTGATAAGATTTAATTACGTTGTAACTACTAATTGGTACAATCATCTAGCAGAGAGCCAATTTATCAAAGAAAGGATAATGTGCTGCCAGTTATTAGACTTTTCTGACAATATAGTGACATGAGCTATATGCAAAAAAGAGGTGCCTGGATGCCCCTGGGCCCTGGCCTTTCCAGGCTGGGCTAGCCTAATAAACTGACAGGATGGTATTCTGATTTGAAAAGAAGTGCCTGGACGCAGTCCTTGACTGTGACACTTGAAACCCTGGCTATGTGGCGTTCATAGTGATCATTTATTAGCAATTTAATGATGACAGTGTACTAAGCGCAAGTGGGAAACCAGTGTAGCTCGACTTTAACCCTTTAATGACCAGTGCGTACTAAAATCGATTGAAAAATGTATGTAGCTGGTCGTTAAAGGGTTAAAGTGTTTAATTATCATGCTGTAAGCTAGCAATGTGCAGTGATATAAGATGTTGCTTGGCATGCCTTTTGAGTCAAGTCTCGATTTCGGGCACATGCCAATTTATTGATAAATTCATGTACATGTAATGAGGAGTAATGAATTAGAATGTATTGTCAGTCAGCCTATCCCCTCATTTGTCATATTTATCTATGTACATGGCTTGCTTAAATTCATAATGATGTTGTGTTATTGAATTTTTATAGAATTGTAGAATGTGTTCTTTTGTATTCGCATTGCTCAGCTGTTTGCAGCTGTTTTCTCTGTAAGAAATCAAGATGATGCACATGACCAATGATGCTGTGCATTTAAGCAAACACCAATGATTTTCAGAGATCTTTTTTTTTCATTTTCATTGGGTGTTCTGGAGTTGAAAATTGTGTGCTAAAAGAATGTAGAAGACTTCAGAGCATAGATAGTTGAAATGCTTTTAGAATTGCCTAGCAGGGTATAATGGCCTTGCTTTGTTTGCTGAACATTGCATCTATAGATGTGACCTGAATTCAGAGCATGACTATAACATGTACTTCCGTTAATTTCAAGTCATGCAGCGTTATAAGGATCTGTCCAACTGCTCAGTGGGGGGTAGAGGAATTGCTTCTGTATGTGACACCTTTAAAGTGATGAGTCAAGATGCTATTGTTGCTATAAAAAGTTGTTTTAGCATGAGTATAAATTCAGTATGTTTCATATTGTTTTATCATTTCACATAGTAACTGCAGATTTACCTGTATATTATGCCTCTTGCAGAATGAGTGTTCACAGCTGCTGTATATTTTTATATTAACTGCAGGCTTCATTAACATGTATTTATATCTGAACAGTTTTCAGTTCATTTTAAACTAGTTAATCAATCTCTTCATGGTCCGCTTTAAATCTTCTAGTATCCACTTATTTAAATTGTTTCTTTTCAGTTTTATTTAAAATGCTTTCTAGTGTTTTTTGTCTTCTGAGTTTTTTTCGACTTCAACTTGTGAGCTAGAGGAAGAAAGAGATGAAAAGGGAGTAGGAAAAAAAGAAGAAAGCAGGGGCTGTTTTTAAGAAATTTTTAGAACTGCACAACCCCTTCTTTTCCTTCCCATCCTACATAGTAAATTACTTCTAATCGGAGGACAATGACCATTTTTGCTACTTTTAACTGTACAGAAGTGCTTCCACAACTGCACAAATCCATTTAGAACTGCACATTTTGTGTACATCTGCACGTTAAAAAGCCCTGGAAGAAAGACTTCCAATTGAGCGTGCAGGGAAGAAGAAAGGGAAGGAGATTGAGAATGGGGAATAAGTTAGAGGGGGTCAAGAAATTCTTGGCGAACGTGTTGTCGATTCTGTGCACGTGTCGAATCCATGAGATGAGTCATCGCTTCCTAACGATGACTGGCATTTCTTCCCCGTTTCTCGCTTTTCTGTCGCTTGGATTTTTCGTAGAATTCATTGCACCTGTTCGGTGGCAATTGAAATGCACCTGGCAAGTGGCAACGTCGATGTCTTCGTCGAAATGACATAACCACAGAGCTTAACAGGAGGCATCTCTGTGTGATATCATTTTCATGTCGTTCACTTTCTTTTATTGCCTGTAGCTCCCCAGATGCGTGTTTCTATATAAGCCATTTATACCTGTAGTTATTATTCTCTGACTTATTTTGATAAAGTTAGAAAAACTTAGGATGTCTGGCATTAATGTAGGAGGCTTCCACCGTCATTGTCATGCAGCGTCTTATAAGGAAATTATGTCCAACTGTTAAGTTCTCATGTTGTTGATTTTTTTAAAGTATATTTTCTGTATGTAGAAGATGCGTATATCTTTGGTTGTATTTTTTGTCTGACGTTCCCACAAGGATTTTCCATAGGGCCAATTCACATGACCGAAAACCGGTTTCAGAACAAATTTCTATTTACCGGAAACTGGTTTGCAAAAACATCTGATATTAAATTACCCTATTCCTGTATTACTTCTACTACCCTATGCAATATTTCTGCAATATTTCTGTCCTGCTTTTATTTTTAGGTCTGCCTGTTTTCCATTTACTCTGACAGACTGATATAACTGTTCTTCAAATAAATTGCTACTCAAACAAAATCATCAATATTATTGTCATGCTTCTAATTAACTTTGTTATTCATAGAGTGTTGTTATCAGCTGATCAGCCATGTCTGTATGCTTATAGTCATCTCATCATGCCATACTTTAGTCATCTCATCAGGCCATAATTTAGTCATCTCATCATGCCATACTTAAATAGTCATCAAACTCATCATGCAGAAGTTATTTAGGTTACACTAGAAGCTGCTTTCAAACTCTTTGGCATTTACAACTCATTCGGATATGACCTTTTTATACTGTAATTACCGAGTATTGACGATGTCAGTTATAGCCATAATCTGTTTTAACAACACAGAGACGTATGTCGATCCCATATTAAATTTTAATTTAGCCATTTGAATTATTTATAATGATGTTTCATGATGGATGGCCAGTTCTCTTTTAGTCAGGCCCTGTTTACTGTCATCATAAATGTGTAATTAATTCGACCTTTATGATATTTATTTAGAGGTGTTTTGATGCACATGTGTAGTTTCTTGCTAATGTCATGGGCTAATTAGTTCATGGTATAGCAGTGGGATGTAGCTGTTCACTAGTAGGCATGTGTCTTTACTATTTGGTCCAAGTCTAAGTAGTTTCTGTGCATTTGTTTTTTTCTCAATAGTCTGATTGTTTTGCAGTCTTAAGAAACATATTGCAATGTTGTTTTTTGCCATTTCTAGAACAGTCTTTTAATGAGACTCTTTTATACAGCTAACCTGAGTTTGAAATTCATGTTCATTACCAGATTTCAAGTACTACAATTTGTGTCATAATGGTTCAAGGTACAAGGCGTTTCTGGTGTGTGTGTGTGTGTGTGTGTGTGTGTATGTGTGTGTATGTATTTGTGCATGTGTGTGCATGCCGTTGCTTATACTGGTATATTGGCCTAGTTCCTAACAATAATTGTGTACTCTAGAAGCAGTCCATCAACTACTCAGAGAAAGTATTTTTAAAAATTGGGGGTTCGGGTTGGTGGGGGGTGTAGTTTCTCATTGTGACACTTTGTGATGGACTGTTTGTTCCTTCAGTGTGGAACATTCTGCAGCAGCTGTTCCTAAAGCTTCTCTGCTCACCTGTTTCTTCTCTAAGTTGAGGCTTTTAAATGTGGTCCTGTTACCAGACATAAGGTCCGGACGTTGTTGAATAGACTGAACATATATATTGAAAGACACCAGCCCAGCGGATGCTACTACAATGCATTACAACTCCTACTCAATGGCCATGGGAAATAAATAATATCATTTTTTTAAACCACCCTCATCCATTGTAATTAGTTGATCAGTGGCCGTGGTCAAGTACACACATCCTGGGATGTACAAAAGTTGGAACTGCCAAGGCATACCTGAATGGAACTGCCAAGGCATACCTTGAAAGTTTCATTCACTGTTAATCCCTTTTTCAGTTGTGACCCCACTGCTTAATTAAGGTCTTCATGCATCAGTGAATGTCTGATGATACATGATGGTCAGACTTGTAATTAGTAGCCTATATGCTCCTATGGTTTACTGCTAAGGAATTCTTCCCTTCAGAAAAAAACTGATTAATTTATATCACACTTGTTTGGTATGGTTTTGAGCAGGAGGATCAGGTGGTGTTATCGAGTTATAGATGTCCTTCTTTAGTTTCATTTCTTCTTTTCTAATTGTTTTCCTATATAGTTGCTATATTTATAAATGTTTAAATACAATACAATATATTGGCTGTTGTTGTTATTTTTAGGAACCAGTAAAATCTCGAGCCCCGCAACTTCATTTGGAATATCGATTCTATAAACAACTGATACCATCCGGTACGGTTTGTCTTCTCTTATACTCTGTTTGTAGTTTTGCTTCATAAGTAAGAGTACTGTTCAAGACTCTGATTATATAATTATGTGCAAGGTTTTATTTCAATTTACCTGATTATATCTCACCATCATTTGCAGCATGGTAGCTCCACTATGCTTGACCCTTGACTGTTGACTGCGAGTGAAGCACTTGCTCAAGGTCCCTGCGGCTTGAAGTGGATTCGAACCTGCAACTCTCCGGCTGCAAGGCGAGGAACATACCCGCTACACCACCATGCCCCACATGTAGTCTTAAGCAGTTTTCCAACAAAGAATATTGAACACTTTTGTGCAGCAGCATTGCATATGAGCAGAGGCAGCAGCTTTCTGACATGTGATGCAACTTTGGTCTTGTAGGGTAAATATCCAGGGTTCATCTTCCGACTGGTGCCACCACCTGTTTAGCATTTACCATTTCCTGTCTGCTGGTCTTCATCAACTCTTTATTTCTTTCCCATTGCCTGGTCCTGCTTGCATTAAATTCTTTTTTGCCTGTCTTCTCTGCAGTAACCAACCTGCCCAGCCTGCTTCTCCTACAGTTTTTTTTTATTAGTTACTTCCTGTTGGGTGTGTTTGTTCATAGTATCGTTATCCTTTCAATTTCGATTTTGCACCAGGATGTAAGCAAGGCAATATTTTCGTGCTCCTCACTGCTTAATTTTGTTGATTTTGCAAAATTTTGAATCAGATTTCACTCATAATTCAATTTCTTCAGTCCACTTTGGCCCATCGCATGTATGGGAAAACAACAGCATGATGTAACACCGTGAATTTATTATGGACATGTTGAATCTCGTGGAACTAGTTTAGTAAGCTTTTGTTTTTGCAACCTTTCTTCTTGTGACTAGACTTGTGGACTGTGCTGCTACCTAGCGGCCAAACTCCAGGGTCACTGAATAAAAAGATGTGGGTGATGGGGTCGATAAACTGGCGTTTTTAATTGTGCCGGCTTTAAACGGTTCCTAGCAGTAGTAAGTAGCTGTAGGTCAACTGAGTCTGGTTGTGTTGGCAATTTGTTTGGAAAGAGTTTGGCAAGATTTTCTTCATCATCAATCTATGTTGATCATTACATGTTTAGTAGTAAGCTACACCAGACGGATTTACTCTGTTTTCATTTGTAATTGAAAATATGTTTATTATACTGAACTTGTATCAACATTGCAATCAAACAAGCAATCATTAAGTATAAACAGAGCACTACAAAAGGAACAGCTTAAACAGGGTTAGTCCCCTAGTTCCACTGTGATATCCATCACCCTATGAAGTTCTCTTTCCTGATTCTTGATCTCGGAAAGTAAATCGTTTCAGCTTCATATGCAATATCCTATTATCAGTTTAAATCCCATTCAGTAACATGACGGTATCAGTATGTGGTTCTGCAAATGCCTTTGGTGATGCTGAGGAATTTTGTGTCACTGGTATCTTATATTTTTCTCTTCTGGAATTTAAAAAAAATTGGCCTGTAATTTTAATAAAGAATAACCTTGGGTTGATTTCTTCTTCACCATCAAATTGGCATAATTATGGAATTTTGTTGCATGATACTAAGTTTTTGTTCTGTCTGAACTTGGCAAATCTGAACACTTTTAAGATAAAATGTAGAAAAATTTTCAAACATAGGATATGTGAGCCCTGCTTGGCGGCTTTGTTATGTCTAAGCGGTCACAGAGTGTAACTGTTGTGAGTTCCTATCCTCCTTATCTTGGTTATCTAATAAAGTTACAGACATGCTAGTGGGCCATGTGGTACTAATTGGTGTATTCTACATGAATAGTATATATAATTATATATATATATGGAAGTGTATATATATATATATATATTATACAACTCAAATACACACACATATATATATATATATTTATATAGTTATATATGTATCAGTCTAAGGTGGGGCTTGTAGCAACAGCTGGCAACCTTGGTGTTATTTGATTATAGTTGTATCTGAGATTAGGTGTTTCATGTTTCTAATTCTACACCTGTTTGAAGTCTTTTCAACTGGCAAATAATTGACGTCAAATGTGACCCTAAACCGAGTCGGAAAAGAATTGGCCGTGACGTGTTTCTTCGTCAAGTGTTTGGCTGATTGGTTAGAGCGATTGGCCTGTAGCGCGAAGAGTTACGGGTTGGATTCCCGTCCGAGGCGGCTAATGTGTGTAGGGACCTTGAGCAAGTCCTTCACTCACAGTTGCTCTGCAATACAATTGCAGTTGTACTGTCGAGGCATTGTGCACTTCTGAGCTTTGTTTGTATGTGCACTTGTTATAGCGCCCCTTCAAGCTCTCTCCCTACTCAGAGGCGCCCCCGAATTTAGAGCGGACACTGCATCGGAGTTTCACGCCGAAGCGCTGAGCAATTGTGAGTGAAGGACTTGCCCAAGGTCCTTACGCGGCGAGGTGGATTCGAACCTCGAACCAAGGCAAAGACGCCACCACTACACCACTGCACCCCACAATATTTGTAAGGAGGGCGATATCAAATTTAAGTTGTATTGTTTTGTATACTAGTGCTGAGTGAGTGCTTGAAATTCTGTGTAATAATTGTTCCTTGTGTGTGTGTGTTTCTTTCTACAGAGGGCATTCCACAAGTCCACTACTTTGGTCCTTGTGGCAAACACAACGCTATGGTGTTAGAATTACTCGGTCCAAGTCTCGAGGATCTCTTCGAACGCCACAATAGAAAATTCTCTCTGAAGACTATCCTAATGATCGCTCTACAACTGGTAGGGCTTCATAGACTTTTAACCCTTTACCGATGCCATTTACTACACTTTGGTCGGTTAAGGGTTAATGTACCGAGGTAACTGGTGGGGCTTCATAGACTTTAACGCTATACCGACCGCGGGTATGGGATTGTCCCTCATACCATTTACTGCGCTTTGGTCGGTAAGGGGTTAACGAAACTGGTAGGGCTTTGTAGACTTTAACATAACATTGTTCGATCAAGCTCAAAGCTCAAGTGATATTGTGCTCAATGATTACTATCTTCTGAGCGTGAAGCTTGCAACAGAAATAATCGTGGACTGTTCTTCTGTTTCTGATTACATCAGAAAAACAACGACTGTACCATACCAATGCTGACCTGTAATAAATTAGAAATACTATAGTTCTGTGCATTAAGGAGGGTTTTAGTTTTGTAGGTTATGAGGATTCTATTAAATGCATCTCTTCTAAAGACTGTCTGTATTACAGAATGTGAGAATTAGTTAGTTGTTGATATAGAGAAGGGGCCCTTGCAGAAAGGTGTGCATCCTGGCCATATGTGAACCACCAATTCAATAAGAGATGTTTAGATGTTGTTTGATATTGCGTTGTATATGAGAATTTGTGAAGTGCTTCTCTCAGAAAAAGAATTTCAAAGGCACTACTCCCACAGCACTAAAATCAACCCCAAGAGAAAAGGCAAGATTTGAGGTGCTCCCAAATACAGCATAGATGCTGAATCGGAGTTTCATGCCGAAGAGCACTAGCCATTGAGAGTGAAGGACTCGCTCGAGGTCCCTACGTTGCGACTTGAGGTGAATTCGAAACTGGAACCCTCTGGCTGCAAGACACAGAACCCACCACTACACCACGGCGCCCCACATTGACAGTGGCACCTTTTGACAAGTTTCTGTTGCCGTGTGAGTTTTGTTATTGCAATGTCAGATATGTTACTGTGTGAATGGCAGTTATTCTGTGGGGCGCGGTGGTGTAGTGGTGGCGTCGTTGCCTTGGCGCCGGAAGGTTCGAATCCACCTCGTCGCGTAAGGACCTTGGGCAAGTCCTTCATTCACAATTGCTCAGCGCTTCGGCGTGAAACTCCGATGCAGTGTCCGCTCTGCATTCGGGAGCGCCTCTGAGTGGAGAGAGCTTGAAGGGGCGCTATAACAAGTGCACATACAAACAAACTGAGTGAAGATTGGTTTAATTTTCAGATATGTCGACTGGAGTACGTTCATTCCAAGCACATTATCTATCGCGACGTGAAACCAGAAAACTTTCTCACAGGCCGGTCGTCGGGTAAGAAGTATGGCCTCATACATATCATCGACTTTGGCCTCGCCAAGGAGTACATCGATCCTGTGACAAAGGACCACATCAGCTATCGAGAACACAAGAGCCTGACGGGAACAGCGCGGTACATGAGCATCAATACACATTTAGGCAAAGGTAAGAACACGTACATGTTGGAGTTAATCCAGATCATTTGCCTGCGTTGGTCCCACCATTTGGAATGGACTTCCCCATCAGTTCGCTCTGTCATCCTCTCTGGTGGTCTTTCATCATCTTTCTCTCATCTCAAAACCTGCCTTTTCTCTCGGATTGCATGCACTGGGAGCACTTCTGAAAGGCTCTTGCTGTGAGAAGCAGTATTCAGGCTTCAAGGCACCAAACATAAGCCTACGCCGCCGTGCCCCAGATGGTTGTAGCTCCAATGTCATCCACGACTGACTTCATCTTGTCTGCTGCTATGATCTAGTGCCATTGATTCATTACGCTATTGGATATGATGCTCATTTTGAATGTTGATTATATATATATTAAGACCTCATGTTGTCATATACGACCTACACATTGAAACTGTACTGATTTGATGCAAAAGCCAAGCCATGGTTTGTTGGCATTGTCGTACATACTCTGCCCTCTTTGTAGAACACCTCGGACATTTCTATCTCATGTTAAGACGGTTTTATTTGACCACACTGGGGGTAAGGCACGCCTCTGAATAATAACCACCTTGAAGAGGCAATATAAAAACACACGCAGATTATCAACTCATTTCGCACGGTCTCTATAAAAGCAGCCATCTCAGTGAGTGTAGAACAGTGTCATTATATTGGCAAAACTAGAGCAATTTTTTGTGAACAATTGGATTCAGCATATATGCTAACGGACCAGATAATGACGGCTTCACGTTTTAGGCATTGTTTTTATGAGTCGAAATTGGGTTGCACTTATCTAGTACGAAACCCGGCCGCCCAGCGGCAGATATGCCTGAGAAAATTATCGATTGCTCATGCACAGTTGCACATTGTGTGCGTATTGGCCAACGCATTTCATAGCCGTCTGAATAAACATGTTTGTTATTGCGTACAGCTATTACATATGTTCGTGCAATATGTTTTTGCATGTGGGTATATATATAAGTATTTATGTATGTATAAATATATATATACTGCATACATACATGCATGCATACATATATATTATATATAATTATATATATTATATATATGTGTATATATATATATATATATAAGATTGATATGGCCATTCCTTTGTTTGATCTATCGCAGACATGTAAAGGCAGTGGATATTTTGTGCTACTGCCAAAAACACAGATAAGCCACCCTTAAGCATGTGTCCTCCTAATAAATGTATCAGGAAATAACTGGAATTCACCTGTAGATTACATTTGCCATGGCCTAATAATTATTTCATTTTGCAGCACAATTCAGAAGTATTCGCCTCATCAAATACTATGTATAGTTGTATACAGATAGTTACAAATGTCATTGTTTTAAAAATCATTTTAATAAACTTACTGTGTACAGGTTAAACCTTAAGACAAATGAATAGCTATTGAATTCCATTCCATTCTTTTGACATGATTGCAATTTCTTCAGGTCAGTTTAAATATACATTAAGCACTATCCTCCAACGACCTTGAAACGACCTGGAATAATTTTTTTAATTTAATGAAATTTTAGAAAACTTTGCAACTTAAAAAATTACTTTAAATGAGTTATGCTCATTTTATTTCTTGTGCTATTTATAATTTAATTATTACTGTTAGATAATTTGTATGTTTATAAAACATGTTTGATTGAATTGTTATTTAGTTTCATTGTTTCTGTTTGTTTTTGTTTTTTGCGTGTAGAACAGAGTCGGAGAGATGACCTTGAGGCCATGGGTCACATGCTTATGTATTTCTTTCGTGGCAGCTTACCATGGCAAGGACTTAAAGCAGACACACTCAAAGAGCGATACCAAAAAATAGGAGACACAAAACGTTCAACGCCGATTGAAGTTCTCTGCGAAAACTGTCCAGGTTTGTTGCAGAAATAATGGAATGGCGTATCTGTGCTCTAATTAATTATTGGAGCTGGTGTTTATTTGATGCTGGAACTATTTGTTTTGCTAATTGTTCAGATTGTGCCTTCCGACCTGGTGGCAGATGTGCGACCTGGTGGCTGATCGGTAACGCGTTTGCTCACAGAGCATGCGGTTGCCAGTTCGAATTCGGGTAACGACCTTGGGCAAGTTGTTTACGCACATGTGCCTAGAGCTGTCACCAAGCAGTATAATTTGGTACTGGCGTAAGCGGGGAAGTAAATGGCAAGTCCTGTGATATCACTGGCTCCGTGTCCAGGACCTTGGGATTCGTCCATTGCTGGCTCAGGGCCATTAAAAAGGAGATGAGCGCCTCACCAACGGACTTTGGGCCTACAGACGACTTTACCTTCCATTGCATGGTTTATTTCATCACTATCTAATTCAGTGTAACAGTGCAACGGTATTTGATATTGCCCTCCTTCCAACGTTCAGAAGTGTGCTTGGCCAAACGACAGAGAAAGTTGAATGAAGTAGGTGCTCAGGGTCCCTACACAGTAACTGCCTTGGGCAAGGTTCTAGTCCGTACTATTAATTTTACAGGTTGAATTTTAAGCCATCTTAAGTCGCATATTTTAGAATTTTTTCTTAGATTGCCATATTTAGCAATCTTGTGAGCTTCCACATATATGCAGACATGTGATCTGTAACTGACTTGTAATTACTATGGTAATTTTCTTGTTCGGATGTATAAGAAGTTGTTAAATGTATGACCATTGCCTTGTATGAGCCTTTTAGAACATATTATTTTAATGGAACTTTACTGTTCTACCATTTTGTACATGGACTGTGTTGTCATTTTTAATTAATTATGTAATTTTGTGTAACATGATACTCTATTACATAATTGTTACCTGTTGCTTATACTGTTTTATGGCTGTCTTATTTGGATGTGTATTGTGTAATTACATGTATGATGACAGCACTGTTGCTTAATTACTTAATTAGTGTGCTGCTTCTGCACTGTAGAGTTTGAAAGGTATGCCAACGGTATACCGGTAATTGTTATCATTTCTGATGCTAATGGGCTTTCACTTCCATGCCAGTCTTTAAGCATAGCATCAGTCTGGCTTTGCAGCTAAGTGTATAACTAAGCACTGTTGAATTAGTTAATTTATTATTGTCGCTTATGCTTCTGAAAAATTTATATTTGCAAAACTGAAAAACCCACTTAAAACGACGCCTGTTCATTGTGTTTGGAAAATTCTAGCGTGAAGAAGAATTTGTCATGTTATCACTTGTAAATGTGAATTTGTTGTTTAGCAGTGTGCTAGTTATCTCTGTTCAAGTTTGTTCCTGACAGCAGTTAAACTGCAATCTATATCTTATCTTGCTTTCAACAGAGTATGTATTGGCATAGGAACTAGCTGTCACTGAGCTTTGGTCCTCAATTGATGTTAAAGTCATGAGGTAATGTTTTATTTTTCACTCTTACAATAACAGCCCATTCTCGTTTGTTTTTTCCAGAAGAAATTGGCACATACATACGCAACGTGCGGAATCTGGGCTTCACAGAAACGCCGAACTACGAATACCTGCGAGGTCTTTTTACGAGCGTCATGGTAAAGAACGGGTTTGACTGTGACTGGGAATTCGATTGGGTCGTTCAACAAAAAGTAAGCTGTTTCCCATAGTTATAATAATATTAGTAATAATAATAATGATAACAATTATTATTTCTATGGTGCCGTAACACAGTCATGTTGTTACAAGGACACCTCACTTACAACTAGCAGCAGGATGGGCCTTACAAAACAAATATCTTATTCTACTGATTCCTCTGTTGCGCTCTTGTATTTCAATCCTCAGTCCAAGTTTATACTTGAGGTTCGGAAGGGCCATTCCCCCCCCTTAGGGATAACTATGTAAGTCACTTCATTTCAGTATAAAAGGAAAAATTCAGGGAAATGTTTTAAAGGATCTGAGATGTTATTTTTGTATTATTGATGTATGGCCATGTACAGCTTCTGAACCAGAAGTTCATTAGAGCATTATCTCTCTGTGTCATATCAAGAACCACTTTGAATGAGATCATGTCATAATTAGTTTATTATTTTTATGCAAATTAAATAGAGATCTATGTTCGTGCCTCTGTTAATAGCAGGTACGATGTTGTTATGAAGAGCTATATAACAAGTCTTCAATGTATATACTTATCTCAGAGGCCAGTGGTGACTGGTTTATATTTCTGCTGCTCATCTTGCGTGCCTGGCAGGCTCGGATTTTAATTGCAGTTTAGAAAAGTCTCTAAATTCCCCTTCTTGTTATTTATTATTTAGGTCATGTAATACGCATGCATATTTATTCCACATATACTTGAATAAATTAATGTTCTTCCTTGTTGTTCTTCCTTGTTGTAGCAACAGACCAGGTGAAATCAATATTATAGGCTATGATTGATCACCTGTTTGCAAACAGAGTCTTTATTCTTTTACACTCCTGCTGCTGAAAGAAAATAATAAAATAATTTACTACAATTCACGTATAATTGTAAATAAAATAATTTACTGCAATTCACATGTAATTGTAAATGTTGGGAGAGGGTTAAAATAGTTTTGGTAACACTCTGGCACAAGAAGCAGAAGATCTTGCTACCATTCCAAGGGGTATACTCACCTTGCATTTGCCATATGACATTAGTAAAATGCAGTGCCAAAAGTGTAAAAAAAAGTGCCTGGACGCCCCTTACCTTTCCAAAAAGTGCCAGGACGCCCCTTACATTTTCAGGTGTACTGGTAAATCAGTGGCAGGACGGCATAGAGATTTGAAAATAAGTTCCAGGACACCGTCCATGACCGTCCAGCCACACTTTAAGCCCTGGTAAAATGAGAAGCAGTAGGTTGTGATGGACGACTTGTATGGCTAGTGGCTACCAAACAGTTAAATTCAACTTCTGTAATGACTTGTGATCATTCGTTCAGACTATGGCTTGTAATCAAACTGCATCCATGTCCATTTAAAGAAAATAAACAAAGATCATTATTTTTATTATTGATTAGGCATTAAATAATAATTTGATGGAATTATCTCAAAACTGCTCATCTGTGCTGATGTCCTCTTACCTGGAAATGGTCTAGATGTTATTTATGTTATTTATTGTGATGCTGATTATAGTAATTGTCGGTTGCTTTGTAGAATAATAGCAAAATGGCCGTTGGTGATGCACCTTGGGTTTCAGCGGGTGACAGCAAGCCGAGCCCACACAACAACGCTCCTACCGTCACGCACACGTCGTCTGCCCCAGGTGGGCAGAGAACCTCGGAAAAGGTACGTCGATTGGAGCTTGTAGTTTTTTTAGCGAGGATCAAGGATTTCTCTCGTAAAAATATTTCAGGTAGAGCTATCGGTGCAAGACCAATCCATTTATCGCTACTCTTTCTGGTCACAATTTGTCTGGATATTATGCAGCTCTAGTTTTTGGCACACTGTGAGTTAGCAGAAACTTAGCACAGTATCTGTTTACCTATAAGAGCTGATGTTCCAGAAGTTATTAGATTGAATTAAAAAATGCTCCAACTGATGGACCTGATGCTCTTTAGCACTATACGGATTAATATGTGTGCCTGTTTATAGACTGCCGTAACTGAGCAGGACTCTGGTCGCTATTTATGTGCTGTTTGTAAATATCCCATTGCCTTGTTTACTATGTGAAGTGTATATCATATGTTGGACCAGTATGCAGCAGGGTGTCAAATATTTTTTAAATATTGGGCTAGTGGCAAATGGCAATATTTTCAATATTTTCTAGCAAGTGGTTGCCAGGTGCTAAAGGTGCCTGAGCAAAATCTGTTTGGGGAGCCTAGTGAGACCATCCATAGATAATTTTTGCAATTTTTTTATCTTAAATGGCCCAATTTATTTTTAGCAGAAAAACGGTCAAATTCGACTTATAAAATCTTAATAATATGACCAGTAAGAGATGACCAAATTGAAGCCAGACGCTGTAGACACCAGGTCCTGCAGAGATCCATCTAACAGAGCTGTGCATTGCCTGCAAGTAAAAGTAATAAAGTGACATCATTAATCATATGAAACTTCTATAGCAGAGTGACGAGGATTTGGTATTGACTGGTCTGTTGTTATTAGTAGCAAAGCAATTAATTTTTGCTTCACACACGATGAAAAACAACAAATTTTGACTTTTATTCTCAAACTGAATATGAATAGTTTTTACGTGCTGGGAACTGTGAGCTCTGCGGGTGAGAAAACTTTGTCATCAGGCCGTTTCTGGCCCTCCAGCCTGCATTTTGACACCGCTGGTATACATCAATCAAATATGATGGTGATGATTTTATGTATTTAGTATTTACAGTTCTCTGCTCTTTGCTGTCTTTCATCCGGTTGTGTATGTGTGTGTGGGGGAGGGCCCGGTAGCGCAATGGATAACACGCTGGCGTAGAGTGCGAGAGGTAGTGAGATCAAGCCCCCGTTGCGCGTATTTGCTTTGTAGGCTGCTATTAGCGCCATGTAATTGCAAAGCTGTCGGTTCAGTTAGTAGTTAAGTTTAATTAAGATTACTGCATAACTTGTAAATGTAAGGCGCAGTGCGTCTTGCAGGTGTTTCATTAAAGAAAAGATTATTATTATTATTATTATTATTATTATTATTATTATGTGTGGATAATGTGGATGATATGTGTCGTGTTGTAGCATTATGCTCCACCAGAAGCGTATTGGGGCGATCAGAACAATGCTCCAGGCAGACTGCCAGTCTACACTGGACCTTTAGATGCATATAGGACTTCTTCAATACAAGTACGCGCATTTCCCATTACATGTAAATTTGCGTCGTCTCGTATTGATTGATCAGCGGTATATTCTCACAGCTTCTGTATCACCATTAATGTGATAAATCAAGGTATCATCAGTATCAGTCAGTCTTGTGTCACCACATTTCTATTTCGGGCGATTTAAGTCACCGCCTAAAGAATGTAAGATATCTAATTCTTATCAGTGTCTTATCTCTGCTATTGCCGCCGTTAAATCAAGACCTTGGTCGCAGTTCTTGGTCAGCAAGAAGTAAAAGCCAAGATTTATTTTGCTGATGATGATGATGTCACTTATCATCTGTTGTGATTTCACATGTTTTTTAATGCTACTGGACTGTGTAGGTGAGAAACAAAATCACCAATGGTGTGATAGGCATTAAAATGTAATCCTGCGCTCGTTACTTATGTGCAACACTAAAGATTGTATTCATTCATTCATTCATTCATTCATTCATTCGTTGATTCATTTATTCTATGGAATTCTGTAGCACCTCTTTAAGAATCTACTCGGAAGCGCTCCCAGCCCAACCATGGCCAAAAAGTAGACTCGATAGATTTCTGGATAACATAACATAACATTTTTATTCTTTTTATTTTTATTATTTTTTATTATGGATGTACTTGTTGTTACGTGGTCAAATTCACTACCGCAGTACTGGCCAAATGATGATGCATTTTTTGGTAATTCATCAGTTAGCCTTCGTGTTTCATAATAGGCGCGCTTGCATAAGTTGTTTATATGATAGCGAGTAGTGATGTAGCTTTTCCGGAAAGATATATTTCCGGAAACTTTCCGGAAACTTTCCGGAAACTTTCCGGAAACTTTCCGTAGACCGAAAAATACATCTAACACATAATGTCACATTTTCCCTATCAGAAAACATAGGAAAATTTTAGTTTTTAAAGTTGCTTTTATTGGCAATGTGGGAAATGTTCACCTTAAAGAATGAAAATTACCATTTAAATGCTTTCATTAGCAGTTCAGAATATCTGACAATTTGACATTTTGGCAGCTGCTTTGAGCCTGCTCAACTATTTCTTTCACTGTACTATTTAGGATTATATTGCAACAGTTAAATGGTGATGTAAATTAGCTGAATCCTTGAAAGTACGGAAAGAATGTAAGGGATTTCAGAAGTAATAAATTAAAGAAAATAATTATGGACAATAAATAAATAAATAAGGTTACATAAGATAATAAGGCTTTTCCTTGTCCATACACTGCTTACTCAAGGCAACAACTCATAGATAGAAAATTTAAACCAAAACACATTCTTTGCTGCTTAACAAGAAAAGCAGATTTGAAAATAGATTAGTCTCACACTGCAATGGCATTGCCAATAACATCATATTTCAAGCATAAAATAATTGTATGTAGGAAATAATCTGTTACAGTACTTATTAAAACATTTGGTGTCTATAGTGTACTGAATCAATTGCGGTTTTTGTTTCATATTTTCAGAAATAAAAAAATAAGAGGAGTTAGGTGACCAAATCATAAAAAAAATTCTTCATAATAACAGTGAAGTCTGATTGCAATTAATTCTTAAATCTATTGTCAGTGTGTACACTAAAAAGTAAGCAATAAGTGTTGTTTATTGAATGAAAAAATCAGCAATGACTATACAATATAGCTTACAGTGATTGATGTTTAAGCATATTTATGGATTTAAATTGTTATTTAGTAATATTGTATTGATAGAAAAATATCGGAAATTTTTTGGAAAGTTTCCGGAAAGAAACATCGGAAAGTTTCCGAAAGTTTCCGGAAAGATATGAAACTTTCCGGGAAATATTTCCGCCTCACAACACTAATAGCGAGTCAAACAGCTTTTCTTGAACCTAAGAAAGTGTTAGATGAGGCAACATGGATGAAACTGTTTTCTCATTTATTTGATGCGTGTGTATGTATTTGTTAATCTACAGGCAACGGGAGAGCTCGGTACCAACGACGATGCTGTCGCTAGCCATTCTAATATGCTGGTCGTTGCCAATAACGATCTTGACAACGGAGAGGAAAATGTCAAGTATGTGCATTATAGAATCCCATACATCAGCAGGCATACTGTGTCCTGTTTTCTTGGCCCCCCCACTTTTGTCTAGTGTGCAAAACGTTCTTGGATTATGTACAGACGATCAAGTTTTGTAGCAACTTCTCTGTGGAATGTGGTCGTTCTCTTGAATGAATTTGTTTATTGCACACAATTAAGTCGAATGGTACAAATATGAGACAAAAATAAGTACAGTGCAATTAGTACAGTAACCATTCTCACAGCATTCTTCAAAATTCTTTTGATGTACTGTCATAGCTCATATCATGTAGTATGTACTTTATTAGGCATCAAAAAGGCTTTCCTGTTTTTCCCCAATCATTGCCACAATATATGAGTTCAGACTAATGCTCAGTTGTTCATGATCCCCAAGGTGACAATTTTGTTTATTTTCCTTTGTTGATTGTGAATGCACTGATAAGTGTTTTAAATGGGAAAAACTGAGACAGTTCGAATATTGCAAAGTAAGTGTTCCATAGTTTGGGACCTTGATATCTGATTGAAAATTTGCAGGTGTTTGTTTACAAAGTAGCAATTACTTACCAGGTATACCTGTGTCTTACATAATGTTGCACTATACAGGTATGATGAACATCGTCAGTGTTTGTTGTTGTCTGGTATTTCGTTTGTCTTGAAGATGTAGTAAATCATTGCATTCGCTGTTGTTCTAGGTGCTGCTTTCTACGGAAACGTCGACATAAACCGCAGCAGAAATGAGCAGCAGCCGAATCCGCCGCTGACGTTTCTGAGCCGCGAACTGTTGTCTGTGATTTATACTTTCTTTCGCTGATTTTCATCCATCCTGAAAACTGACTTCATCAAAGCAACATCGATTCTGTTTGCGATCGCCACGTCGAGATTATGACACACGTTTTTTGTCTGCGTCGTCCGCGGACTGTGGGGGGCACCGGACATTTTGTGCTTAGATATCGACTGCAAAGTGATGTTGCATTTTATTGGTTGGTAGTTGTTAGATGATGCGGGACGATAACAATGATGATGTCTGTTGTTGGTTCAGGTGAATGCGCCGTTGTTCAAAACTGCCAAATTCGTTGCTGATTGGTCTAAACATGCTGATGTTCAACGCTGTTGTTGTGAAATGTTTATCTGAAACATCAACGGTGTTTCTTACATGTATCTGTATTGTAAGAAGTAAAATTATCCAAGCAGATTTACTAACCGATTCGCAAAGATCAGTTGTACCATCGTGTTTGAAAGTCTGTCGAATTATTTCGTAATGGTTTCTGTCGAAACAGATTTAACCCTTTGGTTACAGAACCCGTCCGGTGATGGGTTATTAAGCCAGGATCCGGGTCTGTAACCGTAACGAAAGGGTTAAATATACCACGGAACTGTGGCTATCTGGTCAGAGTAGATGTGATGAAAAGTACAAGCAAACTCAAAGGATAGGCTGTTTATTTTCACTAAGCATGAAAACGCGGTAACGTTCTTTACGTCGAAGGCATCTGGTAGGCAGGGAGTTGATAAGATAATGCGGTAATCAAAACGTTTGATTTGCATAGCACATTCCACAGAAAAACATCTGAATGCGTTTTACGTAAGACCTTTGTCGCAAATAGGTAATAGTTAACACGAAAAAATGGCCAATTATCAAGACCAGAGACCGACTACCGCTAATAAGTAATTTGTCCAGGAAAGCGCAAGTTTCAGCGTCTGGAGCTGTTCACTTATAAAGGTTCTATATAAATGCAAATGGCGAATGGTTGATGAGTTTGACCAGCATTTGAGTCTTTTTCCGTCAGTTCGTCTTTGTTTTGGTCGTAGATGCTGTTCAACTGATGAAGTTTGTTTTCATTCAATCGGCCTACCTCTGCCATTATCGTCAGTTCTGGTGGTGCTTCATCCACGGTGTTTTGTAGCCATTTTGAGTAGCTAATTTTGCAGCTGTAACTTTCAAACTGCTTTGAGTTGCCGCTGTTTTTTCACTTGGCCTACGATCGAGGCGAAGGCCGACAGGAAATTTTTTAACTGTTATGGAACGTGAGTCATAGGAAGGTGGTCTGTACATAGCAATAACTTCTGTAGTGCTGCTGCCAATGCATTGTGTAACGGCGTTTCTATGCAGTACTTTAGACAATTTGTGTGTTTCGTTGTTTCATCTGTCTGTTCACTTTGCGCGTGTCATCATCGTTTTTATCATCGTTTGAGTCGTCGTCATCATCATCTCGAGTTGTTTTCATCATCTTGATTCGTTTTGTCTTTGCCAGCTGTTTTTCTGTGAATAATCCTGGGCGCTGAGATGCTGGTGCCTCAGTCTTGTTAATAATGGATACTACTTTCAAGCATTAACAAATGTTTCAACTGCCTAACAATGACTGACTGACTGATCCTTCCAAATGCCCCGTGGTAGCACTTACACTCTCTGTGGTAGTTCAGAGAAAGTCTCTCTCTGTCAGACTGTGTCTGTCTTTTGTCACTCTGTGCATTGGACAGCCTTCTTTTATTGAAGTTTTCCTACAATTCATAGGGTGGCAATAGCATGTATCGCAGTATGTCTTTAGGGACAATTGGGCAAAGGCTTCTTTACAGAGACCAGAAGGGCCATATCCCCATTTGGAAGATCCATGACAAGGGATATATAAATGTTCAATTACAATTACAATTACAAGGGGTTCATTTGGTTTCTGGGTTAGTTTGCCTAAGTTTCAATGAGCTGAAAGTTGGATGTCTGCTGAAGAAGTCATGAATGTTATTATCAGGTAGCAACATAATTATGTGGTGGGCTGGTGGCACTGGAATCCAGTGCAGAAAAGGTATTGTCCGATAGTCACCAAAACACAGCCATAATATAGTTCAGTCCACAAATATATAGGCTTTGGTGGATAAGCAATTTGAAAATGGGTTTGAGAAATCTTAATTAGAAGACGAATTGACAAACAGTGATTTTAGGTGCAAAGGATCGACCACTATACGGGGTGGACCAAAAAGAGTATTCCTCCCTCTACGGTCTTGCCAATATCTTGGCCAAAGGTAAGAACCTGTATATCAAATTAGTTACTTCTACAATAGTAGACTTGTATCGATGTGAAGTCACAATAGGCCGATAGCTATATAATATTCTCAAAATGAACTTCTATATTTATTTTTGATCTGTATCATAATCGAATTGACGTCACAATAGGCCTGTGGTTGTAGGCCTATTCTCAAAGTGAGCTTCTATAATAGTAGATCTCTTATATCATAATCAAAGTGACGTGACAATAGGCCTCATTCATATGATATTATTCCTAAAATGAACTATAATGGTAGATCTGTATCATAATCGAAGTGACGTCACAACAGGCCTAGTCATATTCTCAAAATAAACTTCTATATTTAATTGTTGATATGTAGCAAAATCGAAGTGACGTCACAATAGGCCTATAGCTGTATTCTCTATCTGAGCTTCTAAAATAGCAAATCTGTTTCATAATCGAAATGACGTCACAATATAAATGAACTTCTATAGGCCTAATAGTAGATCTGCGTCACATTCGAAGTGACGTCACAATAGGCTTATAGTTACTTTCTCAAATTGAACTTGTATAATAGCAGGTCCGTTATCGTAATCTTAAGAGCACATTTATTTAGCACAATATATAGTATATTATAATAAACCAGGTCATTAATACTCATGTTTTCCCAGGCTATTATTATTAACGTCAATGCCCCAAAACAAAGCTGCGATCAAATGCATTTATAGTCTTCAATAGGTTAGCTGTAAAGAAAAGGTAATTGAGACGCTCGATCACGTAACCTAATAGATTGCAATTTAACAACAGCAGATTAAAACAAATTAAATAATACACAGAGTCGGCCATCGGGTAACAAAGTAGATTCATATAACAACTGAGAGCTGTTCTTAAGGAATTTTTAGAACTGCACAAACCTTTGCCTTCCCATTCTCCATAGTAAATTATTCCCACTCACAGTAGCCTACAATGACCTTTGTCACAAGTTTTATCTGCACAGAAGTGCTTCTAGGCCTACATCTGCACAGATCCATTTAGAACTGCACGTTTTGTGTAGGTCTACAACGGCACGCTAAAAAAAGCCCTGAGGGTCAGACTATGACTCTCTGTACAGTGTAAGTCTATATTTTGGCGAAGGTCATAGAGACAGAGCGGAGTTAAGACTGTTAAGCTATGGTGGAGCGACGGAGTCTCAGACTTAGTTAAGCTATGGTGGAGCGACGGAGTCTCAGACTTAGAGAACTCTTCCCTTATCTCCCGGAGCAGAGTAAGAATTTATCGTTGTGTTTGCTGGTCGAAAACGGCCAACACCGAGAACAGTATTACACCTACGGGAATTTACACTGTCGATAATTATGGTGCGTGAGAATAATAATAGGACCTAGGCCCTATATTTTATAGGCAACGTGTAAAGCCAGAATGGTTCGCTACAACCGGAAATGGCGCGATAGACATTTATGTGACAATAATTATAGACGTTGAACTGAAGTGGAGTCTACCCCGCCTAGGCAAGAACTATAATAGCGTCCGTTTGGAGACTGTTCCCCACCACAGTGACCTTGAGCAAGTCCTACATAGGCTACATTTAGGCCTATAGTTGCTCAAGGTCATCGATATCGATGCTGTTGGCCCGATCGCGAGTGTACCTCCAACGCGAAGGGATATCCCACAGTAGTCTGTTTTAACACATCCCAATTCTAAGTGGATCATGGTCCAAACCCAACCCACATTAACTGCTGTTTTTCTACAATAATTATTATCACACTGCCTAATGCCTAGCCTAGGCTATATAATTATATAGGCTCTATAGCGACCGTCTTAATTATGGCCTCGGAACTGTTCATTTCGCAACGAAATTGATCAGGTATAGGCCTAAGATCATTCAGCACAGCGCTAATGCTTCCGGGCAGACCATTTGAATAGCGTCACACCATTTTGTAGACTAAAAATTAATGTAGTCTATACATTGATTACACAAGTAGAGTGGGCTATTCAGCAGCCTGTTGGCACGCTATGGAGAGTTGACGGGAGGGGCCACGGATTCTATATTTAGTGTATAAATTCTCCATGGGAGAGGGCCATGCTAAGAGGAATAGGGGATATAGGCGTGTAGGCCTATATGCCCTCAGGCTCAGCGACTTCTGGCTCTTTTCGCTCGGCTAGGGTGCGTTGTAAGTAACAAGCATCTCTCGGCAACATAGGCTAAGACGATCGAAAGACATTGACGTTTATTGATTGGTTCGCTTCCTGTCAATTCAGTTCGTCTGGAATAGGCTATAGCAACGCGAAGAAGGGATCGAACGCCTTTCTTCCGCGCGGGGCAGGCAGCTCCGAGACACGGCAAATCGGAAGCGGCCTTGTATTATTTTCGTATATAAAGTCTGCTTTTATCGAACGGTCGAGAGAAGCGCCGCCGTTGAGTGAACGGTTGTCAGTCAATGAGCCGGTGAAAGAAGACTACAGATGTTGGTTCTTCCGAAACACGCGGCAATAGTCTCATTTGGAGCGACGTCTGAGAGCAGCACTGCGAGACTGCGCTATAGTTTCGTGCTGAAAGAATAAACTAGTAGTCGATCGTTTGCCATCAATTTTTGACGCTGTCTGATGCGGTAATGCAAAAAAACGACGCATTGCAGCAGTAATGTTCTCACTGAACCTAACGGACAAGGTTAGTAGCCTAATTTTGTTACCACTGTTACACTGTAGCCTACCGTAGCCTACTTGATTGGCCTATCATTCTATCAACGCAAGTAACACAGAATTTTGTCGCAGTGGTAATCTTTTCGATTGACTCTGGTTCTGGGATTGTAGGAAAGAGGAGTTAGGTATTGTTAAGACTTTAGTAGGCTTATTTCACGGAAGTCTGTGGATCTATATGCTACTGGGCACTAGAAGACTACAGCCAGAGTCTTGCGGTGACTAAGGTTGTCGCAGTTAGGCTACTGCTGAGTTTTAATGTTTCTAAACGTTTGGCTGCATGACTTTTAAAGTAGGCTGATTAAGACGCTGTAACAAGGGCAATCATTTACTTTAGGGGGTTTAGAACCTGTGAGCCATTCTCAAAAAGCCCGCATTGCACCACATGCTGTAGCTCTGTTGGAACATCCATAAATATGGAATTTTTGGATTAAACTGATTTCTACTGAATTCCTGTCAAGACTTTGCCAAGTTTTACATCACAGTATGCATGATAATTAGCCTATTATTGTGCATTGTTTTAAGTGTTGTACTTGCTTATTTGTGTGTTCATAAAAATAGTCGTAAAGGTCTTTATATATTAAAGTAGCCAGGTACACATGCACATACATGCATATAAATTATATAGACCTAAATACATATGCATACATACATATGTACATACGTACGTACATACATACATACATACATACATACATACATACATACATACATACATACATACATACATAGTCATACATACATACATACATACATACATACATACATACATACATACATACATACATACATACATACATACATACATACATACAAACATACATACATACATACATACATACATACATACATACATACATACATACATACATACATACATACATACATACATACATACATACATACATACATGCATTTTACACTCATACATACACACACACATGTATACCTGCATACTTACTTACTTGCATAAGGTACAAGAGTACATACTTACATTCTTACGTACAAATTATTTACATAGATGCAAACATGCATGCTCACAAGCATGTTATATACTGTAATGAAGCTTTGTTTTCCCTCAACCTTTGCAACTTAGGGCGAGACAAAATTATTTTTTCATTCGCCATAACTTTCAGAAATAAATTGCTATACTATTTCCAATCAATTTGTGCTGTACAAACATTGGCTGTTGCTCACATGATTTAATCCGATTAATTTTAGACATTTTGACGACCTGAGGGATTCAGGCGTTAATAATTGATGAGATTATGTTATGAACAATGGACATGACGTTAGCACAGAAGACTGTCCATTTTGCAAAAAAACTACTTTTATATTAGTACATTTTTCCTCTTTCATGAATGCCTCTGTTTGTGTCATCTAGGCCTCGGTAACAGTATCTTTTTATGTATCAGAGTAGAGACAGGGCCAGTCGCTGTTTGTAACCAGGGTATAGCCAGCTGCCAGGACCGAGATGCACAAGAGGGTATAACTCATACTCTTTGCTTAAATGTGGCCTATACGGGAGTAGTGGGTAATTTCCGTATGCATGGCTTGTGATTAGCGAATTACGATAGATATAACGTTATTCGAACTCGGAGGCAGGTACAAGCCCGCTACTCCGAAGGTCAACAATAGACAGCCGACTTTGCTGGACCGCGTGAACAATAGGCGGCCGTTGAGATTTCCCTGTGGACCGTCTATAGGTCTTGATCTGTTCACCCCACGCTGGCAATGACCGCATATAAATATCTTTCACGCATGCGCGCTCAGCTCTAACCTATTGAATTGGGGGGAGAACAAGCGTCATGCATCGTCGGGTGCAAGGAATGTGTAGATTAGTTGTTCACTTCTAATTCTATCTTAATGCATACCGCTACATTCCAACGACTACGTCTGACCTAGTTACGTCTGGAGGAAGGTCTACGTCTTAGGTAGCCTATATTTGGCTATGTACATACCGGTCCAGGGCGACATACAAGTAACCAATGCAGAGGCGATTTATTCCCAGAGAAGGTTAGCACACGGGGCAGACTCCGCGTTGTTTAGGACCGTTCAGGAAAATGAGCTTTATGTCCTCTGTGACCTCTACCCATTCACTGCAGCATGATCCGTTTTATAACTTGCTGCAAAAGGAACACAATTTCTGACGCCCGATAAAGAATCAATAAACCTTATCCCAAGAATATTATCTAAAAACATGAATAGCAAGCTAAGCCGTAAGAAGCCACACTGTCAATCTGTTATGTAGCCTACACCTACAGCGTTTTTGCTCATGAATATACATGTACATACCGGTACAAACCAAATTCTTAGCAGGGTGAAAATTCTTGCAACTTTGTGGCAGGGTAAAGAGTACTAAAGACCAGGCTGTAGAACCGCCACTGTATCAGAGCACTTGTGTAGCGCCATTCAGGTAGCTCACGAGGGTGCATTGCTGTGTGACATATGGCTTCTACGCATGTCATAATAATGATGTTAATAGAATGAGGCCAGAGATGAAGAACCATGTACACTGAAGGACCAATGTAAGATTACACTTACAGACAGACTGACCTTGCAAATGATGTTTCTTTCTCAGTTTGATGTACAGGTTAATGTCGCCTCTAAGCTACCGTTCAGTCACAGGATGGCATTGCATGGCAGCTGACCATTTAGAATTTTAGATGGTGTGACACCCATTAAAATGAGCAGTGGTGGTGAAGCCTCTCACCTCATTATACCATTGAAAAATAGCAGCATCAAGACCATGCAGTCAGTCACCGTAGGGAAAGTGCACATTTACATTTAGGCAGGAGTTTGCAGACTTAGAAAACATTTTTTGAAATGAAGTCATCCAAAAATGTTTTTGTGTACCAATATCAGAAACCTTTGTGTGCTCATCTTTCGGCTTAGAGGGACATTGATAGGGATGTTATGTTGGAAAACTCATCAATATTTCATGTTGTCAAGTGACTCGTTTCATGTTAGGTAGGCCTATTCCACGTCTTTTCTGATCATTTCTCATTTTGTCTCAATTTGCAAAGGAGCAGGAATTAGGGAACGTTGTCTTGCATAACAAAATGTTAAGACTGCAGCTGCTGTCTGAGTCCTTGTCTTTCCTGGTGTGCTGCAGGGCTCTGCAATCTTAGGAACCCCTTTTATTCCATTTTTGTACATGGTAGATACCGATTTTCTTATTTCCAATCACCCTGCGTCCATTTTCCTCATTACTGACGTTCAGGCCTATGTTCATGGTTGTTCCTTTGCTAAACTCATTTCTCGCTGGTCGTATCGAGTCCCCCAAGCTTTACATTTATGGATGTTTTCTAGCTGCTTTCTTCTAAGACTCAACTTTTATAAGACTTGGCATGCGGTCATATTTTTAGAAGCATGTTTATCATTGTAGCCTACATCTTATACGTGTGCGTTTTTTAATATGCAGTCTGTTCTAATGAATGACCTTTCGTCTGTGATAGCAGCAGTATTTTCTTTCCCCCATAAGTGATTTCTTGTCAGTCTATGTCTCATGTTGACGAATGTTTCCTGACTTGACTGATTGGGTGTGTTGGCGTGGAATTACAACGAGTCCTCCTCGTGTTTTGGCTTCATCTGACATTCAGAACGCCGTGAGACTGCCTACTAGTGTCTAGTTGCCAATATGCTAACAGCTAATAATAACCTTCAATATCGTGATGCTGGCAATCCAAAGGAAATGCAATATCTTGTAATTTGCCTTTCGCAGTGTTGACTAAATCAAGTGCAAGATAGAATAAATTGCTGTGTGGGCAGTTTGCTTAATAACCAGATATTGCAAACAAAAATCAATCAGAATTCACGCGTTTCCGGTAGGGAGGCTGCACTTAATTAGTTTGCGATTCCGAGATGGAATATTGATGTAATCGATAGAGTAGTCGAACACAAGTTATTCGTGGATTACATAGCTTGACTTATTTGCGTATGGAAAGAATCACGTTGACAACGGTCATGGTGAAATATGATTTTCCGTTCGTTTTTTAAAATTAACTGTCATTAAGTTGCTGAAATTGAAAATAAGTTGTTTGAGAAAAAAAGAATGGCCATGCACTGCATGATTCCAGTGGTTAGATCTACTTTAGACTACTTATGACTATAATGTTGGTGGAATATTCATTAATAAATTCATTCATTTATATTCATTAATCAATAAATTAGTTCATAAATTAATTTATGAATTCAAGTAAAAAATTTACTTATTCGTTCGTTACAAAATTCATTTATTTGTCCAGAATACTCATAGACCCCCTTGGGTACAATTTCTGTGAATGTTGTGTTATGATTTAAGAGATTAATGGTAAATAATGTATTTTGTTATAATTGCAGTAGGCCTACACATACAGTTTAAGTAAGGGAAATGCTATGCTGTTATTAGAAATGGTTAATGATGTATGAGACACCACTTGGAAATTCTGCTTCTGACAATTTGTAATTGAGTCCAACGTTCTCCCAGACATCTCTTAATTGGTTTCAGTTCCATCAGCAGCTGAAGACTGCCTTCCAATTGGCCTTTGTCGGGAGCAATTTTGAGTATTAATCTTGATGGGTCACTGTAGACGTTTTGATTGATTGATATATTATAGATAGAGCGATTGATTGATTGATTATAGATAGAGAGATTGATTGATTGATTGGTTGATTGAATTTTTGACTGACTGACTGACTGACTGACTGATTGATTGATTGATTGATTGATTGATTGATTGATTGATTGATTGGCCTGCACATGTTTGCGTCCCAGATGAAAGATTCTACATTCCCATACTTTTGAAGACTGTTGAGCATGTTGTGGTAAAAGAAGGTGATTAAGGTACTCCAGTCTAAACGTTTCTGGACTCATGCTGTACTGTGCTAGCAATTTGTCCCTTGGCATGCTTAGGTCTATTGTAATTGCGATTTTAACTACAATGATTTATATACATCGTCGGTAGGCAGCGGACGCAGTTTACTTCAATTGTTTCATTTGATCAAGACTAGGGTGACCATTTTCTGGCCATCAAAAACCGGGACACTTTTTCGGAAAACTAACAATCTGCACGGTGTCCAGAAGACTCCAGATAAAACGGGACCATTTTGAAAATATGAAAATAAATAGTAAATATATGCACAGTTGTTAGGCAATACAGTACAACCTTTAATTTAATTTTCCATAACATTTTCTGTAGGTCTACTCTCCGGATTTTTCCCGCACTTGACTCATTTACAAAAATTGTTCGGCGGCCATGCGTAGTGGCAAGTCATTAATTTTGTCCTGCTCATTTTACCTTGACCTGCCTTATGACCTAGAGTTCTTCATAACTTTTTAGGTCGACATTTAGTTACTTGAACCTGCTGAATAACTCTCATTAATCATTATTACCCCAATCATGCGACCTACTGAAATCGATATCTAGCAACGCCACTGACATATTGCAGGTTTTCTGAAAACTTTCTCGTTAGACTTTGATAATTCTTACTTTTAACTAAACTACTAAATATGTAATACAATAATAATTATTCCATATGAATCGACAACTTTTCTTTCGCTTTGACTTCTTTTTGGGTTACAAACTATAGGCCTACTTTAATTGTTCTGTCATTTACAAAGAACTGACGTTTCCAATAACCAAGTTTACAATTTATTTTCCCTCTTGTCAAAAACCGGGACAATTTTGCCTTTTTTGCCTAAGTCGTCGGGACACCGGGACGCACCCCAAAAAACCGGGACATGTCCCGGAAAACCGGGACGTATGGTCACCCTAATCTAGACTATTCATATGTATGAAGCTGAACATAATTGCTGATAATTTTAATAGATATCACGTACTAGAGATATCTTGTTATAACGGTTGAAAAGAAATAAAAGACTGAATGATCCGTAATGTCAATCGTCTTCGAGAATTAGATCTATCGGATCCATACATAATTGAAGAGAACAAAGATTGCTGTGTGGCAAACTGAAATTGCTGTGTACCAGTGAAAGATTGGAGAGCTGTTGTTGTCAACATTTACTGGAAAAGTTGGAGGACTTCTGATGAATTGATAAAAGAAGAAATTTGTATTAATTTTCCAGTGGCTGCCAATTTGCTGGTGATATGATGTGACATATTGATTGCGCCTGTGATTGCCTTGTGCATATGCTACTACTGTCGGATGGATGCAAATGATGTTTCATCGGGTCGCCTCTCTGTTCTTGCATCCCACATTCTCTGCCTTCTCTTCACAACATTCACCATTCATGTAGCAGCTTGTTTTCCAGGTGCAACTTGATGTATTTGCACAGCCTGCTTTCCAGGCCTAGATTGCTTTTATTCCAGTCCGATGTCCATTGTCAGCATGCTGTCCGGGAACAGCCTGTGTTCACATTCAGACAGCTTTCCATGTTCAACCTCAACTGTTTCTTTGCAATCCGTTATTAGAATGCTTTAATTATACATATGTCTAATCATCAATATATTATATATTCACCCTTCAAACTATCCATCCATCACCCCAAACACCGAAAGCCAACCCACTAATTCATACATCCAGTCATCCCATCCATAGATTTTAATCATTTTATAAAGGCAGAATAAATTTCTTTTAATGCAATGTTGTCTAACTGGTACATCCTTAGTTGTATTATTTTAGTGACTATTATTTGCTACAATTATAGTTAATTTAAAACTTTATGCAAATCGAGGTATATAGATTAATGTAATGCACATGAACCTGTCAGATACAAAGAAAGCATAGAAAGGCTACTTGTTTACTAACCTGCCTCAGATTTGTTCAGTTCCAGAACTCTTTTGTAGACCAGGGCTGTTTTAAGGAATTTTTAGAACTGCACAAACCCTTCTTTCCTTTCCCATCCTCCATGGTAAATTACTCCCAATCGGAGTAAAATGGCCTTTTCCAACTAGTTTTAGCTGCACAGAAGTGCTTCTACAACTGCACAAATTCATTTAGAACTGCACATTCTGTGTACAACTGCACGTTAAAAAAAAGCCCTGTTGCAGACAAAGCACTGGTTCTGGCCAAAAAGTTCTGAAAATTTGCAATTGCTGTACATTTGACTACGGTAGTTAGTGCTAACAGTATGAAGAGAGCCGGTGCAATCAAGTCAGCTGGAGACCAATTTTTTCCAGAGGCAAAATACATTGGAACATTGCATCTAATTCTGTAGGTAACCCATAACTTACAAGACTAGTGTATTGTAGTGAGTGATGCTGTACAATCAAAATTCCAAAGTTACAGAAGCTTCAACTAACTCAGCAAGCGAGCAACACAGGTTTGGCCTTGAGCAACAGAGTTTTTGAACTTGCTTGTTACGCATCGTTATAAGAAGTAGCGAGAAGTCTAAGTTTGAATCAATAATTAATTTGTAGCGTCCTCGTCTATTATTTATCGGTTGAAGCCTGTAATACGACAGACTGATTGCAGGCCGTACATCTTGCAGGCCAAGGAAAGCCACACTGCCGCTGACGTGGAAGCCAAATAACACTCGAGATTTGTTTGTTATGCTAAGACCACAATGTCCACAGATCAGTTGCTGGCCAAGTGTGGCGTTTTCTACATCATTAATTCAACTTCCGTGCATGTTGAAAGCAGTTAGAAGTCATCCAAACAAAAAACACTGAATTACACGAATCTTAGGCTATATATGAATATATGATTTTCGGAGCAATGCAGTGCACCCTGCAGAACAGCTGAAACTCATTGATTGGTTCATAACATGATATCGCTCCATTAAGCATTAGTTACACTGCTCATAATTGATGATGGACTGAGCTGTCGATACGACAGATCTCACGTCGCGAGTAGTGTTCTAGTCCTGGGCTATTAGGTCTTGTTATGTTCAACGCATTGTTTCCTTGCTTTGCGCCGCTGCCGCTTCTCCTTAAGCAGCGCCAGCCTTTGAATTTCAAATCTTTCCACCGCCTCGCTGCATGTGCCGCGCCACTCCGAGCGCTCCACCGCAAGTCCCTCCAGGTCAGCAGCTGCGATGCCACACTTTTTCAGGTTGCACTTCAGATTGTCCTTGTAGCGCTTATATTGTCCTCCCTGCGCCCGGTTACCTTGTGCGAGCTGACCGTAAAAGATTTGCTTCGGGATTCGTGAATCAGCCATGCGGACAACGTGACCGGTCCAGCGAAGCTGTGCAGCTGTTAGCATGGCCTCGATGCCCGTGACGCCACAGCACTCAAGGACCGCCGTGTTGGGAAGCAAGTCCTGCCATCGTATGCGGGCTATTCTTCGAAGGCATTTCATATGAAAACGGTCAAGCTGAGCGATGTGCCTGCGATATGGTGTCCATGACTCGCATCCATAGAGAAGCGTCGTCAGCACAACTGCTCTGTAGACTACGATCTTGATGGCCAGGTGGATGCCATGGTTGTTCCACAGTCGTCGTGATAATTAAAGCCTGTCTCGTAGCACGGTGGTGTTTTCAATCAATCAATCAATCAATCAATCAATCAAATATTTTTATTTTGCAACCAGTATACATGAAAAGTATTTTTCGCTCTTTCACGAATAGGAGAATTTATGATTGAATGGAATCGATGGACGTTTTACAGTTTCTTTTATCATCGGCGACTGTTCCTGATCTTGATTTCTTTTCCACAGCTCTCTTGATTCATGCTTGTACTTTGTCCTTCCTGCTTCTGTGATATGAGATTCGTGTCATGCCCGAATGACTGGCGTGTTGTTGAATAGAAAAACATGAACAGGAACGTAACTAGACGATGGAATATTTCACATTGCCAAGAGAGGAACGCGATAGGCCTACATGACTAGGTCTAATATGAGCAGTGTCTTCGTGTTGTCCTAAAGTACTGTTTTGTAGGCATATAATATGACCTCTACTGGCGGTTTAAAATAAATCATGCTTCATGTTCAGTAACGAAGTGAGAAGTTGAATATCAACTGTTCATTTGATGGGCTCGATTTTTTAGTGACATAGTAATATCTGTGATGTGTGTCATGTGTTTGTGACCAATGTGAACTATCGCTTGATTAATAACCCAATCTGAGAACTTGCTTGATCCTAACAGAAGGACATGTCGAGCCTGTATACAGAACTTTTACAGCCAATTTGTGCAACCATACATCCAGTTCTCCACTGTTCATGCAGCACGTTTGTATTATGTCATTATATAAAAGATATTAATTCTGTTATTCTTATTATTGACCACAAGCACGGACTTTGATAAACCATTAGAGCGTGCAATTCACAGAAGCGTATCTATAATGGCCATCAGTAGGTGGATACTGAGTGAATCTAGGTGCTCCAGTATTGATGGAGGAGTGAGGAGTCTGTTGGCCTTGCGTATAATTGGCTGCAGACGTCTGAATTAGAGACGCAGACCATTCTTTTTGCAGTTATAAACGAAAATGACCCCCTCCCATCTAGGAGCTCCCCCTCCAGTTGCTTCTCAGTATAATTATATGAGCTGCATCAAGTAAAAATTGTTTCTGTTGATGTCAACATCATTTGTTGCCATAGCCTAGATGTTGTTAAATTTTTTACTCTATCCAGAAGCTTTAAACACATTGATTTACTACATCTGACCAGTCAGACTTTGTTTTATAAATCTCCCAAGTCTTTTTTCTTTCGCCATGGCTCTTTCATTATGTCACTCTTTCATAAATTCTGTGATAGTTCTGTTGCTGTTTTAAAATTCATCCAATTTTTCACTCATCAATCATACATCACTCTTTCGTTATGTCACTCCAATAATACTAACTCATGCGTATGAAGTGCAGGCAACTTCACTTTTGCGTATGAGAGTGGGTGGCCAGTCCCCTTTCCAGTGTGCAGTCGGTGCGCTCATCATGGCAGCGTTGGCTAAGAGAAGCAGATGGAGCAGAAATCGCAAGACAAATTGCTGCAATGGTGGTGGCCCGTGAATGAAAAATGTTGTTAAATGTAGCAGTGAGAAGACTCTCAGTTGAGCGATGCTGAACAACTGCTACTGATGGACTTCTATTACTCTAGGGAACATTCAATCTTGGCTTCAAAGACATTCATTTCCGTCTTCACAAAGAATTATTCTTTCCTATGTGGGAGGTTTTCTTTTTCTCTTTCATCATCGGAAACAACCTCGTCATCGTCGTTGCCAATATTCGCCTTTCCATTTTCCTTATCCATTTCTGCTCTTATCTTTTTGCCATACTTGTCATTGATGTTGTCACACTTGTAATTGATGTTGTCACACTTCTGATTGATGTTGTCACACTTGTAATTGATGTTGTCACACTTGTAATTGATTTTGTCACACTTGTGATTGATGCTGAGATTAATCTTTACTGACCTTCGCTCTGCACAAATGTTCCGTGTATCGGAATTCTGACTATGTTTATAGTTTTATTGATCAATGTACATAGTAAATTTAAATTAATTTAAATTGATGCTGATAGAAGTAGCAATTTGGTCAACAGTTTCTACTAACAGGACCTAGTGATACATTTATCTGTTGTCATTGCTTTCCAGAAAAATGGTTTATTGTTCGAACATTGCATTGCTATAGTTGTATCATTTGAGTATCAAACCATGTTTTTCTTTTTCTTGTGTCAGTGTTTTACCTTTCAACTGTCTTCCTGCCCACATACGGGCAATTGCTTGATAAAGATTTTGAAATATTCCATGTTCTGGGTAGACCCCTTTTTCTAAATGAATGCTTGTGGAATGTGGATGCACCTAGATGGGGTGAATACAGTCATACTGTGCTTCTCATGCCGTTGCTTTTTAAAAATTTGTTTTAGAAATTTTTTAATGACTTTACAAATGAGAACTCGTCACGTCTCAACCAGACAACTCAGCCGATCAGTCGAATGGTCGACCACCTTCCGGTGATTCTTGGCATCTACGCGGCGATCTTTATCATCGGTAGCGTCGGAAATCTACTCGTCATCTACATCATAGGACGCTTCTCTGAGGTCCGCGTCCAGTCGGTGGCCAACTACTACATCTGGAATCTGGCCTTCGCCGATCTCTTCTTCATCTGCACCCTTCCGTTCAGCTGCTACGCTTCCTACGCTGGGAGCTGGCCGTTCGGAAACGTCACCTGTAAGATCTCGTATGCCATACGCGAGGGCAACAAGTTCGTCGGGGTTTACACACTTGTCGCGCTCTCCTTGGATCGCTACACGGCAAGCTACTACAGTCTGAACAATCTTAGGACGCTGTCCGTAGGAAAGTGGGTTTGCGCGTCCGTGTGGATCTCATCAGTTGTGCTGACGACACCCTACTGGCTGTACGCTCAGACGGTTAACATAAAGCCAAACGTCAGCAGCTGTCGGCTGCTATGGCCACCGCCAAAGCAGGAAGGAACGATCACGATGAAGTCGTGGACATATTTCCAGTTCTTCGTCGGCTTTCTTCTGCCCTTCTGGATGATATTCGCGGCGTACGTGGCGCTCGGGGTCCGTCTCCGGATGATGCTCAGCAGAGGATCGAGGCTGGCGGTGAAACGTCCCGGTCGCATGATGACGCACATGACCATCTTCATATCAGTCACCTTCCTCTTCACGCAGCTGCCGTACTACGTGATGGAGCTGGCGAACCATGCGAAGGGAGAGGAGCATCGGATGCGGAAGCCGCTGCAGATCTCGCAGAATGAGATGCGGACATTCGTGATGCTGACGGCGGTTGCGAAGATCCTGGTGTTCGTGTCCAGCTGCTGCAACCCACTCATCTACGGTCTTCTTAACAAAAACTACAGTAAGTATGGAGTGTACTAAGTTTTTGTTATAGCGCCCCTTCGAGCTCACTACTCAGAAGCGCTCCCGATTGCAGCGCAGACACTGAATCGGAGTTTCACGCCAAAGCGCTGAGCAATTGCGCGTGAAGGACTTGCCCAAGGTTCCTACGCAATGGTTTGAGGTGGATTCGAACCTGCAGCCCTACGGCTGCAAGGCAAGGAAATACCCACTACACCACTGCGCCCCACATGTATTCCAGTGATCTCAGTTAATTATTTAATTAATGGTTCTTATTATTACCTTTGTGTTACATAGTATGCTTGTCATACTTGTGGTAACACCCTCAACTCATTCAATTTTGTCAAATATTTCTGATTTTGCGTATGATACAAGACTATGTAGTGCATTGGGATGAAAGGCAAGTGGGGAAATGCAGAAATGCTATTTAATGTTCTCAGGTATGTAGATCTATGTTTTATTTAAATTTTCGCCAAGCAAGGCAACCGTAGGAGGCTAGACCACAGGTGTCAATTATTTAAGAAGCCAAAGGGAAATTTATGGGCGAAATTCTTCAGTGCAAGAGTTATGGACTCGTGGAATGGCTTGGATTGTAGTACTGTCTCAGTGGACACTATCTCAGTCAGTTTTAAGAGGAAGATATAGAAAATGGGACGGGGTTATTAAGTGTTCCAGATGAATTTGCGGTGGTTCTAATCCAGAATATGCATCTTACGAACCACGCACTTACAACTCTTGTTATGACATTATTTTATGTACAGTTTTCATGTATGTAGTCTATTTAGTATATTTGTACTGTTGTACGATGTTATGTACTGTTCTCATGTAATGTAGTCTATCATTCTGCATATTTGTTCCATTTGTATTGTATAAGTATAATGTTCTCATACTCTTATGTATGTAGTCTATTATATGGTGTGCCACAGATGTGTCACAGAGTTTGCCTTCGTTTTCCTGCAGTTTATCTATTGAATTCAATTTGCAGTAGAGGAAAACAATTCTGATGAAGGCAATTGCTTGTGGTCTCATGCGGCAGTAACCCATTAGACTAAAAGAAAGAAGGCAGGAAATGGTGGGGAAACAGTAATTAGATGGAAGATGCAAGCTGCAGATGAATTCTGGGAGATTTGGGAAGGAGCTTAGAGCAAAATGGATGCCATTTATTTTAGGGCCTGTCTTGCACTACGAGTCTGAGGATATTTACATAGACCTAATCGTAGCCTTATAGGAGCAGACTGATGCCACTCATTCACATATGACTGATGAGTTGTCAACATGCAAAGACGACGCTGGTATAGGGTTCTATGAGAAGGGACATAAATCAATAGGCTTGATAACTTTACTCATCAGCTTTTTCTTGAGGCAGAATTGATTGAGTGTCATGAGCTTAATCACCATTTTTTTAGGATCGTTTTGATTGAATGTTCTTAAATACCCTTCTTAATTACTTTAATCTTAATCACCTTTTTCAGTCCATATTTACTGAGTGTCATGAGTTAATCACCTCTTTTGAGTTGATATTGATTGTATGCTCTTAATTACCTGAATCTCAATCACCTTTTTTGAGTTGGTAATTTTTATATTTTCAAGTGGGCACTTTAGCCGTTTGGTCAGAGCTTGGCTACTGCCAGTCACGCTGTAGAATTTTATAGCCGGCCGGTGGTTTGTCATGGCCATCCAGCAATCATTTGAGTGGGTAGGGGTGCTTTATAGATTCCAATTAGATTTATTGATTTGTTGGTATATTGATTTATTGATTAATTGATTGACCTATGAAGAAATAGGGAGTCGACGGTTCATCATAGCCAGGCGGTGGTCTAGTTACTCTAGTATATCAAGTCATTTGTTATATCCAGCCAGTGGTGTGTCAAGACCTTTAAGTACTAATTACTTCCAGTTTTTGGCATTTCAGTCTCTCCTGTATCATGTATTATTATGTAATTGGAGATTAAATTTTATATAGCGCCGCCTACAGAGAAACTAGACCCACGACCCTTTCAGTGAAACCCTTTGGTTTTTCACTCAAATTTTTATATATTCTCATCTACGGATTTCGTAGCAAGCAATGCTGAAACGTTCATGCAAATCCTTGCCAAAGTCAATCCGATTCACCCCAAATCACTTCAAGCGAAGCATCTTTATGCAACCAAAATTTCATTTCCGGTTGTATGCTGCAGCATGCTTAAATTATTATTATAAATAAATCAAATAAACAGCGGCGTCGTTTACCAATAAATCAAATAAACAGCAGCACCGTTAAACAATTGCAAAACGTGCTGTTCCATTAAATCTTTTGCCTGATTAAGTCGTTGTTATATAATATCTTTGTTTATTAAAACCTGAGTTTTGCACTGACATTTCATTCATCAGAGTGAATTATTTTGAACGGCTGTTACCTAAAAACTCCTTCGAGGGGTAAGCTTATCTTGTTAGATTAACGATAATGGTTTGCACGCGAGTCTTGCTGGAAATGGCCAACCAACCGCATACACATTCACACATGCACACAGACAGATACATACGTTCACATACAAACATGCACATGCATACACACACATGTGCACACACGTACAAACACACACACATGCACACACACACACAAACAACATGCACATAATTATGCACTCACACACACACAAACAACATGCACATATACGCACACACACACACACACACATGTGCACACGCACACACATGCATATGCATGCATGCACTCATGCACATACACACATGTACACACACACATATTCGTACACACACACACACACACACACACCTATACACATGCACATACGTGTGCAACTGTGCATGCACAAGCACTCACACAGGCGTACATACGTTACTGATGCTATCTACTCATCTTTTTTCATTAGTTTTCCACTGACATGCACACGCACGCACACACACAGGCATGCATATGATACGTCTGCTATGATGAGTGCTATCTATCGATCAGGTTTCCTCAGTTACTGATGGCTTTAAGATTTTTTGGGGTGTTTCACTATCAGTTGCAGACCCCACAAAAGGCACCGTATACAGCATGGTAAAGGATAATCTTGATTTACTGTCATGCTTGACATGAGCTAGATGAATTTTCATTTTTCAGTGTACTCTCCCTTGCTTTTACAAATATTATTCATTATCTGAACAAATATCGTAAATCGGTATAACGACTCTGGTGAGAAAACCGACCTGTATATATTATATATATATTTATGTACATATATATATATATAATATGCATATATAATATGCATATATATAATATACATATATATAGTTATATATACCATGGACTACCACAGTGTGCTTCACAGCGTGGGGTAAACATGTCGAAACGTTGATTATTATTGAGAGCGGATCGATATGTTTGTAAATCAAAGCATCGGCAAAGAGTATTACCTTCAGAAGACTTCCGGAGTAGGAGGCCAAATAATGGGGAGCTAATATATGTAGGGTATACAAACAGATTGGGAAGACCAGACAAGATGCGTGATGAGGTAGGCTAATAGGAAAGAGTCAGGATAGGCAGAAACATATGCATAGATAAGATGAAAAACAGAAGACTGACTTACTTGGTTTGACCATGTGGTGAGATATTGTAAGAATGAATAACAAAAGATTACCAGCAACCTTTTGTCATGTGGATGGAACATGGAGCCAAGGAAGTCAATCCAAGACGGTTAAACACGTTCTTACAGAAGAAGACTTGGACATGAGAACGACGTTGGACTGTCAGAGACTGAGAGACAGAAAGAGGTGGATCCAGGAGGGGCAATCCGGTCATGCCCCCCCCCATTCAGAGATTTGTACGTGACCCCTATCATCAGGTTTCAACAAGTTTTCAATCAATGGAGCGAGAAAGGGTGAGAGAAAAGGTAGCATACTAATAAAACGGTCAACCAACGGGAAAAAAATTCCGACCCAAAACCAAAAGTTTTGACCCCTCCTTTGCAAATTTCTGTATCCGCCCCTGCACAGCGCCATCTTGTAGAAAGTTTAAACATCGTCACCGGCACACACCTTGCGGAAGAGAGAAAAGATGAAGACAAGAATACGTATAAACAATATTTATTCTTTTTAACCTAAATTCATCAAGATATATTTCCAAAATTATTTACTATTGCAATGTAATGCAATGACAACAGATCATAAATCATCATCATTCAGTTGCACGCTACTTCTAGAATGCTTTGCAATGCACACACACACACACACACACACACACACACACCATACACACACACACACACACATACACACTTATACACACACGCATGCACAGTTTTTGCACACGCAAATGCACCACGCCGCTGGTGTATTCCAGCTACTGGTCCCAACATTAGGCAAACATTGGTGTCAGATGTGACTGTCCATAACTGAATGTGTATCAATTGCATCTTGGTGACTGCAGTTATGACACTAGAGGTCTATGGTGTCGTGGAACTTCTGTGATGTGGTCTGTTGTTTTAGTGTCGTTAGGTTGTTGTTTTAGTACTTTGTTGTTCTTGTACCTTGGCTTTGCTAGCAGTGGAATTCTTTTGTCTACCCGGATGCTATTTACAAGGCGAAACTTCATGAAAACAACTCCAAAGTGGCACTTCCGACTTCAACCAGTGGAATTATTGTGATATAATAGACTCATCGTGCTTGCAAAACTACGGAAGCGCAAACTTAGGAGCTTGAGCCACAGTTGTTGAAAAAAGCGATTACAACCGGTGGGCCCAGCATAGGACTGAGCGTATAGTATCTGCCTGTGCATGTAAAGATACAGTCGGCAGGCAGTCTATGGGCAGCCGACCAAAGGGTGCCATGACCCGGGTCCCAGACTCCCAGGAGACTGAATGCAGAAGTCCCTAAGGTATGAAAACTCCATTACATCTGTCTTGCCACTAGCCAACAGATGGAGTCCCTCTATGCTGAATCCTATAGATCTTTGCTTTTCCCGCTTTTGTGGGCAGCTTGGGGGTCATTCGGAACCGAGAATCGTCTTTTATGGAGCACATCATTGACTCCCACTTGTGTGAGTCATCACCTGCTCTCTTTCTTCTTCTTATCTGCCTCTTCTCTGGCACATATCTTTATTCTTAATAGATTGTTATGAATGATTGAATGAATTTGTTTATTGCACCCACTCAATTCTGTCAGTCCACATGCTTTTACCATCTGCTGCTCTGCACCATCAACAAAACCATCTGTGAAGACTAACCATTCCAGAACACCGGCCCCCCTTTATTTTGCAATCCCGTAGTTCATACGTATCTTGAGAAAAAATAAAATTAATAATAGTAACTATGACAGCAACATCAACAACAAAATAATTGTAGCCAGCCAGGGATTTAACGAGGTCAATTTCAGAACATTTTTTGCACTGAAGGTTTACGAACCCAGCGTGCTCCTCATCATTTTTGTATTACAGTGTCATAATGAAATTATGTACCTCCGGTGTGTGACCTCAACATATAGCAAGAAGAGGCAGACGAAGAGACAGATGCAGGTACAGACAGATACAACGAGAGACATTGGGAGAGAGAAAGAGACAGACAGATAGAGACAGACAGACAGAGACAGGCAGACAGACAGACAGAGAGAGAGAAGCGGGGAGGGAGGGTGAGAGGGGTAGGGAGGTAGGTTCAGCGCATGATTGGAGAAGTAAGATGTGAATGTGCACTGTGCAAACAACATCAGGTATTGATTTTGACCAGAAAATATTTACATGTGATTTCAAAGAGATAGCAAGATGCTCAATGATGCTCATATATTAGAATTATATGTATATTGTATACTTATGTCTGAGCATACATAGCATGATATTTAGATGTGTGTGTGGGTGTGTACCTGCATATAATATATATATATATATATATATATGCATATATAGGTGATAAATGTATGAGTAGCAAGACGTTCAGACATATTTTGCTGTGTGGTATAATATAATACATATATATATTCTATTGAATTCATATGCATATATATTATATATACTAGCTGTACCCGGCCACGCGTTGCTGTGGCAGAAAAGACTCCCCCTCCTTCCCTCCTCCTCCCCCTCCCCTCCCCTCCCCTCCCCTCCCCTCCCCTCCCCTCCCCTCCCCTCC
>OX243823.1:11486032-11716032 GCA_945859605.1 Lumbricus rubellus | reverse complement strand
GGTACTATAATTTTAATACACCCGAATTAATTTCGAATTTATTTCAGCGATAATGCATTGTATACGTATCGTGTACAAAAGTTTTTACGTCGGATTGACACAAAATCATTTTACTGAAATTTAACTGTATTGATGCAAATGTTCTTGCTTAAATTGAAACTGGATTGATGAAAAATAATTGTTATTTAAATGGAAGTTGGATGTATAAAAGCAATTGTTGCTACTTACATAGAAGCTGGACTAATGAAACGAATATTTGACTGATGGCAGATGAACAATATTTGTTATCTAAATAAAAGTCGGATTGATAAAAGTGTGCATGCGCGTCACTGAAATAATTCCGAAATTAATTCGGGTGAATTAAAATTATAGTACCAGATCAAGATTTACTACTTCTTGCATGCACCAAGTATTTGCTTAAACTGAAACTTAAAAGTGCTTCCTTAAAACGATTCGCACAAGCGCAGATTGCTGTGGCCGACTTTTTCAAAGACTGTTCAGGTCTCTGGATGCCAGTTGATGGAAATTGTAACCTTTCCGCAAGACAAGCGTCCGATGCCAATGTCCCGTGAGACTGTGACAATGGCCTTTCACCTTCATAGCCTCATTCATCCAGATTCCGGAATAATTGAAAGCCGATATCTTGAAATAATTGAACAGTAACTCCAGGTTAGAAATGAAATCAGCAAGTGCCATCCAGTCTAAATCTTTTATAGCCAGTTGAGTTGACCTAGTGGCGCATCATCCCAACCAGGCAAGCTCTGTTGAGTACTGTTGTGGTTTCTGCACTTGAATGAGCCTGCAATTCACCCATTCTCATTCCAGATATATAATTATATATATACTATGTATATATATATATCTGCATTTAAGTACCTGATAATTTATACAATGCCATTCAGGAACCTTGCGAAAGTGCTGAAAGTAAGTTAGGATAACAATGTTATGCTATAGTAGTGTTATAGTAAGCCTATGTTCCATTATTTCACAGTTTCATTTTGTCCCCTGTTACAAGAAATTTAACTGAGGTTGCACTATATTCTTAAGGGTGGGTATTTGCATATGTGTGTGTACTGTGTACATTTGTGTGTGTACTGTGTACAATTGTGTGTGGGTTGTGTACAAGGATGCCTACTTACTTATGTACACACACTTGCATATTACGCATAAGCGCATAGATATAGCTTTGAAGGAAAAAAACTGGACAGGAGTCTTAAAATGGGACAGTTAATTTGGTTAGGAAAGTGCTTGCCTGTGCTCTTTGGTGCAAAGGTTGACATCGCAACAGCTGAGTGGCCGACTGATTAATTGGCCGTCTTCGATGCACTTATTTCCCATCACTGTCTTAAAGTGTCCATCTGAAAGAACCTTTGTAGTTAATCGCCTTCCGCCGATTGTTCCTAGATCTACCTTTAGTCACGTGATGTGTATTATCTATTGTTTTTAGATGTTACCCTTTATGTTATTGCCTTCAGCCGCCTCCCTCCGTTGAGATAATCCTACTTCTTCTGAAATTGATGGTGAATCCAGGATACTATATGAGCCAAGAAATCTTTCAGTCTCAGGTGGTTTATACATCCAATGATCCCACCCATCCAATTATCCGCCCACTCAAGCAGCTGTGTTTCCATCCATCCTCCTATTTATCCAATCTTCTGCCTTCCCACTCATTCAATTATATAAATTTATATAGCGCCCCTTCAAGATCTCTACTCAGTGATCCATTGGAGCATGGGGTGCTTGCTTTTCTGGGTTTTTCAATAAATTTCTTTTTGAAAAAGTGATGTTTTGATTTTAATCATGTAGAGTAGGTTATACTGAACTTTTGGCATGTTTGCTCAAGGAAAGACTATTAAAAGACTTGTTGAAAGAATTTTTGGTTAATTTGGACTCGTTTAAGAGATTTTATAGCATGACTGGGGTGTTCCTAGATTTACTTATACAGTTACCTCACCCGTAAAAAGTTGAAGTAGGCCTAGTAGTTTTTGCCACATTGATCCAATTCAGCAGTGTGGGACTAGATTTGAAATCATACCGTTATGTATAAATGAGACACTTAAATTTGCATTTCACATTTAATTGCTGATTTCTGTGTTCTGATTGTAGATCCTTATAAAAATTCTGCACATAGATAATTGTTCAGCGTACAGGGTTTCTGTGCGTGTTATTGTGCAATCAAACTCTTATAGTTGAATTATTGCGTGAGTTTAAGTAATTGCGCATTCACTTGACCTTGCCATGATATTTGCACCAGCAGAAGAATTGATGCCATCTAATGACCCTTTAAAGAAGTATCTTTATTTCTGGTATATCCCAGGGCTGTTTTTAAGGTATTTTTAGAACTGCACAACTCCTTTCCTTTCCCATCCTCCATGGTAAATTACTTCCAATCAGAGAACAATTACCTGTTTTGCTAGTTTAAACTGTATGTAAGTGCTTCTACAACAGCACAAATCCATTTAGAACTGCACATTTTGTGTACAACTTCATGCTAAAAAGCCCTGTATATCCTGATTAGCCAAGTTTTTTAAATAATACCCTACAATGTGGGGACACGGTAGGATAGGTATTCGATTGGTTGGCAGAACTTGACTTGTTACACAGAGAGTAGTGGTTCGATCCCCAAGCAATTGCTCCAAGCACAGCTTCTCAGTGCAGTCAATTGTTGCTTGATCAGTAGTAGTGTCTAGATAAAATATCCTCTGGATATATTGATCTCGTTGCGATTTGGTTTCGGCATGACGGCCCTTGGTTCATTTCGGTCCATGCCTTGTGCACTATTACAGACAGTGCACAATAGTTCTAAGTCTTGAATTACAATTACGATGGTGGTGTGGTGGTGGTGGTGGTGGTGGTGGTGGTGGTGGGGTGGTGGTGGTGGTGGTGAAATTACAATGACGATGGCGATGATTGATGATGATGATTGATGATGATGATTGATGATGGTGGTGGTAGTGGGGTGGTGGTGATGATTGATGATGATGGTGGTGGTGGTGGTGATGATTGGTGGTGGTGGTGGTGGTGCTGGTGCTTGTGATAATGATAAATAGACATTGCTGCCATTTGCTGGCACTCTTTCTACTGTTATTTTTATCAGTGCTAGTATTATTATCTTAAAGTTCATACATGTACCTTCTGACTTTATTGCAGAAAACACTGATGGCCTGTAATTATCTGCCTGCTTTTTTTCTACTACATTATTTATACCCCGCCTTCAGCAAAACTGTCTGTGGCCACTCATGCATTCATCCACCCATGTGCATACCCATCTGGCCATCAGAGTCTTCCTTTGGTGAATGTCACTTGCATCCATTAAGGGGCTCTGTATCTTGCTTGCCTAAGGGCAAAAATGAAACTAATGATCAGTGACTGATGATGCTTTGGTAGCCATGTCTTATATCTGACAACCTTAAGCTTATTGTGTTGCCAGACTTCAGCAGCACTGAGGGGTCACGTATCATTGGCTGGAGGCATGGAATTATAAGGTATCGACACACTGTCTTTGCATAAATGTAGGCAGTCTTGGAACTTTTTTGGAAATGTGATTTGTTGACAGGAACCAGGAACAGGAACACTCCATGGTGGCTCTTATAAGTGATACTAATCCAGTTCTAACCTGAGGCCAACAAAGAGTCGCTTCCCCTAAAGTTGACACTCTCCATTACCCTAGATGTTTTGTAGCTGCGGGCTACTTTCAAAATCGCTAGATATGTGTGGATATATATTATGGATTAGGTTTTAGACTTTTAGTTGCCTTCTCTTAAGTAAATCGATCTGTCTGTGTTTGTTTTGCCGAGTTACCATCTGGCTGTTTTCGTGCACACCAGTCCACTTACAGCTTTATCACAGTGTGAGTTGCACTAAAATTAATAGTTGCACTTGATTAAAGTAAAGGTTGCACATGCACATGCAGTACACCGATGCTGGACTAGACGACAATTTTCTTTATCTTTCTAAAGACAGAAAACCTGCTTTCTCCTTCGTGCGTACTCAGTGCATGTAAATGAAATTAGCTTATATTGCTATGAGTCTTGTTTTGTTCGGGTTGGTCAAAATAGTGTGATGTGATACTGTGATAGGGAAACTACTACAATCTGAATTGCAGTGTAATATGTGCAATCGCCTATCCTTGAAGAAACTCAAGGTGTACCGTAATGCTTGAACTGCACCAAAAATCTGGCAACCTAAAATACATCAGTTGATGACAATGTCATGAAAATGTACATTATTTAGTAGGTTCCATGATGTGAGATTAAACATTTGTGACATAAGTCAGCATCTACTGCTTTCCTTGCTTGACCTGTGCAGTATTCAAGAAATGTAAATGTACTCCATTTTACATAATTATCGACTGTATATGACCTTGATCCTATTCATTTTCAATGAATTGACTGGGAAAGATCGTTCACTAATGCTTCCTTTTGAATGGACAAGTTAAAATCCCGTGTAAGGACAAGATTCGATTCTCTGAAATAAACCATCATCGGGAAGCGATCCACAGTCCACATGCTCTCTTTCACATAGACGTACGATGCACAAAAATGCTTTTACCGATGCAACTAACTGGGCCAGTCGCATCTGGATTCTGGAAGGTTTCTACAGTTCCCTGCAAATCTGGACCAGTCACATGATTGTGTCGCCAAACATAATTCCACCGCCCCCAAGTAATTTCCATCTGGAAACTAGGGTCAGTCGTTTCTCGAATTGAATCGACCGGTCTACTGACCTTCCTTCCTTCCGTCCGTTAGATGTGGAAAGAAGGCTTTTCATTTATTTATCAGCTGACTTGTTGCCTGTGGGTTTTCCAGGCCGCTTACAATGTCACAATGGAGTTATAGGCCTGCAACGATGCGACCATTCTAATGGACTGGGTCTGCTTCTGCTGATGTCTAGAGTTGTTTGCACTTGGTCCAACTAACAGATGTTCTTTCTAGGAATCAGATCTTGTTGCCGCCAGCCTAAGTTGCAGTTGTGTTAGTTCTTGCATTTAAAAGCCTTTGCTTGAACCCTAAATTTATTCCAAACTTTTTTTGGTACCTGTGTTTCTTCCTCATTGGTTTATTGATGTTGCAAGACCTACCTCATTCTGGGAACTGCAACAGCCATCAACGAACTGTTTTATGGACGGTTGAAACCTAACTGCTTTGTTGGTACATGTATGCACAGGGCCGGATTTAGGCATGTTCAACATGTTCGGCCGAACAGGGGCCCCCACACTTTCCACACTTTAGGGGGCCCCCACAAAATGCGGGGAAAAAATTTTTGAGAGAAATTTTGACGAAACGACTATTTTTTCGCAAAATTTCGCCAGATGAAAATTTTGGTAAGATGACTACTAAAAAAAAAGTCATCAACTTTTTTGGCGGATGAAATGGTATGATTTTCCCGAAGAAATTTGTTTTCCCCGACTAAAAAAAATTTCCGCAAAAAATTCCCGGACAGGGCCCCCACAAAAATTTCCAGAACAGGGCCCCCACATTGCTTAATCCGGCCCTGTGTATGCATACTTTCAACAAAACAATTTTACCGTTGATATTTAATGCACAGTTGCAATTTATCATCGTCATCATTATCATCATCACCATCGCCACCACAACCACCACCACCAGTCCACCACCACCACCACCACCATCATCATCATCAGTTTATGATGCCAGTTGTTTTGCTGATGATAGTTAGCCTACATGTCCTACATGAAGGATTTCCGTTACCCTCCGTCATTGTCAAGTTCGTTGTTCCTTTAATGTTAGTAATTTCTGACGCACTTTTTTTAGTCATCCGACTAAAATCTCGGGAAAATTTCATCAATTCGCAGTCCGAAAAAGTTGATGACTTTTTTTAGTCATTTCATTCATTTTTGGCACTTTTAGGGGCCCCTTTCTTGCCGGGGGCCCCTTCGGTCGGAGGGTACGGAGGGCGGTCGCTACGCCTCTGTATTCAATGATAGCCTTCGGGGCTTCTGTTCATGCATAGGGCCTATGCACGTGCACGACAGTATACCCTACTGACATTGCACGTCATGTGGCCATCTGCTTATAAGTGTCACGCAACTCTCACAGCGAGTTTTTTGGGAACGATTTGGTCGTTTCTAAAAAGGCCTAATTCGTGCTCATGAAAAACTTAGTGTTTTTTCCAGGACCGTATAAGTATCTCTCGAGCCACTTTCCCTCGAGAATTCCAGTTCTTGTGACATTGACCGTTATCTCCTGTAGGGCTGACTGAATTATTGAAACCGTTGTTCACTTGAATGAACATTGGACCTACACTCTTAATATTACAACGTTACCGCCTGAAGTACTTCAGTACGTATAGTCCCTGTTTACATACTACTATGTACTTTACAACGCAGACAACGTCAACGCCTGCTATCTAGGCCAATTTTTTAACATATTAAACAACGTTAATCTGGTCCACCCTCTTATCTAACGGAGTTATACGTTAACTTACACCCATTACTTCTAACTATATCTTTGTATTGTTCCATGTTTAATATAGTCCAGGAAAAGTCTTGCGAATTTTGCGACTATAAATGTGTGAAATAATTTTAGAAAGCAAGCTATTCAACATTTTATCAATTATGTAATGTTTTTCGTATATGAGAATAAACTTTTACAGCACTATTAGGCCTAAAGCAAGTTTGCAACTGTTAAATGGGCGTTAGCATAGCGCATGAATACACCAAGTGAGTCATGCCTCTTCCGCGGGGGAACAATGATGGGCCAAAGACCCGCTGAGGTTAATCTGGTCCAGGCTCTGATCTAACGTAGTCTATGAGTTAACTTCCACAAATTACTTCTAACTATACCTTTGTATGGTTCCATGTTAAAAATAGTCCAGGCACAGTCTTGCGAATTTTGCGACTATAAGTTTGTGAAATAATTTTAGAAAGCACGCTAATGAACATTTTATAAAGTATGCTGTCCATGTTTATTCTTATGTATGAGAATAAACGTGGACAGCATTATTAAAGCAACTTTGCAACAGTTCAATAGGCGTTAGCATAGCGCACGAATACACCAAGTGAGTCATGCCTCTTCTGCGGAGAACAATGATGCGCCTAAGCCTCGCTGCGGTTAATGTGGACCACGCTCTTATCTAACGTAGTCGATACGCTAACTTCCACAAATTACTTCTAACTATACCTTTGTATGGTTCCATGTGAAAAATAGTCCAGGCACAGTCTTGCGAATTTTGCGACTGTAAGTTTGTGAAATAATTTTAGAAAGCATGTTAGTCAACATTTTATAAATTATGCTGTCCATGTTTATTCTTATGTATGAGAATAAACGTGGACGGCATTATTAAAGCAAGTTTGCAACGGCTGAATAGGCGCATGAATACACCAGATGGCATCCCCTTCCACGCGAGAACGATGATGGGCCTTAGCCACGCTGTGGCCTACGGCCATTTTGAAGAAAAAAAATTTCCACAAGAAATAAGTAAAACATGGGCCTATAATTACCGCAATATAAAAAACCCATTTAATAATACATATCAGAAAAAGTAGACAGGATGCCCAGTTGGCACGGCCATGTGTGAAGTAGGACATTAACGCTCACCTAGTACGCGATGCTGTTTAGCCGAATCGGTTAAGTAAGTAAGTCAGTAAGAATACTCTTTGTTAGACTGCCAGCATACTCCCAAAAGCGTAAAAAGGGTTTACACGATAGCAGCAATGGGATGGGATGGAATTTGGTGGGACATGAAGTTGGACCAGGGTTGGGGTGGTCCAGAGTTGATATGGGGTGGTTTGAGGGTTGGACGCCGGAATGAGGCGAGTAGACTAAATTTTCTTCATTGTTGAGGAATTTGGTGGGTGCGTGGCGGGACAGGGTGGAGGATGGGGGTTGGGTTTGGGGTGGGGTATGGCGTGGGGCTAAGGTGAGGCCAGGGTGGGGCGACGTTGCATGGTGGGTGGGACAAAAAATAAAATTTACTCCAAACGGAGGAGTGGGGTGGGGCGGGGTGGGTTGGGAAGAGAATGGGCGGGTGGGGACGGCTGGAGACGGGTGGAGTATGGGGCGGGACCGGGGTGGTTATATGGTGGGGGCGACGTTGGAGGGTGGGTTGGGCGAGAAGGTTGGATGGGAAATTCGGGGAATGGAATGGGGTCAGTCGGTCGAGTAATTAAATAAATAGTAGGCACGATTTCCAAACTTATAAAGTAGGCCTATCACTCAATAGCAAGTGCAAGTGTACCGACTCATTCAAGAGATCTGCAGTTGAACCAAATATGTTGTTCAAAGAGTAGGCCTAGGCCTAGTCAAATGGAGATCCGAGCTCGGTTTTTGCTGTTTAACGACATTGCCATTGAAAATATGTCTAAAGTTGCTCTCCCCTTTATCCAGTGATTCCAGTCTTTGGTCTGGTACTGTCAGAGTACAAACAGTGGCGGAGTTGTTGCCCATCAGCTCAGAATAAGCAGCTGTTTTGGACGGTGCTCCTTTGTAGGGCCGGATATTGAAAACGGACGTCTGGATTAGTCTGAGAATGAATCTTGAAGAGGTGAGACCAGTTTTGAGTAGAAAGCCTGAAGGATAGGTTAAATAGACAGAGGAATCCGAGTCAAATGAGCCGTGGTGGATGGTTGGCAATTACGACTATTAGGCCTTAGGCCTATCTATGTACAACTACTTTCGGACTACTCTATTGAACAGCCCTTTTGACTAGACAGCGCTCGAGAATAAGCTGGTGCCCTGAGCTTGGCTTTCGAGTGCGTTTGCAGACGTTTTATCAGAGAATGAATATCAATTAATATTAGGCCTATAGTGTGTTGACCCTAGTCACTGATTTCAAAAGGCGCTAAAGCAATGTTGAGCCTAGCGGATACGGTCCAAAATGGCTATTGGCGCAATTTGTGTTACTTCGGTTTTTACAAATTTCCTTCAATGTCGTCGAATAATGTAGCAAAATGAAATTCAACCCTTCCGCTTGTGTTTTTTGGTATGAACTTACATTATTTTCAAGCGTTACGGTGGTTTTGGTGTGGTTGTCTTTACTTCAGTGCGGACGGTATCTAATAGTGCGGTGACACTTATCATGGATGTAATTGTAATTGTGCATTTATATAGCGCCACTTCAAGAGAACTCCTCAGAGGCGCTCCCGACCTGACACCAAACTACAATGAAAGAGAATGGGTTTTAAACGCTTGTTTTTTTTTCATGGTAGATAATTGCACATTATTCACACGCATGGTTAACTTCTGTTGACGGTTTATCGCTTTCTAGATGCTTTCAAGCAGATGATGTGATGAAATAGTTTGGCCTTCTACGTGTATGTAGTTGCTGTATTAGTATAGGGGCCGTTGCATCAGTCATGAGGGTAGTTTTTCAAACAACTGTCCAGGTGTGTTTTCTGTTTATTTTTTAGCCATGCACTTAAATGACACATGGATAATTTGCTGCCATGTGGATTGCTCTCCCCCTCTTTACGTGTTTCTGTTATTACTATTATGTAGGTAGACGAGTGCATCAGCTCGGTCGTCGATTTGCAGCTCAGTCAACAAATACGGTCGCTCCTGATTGGAGTAAAATAGAGCGCAAGCTCTTAACTATGTACACATCTATGGATTGGACCTACCGCCTATTAGTGTTTTCTAAAGTAAGTAAATGAGTTAGTGTCCGTGAACATAACTTATTGGCTTTTTGTGACTAAGATGTTAATATTTTATTGAAATATAGGTGAACATTTACATTGTCTCGTTGCTGAATTGCAGGAGAAGAGCTGTACAGCTGCCACAGACTGGGAATAAATGGAGAGATTTATAAGGCACGAATTAATACAACTTGATATGATAGTGAATCATGATGATGATTACGATGATGATGATCAACATTTCCTGTAGTTATTCTTGTAAAAATTGTTGCTTTGAATAAATTATTTTACTGATTGTAATAATAAAAATAATGCACTTATATTAAAAATAATGAGAATTATAATTATATAATCATAGTCACGCTTTAGTGCTTTGAGTTTTGTGGGTTTCCTTATGCAATACGATGGACATGAAAACTCTGAAACCAAATGCATTGTATCCTATGAGCCTTAATTAATTATTCTGCCTCTGTCAACTTACAAGAATAGTGAAAATAACTTTTGTATAATGATGATTACACATGGTATTAATATTGATGGTATGATTTGTATGTGCTACTAACTCATAATGATTTTGAATTAATTTGTAGCTCTGCCCAGAATTTGATGCTGGCCATGAAGCACACAGGACAAGCATACGATGATAACGGCCAGATGTTTGGGAAACAAGTGATCTTCTAATGGTATGAGCTCATACTGAAAACATTCAGTACTCTGTGTCACTCTGTCTCATCCTTAACAATGGTCTGTAACAATAACACTCTATTTCGTTCGTTTAGATGCAAGTGCTCTTCTTTTGTGTACAGTTTTGTTACAGTTCTTCCGTAGTTCTATTTCTTACCAAATGCTGTAAATGATTTACTTGTAATGTATGTATTTATTTTTTATTTATCTTTGTATGACATGTATGTCAAGCTCTATTTCATTTGAACATCTTTGACATTTCTGTGTCACTATATTATTATTTTTATTATTATTATGCAACAAAAGATCCCGCGAAGGCCACAGCGTTAAAGCACTGAATGGTCACCGAAGTCTTTGGTGAAATTACGATTATTATTATTATTATTTTTTAATTTTTGTTATCTCAGATCTCGAGGTCGGGATTTCAAACAATTATCCGAAGACTTACAAAATTGTTCAGCAAATTCTTAGAACTGTTACATAGCCATGCACATAAAGTTTTCTGAGATACTTATTATTATTTTTATTATTATTATTATTATTATTGTTGTTGTTTTTTTTGTGTTTTTTTAGCGCCCGAGGTATTTATGATCCCTCAGGCTTTAAAAACAATAAATACTAAAAACAGTGTTGTTCTGGAGTTATTTTTATTGTTATTATTATTATTATTATTATTATTAATAATAATAAATGAATTTGCAACAGTGCAAGGTCTCGCCAAAATGTATATCTGAGGTACCAAGTTGTGCCATAGAGAAATTCCAGGTGCATACATTATATTTGATTTTTATATATGTATGTATGTGTTTATGTTTGTACTGTGAGTGTGTAGGTAAGTATGTATTTATGTATGCACTATATGTGTGTTTGTATATATTTCAAGCAGCAGATGGTTTCTTCCACACGTCTACGAAATTTCTGCGCCAGTACATTGCGTCCTGGACAGATTCTTACGTGGTCTATAACAAATGTCCAGGTACATACATGTAATGTGTAAGCATATTTTTATGTGTATGTTTTTGTGTCTGCAGTTGTGCACCTGACTATTATGATGCCTTTTAAGTATCAGAAATACTTTATGTGCATGGCTATGTAACTATCTATGTGTTTGCTGAACAGAGAGAGATGAAACAGTATATTAATGCAATTGTGGACTGTTCCAAATTGAGGTCCAGACTACAAGTGCATGAGAAGACGTGATAAATATTTTAGTGTATTAATTGCAGTTCCTTTGACTTGGAGTATGTAGAAGATAAATTGTTTTATACGAGTTTAATATCCATTTTTTGCAGCCACCTAATGACATGTTTCTGTTGTTGGAAAGACTGCACGAATGCCGAGGTCTTCTCTCAACGTTTCCCTAAAGCCTGCCTACACACAGAGTAAATTCTTCTTTCTCCAAACGCACTCTTGATGAACATTTACCTAGCACCTTTTATGAAGCTGATTTTACATGTTAAAATATTTCTAGATAATCTGTCTAGATGTGCGAGAAGATATCCACTGTTATGTGTGATATAGAGTGCCACTGTTACGTGTGAGATAGAGTGTCAGTGTTATTTGTGAGGTAGAGTGCCAGTGTTGCGTGTGAGATAGAGTGCCAGTGTTACTTGTGAGATAGAGTGCCAGTGTTACGTGTGAGAAAGAGTGCCAGTGTTCCTTGTGATATAGAGTGCCAGTGTTACGTGTGAGATAGAGTGCCAGTGTTACTTGTGATATAGAGTGCCAGTGTTACGTGTGAGATAGAGTGCCAGTGTTACTTGTGAGATAGAGTGCCAGTGTTACGTGTGAGATAGAGTGTCAGTGTTATTTGTGAGGTAGAGTGCCAGTGTTGCGTGTGAGATAGAGTGCCAGTGTTACTTGTGAGATAGAGTGCCAGTGTTACGTGTGAGAAAGAGTGCCAGTGTTACTTGTGATATAGAGTGCCAGTGTTACGTGTGAGATAGGGTGCCATTGTTACTTGTGATATAGAGTGCCAGTGTTACGTGTGAGATAGAGTGCCAGTGTTACTTGTGATATAGAGTGCCAGTGTTACGTGTGAGATAGTGCCAGTGTTACTTGTGATATAGAGTGCCAGTGTTACTTGTGAGATAGAGTGCCAGTGTTACTTGTGAGATAGAGTGCCAGTGTTACGTGTGAGAAAGAGTGCCAGTGTTACTTGTGATATAGAGTGCCAGTGTTACGTGTGAGATAGGGTGCCATTGTTACTTGTGATATAGAGTGCCAGCGTTGCGTGTGAGATAGGGTGCCTTTGTTACTTGTGATATAGAGTGCCAGTGTTGCGTGTGAGATAGGGTGCCATTGCTACGTGTGAGATAATGTGCCAGGGTTACGTGCGAGATAAAGTGCCCGTGTTACGTGTGAGATAGAGTTCCAGTGTTACGTGTGAGATAGAGTTCCAGTGTTACATGTGAGATAGAGTGCCCGTGTTACGTGTGAGATAGAGTTCCAGTGTTACGTGTGAGATAGAGTGCCAGTGTTACGTGTGACATAAAGTGCCAGTGTTACATGTGTGTTTGTATGTACATGCATGCTTGGAAACAACCTTTGCATCTTTCGAGCAAACCCTGCCATCTTCAGAGCCAACCTTTCCACTTCTCAAGCCAACCTGTCCATCTTTCATGTCAACCTAAACAACTTCAGAGCCACGTTGTCCAGTTCTTTCAAGACAACTATGCAGAGATACTCGGCCCATATTCAAAGCCAACCTTTCCATCTTTTGAACCAACCCTGCCCATTTTCAGAGCCACCCTGCCCGTCTTTCGGGCAACATTGACCAACTTCCAATCCAATGTGTACTTAGTACTATCTATCTTTTGAGCCACCCTGCCTACCTTTCAAGCCAGCCATTCATATCCACGTGTAGATGCATACATGACTGCACATATGTATATATGTATGCATGTGTGTTTGTTTGTATTATATGTTTTTAAAGTCTTTTTGTGTGCATGTTTAATTGTATATGCACATGTGTAAGTGTTTGTATGTATGTATGTATGTATGTATGTATGTATGTATGTATGTATGTATGTATGTATGTATGTATGTATGTAAATGCATATATGTATGCTCTTACTGAAGCATGTTTTGTTCAACTCCTTGGATTTTTCAAGTACTTGGATATCTAACTCCATCTTCCTCTGATGGTTGACTATCCATGCCTCAGATTCATATTTCAATGCGACTTACCACACGTAAGAAATTTCTGTAATATTAAAAACTATGTGCAGGAGCTCTGTTGCTCCAAAGGTATCCAAGGCCAGTCAGTGCCCCTCCATTCTGCACATTTATTGAAAATTAGTGCTGCTGTGCGATACAATTGAAATGCATTATTGTGTGAGTGGATCTTTTTATGGGTGTGTCTTTGGGTGGGTTTGTGTGTGGGTCTGTGGTTGGTGTTTTTATAGACGATGACTTTAAATTGTAAAAAACATAAGTGCTGCTGCTATGTGATATAATTGAAATGCATTATTGTGTGTGGGTGGATTTTTTATGGGTTGTCTGTGTGTGTGTGTGTGTGTTTGGGTAGCTTTGTGTGTGGGTCTGTGGGTGTTGTTTTTCTAGACAATGATTTTAAATTGTGTTAAAAATGAGTTATGTTGCTGTGCGATGTTATTGAAAAGCATTATTGTGTGGGTGGAACTTTCTTTTATTCATTCATTCATTCATTCCGAAAACTTATATAGTGCCCCTTCAAGAAGCCTACTCAGAGGCGCTCCCAGCCCAAACATGGCTAAAAGGATTTTTCTTAAGCAACTGATAGAAGGAAGGCAAATTATTCCAAATTAGTGAGCGTAGTGCAAGCGGGAGCCCATTCCATGTGGATGGGCCAACAACCGAGAAGGCTCTACGCTGTCTGGTAGCAGATTGGGTTCGAGGAACCAGCAGCTCCCCATTGGCCGAAGAGCGTAAAGCTTGACGGGAGGCTATGTTGGAGACAGGGCGACAAAGATCAGATAAGTAGGACGGAGCACAACCAGTGAGGCACCGTCACACAAGTGCTGCTATTCTGTACGAGATGCACTACGAGACAGGAAGCCAGTGCTTATGGGTTGTCTCTGTGTATGTGTTTGGGTGGGTCTGCGGCTGTTGCTTTTATAGACGATGATTTTAAATTGTATTAAAACTGAGTGTTGCTGCTATGCGATATAATTGAAATGCATTATTGTATGAGTGGATATCTTTTTGTTTGTTTCTATGTGCACTTGTTATAGCGCCCCTTCAAGCTCTCTCCACTCAGAGGCGCTCTCTAATGCAGAGCAAACACTGCATCGGGGTTTCACGCCGAAGCGCTGAGCAATTGTGAGTGAAGGACTTGCCCAAGGTCCTAACATGGCGAAGTGGATTCGAACCTCGAACCTTCCGGCTCCAAGGCAACGACGCCACCACTACACCACCACGCCCCAGCATGGTAAAATGTCACTGTGTGTGTTTGGGTGGTTTTGTTTGTGGGTGTATTCTGTTTGTGTGTTTGTGGATGTGTGGGTTTATGTGTTGGTCTTTGGTGTTGTTTTTATGGATGATGTTTTGAAATTGTATTCTAATAAGGGTTAGAGCTTTGCACTGCAATTTAAATGCATTATTAGCTGTGGGTTTGTGTGCAGGACTGTGGCTGTTGTTTTATATAGACGATGGTTTTAAATTGTATTAAAATGAGTGCTGCTGCTATGGGATACAGTTTGAATGTATTATTTTATGTTTGTTTGTTTGTATGTGCACTTGTTATAGCGCCCCTTCAAGCTCTCTCTACTCAGAGGCGCTCCCGAATGCAGAGCGGACACTGCATTGGAGTTTCACGCCGAAGCGCTGAGCAATTGTGAGTGAAGGACTTGCCCAAGGTTCTTACGTGGCGACTTGAGATGGATTTGAACCTCGAACCGTCCGGCTTCAAGGCAATGACACCACCACTAGACCACCGCGCCCCAAAAATGTGTGTGTGGTTGGTTGGTTATGTGTTTTGTGGGTGTGCTCTGTGTGGATGAGACTGTGTGTGGGTCTCCGTCTGTTGTTTATTTGGATGGTGGTTTGAAATTGTATTAAAATTAGAGCTGCTGCTATGCAATATAATTTAAATGCGTTATTGTGTATGTGTGCGGGTGGGTATGTTTTTAGGTGTGTGTGTGTGATTAAGTTTGTGTGTGGTTCTGTGGCTGTTGTTTATATGTTCGTTTTTAAATTGTATTAAAATGTGTCCAACTGCTATGGGATAAGTGGGATGCATTTTTGTGTGGGTGGGTGTGTGGCTCTGCCTGTGCCTGTGTATGGGTTTGTATACATGTGGGGCTGCTGGTATATACATAAAGAATTACAGATGGACAAACACAACAGACAGTCATAGTCATTTTTTTTAGTTCTGATGAGATTTACGATGAGATTTATATTGTTTACTGTGTTTTGCTTGTAATTGTAATTGCAAGATTTTTTACTCAGTTCAAGTCCTCCTTTTTTTTATCTTATCACGATTTCACAAAAATCTTTAATATTCTGACTTCTATGTTTGTTACATATCGTATCGTAATGGCTGAATAACGAAGGTTTTTTTATGAAACTGATTCAGATTGACCTGGAATGTGAAACCTGGTATTTGAATCCTCAATGTATTCGTCTTCCTCAATGAGTTCCTAGAAGAATGCTCCACATTTCATGGTTCCAGCAGCTTGTTAGCGATGCATTTGGTTTGATCATGGTAAATACCTAATTTTTGTATTTCTTTCGCTTACTGTACAAAGTACCAGATTTTAATCAGTTCATACCTTCAATGTTCCGTAAAGTGTAAAACTGATTGAGAGTCTGGCATTTTAAAAGACCATTCATCATCCGATGTCTGTTCACACAGTTGTTAGCAGTGGATGAGAGTTGTGCAGTTTAACAAGTCCAGGATATGACGTGTGAACATAAAATTATATTGTGGGGTGTCGTGGTGCAAGGGTATGTTCTGTGCCTTAGAGCAGGCAGGTTGCGGATTAGAATCCACCTCAAGCGGGTGCGTAGGGACCCTGACCAACTCCTATCGCAATTACTCATGTGCTTTGGAGTGAAACTGAGATTCAGTGTTCGTGCTTTAGTTGAGAGCTCCTCGAAGTAGAATCTTGAAGGGCACTATTACAAGTGCTCCTCTGTACTATCTATATCTATAAGAAAGGATGTATGTATGTCATAGGTATGTGGCTTTATCCAGAATGCATGCCCACAGTCTCGCAGCTATTGATCTGAAACTTTGCACCTAGACAGGGATCCATCAGACTTAAAAAGTGCAGGGGTTGGCGAATTTCTAACACTATGGGTGCCAGGATGGGGTGAATTTGGGGGGGGGCAAAAACAATTTTGGCAGTTATTCATGGCAAATTTTTCAATTAGACAGAGGACCGTCAGGTCCTCCCAGAAAACGAGTTGGCGAACCTCGACCACCAGGTGGAGAATGGGGGTGGGTAAAAAAAATCCATTTTCCACATTTTTATACCATCGCCATAGTTTCACAGCTATTCACCTGAAACGTTGCAACTAGGTAGGGTACCACCGGGACCACGTCGCCCCCAAGCAACACACGTCGCCCCGCACGAGCCGGGTGGGGCAGGGTGTTGTTTAGAGGGGGCGAAATTTTTCAGAAGACGAAATTTTTTCAGCTATTGATGTCAAATTTTGCATTTCGACAGAGGATCGTCAGGTCCACCCAGTGGAGGAGTTGGCGAATCTTTACCAACCGAGGGAGAATGGGGGAGGGGCGAAAACTCCATTTTCCATATTTTTTTACCATTGCCTTAGTTTCACAGCTATTCATCTGAAACGTTGCGGCTAGTAGGGTACCACTGGGACCACCTCGCCACCAACGAACATATACTTTGCCCCGCAGGGCCCGTGTGGGGCAGGGCGTTGTTTAGGGGGGGCGAAAAAAATTTGGGGGGGGGCATTTTTTCCAGTCTTGCAGCTATTGATAGGAAACTTTCTTGTAGACAGAGGACAGTCAGGTCCAGCCAGTGGAGGGGACCATGGTGGAACGTGAAACCCCAAACTTTTGCTATTTCCATTCCGTAGACATAGCTTCACGGCTATTTACATAAAATTCCCGGGCATCGCCGGCTATCCCAGCTAGTACAATCTATATAAATAAAAATGAAACTTTCCGATAGTTTGTTATGAGTGTTCTCGAAAACTGACGGAACGATTGTTCTGAAAATTTTACAAAACCTTCCATTCCATTAGAACCGTGTTGTATTATGCTTTTTTACGAAAAAACGCAATATTTTCCACAAAAAGAGAACTTTGAATTCCATTCGACCGCCATTTTGAAATTATACACATCCCAACGTCCATGAGGGTTGCCAGATTTCGGAAAAGTTTTTGTCGCGACATCACGTCGTAAAGTCGCCCAAAAGTTGCGAGATGATCAAGGTTGCCAAAATTTCGGAAACTCTTTGCCGCGAAATCACGTTGTATAGTCGCCCAAAAGTCGCGATAGTGCATATGTCGCTGTCGGGAAGAAACGGCGTGAGGAGGAAAGGAGGGAGCTGGACGAATGCATAATCTATATAAATAAAAATGAACTTTCCAATAGTTTGTAACATCACCACGCTGAAAGTCACGCACCGATTGTTTTGAAAATTTTACAACACCTTCCATTCCCATACAACCGTGTGTTAAGATTTTTTCACCAGAAAAAACGCAACCTTTTCCACAAAAAGTGAACTTTGCAATCCGTTCGCCCGCCATTTGCAAATTCCACACGTCCCACACGGCTGCCAGATTTCAGAAACGCCGTCTCCAAACACAGCAGACGAAACATCAATGAGGTCGCCTGCTGTGACGTCATGTTAATTTCCCAAAGCGGCCTTTTCCCAAAGCGGCCTTCATCATTATTGGGCTAGAAATGGACGGTGTGACGGAGGAAAGGAGCGGAGGGAGCGGGACGAAGACGGTGGGGAGGGAGCGGAGGGGGAGGGGAGATGGAGGTCGAGGGGAGGGGAAGCGGAGGGGATGGGAGAGAGGGGGAGGGGAGGGGAGGGAGGAGGGGGAAGGGAGGGGAGAGGGAGGGGGAAGGGAGAGGGGGAGGTGGAGGGCGGGGGAGGGGAAGGGGAGGGGAGGACTTAAAAATTTCTATTACAATAATAAGCTTTGTTTGTTCAATTTCACTGATCATAGTGTGGTTGACTGAATGCTTCATCAGAGTTGTGTTGACCGCATGCTTGATGAGTGGCACTTATACCCCAATCACTACTTGATAAGCATTTGCTTGTTATTTTGGAAATTGATTTGTAACTGTTTCATGTCATTTACTCACATAGTGACAAAAACAGTCAACCTTGGGTGGATATCCCTTTACTTTCAAGCCTTAGAAAGAAGGCAGGGTCATTCCGTGCCAAATCAACAAATTTTTCAGAGATTTCAAGGTCGACCATCTCAGATTTCAATGAAAATTTTACAGACTGTTTATTAGGGTATTAGATGAAACTATACCAAATTTTAGAGCAATGTCTTAAGTAGTTTTGAAGATATTAAATTTTAAAGACGTCTGGGGTGACCTCGTTTTTGACGTTTTGGAACTCACGTCAAAATTTGTAGCGACATTCAGAAGCTCATAACTTCATTAATATAGCAGATAACTTTATGAAATTTTCAGGATGTTTAGTGTTTGTGGTTTAGATGACATGATGAAGAAACGAAAGATCAGTGTTGAAAATTCTGATGTTAGGACCCCACTGAAAATGGGTGGAAAAAAACTTGCGATTGTCTGATGTTCATACTTTGCAGCCACAGTATGGCCAGGTTGAGGTTTCCTTAAAGAATCTTTTAACAATTCTTAATACTAATATACTTGCTCTACAAAAATAAGCAAAAGTTTTTCATTTCTGATGCATGTCTGCTGCCACATGGTCTTCCAAAAATGGAAAATTATATTCCGAAGACAATTTTCAAGGTCGAAGACCCAAAGTTTGGACTGTCATATTAAGGCCAGGAAATGAACCAGAGGACTGATATTATTTTCATGTCATCAGTTTTTTGAGCTCTTTACCAAAATGCAAGAAACTGGGTGATGCAATTGGTGCTTTTTAACTTATAAATTTGGAAATATTGCACAAATGCCAATTCGCATTTATTCGGACATTTATAACTCTTAAGATGTATCTTCCTTCATATCATAGTAACTCACCAGGGTAAATATCCACCAAATAACTTCAAGAACTGAAAGAGATAAAGAGACTGAAATCTGAGTAAACTGACTTATTACAGAGATTATTTCACAATATAATGCCATGTTCTTGACGCCGTAATAAACTCGCGAATGCATAAGTACCGCAATTGAAATTAAAGTATTGCACGAACAAGAAGGAACACCATCACAATTTTTGGCGAACTTAGAGTGCCTGAGCCGCTCTTTCCAATGATGCAAATTTCATTGCTTCATGACCTTACAAACATGATGATCTTCGACCTTGACAATTGTTTTCGGAATACAATTTTCCATTTTTGGAGGGCCATGTGGCAGTAAACATGCATGATCAGAAATGCAAAAACTTTGCATATTTTGTAGAGCAAGTACATTAGTATCAAGAATTGTTGAAACATTCTTTAATGCACTCTCAATCTTGCCACAGCAGGGTTGCAAAGTATGATCACCAGACAGTCGCGAGTTATTTACAGAAAACACTGCCGCAATTTAAAAATAAGTATTGCACGAACAAGAAAGAACACCATCATAATTTTTTGTGAACTTAGAGTGCCTGAGCCGCTCTTTCCAATGATGCAAAATTCATGGCTCTATGACCTAACAAACATGATTATCTTCGACCTTGAAAATTGTCTTCGGAATACAATTTTCCATTTTTGGAAGACCATGTGGCAGCAGACATGGATCAGAAATGAAAAACTTTTGCTTATTTTTGTAGAGCAAGTATATTAGTATTAAGAGTTGTTAAAAGATTCTTTAAGGAAACCTCAACCTGGCCATACTGTGGCTGCAAAGTATGAACATCAGACAATCGCAAGTTTTTTTCCACCCATTTTCAGTGGGGTCCTAACATCAGAATTTCATCTGCACAATTGCAAAAATATAGGTGTTGCAATTAGGCTGAAACATTGCCTCCCAAAGCCAATTCTATTCAACATTTATAACTCACTTATTTTCCATATTTCTCATTTCGCAATATTTGATATTTTATTTTAATAACCAATTTGCATTCTTAGCGAACAATAAAATTAAGTATAATCTTTTGCTATCAGACAGTTTACACTGCTCCTCTGCTTGAAAGTCATAATTTACTCTCCTTACCTAACATAAACAAATGTTACGTCTTGTTATTCATGTTTTATTTTCATTTCCATTTAAACTTGTGACATTCGCTAGGCATTTTCACTCTTACAGAATTGGATTTGTGCAGTTGAGAATTAAGCAATATTAACGATTCTAAGGTCCGTTACTAAATTATGACTATAAAATTATGTATAGTATATCTATATCTATAAGAGAGGATGTATATTTATATATTTATTTATTGATATATTTGTCCAGAATACACGCCCACAGTTTCGCAGCTATTGATCTGAAACTTTGCACCTAGACAAGTCTCCATCAAACTTAGCAATTGCAGGGGTTGGCGAATTTCTAACACCATGGGGGCCAGGATGGGGTGAAACTTTTTTGGGGGGCAAACATTTTTCCCCAGCTATTGATTTGAAACTTAGCATTTAGACAGAGGACCGTCAGGTCCACCCAGAAAACAAGTTGGCGAATCTCTACCACCAGGGGGAGAATGGGGGTTGGGCAAAAACTCAATTTTCCCTATTTTTATACAATCGCTATAGTTTCACAGCTATTCACCTGAAAAGTTGCAGCTAAATAGTGTGCTACCGGGACCACCTCGCCCCCAACCAACACACACCTCGCCCTGCAAGGTCCGGGTCGGGCAGGGCGTTGTTTAGGGGTGAGAAATTTTGGGGGGCCAATTTTTTTCAGCTATTGATGTCAAATTTTGAATTTAGACAGAGGACCGCCAGGTCCAGCCAGTGGAGGGGTTGGTGAATCTCTCCCACCAGGTGGAGAATGGGGGAGGGGCGAAAACTCCATTTTCCATAATTGTATACCATTGCCATAGTTTCACAGCTATTCACCTGGAAAGTTACAGCAAAATAGTGTGCCACGGGACCACATCGCCCCAACCAACACACACCTGGCCCCGCAGGGGCCGGGTGGGGCAAGGCATTGTTTAGGGGGGCGAAATTTTTTTTGGGGGGGGGCAAGTTTTTTGCAGTTTTCCAGCTATTGATCTGAAACTTTGCATCTATACAGAGGACCGTCAGGTCCAGCCAGTGGAGGTAAAGCCATAGCTTCACGGCTGTTCACATAATACTCCCGGGCATCGCCGGATACCCCAGCTAGTACCATATAATATAGTATAATACCATATAAACCAAACTTTAGCATAAATTGTTGGTCATTAAAAAACGCAATTTTTATTTTAAAGTAAAAATTATATTGATTTTGGTCCTAGGATTTTGTGCTATTTGAAAATATTTTGACATTGATTGATAAAATTATGTACGTTTGTTTAATCTATACCATGTCTGACTTATCTGTACACCAATATGCGGATAGCAATTGGTATATTAAAGAATATTCTTATCTTATCTTATAATCTTGGTAATATTTGACATCATTAATTTTATTCTCTTTCTTTTTATTTGGTGTATTGCTGAAGATTTGTTTTATTTTTTTTTCTATATATATGCCATTCGCTGCTTGAACTTCCTTTTCTTGTGTGTGAATTTCCTTCCTGCGTCTCCAGTGTCATGATATTGACTTGAGTTTTGGGTTACTCAGAGCTAGCGGAACCTGTTCCTTTTTTCTGGTTAACCCATTTTGATGATCCACCTAATATGTTCATGGGATGCTGTTGAGATTGTTTACACAGTAGTATAGTTTTTTATTCTGTCGAATTGGCTTATGGTTGATATATAATTAACCATATTTGATCTGCTTTGAATGCTCAACTGAATTCGACGCTTTAAATAGAATTGTCTTTCTTTTGATTCAAACAGGTCGGATCATTGCTCAAGTCCGAGGAGAGACTCAGAGTTCCTCCAACAATGCCGCTACACCCACAGTCATTTGCAATAAGTGCTACATGACTTATTGCCCTACAGTCTTTTCAATCAGAATCGGTCTCAGCGCTTCAGGAATTCTTAGCCAGACACAAACGATGCTTTCTCGTCCTCAACTAAACTCGTCATTGCAGCGGCTGTTCCTCTGTCTAGTGTTCGGACTCTGACTGTTTAACACTTTTGAATCATGCAAAACAGTACTTGGCTTGTGAATAAGCTGGTGCCATGTACTCTGCTTTATAGTAGATCTAATACCAAGATGACTTTGGTATCGTGTGGCGTTGATAACCTTTTCAACCTGTTTGGCTTTTTTAATATGGTGTATTCATTGACCGCTTTAGCATTTAGGAATTTTTTTCGAATAACAAGACTTCTTTAATTTTAAAGATTGGAAATTTCTTCCAAAGGTTCGTGAACTAGTAGATATGAAGTATATTGATGTTTAGTGATATGTGGTCATTTTTGCATTTGTTTTTGTCTTTAATATATGCGATTTTTATCAGTGCTCAAATAATAACCAAGTGCAGGTGTATTTTGACTTCATCTTGGAAATATATGGAATTTGTATATGCGGTTTTAACGTAGTGAAAGTGTTGATGGATTTTGAATGCTTGGTCTGTCTTGCTTAGATATTGGTCGGACTTAATATTATGTTTAATTAATTAATGATTAATAAATTTTCTTAATTGATAATTAAATATTGTTGAACGAAAACAATATATTAAAATTGAGTGATATTATAAAATTGTAAATTGGACCGCTCATATACAGCTATGATTAAAGACCTCTTCCTTCACTGTTTGATAAATATTTCTGTGAAGGTGAGCGTTCGTCTATGGTCAGATACCAGAAAAGAGTATAAATATCATATCCATGCTGCACGAACCAGAACAATGATAGTTTTCAAATAAGTGCTCAGGTTCATCAGTTTGGAGCACTTCCTCGTATTCTTAAAAAATAGACTGCACATGTTTCGTTTTAAAGCTGAATTAAAACATTATTTTTTACATAAAATTAAATTTCTTGATTGTTCTTTTAGGATTATATAAGTTTCAGTTATGGATGTTATGATGTGCTTGCACTTCTGTATTTTTTTTATCTCATATTCTATGCTGCAATGTTCTGCTGTTGCTTCAGTTGCAGGCTATTTTGTGGTCCAGACAATGTTAAGTTTGTTTAATCACATTGACCATAACTAATTGTTGTCTCTTGGCATGGTGACCTGGTTGTTCCTATGGCTCGATCTTCCACAGTGCTGCATAGAAGTTTTGCTATGGTCGGTCCGTCTTTCTGGAATAAGTTACCTATTAGTCTCCGTAATGAACTTCTTTGTCTTTCTTTGCCCCTTTTCCGCAAGCGTTTGAAAACCATTCTCTTTGATTATGGTTTGGTGTCAGGTCGGGAGCGCCTCTGAGGAGTTCTCTTGAAGTTGCGCTATATAAATGTTCAATTACAATTACCATGTGTAAATGTGTCCATGGGAAAGAGACAGCCCAGCATTTTCAAATTATCTTATCCTTTTTGGGTGTCTGCAACAGATTAATTTTGAACTTACTGTTTTTTAAATTTACATCTGATTTATTTTCTTCTTGAGCCAATAAATGGTTGATTGATTGGTGGTATTTTTTTGGTTTATGGATTGATTTATTTTAATTTTTTGGTTTATTTCGAAATTATACATATATTCATTTTATGAATTTATAATTTTACATAGCGCCTTTACAGCTTTTGTGGAGCACTAGGTGAATCCTTGAGAGATTTATGTTGTGTTTTAGATTTCATTAATGTGTGCCTAAAGAATGGAGAGCCTACTTACTAATGTCTAACATATTGAACTGTGTTAAATAAAGGGATGGGAGCGTACTGGCTACGTTCGATTCTAACATACTGAACTACGTGAAATAAAGGGGTGGGAGCGTACTGGCTACGTTAGATTCTAACATACTGAACTACGTGAAATTAAGTGGTGGTAGCGTACTGGCTACGTTAGATTCTAACATACTGAACTACGTTAAATGAAAGGGGTGGGAGCGTACTGGCTACGTTAGATTCTAACATACTGAACTACGTGAAATAAAGGGGTGGGAGCGTACTGGCTACGTTAGATTCTAACATACTGAACTACGTGAAATAAAGGGGTGGGAGCGTACTGGCTACGTTAGATTCTAACATACTGAACTACGTGAAATAAAGGGGTGGGAGCGTACTGGCTACGTTAGATTCTAACATACTGAACTACGTGAAATAAAGGGGTGGGAGCGTAGTTGGCTACGTTAAATAACTGACGTAGTGAAGCTACGTTAGAAAATCACTACGTCAATCTAACGTATACTTACTCAGTGCATATAGAACGTAGTACTACGTTACTTACTACGTTCCAGGTAACGTAGTAGTATTTAGAGTGTATGTCCGAAAGTCCGGGCCAGGCGGGCCTCATTTTCACGCCATTTAGCTAAGCTGAATTACCAAGAAATAGGCTATGCCATTGTCAACATCTGAAACATAAGGCAATTGCGTTTAGAGTTTAGACATGTTTTTAAAAGTTTAAATGATATTGTGGTTCTGTACACCTATGGTATTGTACAAAGCATATTTCTTGAACAGAAATGAACTCTTCTAGACAAATTTTAGACATTCAACTGCACATACGGTACTTGCTCAAACTGCACTTGTACGTGAAAGTAAAATTGCAAGCATTCAAACGAAATTGAAGGTGGTTGATTTTGAGTTGATGCCCCAAAGATTCATGCTACCAGATAAGCTAACTGCACATTAATCAATGTCAACTTCAAACAACGTGTGAGAAAAACACACTGCTTTAGACCCTTTCCTGACAATTTGGCCAAGAAACTTTATATTATGATTCGTTGCAAACGGAGTTACTTCTACATTAAATGTAATTAAATAAATTAAATAAATTTTATTTAGTAGCCTACTATGAGCGTTGTAGGCTAATTGCAGTACAAGGAGTTAACGTCTATGCCTGTCGATAACAACCATGCGTGTCATGAAATGTATTGAGTTGAGTATAAATCTTGAAGGCACTATAACAAGTGCTCATACATCATATGTACACCGTGATTCAAAAAAGTAAGCCAAACACAGTTTGACTTACATTTTATTGAATCTAACACAAATTGCTTGTAAACTGAAATTTCGGCATATGAAGTTGAAAGATGCATATCTTTTTATCCATTCAACTTTATCTCATGAAATTTTGAAATCACATTCTTGGTCCAATTCTCTAAATATCTGGAAAATTTTAGTGTGATATGTTATCAGGCATTAGAGACATATGAGAAACAGTTCAGCCTACATTTTTGAATCACGGTGTATATGTATATATAATAGAGGTCTATGTATAATTAGGTTTCCTCTCTCATCTTAAGACAGTTTTATTTGGCCGCTGAGCACCTCTGAGTTGCCCCTTGAAGAGGCACTATATAAATGCATCTAGGGCCTAATGAATGAATTTATACCAATAATGAACAATTCCATTTCCATTTGCTTAAGCACTCTTTGCCGACTGAAGCGCCTTAAATGATTTCCAGCCCATGCAACAACTGGAGAAATGTAAAGAAGACCTAGAGGCTATTTAGTCTAGACCGAAATGACCCAATGGTACTGATTGTGCAGTATAAGGACTTGAGCTTAAAAAAATGTCATGGAAGGATGATGTGAACTAACAGCATTCGAGAGCAGACGAAGCCTAATTGAAGCCTATAAAATTATCACCTAAATAAAGTGCAGTGGGAAAGGGTTAATTCAATTATTGACACTAAGCATGGCCAATGACGGACGTAAATTATTTAAGAAACCGAGAGGTACATTAGGGCAAAATGGTTTGAGTGATAGTAATGTCTCAGTGGACGCCATCACAGCTTTTAAGAGCTAGCTTGAAAGGTTAGGCAATTAATCTTCTAGGGACAATCAGCTGTTTTCCCCAGTGGGCCCAGTTGCTTTTTGTAGGCTACACTGCCGTCATTGAAGTGTGAAAGCTTAGTGTTTCTAGCGCTGCGGTTACATGGCTGTTGTTGGGGCGCGCTCTTAGATCCGCCTCTGGCCTAGCCAGAAGGAATCTCATTATTTATTATTAATTCAAAAATTATTGTATTAATAATGAATAATGAGATTCCGTCTGGCTAGCCCGGAGTCTTGCCAATGGGGATGAAGTGTTAGCGACTTCATTTTATAGGCTATTGCATGGTATCAATTCGGCATGTGGACTGCAACACAAAAGACTATATATTTTGAGAAAATGAGAAGGTTGATAATTTATATGGGGCGCAGCTGCGGCGACACAGCAGTAAGCTTATAGGTTTATTATATCTATGCACAGCAGGGTAAGTGAGTGCAAAAAACGTTTGCCTTGGTCATTGCCCTGTCACAAGGCTGCTGAATTTATTCTCGACCGAGACTTTATTTGAGGCATAAATCTGTCTCTGCACTGCATGGTTAGGCTTATTTTACAAAATTAATGTCCTCTCTGTGTTCTGGTTACAAAAATGTCTGATGTTGCGCATTATAGCTTGAATATATATGGACAAAATGAAAAACGTAGGCCTATAAAAGAATTATATTCTGAAATTGAACCATTTGTATTCAAGGACATCGTCGTGCTCTAGGCTATTAGTTGCGACCGAATAAAGTCGGAATGGCCTAATTGTATTGCACGGTCCAATTTGTTTTCACCCCTTTATTTTCACTGCCCAGCCAGTAGCATTTCACGACTCTAACCTTTCCAGTAGGCCTATGCACATTCGGCTTTTGTTCTGTGACGCAAATAGCCTATAGGCCTAGATTGCTGGCTAGGATACCCGACGCTGCCCGGGAAATTTCGGCTTTTTGCCCCCCCCCTCCAGCTCCACCCCTCTGGGATACCTAACGTTGCCCTGTAAATTTCTGATTTTCGCCCCATACCTGCCCCACCTCCCCGCCCCAGCCCCTTGGGGTGACCGGCGTTTCCCGAAAATTTTAGTTTCCCCCAATCCGCATGCATGGATACATAGTAGCCTACATAGGCCTACACACATTCTCCTTTATAGATAGCCTATAGATTGCAGGCCTCATATTTTTGTTACATACATTTTAATCTGCAATCTGTCATTGCAGGTTTTGATGGTTTTGTTGACACGGTTCCCTTGATGATTTACTGGCCATAAAATGAATGAATAAAATACAAGCACAACGTTGAAGCGGGTGATTTTTTGTTAGCACTATAACGACGAGCGTGTAGCCTACTAAAAAAAGTGAATGTAGGAAACCAATGCCGCTATAGTTGTTGAATGCGTCTTTCTTTTATAGTCAAGTCAACACCGGTATATCCCGGTTGCATAGTGCACTGCATACCCAGGTGCTGCACATGAAACTGGCAATATGTTGCCAAGCGATAAAATTCACGAGAAAGGTTGAGTGCGCTTATCCTTGTGTCAAATTGCTGTCATGATTTTGCGTAAGAAAAACAGAGGAAGACCACGCCCGAGTGAGAACTGAGAACCATTAATGATGCAGATAGAGGTTAGGCTACGTGTTGTAGATAAAAGGGTTTTCTTGTAAATAAACTGGATGTTGACTTCCTGAATGGCATCGTTTCTATGGTGCCGTTAAGAGATTGTAGACAATAGCGACAGACCGACAGTGTCCCAGCACGTAGACCTAACTTAATTGTTTGGGACAAGTAACTTGATTGTGCTTAGGCTTTTAGATCTTACGAAAGTAGGCTAACTGTTTCTTGTCGTTTATACATTATACAAATTAATACAATGGAGTAGGCTACAACTGATATTGATATTGCCCTTCTTACAAAATTCAGAAGTCACACGCGCGCGCGTGCGCGCGCGCACACACAGACACACACTTGCAGTGGCGTAGACAAGGGGGTATGGAGGGAGGGTTAAAATCCACCATTGACTTACGAAAAAACGTTTTAAAGGTTATTTGTCCAATTACATGTATATAAGAAAACAAGCATCCGGCCATAACCCCCCACCCCTCATCAGAAATTCCTGTCAACGCCACTGCACACATGGTAGCCTATTATAATTGGCTGCCTAAGCTTGTCTTTGTTAGAGATTTTACATTTTGTGATGCTCTTTCCATTAGTGGTTTAAAAACTCCACCCTTGAAAATGCAGTAATGCCCTACTTTAGGCTTACTGGTCACTGACAAATCAGTGAACCTGGCAACACAATAGGTCTAGACGTACGGTCGTAAACATGAGAGAGTTGCTCTCTTCCTCTATGTGATGCTGACTGTATCGAGTCTTATTCGATGCATCAAGCTAGATGGATAATGGTTTCTGTTCCGTAAATCTGATTAGACTTAGGCTAATGGCTCGTCATTCAGACCAACAATGCTTTCCACCGGGATTTTTCTCGACTTCTCCATTGGATTTCGATTTTTTATTGGGATTTCATTTGAAGAGGCCATCGACCGATGTCGATCTTTGGTCTTATTATTAGTGTCTCTATAATCTAGGCCTATAGGCCTATTAATAGAAGGCACTAGATTATACATTGCTTCATAGGCCTACGCTGTCTGGTGTTATATATTTGTGTAGGCCTATCATTGTATTATTGATGCTTCGAGTGGGAAGAAATTTGTTAAAAGCGAAAGGGTAGTAGGTTAGCTAAAAAAAAATTGGGATAAATTTTCCAGGAGGGGGTGTGTGCCCCTCTGCCCCTATGCAGTGTATGCATGTGCGGGCGCACATGAGAAGGCCTACTTTGGACTCGCTCGTGTGCAAAAGGGTAATTCCGATATGAATGCCAAAACGGAATGTTCCACTACACCGCTGATATACGATACACGCTAATAATATTTGCATAAATGACGGAGCATTGCGTTGTCTTGCACGAGAGAAGCATATTAATAAACCCAGTTAGACATCGAAGCACATATTTGCCGTTTCCTGAGTGGGTGACGTCGCTGCAAATCAATCAGAAAGTAGGGGGTCGTTTTACGGGGAAATTGGCCTTTAGAGGATTAAGTTGCTTTCGTCGGATACCGGTCAATTGGACAGTGATGTTTATGTGCCGGACACCGCTGCTAATTGTGTAGCTTGATGGACATCGTGGACTGCGACTGAGAATATAGAGCAGGGTCATTTATTTGAGCTGTTGGAAGATCAGTGGATTCAGTGGGAAGAGCAGTCCGTCTTACGTTGGTGCCGTAGATGGCGTACAAATCGTTTCTGTATATTTGTTTTCTCAGCCAAATCGTGTTAAGTATTGTAATGTGATGCAGATCTTCCAAAATCCTTAGAGCCACACAAAGCCACATCATGGAGATCAGCTGACTCACTTGTGATGTAGCCTAGGCGTACAACCCTACACTAAATCAGGCTAGAGTTGCTGCAGGATTACATTGATCAATGGACAATATGCCAAACAATCGTCTACAAGAATATTGAAATCCATACTAATATCCTCTGCTTATCTTATTCGTTATTGTAGTTCTGTGCTTAGATTGCGGTGATTGAAAGGTGGTGCAGTATTCTCTGTCTTGATGCATAATATTTCTATCTACCTACCTATGCATGCATACATACCTGCAAACATAAACACAATCACACATGCATATGTAAATGCATACATATGTTACACATTCGAAATGCATACGAACATAAAATAATTGATTCCAAAAATCGTTTGCAATGATCTTTCAGTCTTTATCAAGAAGCAAACTTTGCTTATCTTGTGCATAAGTGTTTTACTTGAAATCATGATGATGATGATGATGAAATGTCTAGCCTGTGAAGTTATCTTCTTAAAAAAATAATGTTGAAGGAGTATGAAGCTCTCAGCCTCTTAATATTAACCAACGTTACAAAAGTCAACATGTAGTCTTTTCGTGTTTCAATAACCTTAGTACTCAGTCACTTTATAGTGAAGGTTGGTTAGTTAAGACATAATTATTGTCTCTTACTCACATATTCTTTGCATAACCTGTTGCTGTTCCCTTTTACATGTACATGAGTAACCCCCACAGTGGCACAGTAGTTTCTTAACCCTTTAACGATCAGCATGTACTAAAATATATTGAAAACATTTATAGCTGGTCGTTAAAGGGTTAAGGTTCCCTTCCTTTGCTGATCAAAATACTAATTACAGCAGTTGTTTGGTGTTTCTTTACAGGAAAGCTGTACACTGAGACTCTGTGTTGCTGGTGCCGGAAAGTATATCCGTCTGAAGGAATAATTATTCCAGAACTGAGTTCACGTCGAAAGAAGGTCACCACTGTGTCACACATTTGCAAACGCGGCCAATGGATAACTAGTATTTTACCGGAAGACATTGAACTTAAGGAACTTTCCAGACATGAGCTATAACAGAAGTTTGCTGGCCAGATGGTGACATGATAAGAATTGCAGGATAATAGGATTGTATTATGATCAAAGAAAAGGCTGCTTTGACAGCATAGCTATAGACTGGATCAAGTTCTATGGATTTACTTTAGGCTGGAATCACACGAATGTGATTATGATTCAAGTTGCAGTGTACCAGATGAGATGTGTTGAGACACTGGTCAGATTCAGCCGGATTCCACCTGATCTGAGATCCGGTTTCTCGGAATTGAGATTTGCCAAATGAACTTTGAGATCTGCCACCTAAAACAGTGACTCATCACCAAATGCAGTATGAGAATTGGAGAAAATTACTCTGTGACCCACATGGAGTTGGGGTGTTAAAAGAAGACTTAACTATGGAACCCTATGAAAGACTACCGGGTTGAAACCTCTCAACCCATCCCCATCAATTCTCACCCTGCTTAAACGCGTTTCTGTTAGCCTATAGAAATCGACCATGTTTCACACATCTTGTGCTTATCCATATAGCAAACAGAATATATGTATGTTAAAGATTTGCCAGCTAGTCTTAGGCCTAAGTCTAAAAGCTGTAAAGACATTGCGATCTGCCACTACTGGATGAGCAATTTGACCACTGGTGTAGCTGCCGAAAACACAACAGTTGGAGAATCCGTTTTTTATCTTAAATGGCAGCTGAAGAAAAATTAGATCGACTCTGCAAATGACGTCCTGTCATTATCGTAAAGCTGTTGTTTGATTGTTAATACAAATGAAAAAATGTCCATTTACAGTTTTTACACACACTGGGCGTTTGCTAGAAAAAACAGTGACCACTGAAAATGCAGCTGCTCATAAGCATAATGCTGACGAGACCTTAGGGAACTGTACGTTCGTTGGACTTGATGTGATTTGTTTTCATGTAATGCGCATTTCTTGCATGTGATTCGATTTGATCGAAATATTACCGCATCGAGATGGGAAGACAGTCAACGGAGACAATGGAAAATGATGGCAGATGTGGAATCTTATTACCATAGGATGTATTATAGGGCTTCATCTCGAAAAGAGGAAATTGTTGGCCACTCGACGAGACAACGCATTTATTATAATGTTTCCAATGTTCATGTATTAAATATAATTCTGATGCATTGTCTAATGAGAAACCTGTGAAATGCCATCACCAGACAAATCAGAGTAATGGGAAAACTTGAAAATACAAATTTTATTTGCAGCCATACTAATACACAATTTTCAAGAAGTTGTTGCTTTGCAAACTATAAAGCTTTAGTAAATAAATAAATGATTGATAATGTTTTGAAAATGCACATTTGTACATTTATGCATGAGTGTAAAAATTTCATTAGTCTAGTTTCTGACAAAAAGTAAAATATTCCCCATGAATTAAATAAATTAGAGTAGTTTCTGTTTAGGACTTTATCTTAACTAATACATTTTGATTTAAATAATTAGCATACTTTTCTCTTTTTTATTTTATGGCGAATCATTAAGCATTAAGTACGTGCATATTAAGGAGTGCCATCTCAGTAAAGCTTAGGGTATAATAGTTATTATTTATTATAAATTGTTTATTAGTGTTGTAATAATTATTTAACCATTGTTTAGAAAAAGGTTTCAAGCGTGGGTACGTAGAGTTATTAAATACTAGGCCTGCTACATCACAGAATATAATATGTGGCCTACAAAAAACTTGATACAAGGCCATTTGCTTTGACGGTTCTCCTGTAGCTTGCGTTTAGATTGATTCATGCTGAGCGATTGGATCATCAGATTTTCAGCCTCACTGATTTTTGCAATTTGCCGAGTTGTTGCTTCATAAAAGCGAATTTATCTAGTGGCAATGCACAGCGGTGGCTGATAATTACAAGTAATTTATTGTTTGTATAAGTCATTTTAGTTTTGTAGTTTGAATGTTGTTCTACAGAGTAGCCTCGGTTTTATGCATCATAACAATAATGCAGCAGGAATTTGTTTGAAGCTTTGATGCCACAGTTACAATCGAAAATCCAAATAATATATGAATCACTGCTTGAAGCTAAGCACAAGGCACTAGCTTATTCGGAAGTGCCGTGTCATGTCGGAAGGGTTGTTGAGTGAAGATATGTCAGCAGTTGACTTGGTGCAAGTGCAACAATTTGATTGCTGGCCACTAAAGTGATTTGTAGTAGATTAGATGAAGCAATGTCAGATTCTCCATGGACTGCCAGGCAAAGCCATTGAAAAGGTTTGCACATAAATGTGGTTCGATTATATATATATATATATATATATATATATATATATATATATAATACCTTACTATTTAAATAATTGGCCTACATTTCTATGCCAACATAAACTCATTAAAGACCCTCTGGAGATCCTCAACTATTCAATACTCTTGCAATGACATGGCAAGTCTGGAACTTTGGTCCTGATAATGGGGCCGCTTTACTAAGCATTGTATCAGATGGTAAAACTGATTTAATTTTCTGTGTGAGACAGAAACCGAGTGGTGGACATGGTCTGCAACGGTTAGCAGCAAGTGCTTTAACCAGACGTCAGTAGCACGAATTTAATTAGACCTGCTGTTCTTGCTCATAAAAATTAACGTCATTAATTTTTAAAAATGACACTTAATTGCTTCTGTTGAATATTTGCAGAACTAAATTAAAACTGAAAAGTTCTGAAAACTGAAACTGAAAAGGTTTGAAACTATAACTAAAACAAAACTTAGAAGTTGTTGCAAAACTAAAACTGAAACTAAAACTTAAATAACACTTTCCAGAGGCGATGCACACGAGTAGTGTAGCCTACTCTTTTACGAGACAATCTGTGAGACGGAAAAAGCATTATCACCATCACCATGGTCATCTGCCTTTATATTTACACACCAGACATGTTTCTGAGTATTTGCTTAGCATCAGACTTGTTTGTATATCAACATTAGCATCCAAGGAGCCAGGACGACATATAGGCTTTCCATTGCGAGATTAAACTTTCAGCAGTCAGTCACCTTAGATTACTCCATTTCTGATTTAGAAAGCAATTACTCCAGTTTTCAGACAAATTTATCACACGATCCCATGTGATATCAAGAGAGATCGGATCAACTGTTTGTAACAGTACTGTGGACGCCATTAAAATCGATAGGTGAGCTTCTGTTACAAATTACACAATTATATGGTGACAGTATGTGGCTTAAAAGAATAATGGTGGAAGATGGTCGGATTCCTCTTCACAATGTCTGTGCTTCATGAAAAAAGTTTTCTGCAATACAGATTTCTATATTTAAACATTTTCTTCTCAAGCGATTCTTTTTGCAGCACAGATTTCACAAGTGCTCGCATTTGAATTAACGAAACTGTGCGATACAAATACAACATAAAGTAAAAACACACCGATCTGCTTCAGAATCCTTTAATTCGCTCATTTTGACATTCAGTAATTCACTCAAGGTTGAACCCAGTACGGGGTTTCGTTTACATTGTAGTGACACTAGGCCGAAAAGCTCTGGTAGGCTACTTCGTCTATTAGTAAGCTTATTAAATTCAAAAAAGCATCTGAATAATTTTGAATATCTTGAAGGTAGGCCTACACTAATTTCTAATTTGCACATTTAATAATGAATCAATTTAAAGCTTTTTATGTGCATTGACATCAATTTACTAACTCATTATTTAGAAATTAATTAAAAGAGTTAACGGTGTCAGTTTGTTTCGTAACAACAATGTAGTAATTCCAATTCCAAGAATTACGGATCCATGAACTCGTCTGCGGAATAATTTCTATGTTTTAAAACTTTCTTCTCGAGTGATTCTTTCCTTCATGAAGTTTTCTTTGGTTGTCAGTCATTGGCCAAGACGTTCTGAATCCACGGCACAAACTCCGAAACTCTTGTGTAGATTCCTGGAAAGCCTGGGCGAGCACAACCATAGCCGGTGGTCACGACTCCAACTAAAATCCAGCGCAACTCATTGCGATTGAAGTACACCATTGGACCACCAGAATCAAACTGCAAAACATAATCATCAGATCAGCTGCAGTTTGAAAGACTTCGATGAAAATGAATTTCAGACTGTCTAATTATTACAACGTAATACTTCATTTGAATCTGTTTTTTTATGGATGATCATTTGGCTAGATGGAATGTCTTGGGGTAGGTCTCTTAAAGATGATCTATATAAATTTCTGGAATGAATTAAAACCCAGACTACGAGACATCAGTCTACCAGAGTTGGGGATGCATTTCTGTTGTAACCCACTCGATCTCTGAATGCACCACAACAGTGGAACGAGTAAGCACTGACCAAACCGACTGAATGAGTCGCGGTAGTGTAGTGGGTATGTTCGTCGCCTTGCAGCCGAAGGGTTGCAGGTTGGAATCCACCTCAAGTCGCCGCGTAGGGACATTGAGCAAGTCCTTCACTTACAATTGCTCAGCGCTTTGGCGTGAAACTCTGATGCAGTGTCCGCTCTGCAGTCGGGAACGCCTCCGAGTAGGGAGCTTGAAGGGGCGCTATAACAAGTGCACATACAAACCAATTACAAGACGTAACATTTACCCTTGGGTCAATCTACTGTAGGGTGCCACTAGGAATATAAATGAAGCACAATTCCCTAGATGGCGCTAGCAGTGTGTACTGGAATGGCAGAGAATTAAAAACATGTATGTGCTCAGTTAAGTGTCAACTAATTAACAGAAACAGTTTACAGTAGCAATTGTGAGTAGAATTTTATTTGAGGAGGGGCTGCAATGTTAATCACCTGGCATGCATCCTTGCCGCCCTGTTGAAAACCTGCGCACAGCATGTCGGAGTAGAAGTGGATTCGGATCATGTTTGAGATCTTCTGGTAGAGGTAATTGCATGTGTGCCTGCTTAGGATTGGAACTTTGACATGCTGGACGACATTCGACACCACGCCATCTGCAGAGCAATTGACGTGTTACCATAGAAACACCATCAACTACTCAACATTTTTCTGCTGTAAAACTAGCCTCGTCTTTCACAAAAAGGCATTTTTGCTGTACATGCTTCCACATTTAAATCGTCTTTTCAAATAAATATAGGCCTACCTATCATAACTCAACATGTGTTGGAATCAATTAAGCAAATTGCAAAATTGATTGAATGATCGCCGGTTGGTTAAATAAACAATTATATGCTCAAAAACACCAGTTATTAACTTAAAACACATACTTCACAAGAACCAAGGATCATTGAGGTCAAGTATTGCATTCAAGTGAGTAAAAAAACATGGCCAAATTTGTTACCGGTATATGGCGCAAAAGGCGGATAGCAGAATGCAAAATCTGAACCAAGCAGCCAGTCGACCAAGGGAAACCAGCGTATAGAGCAATTAGTAGTTCTGAGCAATCATGAATAAGGAAGTTATGCAATGAATATAGAAATTTGTACAGACCTTCGACTGAATGACCCCATCCAGCTGTTACGCAGACGGTTCCAGGTGGAAAACGGTCTTCCCTCGACGGCAAACAAATAACGTTGACTTGACTGTTCAGCTGAACTGGCCGGGCGAGTTTGACCAAGGCAATGTCAAAGTTAAACGTCTTAGGGGCTGAACACACACAACACATGATAACACATCATCTCATAGCTTACATATGCAGTCGTCATCATTATTATGTCAATGTTATGCTCATTACTTTTGTATTCTTATTCTTATTACTTTCATTATTGCCAGGCCCGGCCTTAGGGCAAGGCGAGCGAGGCAGCCGCCTTGGGCCCCGCGCTTCCGAGGCCCCGCGCTGCTGGCTATAATTTTTTTAACTTTTTAAAAAATTCACCATGGTTACAATCGGTCTAGGCCAACTTCAAGAAAGGCACACTAACTTAGCTATTTTGGTCAAGAATGCTCTGGCAGTCTTGCTAGCAGTACTATCTACATGCACCATTGTGAAATCACTACGGATTTTGCAGCCATCAAGCTGGGAAGATTTGCGAAACTTTTGGATTTGCGAAACATTTTGGAAGATAAGACTCACGACTTGGTCCATTGACCTAGAGACTAAGAAAGTTTCAGTTAGAAAGATTCTGAAATATCTCAATTAGGCCCATTAGCAGCCTATTTTAGATATCAGATATTAAAATATTTAAATGAAGTATGCATGTAATTTTTTTAAATTATTGCTTTCGTAGTAAAACTGCTATAGGGCTAATTAGTCTTATTTGCATTTTGCGTTCATTAGCACATCTTACTTCAATTTTGCACATAGACATTTTTGTAGAAGGAAGCATAACACAATGGTCTCGTTGGAATTCTTAGTGAGAGCTATTGTGCTATTGTGCTTGTTTTTTTACCTGATTACTGGGATGTCCTAGGGCCTAGCTATTAGCGGGATTGTCCATCCCTTCTGGGTCTCCCTTGTCAACCACAGAAGATATCAAACTTTTTGTTCACTGCTATAATTGTATTTTGTTGGTTTCGGGAAATAAGTTGAATTTAATTAATTTAATTTTACAAAAGCAATACTATATCAAAATTCAAAAATAAAAACGTAGTTTAAATAACAGGTATCAAATTTCCAGGGAGCAAGTGCTCCTCTTTCCACCCATGAGCATCGCCCATGATCTTGCATTAGGCCAAGTTAGCGCCCATGATTTTGCATTACTTAAATAGACCTAGGCCTACATATGGTAGATACCAATGCCGTATTTACAGGAAATCAACTCAGTAATTTTTTACTTGGGAGCCCGCAGCTGCCTTGGGCCCCGCAAACCCTAGGGCCGGGCCTGATTATTGCTATTACGGTATAAGTATTATCGTCATCCTTGTCAACGTCATCAGTAGGCTATTATTAATATTTTTTACTTTAATTAATAATAATAATACTATAATTACTATTTTAAATTATTATTACAGCTTAAAATATAAAACAGTATATTTTATTTTTACCTAGGATGTACAATTGTACATGTATATTAGTATAAGAATGTATTATGTATAAGTTGTTGCTGGTATTGGAATTATGCCTACCGGTACTCTTTGATTAACGCTTCACATGCCGAGATCATCATGCATGCCATTCTCATAGAACTGAAATCCACCACCTTAATGACTTAATTGTCATACTCTGATTATATATAATTACAGAATAGTTCACAGATTTTCTACTTTGTTTCACGTACATTTCAGAAAACATTTCTAGCACAAAGTTCTCACGTAAAGAAATAATAAAAAGTAAATAGTAAAGTAAGACCATCAACATACGATTACGGTTTTGATGAAAGATTATTTTCTCAACATCGACATCTATTTGACTAGCATCATCCTGAAACATGTTATGCTCTCCAAGACGAACTTTCCAAGCCAGAGGATCATCCGTCAGGTAATCCAGCCATAGAGACCTTCAACAGGTAAAATATTAACATATCAGAAACATACATGTATGTAGGCCTATGCATATGAACTTTTATACTGCACTTTACAATAAACTCACAAAGGCACTTAACGTAGCCATCCAAAAGTTATGAACAAGTGCGACTCAACCCTTTCGTTATGGGAACAGACCCGGATCCTGGCTAAATAACCCGTCGCCGCGAAAGGGTTAAGTTACTTTGAGAATGTTTCATGAAATACAATCAATGCAGTATCGCGAATTGTTAATGGAAGACTATTCCAGTATGAAGGTCCATTGCATGAGAAGGCACGGTGGACCCGCATTGATGTACGGGGGCACGGGACTATAAAGTCCCCATGAGATGCAAAGCGCAAGGATACATGCATCATGGCGATAAATTCACAGAACCATTCAACAGATACCACATTAAAATCAAAGACAAATTATTCATAAACAAATCAAACACTTTAGTGACACTCAACATTTTCAAAGAATTCAAACGATTCTATGCAATTCTCAACAACAGCCAACATAAAACGAAACAGGTATTGAAAAAATTGGCATCATTCATTGCAATACCGCATAAAGCTACTGTACAAGTATAATCTTCAATGTAGGATTAAAATGTTACGACCGCCATAAAAAGGACATTTTGGGTTGCATTGGTTTCTTCCCCAATTTTCCAGGGCATCTTATACGCAGAACCGATGACTATCAGACTAATACGGGAGCAGAAATCTGCATCAATTGCTTTTGCATCGCATAGAGACCTCTGCATCAATTGCCGAACATTTGCATTACATCAATAACACATGAAGTTTTCCTCGATCTCGATTGCCATTTCCTCAAATGCTTCCGACAGAATCGATGCAAAAATTCCATCTCCCGGGATGCGCTGGAACATTACTTTTCTTGTGATGGTCACTTGTATAGCAGAAATTTCCTCAGATATATCCTCAGGCTCATGCATTACCATTTATCTGCGTCGTGATCTATTGAGATTTCTCGTGATGCCTGAAAAGCAATCTTTCAAATTTCCACTTATATGGGTTTCTCAGATAACGTCTCGGGCCTGAAATGTGTCTGTAGACTATAGTTAAATGCCTTCACTGTCTCAAAAAGGCAAAAACAGATTGAGATTGCTGATGCACGTGGCCTTGTCGTCTACGCTTAGCGTAGTCATCAAATACAAATCGTAAACTCAAAATTCCTAAAGCGCCACTCAAAAGCCAAGCGCGGGGCACCAGCTTATTCACAAAAGCATTTTATAGTCATCAAGCATCAATTTGTTCACTCTGGACAGTAAAATTTCTGTGCTATAGTGAATTCGCCTGAATTTAGCAATACAATTTGCAAGTTTGAAGACTCAAAAATGTTTAACACAATATGGAACCACTACAAATTCTGGGAAAACCTATTAAATAAATTGAGCCTTGTAATGCTTCCTTTCAATTTGAAATGCCCGCAAATTATTAAAAGCTTTGGACCTGTGTAGAAGCTGTTGACTTAATTGCATTTTCAATTGATAATGATTTATTCAAATAGGCCCAGTGCACAAACGTAGAAAAGGACTTGCAAACTTAAAACGTGGAACATTTAATAACAGTTACTTCACTGGACTTCATAGACCAGACCATGAAATGATGTAAGACAGATATATCAAGTAAAGACCATTCATCTAACCATTCAAGGACTGTCCATAAATGACGTCACACCTGGGGACACATTTGTGGCAATGTGTGGCGGTCCCATACTAGACATCATAAAACATTTTGTGTTGACGCATGACGATGAGGAGCGAAAGGGGGTCAAAAATCATTAAAATTTGCATGACATCACTTCTGGATGGCTCCTCAACCATTCTGAAAAGGTCTAGTAATCACATACTAAATATTAGTAAATAATCCCCATACTTTACCACAATTATACTTTCTGTACAACTTCTAAGCCAGTACTAAAGAAACATCAGCAACTCACTCGAAGCAATGAGCCGCAGTGACGACCCATTGAGGGTGAATCAGAGATCCTCCGCAGGCGTGCTCAAAGTAGGACTCATTGCGAGCCAGCTGAAGCGTCACCAGCCACGGCCACTCCCCGGACTCCGACGCCTGTCCGCCAACGATTCGCTTGACTAGAGAGATCGGATTCAAGACGGAACTTCCCGAACCACGCTGAGACGATGACGAGTAGTAACGGCTCTTGCCACAATGCGTAGGGGCAAAGGATCCTGGCAAATGAATTACCACTATGTAATGTAACAATACATTCATAAGGCACCTTTTTGCGATGCTCTTAAGAGAACAATGAATCAATCAGAGTTTATATAGTACCCTTAAACCCGTTCAAGAATCGTACTCAGAGATGCAAGAATCTGCCTGGAAATTTATATAGTAGCCTATTAGTTAGGTACCTAAACTACCTATATGAAAATCCGGCAGATTTAGATTTTGCGCAATTATTTCCTAGATCGGCATTTACACATGCGTTGCACTTGGTCAACTTATGATAAAAGGAAAGATGTCAAGGAGATGCTCAAAATACAGACATACACATAAATAATTACAAACCTTCATATATGCAATCTGTTATGGTTGCAATTACACTTTACTTACATCACCAGAACACTACAGAAACATATGTCCACAGTTGGCACAGTTATCTGACACTGACTGCATTGATCTTCCATATATCTGCAACTGGAATTTGAATCCCAGCGTGCACTGAAAAAAGACACTGTCTGTGGTCTTTATGCAAATACAATCCTGCTGTTAGGTTGTTCTCATTTTGTAAGTGCCTCAGCTCAAATATTCTTCAACCAAAGGAGGACCATTAATGAGAGTGGCCTGCAATAAATGCAGCAAACATCTAGGTCCATACTATTATATAGCATTACAATGCCAACCCATTAAGGGATCACCTAGATGGCGATGCCTGCAACAGGTAGATTGGCACCTGACATTTTCAACAAGATGTGTATTGTGTACATAGAAAAGAATAGAGCAAAGCAACTGGATGGACCATAAAACAAATGAGGAAGAGATGTGAAGGACTGGAGAAGAAGAAAGAGCCCTGATAAAAACAATAACAGACAGACAGACAGACAGACAGACAGACAGACAGACAGACAGAGACAGACAGACAGACAGACAGACAGACAGACAGAGAAAATGGATCGCATACACGCTGGAAGGAGACTCACTTCTAAGAGCGGTAATCCAAGAAAAGTGAAAGGGAGGTGGATATGCAGTATGATGCAGAAACCAAGACAGATAAAGCTAGAATGGATGATGAGACAAATAAGGAAAGGTCAAAGAAGAAGTTCAACAGATAGAGGAATTGTGACATTGGACATTTGCACCTGCGTAAAGAGGCAGAGAACCAAAAGAAGATTCTAGATGGAAATTTTGACTAACCTTTGTTTTGGGAATTGTGTTGGCCTCTTGAAACCTATAAATTTTAGAAGAAAGACATAGTGTTATTGTGTTAGCCTGATATCTCTGTGCCTCAGTCAAAACTTATCTATCTTCTTAGCTGTAATCTTACCTTCAAGCATTCAGTCCCTATCTTAAACTATAAAGAGGTTTCCTTGATTTGAATCAAGGGATCCTAAAATTATCTCTGTATGAAAATGATGAAATAATGATCACAATGCAGCCATACGAGAGTAGAAGGGTATGAATGCTAATAGGTATGACAAACTAAATCTTATAAATTCGGCAAGAATAATTCATTTCTAATTTTTGTTTTCCTCTTCATTTCATCTACTAAAAATGACTTAGAGAGAACTGACGTACCCTTATCTTGGCATCTACCACTGAAATATGGCCAATCCACAACAGAAGAAACAACTTCAACACAGCCTACAAGGAAAGAATAAAAATTGACAAGAAATATATATCTAGCGCATTCGTGAGGTTATATTGAGGCGCTATATAATTGGCCATATACATTCAAATATCAAGTGGTAGCCTAATAGACCTACGACTTTCAACTTGGGATTCCCTTGGCTAGAAATCCAATCAAAGAGAATTTGCAGCTTCATGGTAGAATGAAAGACTATGGATAAATTTCTCATTATACCATGACTTCCCGGTATACATGTACATTTGCATGTCCTAAGAGGGTTGAACGACCTGCCTCTCTCTCTCTCTCTCTTCTCCCACACCCCTCCCCATCCAATCCAATGTCCTCCCACATCCCTCCCCATCCAATCCAATGCCCCCCCTCATTCCCAGGTGATGTCTTAGCTTTGAATAAGGTGTCATCTTCCTTTCTACTGGTAGCCTACCTTCTAATGTTCTTACATGCATTCACAGACCACATCTTACAAGTTGGCCTCTCTCCAATCCTATTCAAGCTGAAGAATCATCTTCCAGGTTGAAGCACAACCAGGATGACAGCAACTTGGTCATAGGAATAATTATTATTCATTGCGTTGGTAATTGCTTCTTACCATTAAACTGATGGAGAGGAATTTTACTACCCGGTCATCCACACTGGCGCCTACGAAGCACTAGCTGACATCGCATTTTCACACACACACACACACACACACACACACACACACACGCACGCACGCACGCACACACGCACGCACGCACGCACATTCATTGCTTCGACTTCACAATTCCTGGCAGCATCACATCAACTATGCCGTGTGTTTCTGTGTGTGTGTGTGTGTGTGTGTGTGTGTGTGTGTGTGTGTGTGTGTGTGTGTGTGTGTGTGTGTGTGTGTGTTTAGGTGGGTTTGCAAGAGTACTGAGTATGTGTGCTTGCGTGTGTAATACTGTGTATGTGTGCTTGTCTGATTGTGCGTCCGTGTGTGCACTGCAGGTGTGTAGGTGAGTGCATAAGTGTGTAGGACGTAGGTGTATGTGAGTGCGTGCTTGCAGGTGTATGTGCATGTGTGCAGCTGTGTGTACAGATGTGCTTGTGCGTGCGTGCATATGTGCATGTGCAGGTGTGCTAGTACGTGTGCGTGTGTCCGTCCCATTGTGCATACAAGACATCAGTATGCAACATCGTTCCAAGTCGATCTGTAGTAGGAATAGTAATTACTGTCGTAGTCCTCTTTCACTGCAGCACGGAGGTGAAACTTTCCGATTCCATCTCATTACACATCGACCAAAAAGTATACACGACGCATTTTCAGGGATTCAGAAACCATTTGAATATCAATGTACAATGTAATTATGAAACCTGATATATCTGCATCTAATCATGCTTCAGCTCACACATGTCTTATTCTCCATCCCTTCCTTTCTCACACCCCACCCCATCCTTTCTGCCTCCCTTCACCGCCTTCCTCTCCCAACGCCATGCTGAAATCACATCTTGCAGTCTTTCTGTCTAGGATTGTGCCTGGGCATGAGAAACCATTAAAAGCAAACGGCTGTAACATGAGCCTGATTAAACAAGGCATGTTCCACCCATTGTATCAGTTTCCTTAAGTGCATGTGTTTAGACACGTTTGCGTGAGCATTTACCTGGTATATAGCAACTTTTGATACCTCTCACTTGCAGTGCCAAAATGGCTGCTTATGATGTAATCGAAATAATTGTGTGTAGTCATGAGATTTCGTCAGCACTCACAAAGCTAAGTCATTTGTACCAGTTTATTCGTTGGCACTCAGTCAAAACAAACTCGATAGACATGGGTCCAGATCCAAAGGTGGACAGTCAAGACAGATGTGATAGACACTCCTCTATCAGACACAAAAAGCAATTGATCAAAATAATGGAATATATGCCTAAGATTGTTCTTCTCCATGTCTGGTGAATTTATAGTATGTCATGCATGCTAGCTTTTTTATTTAGGTTGAATGATACATTAAAGCACTTGTACCATGCGACTCTCCGTTGGTCTTATCAAAGTGTAGGAATTGTAGTAAACTCTAAATAGTACTAATTTTGAGATTGTGTTGTTGGGGATGCAAATCTTTCCCGGCTTCACCACACTAACGACTTACAATGTAGCCTACATCTTGCTGGTATCTGCATGCATGGCTGAAAATGGTCACGCCAGTTTGAGAAAATCCAATATTTAAATTACACCTACAGAACAAGGCTTGCACTTACAAGGCAAGGAATCATGGCAGGTTTTCTGAGGAGGAATCTTTTCAGGTTTGAATAAAGATCTCCAGAGACTGTAAGACAGAGCCTAAATAGGCTACTCAGAATTGTCAACTGGACACTCTTTCTTAACATGTACTTGTTCTGACTTCTGAGAAGTGAAATTTCATGTATTAGAAATGCACACCATACCCTGCGCAACACAGGCAAGTAAACTGCACATTCTTGCTCATACTTGAACGGTAAGTAAAATTTCCGATATTAGTACAGTACAAAATTGTGTAGAGTCGACTTCAGTCAATCTCTCAAAGTGTGTACAGTCAGGGCAAATCAACTTCACAGTGTTGAATAACTGTCAATAACATAATATTTTCAGTGCTTCAAGAGGTGCAGTGTTGGCGAGTATAGCTATAGCAAAATATGCAACTGCATGACTAGCAGTGAATTGAAGAATAATTGTCAGCAACATTAAAGAAGCCTAACTTACAATATGCACAATCACACCCTTCGATGGGGGCAGATAGAGAAAAATGTCCGGGGTCTATCAACTTTTCGGGTCCTGGACTTGGCAGTTACATATACAGATTTCATGATCTATGGCTTTTAAAATTAAAAAAATACTGACACTAAAACTACAGTCAGCTTAAACTTCAAATTAACAACTTAGGCCTAATAAACAAATAATTGTAGATTAATTTATACAAATATTATATCTTAATTCTTAACCGTACTTTGATACGAATTTATTATAAACGTTTTTCTCATGAAGCCTTAAGATAGTTCTGAGGCCGTAACTGATCTCCCAGTCTGCCTAGGGACCGCTGAAGCTTTTCATCGACCCTGTGTAGGCCTAGGCTATGCCTAGTATTGCCTGCAACGAAAGACAGTTTCTTAATCTCTGAGAACCAACTTCTAGGTGTTCCTACCTTAGAGGGCGCTCGTCCCGAAGTCCTCATAGCAGCTGACATCGTCGTCGCCCCGGGGTTTCTACCAGCAGCAGATCATGTTGCTTCCGTTCCGACTGGAATGATCCGATCAAGTGGACGATTCAGGTGGAAAAGGAAGGAAGGAGGAGGTGGAAGAAGCATTCAACTCTAAGGCGTCGCAGCAGGGAAGCTGCTGATTGGCCAGGCCAGCAGCCAACCACGCTCCGCAGAATCAACTGTTAGTCCATCTAGGCTCATTCGTCTGCTGAATACCCTTTCGATTACAACGAAATCCCACTCCCTGCACAGTACATGCCCTTCCCTCTATCCACGTATATAAATATATATATATAAATTATATACAGACAAGAGATACAGAGAGACAGACAGAGAGACAGACACAGAGATAGACAGAGACAGACAGAGACATAGACAGATACAGAAAGTACTCTTAAACACTTGTACATTAACTAATGTGGATTTGATCACTACAAATCATACGTTAGCAGCTACACACACCAAATAAATGGATGGGTGGTATAAGCTGTCAAAAACCTTGGTAACCATCACAATGCATATGAATAGTTAACATCAAACTGACTCAACAGGCTATTATATCCAAAAACTGTCAACAGGCCTGTAAACAAACCTATCCTTTGCAGCCCTACACACAGGAAGTGTTTGGAATGTAGGCCTACAAATAGGCGACAATTCTAGCTCCAGACAAACCTATGGAAAATCAGAAAATGCACAAGCCAGTTGCATCAAGTAGGCCTACTGCTAACCCGTACAATCCATCCAGTTGCATGGGTAATGCACAAGCCATGGCAGTTGCATCAAGTAGGCTACTGCTAACACGTATACAATCCATCCATTCAAATGTATGCACATTTATAGGCCTATAGCTGCTTTCTCAGTTTAATTTATACCTGTTGTTCAATTTCCTTCTCATGGTGTTACGCTATCTAACCCATTTAATACATTTTTGCAAATCAGTTGTCGCGTCCAAATAGATAGGCTATAATAACACTTTTCGCCTATATGCCTAACACCAATATCCTTCGAGCTGCAGGTTAGCCAGCTATAGCTTGTACCGAGATGAACTCGGGTTGGGTGTTTTTGACATCACTGGGCCACGCAGGCAGACTTTGACACTGGCCAAGTTGTCCAGTGAGTGACTGACGTCACAGCACCCCACTCCGTTTTACGCGTATTCATAACCACTTTATTGGACCGATAAAGATTCTTTCACCAGCGAGGGGAAGGATCTTGGGATCGACCTATGAGTGGGATTATCTTGTCCTACGACAAACAGCAGCAGACATTTCGTCAATACGGAAACGTCATTACTGAGCCGTCAAATCCGGCACAGAGTGCGTTTTGCACGACAACATAAATGCGCTTCAACGTGGAAATCGGATAACGCAAATTGGCTTCCCAAGATTCCCTGCTGTAAGCTTTTATGATTACTTGATTAGCGCATGCGGAGCAAAGAAGGGAATTGCAGAGTAAACGGGCCCCATTCTGGACTGGGATAAGTAAACCATGGGAAATTTGGGAAATGCAAAATTAGGCTAATTCATTCTGGACTGGAATAAGTGAAGCATGGGAAATTGGGGAAAAGGAAATTCATAACACTGGAGTGGTGATCACAGATGAATTGATTCAGACATCATTCAATTCTGGAATAAACAATGACCATTGTTTGTCTTCCCTGGAGGGCTAGTCACAGCCGATTCCCATGACTAATTCATTGAACCCAATACCGTACATGCCAAGATCAATCCACACCTCGCGTATATGCAGCTCCTGTTGTATAGGCACTTAATATGTCAGTAGAGAATTGATGACAATTTGGCAGCTCGTGCACTTGTTGATGACACTTACTAAACAATGAGAGTGACACTGCATTCCTAAACACACTGATGGAATGCTGAATGTACATTAATTAGTTCGGCCACTCGGGTTCAGGCGCGAGTGGAAAGGTCTTGGGGATTCAGCACATTTATGACGCATAAGCGGCCCAATAAAAAGTTCAATAAAAGTCTACGAAATACGTATTTAGAAGCAGAACAACCACAAATGCTCACAAATGCATGCATATAATACATTTATATTATGTATTTATGTATATATCAGATCTTACATATATAATATATATATATATATATATAAAATTATATATCAGATCTGTCTCCCTTTCTACCATGACATCCATAGTGCAAGCAATTGTCTGTTCCAGAATTGATTACTGCAATTCACTTCTTATTGGTCTTCCTAAAGTCCGTCTATCTCCTATTCAATCTTTTCTTAATGCCTCTGCTTATTGCTTGCTCGCCTTCCAAAATGCTCTCGTATATCATCGTTTATGGTCAACTAACTGCACTGGCTTGCTCTCTCTGCCGGCATCCAATGTAAAGTTCTTGCTATGGTCAAGTCCAAACTGGGCCTTGCACCGAAATATCTCAGGGATCTCATTCGTTCCCTACTCTCTGCATCTTTTAATGGATGTCATGGTCATGGTTCGACTTGTTTGTCCCATTAGCTAGGACCACTATTGCTCAAAACCGATCCTTAAGTTCCTTAACCATCATTGGAGTGTGAGCAGGCGACGGGAGTAGTCGTGCACCTCCGAGATTGGATATTGAATAATTAATTTTGAACGATCATCGAGTGCTTTTTTCTAAATACAAGATCGACGTGCTTTGACAAAGCACTGTTTGTTTGTAGTGAAGGATAGGTTTTTTCGGTTTGCACTGTTTAAAACTGTACACTATCATATTTGTATAAAATTTGATTGACATTCTAGGTGTTCTTTCTCCAAGATGGAGAAACGGACTGTTGGCCGTCGACGGGGGGCAACCTCGGTCGACTCAAGTCGAAAGAAGGCAACCGAGCACGCGGTGCCTACAAGAACAACAGCGAAATCGCCGAATTCGTCGGAGGACGAGACGAATCGGGCGCCGATGAAACGGCGAAAAGTCCAAGAAAATAACAGCAGCAGTAGTAGCAGCAGCAGCAGTGAAGACGAGATGACTGTGGAGAACAACGACAACAACAACGACAACAACAACGACAACAACGAAAAGGATTCATGGGCAACTGTCGCTGGTAGGAACACAACGAGCGGTAAGAAAACTGCCGCTCTTTCTACCTGTGCGAGGTCACGTGACCGCAGGGATTTGAACCCAGGGTCGGCTGCCCCGGCCAGGCAGGCCAGCCATGCTGAACGCAGTGGAGGCAGGCCAGCCATGCTGAACGCAGTGGAGAAAGTAGGCCAAAGTTACCCTTTGTAAGGAATTACTATCGACCACCGATTAGTAATGAAAGGCGGGCTGAACTGGAAATTCAGTCCATAGCTCCCTCGGAGCGCCGTTCGGGCCATCGAACCATAGATGCCACCCGACGGTGCAGATGTCCGATGCGTACGCCTTGTCGTGGCGGGGGAGCTGCAGCCGACTACAACATCTTCGGAGACCGGAGTCGGTGACCAAGTACGCAAGGGCAACAACCCTCGAAGCGTCGTTCGAGCACCGACACAAGAGGTTCACTCGACGACGTAAAGTCCGATGCGTACGCCGTTAGGCGAGGGAGAAGAACGCAAGGGCGACAGTACCTCCGCCACTGGGAGTCCAGGCTTTGCACACCAGCTGCATAGTGCCTGCCAGTGCCAGTCCCAAGCCTGGAAGAAGGGAGGAGGGCGCCGCTAACAGCCTTCGTTGCTATACAGCTAGGCGTAAAACAGATGAATACAAATTCAGTCCAAGAGAACCATATACGCGAAAGGTGAAGGCAACTTCCTGCCTCACCTGTTCCGATCGCGCCCGACAACGCTTAGAAAAGCGATCGTTGGCGCTGCCAAATCAGAAATTGAATCTATAGGCATAACTAACAACAGCCTAATGATCATTTGCAGAAACGAGGCCAGCAAAGAAGAGCTTCGTAAAGTCACGACGATCGACGGAAAGACGGTCGAATGGAGCGAACCGTTCATGCTGACCCGGCCGCAGAGACAACAGCAACAACCACAACAACAACAAGACTACGATGTCAAGGGCGTCTTCTTCGGACTGGAGGAGGACGAGGACACCCTGAAGGAGATCGCTTCGGAGATCGGAGCGAAGTACATCAGGAGGATGAGCAATAACCCACACAACAAGGCGCTCCTGATCGGTTTCGAGAAGGACTCAAGTCTACCGGAAGTCATTACCATCGACGGCTTCCGGTACAGGGTAAAACCGTATATTCCTTGGCCGATGAGATGCCAGAAATGTCAGCGTTTTGGTCATACTGAACTAATTTGTGCCAGTGTTTTAAAATGTTGCAGATGCGGACAACCGCACACCCGGACGGAGTGCTCCAGCGATGCTGCCCCGAAGTGTGTCAACTGCTCTGGAGCACACAGCGCCGCCTACAGACAGTGTCCCAAGTACATCGAGACACAGCAGGCGCTGAAGGTAAGGTCGATGGAGAAGGTGCCGCTCCAACAGGCCATCCAGATCGTCAGACAGGAGAAGAATCAACCCCAGGACAAACCGAGGACGATGCAGCCGACGCAACCGAAGACGACGACGCCACCGATGCAACCGACGCAACCGGAAGTCAACCCGACAACATCACAGGAGCTACCGGAGGAGCAGAGGATGCAGTTGGAGGACTTCATCAACCTGATGAGTCAATCTCCGTTCGAGGCGAAGAAGCTGCCGTCCTACAAGACACCAGCGACCGAGTCCGAATCCTACTTCGAGGCTGGGATGACCAACTTCATCGTTGGTCTTGGAAAACTCCTTCAAGACAAGACGAAGAAGAGGAAGGAAGTCGTCGACGAAGTCCTCACGGTCGCAAACGCCATCTATCTGAATAGAGGGATCAGGTTTGAGGCTAAACCAAAAAGTGCTAAATCAAAGAGTGCTAAATAAGTTAATTAATAAATAAATATATTTATTTCTGATTTTTAGCCCTTCCAATGGAGCCGCTCGTTGTCATGCAGTGGAACTGCCAAGGTTTCCGCTCTCGTATTCATGAGCTACGGAGGTTTGTAAATAACTGCATTGCTACACCTGATATTATTTGTTTACAGGAGACATTTCTGAAGGTACACCACCACATCCATCGAGTAGATGGTTACATCATGCTGAGACAGGACAGTCCACACCCCAGCCACGGAGGGCTGGCCATCCTGTTGAAGGAAGGTATCAACCACACGCTGCTCCAGATAGATGAGGTCCCTGGAATCGAGGTACAAGGTATCGAAATATCGACGGTAAATGGTAGAATCAAAATTATAAATGTTTACTTACCTCCTACTCCTGTGTGTGTATCTAAAGATCAATTGAGTGTGTTATTTCCAGATCGCAGAAGCATCGTCGTCGGAGACTACAATGCTCACAGCAAGGGCTGGAAATGCACGAAGAACGACACAAGAGGACTGGATCTGGAGGAGGTTGTCATGGAAAAGGACCTTGTGGTCCTGAATACAGGACAACCGACTCTCAATCCAAGAGTAGGAATGGTAAACAAATCGGTAATTGATCTTGCTATTACTACTAAAGATATTGCTTTGCGTTGTACACACAGCGTCCTGAACACCAGTCTCGGATCCGATCACAAGGTCACGCTCACCAGAGTGGACGAAGTGGCGGACGTCGAAGGAAACGCATCACTACATCGATGGAATCTGAAGAAGGCGGACTGGAAGGTATTTCGACAGGAGAGCAGGATTCGGATCAACGCTGGCATAATGTCGGACGACTTCGATGCAGCCTTCAAGACCCTCATGGAGGAACTGCATGAGACTGCTTCTGCAGCTATGCCAGAGCGAAAGGTTATCGGTAACAATAGACATTCTAAACGTAAACATAAACCTTTATTGTTTTGGAATGATAATTGTTCACAGGCCATCTACGACAGAAACAGACTCCGCAACAAGGCAGCCAAGTCGAGGAACCTGGATGATCAGATCGCCTTCCGCGAACAACAGACGAAGACGAAGAAGATCATCACCGATACAGCTCGACTGCGATGGGAAGATTTCTGTTCTTCTTTAGATAGCCAGTCGAAGCTCGGTCCGGTGTGGGGAATGGCGCGGAGGATGAACGGCGCTCCATCACAGCGAAGCATACCAACGATGACATCAGATGGAAGAGAGGCAACATCGAACGCAGACAAGGCCAACCTACTGGCAGAGTCGTACGCCAAGACAAGCAGCACGAACAACTACAGTGCTGAATTCAGAAATCATATACAACTATCTGGTCTTTGCTCTGTTTCAGATCCTGCTGCAGCAGCAGCAGCCAACTCAGATGCAGACGTCAACGCCCTGAATGATGCATTCAGTCTACACGAGCTGAAGGATGCCATCCGTGGAGCGAAGAAGAACAGAAGCCCTGGAGAGGACAAGATCCCGTACGAGATGATCCAGAATCTACACAAGTCATCGCTGCGAGTCCTTCTGAAGATCTACAACGGAGTCTGGAGCAACGGAAGACTGCCGCTGGACTGGAAGCATTCGATCATTCTTCCGATCCTCAAACCATCCAAGGATCCGACGAAGCCGGAGTCGTATCGTCCGATCTCTCTCACCTCCTGCCTCTGCAAGGTGATGGAGAGGATGATGACGAATCGACTGCAGTGGTTCGTGGAGAGGAAGAATCTGCTGACGAAGGACCAGGCAGGATTCCGGAAGCACCGGAGCACCATCGACCAAGTCATCCGCCTGCAGGACAAGATCATCAAGAGTCTGAGGAACAAACATCTCGTGCTGGGAGTATTCATCGACTTCGAGAAGGCGTATGATATGCTTCACGTACCTACGCTCATGAAGAAGGTCCAAGATCTTGGAGTTATTGGTAACATGTACAACTGGATCAAGGACTTTCTGAGTGAGCGCACATTTCAGGTTAAAGTAGGAAATGAATTGTCTGTTCGTCTTTTGCAGGAAAATGGAACGCCACAGGGGTCGGTCATCTCTCCTCTTCTGTTCCTCATCATGATCAACGACATACCACGTGACGCAGTCGAGATGTCGCTCTTCGCAGACGACAGCGCTCTCTTCACGTCTGAACCGAACATGAAGTTTCTGCAGACCAAGATGCAGAGATCGCTCAACCAAGTCCAACGCTGGTGCGATGAGAATGGTTTCAAGATCTCGACTTCAAAGACGACTGCGATGGTCTTCTGTCTGAACAAGAGAAAGGCAGCCAACGTGGAACTGGAGGTACTGGGTAAGAAGATCGAAATAGGAGAGACAGTGAAATTTCTAGGCGTTGTTTTTGATTGTAGATTGACATGGAAGCCACACATCGAGTATGTCGTGGCGAAATGCAGGAAACGACTCGGACTGCTGAGATCTGTGTCGGGCAACAAGTGGGGAGCGAGCAAGAAGACCCTGCTGATGCTCTACCGAGCCCTCATACGACATATCCTCGACTACGGAGCTGTCGCTTTCTGCACGGCGAGCAAGACCGAGCTGAGGAAGATGGAGACAATCCAGGCAACGGCGCTCAGGATCTGCTGCGGAGCTGCTAAAGGAACAGCAACGATAGCGGTCCAGAACGAGTGCGGAGAGATGCCTCTACATCTACGATGGCTTCGTGACAGTCTGAAGGAGGGAGTCAAGATCGTCACCAGCACAGATCACACGGCCGAGGAAGTGATGAAGGACCACTGGACTCTGCACAGAGGCAAGTTCGAACCAGGCAAAGAACCACTATATAAAAGGACTAAAGAATTCTTTGATTGTATGTTTCAGGAATGCAAGGGACCGGTGTTTCAGAACTCGCCGCCTTGGAAGAACAGACACATCGATGTCGACCTATCGCTGACAGGATCCATCGACAAGAAGACTGTATCACCGGAAGTGCAGAAGATGCTCGCCCTGGAGACGATCAGCAGGTATCAACATCGCGTCTGCATCTACACGGACGGATCCAAGTACGAGGACACCGCTGCAGCAGCAGTCGTCATCCCCGACATCGGATACAGACGAGTCCTACGACTGGCCGACTCGTCCAGTGTGTATGCAACTGAGATGACGGCGATACGAGACGCTATCGACTGGATCTGCGACAACAACAACCGGAAGTGCGACAAGACATCGTTCGCCATCTTCACCGATTCACTCAGCGCTGCTGAATCCGTGAAGAATCAACGATCCGATTCCAGACCGACGCTGATGATGGAGGTGATCGACAGCATCAACAGACTCGGACCGGAAGTGGTCTCGGTCGTCTGGATCCCGAGTCACGTGGGCATCTGTGGAAACGAGGAGGCTGACACGGCGGCGAAGGAAGGACTCCAGCTTCCGACGGTCAACTCTACAACGTACATCGAGAGGAAGGAGATGATCGTGAAGATCGACCGCTACGTTCTGGAGAAGTGGCAGCAGGAGTACACCAACGATCCGAAGGCCGCCTTCTACAAGGAGATCGAGCCGCTTGTGTCAACCAGAATCAAGTACACGGATGCTCCGCGGAAGCTCGAGGTTCAGATGACGAGACTACGACTGGGTCGAGTTCTGCTGAACCAGTGGCTTCACAAGATCAAGCTACACCCGGATGGCAACTGCGAGGACTGCAACGTTCCGGACACCATCGATCATCTTCTGCTGGAGTGCTCGCGGAAGGACATCAGCCGAAAGATCCACAACAAGTGCCAAGAGCTTGGAGTCGCCTGCACCACGAGGAACATCTTGCAGATCACGGGTCTGCAGAGGGAGGTGGTAAGGCTGATCGGTGAGATCAAGGATGGTAAGATGCTTTAAGGGGGTTCCCCCCTAAAGCCTAAACAACAGATCTAACCATAAGAAATACAGGAATGTAAACATAGCATAATACCATACACTAACTGATATATATTATGCACTACCTATTATACATATATAATAGGTAGTCTGTATAAAATATAGTCTGTATAAAATATATTATTTTATATAATACTACCATGTATATAAATCATTCATTACTGTGATATCTCATTGTGTATATAGCGAATCATATGAATAAAGCCTGAGAAATACCAAAAATATATACAAAAAACAATTATAAAAAACACATTGTCTTATTAATGCATATAAGTGTGTTAAGTGTTGTAGATACAGAAAGAAAGAAAGAGAAGCATCAACAACAACAGCTCAGACTGAAGAAACTGACGCTGCTCCTGCAGTGGATCAGTTCCATCGACCTTTTGTATATAATAATTGAATTGTATATGTATGAAGCACTGCATAGACTTATGTGTAATATTATGTGTTCATCTGCCTGAAGTGAGGTGGTGCACATCACTCATACAATCATCACTGTTCATCATCTCATTGTGTATATTAATGAACTTTAGACGTAGATTAAAATCTGAAAAATACCAAAAAAATAGATACAAAAAACAATTGCAAAAACACACATTAAATTATCAATATATATATGTATAGAAAGTGTTGTAGATAGCCTACAGAGAGGAGGGAAGAAGGACACATCGAGACTCGAGAAACAACCGAGAGGACGAGAGGAACACCGGATAAGGAAACAAACAACATGAAACAACAGGAAAGTAGAAACAATTCGAAAGACTGTAAAGGCCCTTTGGTCATACACGGTCGTTAAACTTCCATTATTATAGACCCTCCTTATGGAACTCCCTTCCCTCTAGCCTACTCTGCGTGGGACACCTCTCTGAATCACTAACTACTATACATCTCTTTCTCTTTCTTAGGAATATTTTTTTCTCTCAGTGTTATTGTACTGGGAGCGCTACTGAATGGTCATGACTGTGAGCAGCGCTATAGAGATTATTATTTACAATACATGCATACACATGAATACACATAAATAGTATTAAATACATACCTATATACATGCATTAATTAATTGCATTACATGTATACACATGGATATATATATATGTGTATATATATATGTATATATACATACCTATGTATACAGCATATATATATATGTATATATACATATGTATATATACATACCTATGTATACAGCATTCTGTGCCCTTAGGGCCTTAGCCAGTGAACAATTGATATGCCCAACAAGGTGCAACAGATTACAAAATGTCTTTCCAACAGGCATACAGAGCATATAATTATAATCCAATGGTGCAGTCTATTAAAAGCAGACAAGCAGTCAAATCCTTCATGTACTTACTGCCTCCAACGAGAATATACAAAATGTAGAATTACATCAGGGTGCAACTGCACTCGTAAATACATAATCTTTATAATAATAACCAGCTTAAGCCATATCGAAATCCTGTTATACGGAATGGTTATATACAAGGTTCTGGAATAAAAACAATGCAGTCACCCCCCTACACTCACACACCAAAGAAAGATAAATTACAAGCTCCGCCTATCTTGATATTTTCCAAGTGTTTTCTGACCAATTCCCGGTACCAACAACCCTTCATAAACAATCTTTTGCAGGCGACTTCAGGCCGTCAATAAGCTAAATGTCTTATTTACTAACCTCAGCAAGTGCTGTAGAACTTGTATCCATGCATTAATAATCTTCGTTTAATTGAGACAAATCAGGGTGACACACCGCACCATGCAGTAGCCGTAACTTGACACCTATAGCTCCGTGATTAAGCAGGCCAGTATACGGTGGCAGTACCGGTAGGCTATATACAGCAATTCAATAACTCACTTGCAAAGTCTTGCAACAATTATCCCGTAGGCGTAGACGTGCTTTGTAGGCTGCTATATAGGCCCTATTAGCTACCTTATATTGCCGGTGTCGCGAAAAGGATTATCCCCCCAGAAAGCTATCCAGGGGGATGAATTAGTCTATCCCCCCGGATGGAATTAACCGGTCTAGACTATCCGGGGGGATAAACCATTCTATCCCATTTTTTTGAAAAATGCGTATAATTTAAATATTTATTCTCTAATCAAAATTTAAAGTGAATCTAATTGTTTTAAGTGTCCTAAGCAATGTTCAGAGAAAGGCAACTCGAAATTATTTTGTGGCTCTAAGTGTTTTTAAGTGTTTCAAAAGTTTTAAGTGCTCTAAAACCAAAGCAAAAAATATCAAAATAAAAAAATAAACATACCCGTTAGTGTCATTGGTCAAAACAAAGCAGATGAAAATTAATTTGCAAAAAATAAATTCACGCGGAAGTGGCTTTTTGACTTTTCCTCTTTTGGGGGGATACGATTAATACGGGGGATACTCTATTTCGTGACACCGGCTGTCTGTTCTGCTAGTAGCCTAGTTAAGATTTGCTATTTTGTGTTCTTGAGAATTGCTCAATTTTGCATAACCAGTTGAGGCCTGCCATTGCTGTCAACCGGACTGCTCAATAAAGGAAATTATTATTGGCATGCTAATAAAAAAAACACTTGATGAATCTAACATTCCCAGCATAACCTAGTAACCCTAGCCAACAGGAAACTGACTGGATAAACTAAATAATATTAGGCCTATAATATTATAAACAATTAAAACATCAAATTCTGCAACAAATAATTCTAGCCACTTTTACACTCAAAATCACCCGTTTCCCTAGCTCTGATTGTCGGATAAGAAATTTATTGAATGCAAATTTAGTTCTGCTGTTGGCCTCTGCGTCGAAAATACTTAACATTAATCACCAGTTTGCTTCTGTAATCGCCTTGGCAATCATCGGCTGACAAGCTTAGATGTGCGAATTTATTGCACGAGGATAGCTAGCCGACGACTGTCATTTTCCGCGTAAAACTTATCAAAAAACATTGCAGATCAAATTGCGTATTACGAAAATATCGGCTGCCATCAACGCAACGCATCCACTGACGATTATAGGCTATATGTGTCCGTCCAAGCTCAAAGATTTTTGCAAAATAATCTCTCCAATTTAGGGCAAAATGCACGTAGAGGCAGTGTTTTAGTTGTCCAAAATTAACTGGGGGGTCAGTAATTTTGTACAGATTACCAAAGTACACAAATACATGTCAAATCCCTGCCGTTACAGAAATTAAAAACGGTGATTTGTAACTTTCTTTTTCCGCTCTCCAACACGTCATGTAATTATACTCGCCTTTATTCATGAAATAGGCCTACAGTTGTATTCACTTTAATTACAGTACTTGCCAAATGTTTCAACTGTAAATGATCAGAGTCAAAATGAAGATTTTATGCTGCCAATATGACATTCACATCTTTGTATTATTAGACTGGCAAGCTTAGATAATAATTATTTCACTTCTCAATCTCGACATTGCGTGACTGCTACACACTTGTTCATGTAAATGGCTAAAACCATGATTTAGCTAACATGCCACAGAATTCTAAAGTTTTTAAATAAGAGTTACTATTCACACAAAAATAATGTCGAGCTGTGTTTAGTAACTTCCTTTTTCTTAGGAAGTCCGGTGGCTTTGTCCAAAGCACCATGTCTGTCAGCCTTAAGCCATGAAATAACATATTTATCAACATTCCATGCCGTAAGAGGCGGACCGTTGATGCCAATCATCAACAGATCATTGACTGAATTCACCAGGAGCCTGTTTCTTCCACTGGTGTGGTAGAGATTCATCTGACTGAATCCTCTCTCACACTCAGCAGAAGAAACAGGTAAAACTTCCAACAAATCGACAAGTGTCTGTAATTTCTGACCCACAAGTACACCATCACTGTTTTTAAACATAGCATAATCAAGCACAATATCAGCTGCCTCCGAATTACTCATTCCAAACGACTTGCACAACAATGCAACTTGTTTTCCCCCAAACAGCGCCCGTTTCAGAGGATCCTTTGGCCACGATGTTTTATTTAAAGAATTAGCAGCCTCTAGGAATTCAGTGGATGGAAATCTCTGCTGCAAATTATCATACAAAGACTGAAAGAACTGGTTTTTCAAATTATCAAATTTCTCCACGTCGTCGGCACCCTGAACAATCTCAACACCTTTATAGCATTTGTCACTATCAAAAGATGCCCAAAATTTTCCTAATGTTCTTCCATGCTCCTGTTTTAAAGCTATAGTAGCTTTCGGTACGTGACGTTTGGGCGCCGGCCGTTTGGGCGCCGCCGTTTCGGCGCCGGCTGTTTGGGCGCGACGCCGTTTGGGCGCCGTACGTTTCGGCGCGGAAGAAGTTATGTAATGAAATAGCACTTAAAACTCTTTATTTGTCCAGGAATTTTTAATTCAGCTATGTTTTGTAATGCGCATTGTTAAATTTAATGTTAACACATCATGTTACCCAAGGGAATGATTTGATGTTAAATAAAAGCATTCCACAAAGAACTGAATTACTTTCAGAAGGAGGCTCTTTCGTATGTTATCCTGTATAGCCCTGGTGCGTAAACAAGCGGCAACGCGTCAAACGTCACATTCACAGGGTATATAAACAATAGTCTCGGAAGGAGGCTCTTTCGTATGTAATTATATCTACAAACGTCAAGGTTCTTCTTTCGCGCCGCAACGTCCGGCGCCCAAACGGCGTCGCGCCCAAACGGCCGGCGCCGAAACGGCGGCGCCCAAACGGCCGGCGCCCAAACGGCGGCGCCCAAACGTCCTGATCCGAGTAGCTTTAACTTAATGTCATCAATGTGGCAAAAAGCAGTAACAACAGTAGCCGAATTGCTCTGCAAAAACAAAGACAGCTGCTTAAGGCACCGTAAAGCATCCTTCAGCATACACGTCTCACTCAAAAAGAACCATGATTGCAGCTTCTTTGCAAGACCTGAGTACTTACTCCTTTCTTTTGATGGCCTATCACTGTCAGCACATTGGATAAAATGGGTGTACAAAGCACACAAATTTCCGAAGAACCGCTTTAACAGCGATAAAGGAAGAGAAAACCCATCGTACATCAAAAACTCGTTGAACCTTCCTAAGTTCAATAGACAACATGTTAGCTACACATTCCAGCTCTCTCTGATTTTTAGGCGAGACACTATACACTTTATACAATTGATCAATAAAAATCCTGAAATGAGAAACAATATTTACCGTGTCAACAGAGTTTTTTATAGCAAGTTCTAGTCTATGTGCCATGCAGTGGAAGGTTTTCAACTGAGGATACTTTGCTTTCAATAAAGTGGCTACACCTCTATGCTGGACATGAACATTACTAATATTTATTTGAGAATGGCTCCCTACCCGCGTCATAAATTCGGATCAGGACGTTTGGGCGCCGCCGTTTGGGCGCCGGCCGTTTGGGCGCCGCCGTTTCGGCGCCGGCCGTTTGGGCGCAACGCCGTTTGGGCGCCGGACGTTTCGGCGCGAAATTGTTAGAGTGAAGAATTTCTGAAGAACCTTGACGTTTGACGTTTCACGCGTTGCCGCTAGTTTACCATTACCTTTTCGAGCATTACGTCGACCGTTGAACATTTGAAACTAATTACTGTAGGCTATCTCTATAACGCTTTTAATAACCATAATCTTTTAAAACATTGGGTTTGTGAACATTAAATCGAACATTGAACTTCTGAAAGTAATTCAGTTCTTCGTGGAATGCTTTTATTTAACATCAAATCATTCCCTGATGTGTTAACATTAAATTTAACAATGCACAATACAAAACATAGCTGAATTAAAAATTCCTGGATAAATAAAGAGTTTTAAGTGCTATTTCATTCCGCGCCGAAACGTCCGGCGCCCAAACGGCGTTGCGCCCAAACGGCCGGCGCCGAAACGGCGGCGCCCAAACGGCCGGCGCCCAAACGGCGGCGCCCAAACGTCACGTACCGTCATAAATTATAGGCTGGTGTCTGGTTCCCTACTCTCAGTCACGCATTGTATCGACAAGTATTGCAGCCAATTAATTTGAGACACGAATCAAGAATCATACGAATATGAACGAAGGGGCCAAGGAACTGGGGGGGTCAGAAGCTGACCCCCTCAACACATTTTTAGTCACTTAACTGAGGGGGTCAGACAACGAACTGAGGGGGTCCAACCCCCCCAACCCCCCCGACAACTAAATCACTGCGTAGAGGAACCATGCATGGAGGGAAATTTCGAGATTAAAATGGGAGATTGTAGGAGTTTTTTGATCAGATGTTTCCAACTGCCCATAATGAGTTTGAGTGATTTTTGACTGCAACTTAAAAAATGCAGAAGTAGGCTAGGCCTAGGATAGCTAGGCTATCACTTTCACTTCAACTTCCTTTTGATATTGTAAGCAAAATACCAACATTGCCAAGACACAAAACTGCATCAGTGATGCATGCAAATCTGCCGGGCTGACAAGAACATGAAATGTGCTAACTTTCAAAAGAGACAAGTCACAAAACAACGCAACAAAAAGCTTCCATGCAAAAAACATGCACTAACAACAGTAGCAAGTAGCAACAATAATAAAATATTAACAGAATGCCGCAGAGTAGGCCTAGGCCTATCCTATAAGCCTATGGCGTAACTAAATGTAATTAGGCCTAGAATGACATAGCACCTGAAATGACCACCGTAGCGATTAGTCCTAATAATATAAGCCACAAAAATGAATTAGACGACAAAGAAGAAAGAAAACAACATGCAGGTTCAAGATAAGGCCAAGTTTGCGCACACAGCTCTACATATTTCATTACCCAAATTACTCCTACTGTGTCATTAGGAAGTCTGTCCTACCCATCACAAAACAGAAGCTTAACAGAACATTGTCTTGTCTGGTCTTGTCTTTAACCTTCCTCGATTCGAGGGTTGGTCGCTTCATGGACATGCCTTCGCCACTTTTTCCTGTCCTCCGTCTCCAGACAGAACAGAACCTAACCAACACTCACGAAAAAGACGTGCAATGACAACGCTGACGGCACTGCAAAAATAAGTCAGTAATTTTCGTCCTCTGATAGTACAGAACATTAGAGAACGATATAGGCGTAGCCGCGTAGCACTAAAGTTACCACGGCTGTTTACAGACTGATAGTTCAGGTTGTCATTTCCGGCTTCCATGCTATACAGGGGTCGGCACCTATAACGCGAGCTTCTGCTCCCGGGAGAAACGCCGCGATTTAACAAGTGCAATAAAGATTTCCCTACATATTATAAGAGTGGACAGCGTCGAGGCAGAGTTATGACCTGCAAAGCCAACCCTTAAACAACTACACCAAGCAACCCCGGACGATGTTCAAATTATCAGGCAGGAAATGAAAACTACAGCTTGGGGAAACATAACTTCGGAACGGCAGGCGGACCATGGCCAGAGGTCTTTACCTAACAGTTCTCGGGTCAATGGATCACCTACAGTTCTGACAGCTTCACAGAGAGAAACTTATTGAAAACAGAAAACATTCTCAGACTGCACCAGATAAACAGCCATGATTGCTGTCGAATTGAAGATCTGAATGCAACGTGTATGAGCAGAGCACTGGATGAACAAACGGTTGCTAGCTTTCCCGGATAAGACTAGCATGGAAATAAAGATGGTCTACTTGTTTGAATTTTGCTTGGCTAACGCAGAAAAGATTATTTTCAGGGATCATTACCGACAGTCAGGGTGAGAATTGCCGGTGGGGAGGTTGTAACTTGTGGGGCTCAATTAACCCCCAGTCTTTCTTAGGTCGCCATAGACTAGTAAAGTCCTTATTGCCCACCCCAAGTATACATGAATCAATGATTGCCCCCCCCCCCCCATCCCAGACATTTTTCGACAATTCTCACACTGCCGACAGTGACACGTTTCCCTCGCCCTTTCCCTACAGGCTTTACTGACCCACAATCTCACGGTTCTATCACTTTCCCTCTCACTGATATAATGCAGCTGTCATGACATGATGACAGAGATGATGATGATAGGAAGAAAGCCATCTGCATCAATATCGCAGAATGCATCAATGTATGCACTGATGCGAGACCGCCCACTAAGCATGGGCGTCCGCAGGGGGGCGCAAGGGGGCGCAAGTGCGCCCCCCCTGGATTTTTCGAATATTTGCAGATAACTCTAGACTAGTCTAGATTATTTGGCTATGATTATTAACAATGCGATTTTCCACATAATTATCGGTGTGTCATACAAGTTGAACGTATAATTTATATTTTTATTTGGACGCATAGCATATATATGTAGCCTATAGAATTTTCTCGTGGTAATATGGAAATTCATATTGTTGACCCAATATACGACAAAATGCATTGAGTCGTGTCGCCTAATTGCTAAGTAATTGATATCTTGTTCCCTTTAACAGCGGCTCTTGTGTTGTTTCTGGCGATCACTGCGAGATAACAAATCCAGCCGCGTTGAAAAGCGAATAGTCATATATATTCACACAAGCATAAAAATTATATAGGCCTATATATATATATAAGCAAACTTAACTGGCACTGGCTGGAGCGACTGTCTCTGACTCTGACTAAGAAATCAGATTCTTTCCTTGATGCCAGCCAATCCGCGTTTGGCCACACTTTCAATATAGCCCTCTAGCTTCGGAACTATATATTGCATTCCTATATATTATACATGGGGGTCCTGGGGTACTACACACACATATATATATATATATATATATATATATATGTACTATAATAGGAATATGTGCATTATTATTATTATACACGATGCATTGACTCAGCCTTGGTTGACTTCAGAAAGAGGATGAAAGATCGAGAGAGCGAGGGTGCCAGCGAGAGACAGAGAGGAAGAGGTAGAACTTAAAAGGGACAGATAAAGAAAGGAAGAGGAGGGATAGAAGAGAAAACATCACATCAGAGTTGACACTTGATAGGGTGGCATATATATTATATATATATATATGGCACATACATTATATATAATTATATACTGTGGGAGGGGAGAGAGAAGGGATGAGTATATAGTGAGCAGAGGAATCTAGTCACCACCTCTATCTGAGGAAAGTTACGACCTTGCTGACAGATCTGATTGAGGAATTTGAGGTCCCAACACAAGGGACAAAAAGCTTCCCGCTCGAGGCAGAGCATAGGGCAATTTGTTAGGAACGGAACAGGCAGTCAAAGGTGTTCATTTTCGCTTGAAGTTAAGTTCTATAAACGGTCATACATGTATTTAAACAACTAAATACCGGTATCTATACTTTCTATAGGCTTACAGCGGGCACCATAGAAATTAAGGTTATTCAATACGGTATACGCTTATGTGAGGATATAACATGGATTCATTCGTTCAACAACCAGTGATGACCGTTTATCAGGTCTCTGTAGAGACCTACTGAGTGTAGGCTATGTAGGCCTACATTGTAATTCGTACTTCGGAAACAATATTCTTCTGAATTTCTTCACCTTGGTCTTTGTACTTCGGAAACAATTTCAGACAGCAAAAGCGGGTTCATGAAGTGATAAATCAATTTGGATATAAGAACCCAGACGATTGCAACTGTTATTTCAAGAGTAAGGTCAGATTTCAGCCACATACAATTTTACTATCATAACAGTTTTGGCAATGAATGTGTCCATGATTTTTCGCATGCTGGGTTTCGTGACAGTGGATCGAGAGGGAGTCAGCGCAGAAGGAGCGAGCAACGAATGTGGAGTGATCGGTTGCTTTCGACAAGCTATTTAGCCTCTGTGACAATTGTATAAAAATCTGCGCCCCCCTAGAAAAATTCCTGCGGACGCCCATGCCACTAAGTCATCTGTGGCATATCACATGCAAAATGCATAACCAGGATTTCAAGATAATCCGTATTTTTTGCTTTATGGACTCAGTAGAAAAAAACTACATAGCCTACACGTGCACTCCTAATTTTTCTCTCTAGGCTATAGATCTACTCTGTGTTCAGTAATGTTGGGTGACAGACACTGTTCCTTTTTATAGTTCAAAGGCACAGAATATGATCTACCTTGACTTATTAACTTGGTGAAGCATCACATGCATGTGTATGATGCAGTATGCATTATATACCTGCATGCACACACACGCGTGTGTATGTGTATGTGCGTGTGTGTGTGTACAGTAGGTAGGTACGTGCATGCATGGATGTATGTCCCAAGTTCCCAACCAACACACATTAAATTTTGTAACACATTACTCCGTAAGAACTGCCTATTTAGGCCTACTTATTTAACAAGTGAGTTTGAATTGCTAATTTTAATACATTTAACTGCCGATGAGTTTACCAAGCCACAATCAGAGATAAAATTTTGATTCACCGTGCAACACTCGGAACCTTTTGCCGTGTTAAGTTGTTAACCTGTAAGAAAAGGTTGTTACATAGTGTATGTTGCAGTTGCCCAGCTGTTGCACAGTGCTTGTTGCATTTTCGTTCTTCAATCTCAAATGCCCTCTTCGACAAATTCCATTTTTACTTTAGACAACGTCAAGAGTGGTGATATTAAATTACCTTATCTAAACGAACCTGTCAACCTGCCAATGAGTTTATATAATTATGCAATAGCACGCGCACTATCACTACAGGGATTGATGGAGCGCATGGCCATCAACTCTACAGCTGTCAATCATCGTGCTTTCGCAAAGCTGACCTCCTCCACCTTTTCAAACCGCTTTGGCGCCTTCGCGGTCCCGGCAGATGGCGACACATCCAATCTGAAAGGCCAATGAATAATTTATCCACGAGGAGGACTCGCAATTTGCACATCTACCGTCCACCGACCGACCGACCGATCGACCGACGAGCTCTTTGGGCGGAATAACGCCGCAAATGCATTCAGGATGAGACGCCAATAAACGAAACTGCGTGCAGAGTCGATCCGTGTGTCGCCGATATTCTGCAGCTTACGAGACCGCAACTGTTGTAGGTCCTTATTATATGCACGTCACGGAAAATCTGTCGGCATTTATATTATAATTAACTGGATAACCAGGCCTTCAAACTGAAGGTGACGTCGATCGATGGCGATCCTTCGAAAGAAAATCAATTTGTCTGCGAACTTGCGAAGGATTTACGGATTGACATTTACCACACTGTCCGATAAAAGTCGTCTGTGTTGCGATGGGTTTATTTAGGCCTAGGCCTACAGGCTACAGCTTAAACCTCTCATTTATTTATTTATTTTTATTTATTTATTTATTTCGAAAATTTTATACAGCGCCTCTTCAAGGTAGCCTAGGTAGGCTACTCAGAAGCGCTCCCGGCCTAACCCGGCTAGATTAGACAGATCAAGTAGCCTAGGTGTTATATATAGGCCTAGGCCTAAGCCAAAGTGTATTAATACACTTTGGGCCTAAGCCTATAGCTGCGTAGGCCTGGTTCTACATCTGCAGGTCGACTGCACTAGCGGATTTTCATTTCTTTTAGGGTTGTGATGGTTGTCCTACGAAATCTGCAGATTAATCTAGAATTTTATGTTTCTGCTTCATTTATAAGTTCGCCTGAAATTTCTGTGAACTTGAAAATTGATCGACTTACCTATTGAAATTGTATAACCTTGATAATTGTAGTCTTTTAAAATATGTTGCGTTCTTATTCTGCGTTCTCTTGCGCGCAGTCTTTCCGCTTGCGGAGTCTTCGGCAAAAATGGTAAAGAAGGTTTTTAAAATTATTCTATTAACATTTCTGCCATTACGCCACAAATATACTTGGCGCCTGATCTCTCTTGCAGGGTCTTGCATATCTATCAATTGCTTTTAAAATCATTTTGGGAGTAGTTTCGAATTGCCTTACGACAGTTACGAGAAATACTCTGAATAATGAGTACCTATACTGGACACATTGAACGAAAACACCACGATTATGTCATTAGAATACCCTGATCCCACTTTACCACGTGTTCCAAATCGCTACTACGTACATTTGGCACTGAACTAAAAGAGACGCTTGTTGAATGTGCTGCTTAATTTACCATCTCAGTTTTTTCAGTGTTCATAAAGCGGTTTATTTTGCGCTGATTTCAGTTTCGAATGTATGTGGCACTGCTTCAAATGAAAGTGTTCAGATTATATCGCTTATCCAAAACAATACTATATGTAGTTCAGAGCAAGAACTAATGGTAAATTAATATTAAAATGTAACCAATTGACATTTTAACATTTTCAGGCCGCCCATAAGACGTTCAGGATAAAGATGAAACTGGCGAAAAAGATGAAACAAAATCGCCCAGTTCCACAGTGGGTTCGAATGAAGACTGGAAATACAATCCGGTATGTAAGATTGTTTTTTACAAGTTAGCATTGTATATTATATACAATATTATACATACATTTAAAGAATTTATGATGATGCGTCAAAATTTCCATTTGTGTTTGAATCATTCATCACCTTGTGTCGTCAATTTGATGAATCCTAGCGACCGTCATAGTCGAATAGTTTGAATCATACTGGATCATAAACTGTGTGGTTATGTTGTTACTAAATCTGAAAGCTTGCTAATCTTGGTTTTAGAAAACTGCATGATAAATGTTGTGTTTAGTTAATTGTCTTGTTGTTAGTTTTTGTTATAATTTTGTTTAAAACAGGTGTTTAATTTAATTTTTGCTGCAGGTACAACTCAAAGAGAAGGCACTGGAAAAGGACCAAGCTGAAGTTGTAATTTCTTGGTAGGTAAGTAAATTTATAGATTATACAAGATATTGATTTTTAGGGATAATAGCCTATTGGTTATAGCGCTCAACTTGTGGCATGACAGTTGCGGGCTAAAGTCGCTGCAAAGCAATTGCTATGTATGCTCCTTGAGCAAGTCGTTAATACCATACATGATTGCTTCATGTCATCAATGCTTTGTTATAAAGTCACATTTACTTGCCTGAGCTAAGGGAAAATGTCATGATTACATTTGAGCAAGTCCTTCACTCGCAATTGCTCGTGTGCTTCGGCGTGAAACTCTGATTTAGTGTCCTCGCTGTAGTCTGGAGCGCCTCTGATCGGAAGCCTTCAAGGGGCATTACAAAAGTGCTTATACATACTGTATGACTTTGTGTTATTGTTGAATGCTTTCAAGCCAAGAGCCTTGAAATTTGTTTAAATTGCTCATTATCCCAGATGAAGTGGATCTTTTCAGTTGAAAACGGGCCGAAATTTTTTCCTCGACGAGTTGTAGTTACTCTTAAGCAGGGCTGTTAACAATACTGGAAAAAAGTATTGGCAATACCAATACCAATACTTACTAATAAAAGTATTGGCAATACCAATACCAATACTATTTCTTAAAAGTATTGCAATACCAATACTTTTACCAATACTTTTCGATAAGTTTTAAAGTTTAATGACTAAAAAAGCGCATGCCATTTTCCCGTTAAACAGTGTTAAGCAGTAGGCCTACAAGCAGTGTAGGCCTAACTACTAATCTATATACATGCTTTCCATAAGTCTACCACTTAGTCATAGGCCCTACTATACGAAAAAACCCATCATTTCAAAGTGTAAGCTGCTTAGTGATGTGCGCAGAGGTCAAAGATCACAGATCGGTGAGATCGCACCAAAGAGTCACTTATTCAAGCGGATGAGAAACCATGTAAATAATATTATTGTGAAAAAAGTATTGGTATCGAGTATCGCTGACAGGCTTAAAAAAGTATCGGCGATACGCATGCGATACCAACAAAATTAAACTATCACGATACTCGCCGCGATACTGAAAAAAGTATCGGCGATACCAAGTATTGCGATACTTTATTGCAATATTAACAGCCCTGCTCTTAAGCATACTTGCAACCTAAAAATTCCGCTTTCATGGGTATTTATTAATAAAGTAATTCTAAAATGTTGGTTTATATATTTGTTTTACAGGAGAGAAGTCAGCCTTTGCAGTTTCCAATTGACTGCTGAAAGTGTTGGTTCTGGAATCTGATAAACAGCAAACTTTGCCTCTCTGTATAGACACGAACTTATAAGAAACTGTCAGTTTTCAGTAAATTGGACTTCACACTTGTACCTGATGTTGTCTTCTATATTAATTTTCTGTGGTTATATGAAACAGTTTGTCTTAAATTGACATCTCTTCCAGTAAAATTTAGACATCTAGACTTTACAATGGAGCCTTTCCAATTTATGTTCATCTATGATCTTGTGTCACAGAGGAAACGAGACCAGGGTTTGCAGTTACAATTTGGAATGCATTTATAAAACGTGGGTAAGATAACTTGGTTGTTGCTAAAACAAGAACAGATTGACAATTGATTTCTCTTACAGTTACGGATCTATGTATGTGATGAAAGTGCTCTTCTTGGGATTACCGTGTTGGCATATTCAGAACGCTAGTTTAAAAAATTCTTCTTGTCCTATTCTCCAGTCTTCTCACTCGTCTACCTGCCTGATATTTAAAACTGGAATCAAATTGTTAAGCCTGCTTCACAGATTTGTCTGATCAAGGTGATGAAGTGCTTGTGAGCAAGTCAATTCGCATGGTTTAGGCACTCCAAAATCTGGAGATCATGATTATAGATGCGGGCTGTAATGTTACAAAGTTTAAAATGGTTCAGGATTATTTTAGGATATTCTTGGCTCAGATGTGAAAAAGGCCAGTGGTTTCGTGTCTAAGCCTTTTAGATTCCACATTGAGGATATATCATTTGAGAGATACTTTTTGCCTACTACAGGTGTTGAGACAAGTGCATGTTTCCAGATATTTAGGACAAGGGCATAAAAATACAGTTTAATATAAATAAGTGGATGCCTGGTGGATTGTCAGGCAGGGGGGGGGGGCGTTGGAGGTTAATGGCAGCAATTTCTGTGATGGATTTAGTGAATAGTCCGTTTTTGCTTTCATAATCAATGTCCAAGATTTAAAGTAATTTAATGCAGCAGCACATGTTGGGCATTCATGCAGAGCAATTTATTTTATTAGTCTTGAAAACTTGTCCATAAAAGCTTTGATAAAATCAGAGAAGTAACGATTTATTCCAGACATTACAGTGCTGAGGGTCCACATTTTTACAGTAAATATGAAGGTTTGAGCTGTCATTCCCATTAACTGACAACACGTGCCATCTGAAGCCTCAGTCATCGGTCCAGTATTTAAGAGACACAACAAATTTATGTGGCCTTATAGTACACAGTGTCTACATATCAGAAACATTTGTAGTGGAAATCGTTCTGCCAAATAACAGAATAACGAACTATACAGTTTAGGTTTGCAACAATTTTTTATATACAAAGCGTGAAGCGTCAGAATATAAAAGTCATGACAGCAACCCCTTAGGACGTGCACGCAGTTGGTCAGAATGGCATCTATCAAAATACATACATTGTAGAACCTGTAATACCAGTCTAAAGCAGCTTGACAATGACACAAGCACATGAATGGAGTTTACTGTGCACAGTGTTTTCCATTCATGTCATGCATGCTACTTTTTATATATACTGCGATGTACAAGGAATCCACAAGCCGACACATTTTGGTTTGTATTTACAGTTCGAAGCTAAACAATAGACAATGTATCATTTCTATTTGTACCATCTAGCATTTTCTTGACAGCAAAAAATCTTAATTTCTATAATTTTTTAACACACACCATGAGTAGAGCCTTTTAAGTTCACTTGCAACTATTTCATCATCTCTCTTTCACAGACCTGATATGTTATTGTAGGCTCAATATTTTGAATCAATTCATCCAAATATGCGAGTCGATTAAGAAAGTTCATAAAACTTCAATATCACTTAATTGCATGGAATTTATGTGATGGCTAAAGGTCACAGCATCAATAGAAACGCATGTGCAAGACATTAATAATTTACTGCTGCCAAAAATTAAAGATGCATTGCCAGGATCAATATCATATATAATTTTGACAAGAGGATGTTGTCATTGCTTGACGAAACTGTCATCATCTTTAAATATAATTATCATTTAACCCTTTAGCGACCAGCTACATGTGTTTTCAATGCATTTCGGTACATGCTGGTCGTTAAAGGGTTAACAAGCAAACACATTCAACGCAAGCACAATCTCAATACTATTGTAGGTTCAATGTTTTGCACCAATCAACCCGAATATGCTAGTCAAAATAAGAAAGTTTATTAAGTCTTCAATATCACTTAGTTACGTGGAATGTCTGATGGCTAAAAGTTAGAGCGTCAATAGGAACACACGTGCAAGACGTTAATAACTTAATGTGCCAAAATACGCATTACCAGCATCAACATCTTGCACAATTTTGACAAGAGGATATTGTCATTGTTTGACGAAACTGTCATCATCTTTAAACACAATAATCGTTTTAACAAGTAGACGCAAGCACAATCTCATCAACTCCACGATGAAACTTTCATCCTAGACGAAGTGAAAAAACAGTTCAACATTCACTCGTACGTTCAATCGTATATCGGAACGAGAATCGTCAAACATCCGTCACGAGTACGGTTCGAAGTGATGCCTTGCACATCGGCATTTTCCGGAAGAGTATACGTCTTGATGATGCTTCTCTGTGGAGCAGCCCCGGCTCCGCTCTTCACCGCAGACACAATCAATTTGTCGTTGTTCAATTCGACGCGTAGCTCGTCGATACTCAGCTCCTTTCCAGGTTTGACTAGTATCTCTATGAGTTTCGATCCGTCCGGATTCTTCCTCACCTCGTAGACAAAAGATTTCGTCTTCTGCTCGCTTTCTTCCTGCTCTGGGAAGTAATAGATCAGCGGCACTTCCACTTTTAGGATGCCCTCCCGATTCATTCTCGCCGAGAGTCGAGTATCGTCGGCAAAACGCGGCAGCTGAACCTTCTGGGTGAACGTCTTGGCGACGGACCCCGTCTCGCTCACCTGCTTTGCCTCGACGATCACCTTGTTGGTGAGCTTGTCCACGTTGACCGTAACGGACGATGGAGGAAACTCGCGTACATCGACGTACGCTTTAAAGCACGGTTCAACGCCGCTTGTGTCAACAAAGCTGCTCTTCGTGGCCATCGATGAAGAGTGCGTCCCACTCGTCGTGCTTCCAGTCATCCGTTCTAAATCATCTTTCCAGTTCTGTCGCTGAAACTCCAGCTCCTTCTGCACGTCGCTCAGAAACTGTCTCTCTTCAGGAGGCGCTCTTTGCGCCGACGCACCGAAAGTTCTGTCTTGCCTCGTCGTATCATGCTTACCGTCGAAAACCAACCTTGACGATGACCTGCCACCCGTTTCGCCCCAATTAGATGGCGCGTAAGAATTCTTCACGACTTCCGAACGTACAATTCTTTCTCTAGGTCGATGCTCTCTGCTGTTTACCACTCGGCTCGTCGACTGTCGAGCCGAGTCGGCATAGTAACCATCTCTGCCTCCAGATCCATTTACTCTCATCCTATCGTCACCGCGTTGTCTTCCATCACTTCGGGTCGCATGCTGGCTGAATCCAACGGAACGAGCATTGCTGCTGACGTTCGGAATTGGCAGAAAACCTTCGTCGTCGAAATCCCCGTGATGATGAGAATAACCTCTGGAGCGAAGAACATCACGCGAACCGCCGCTGGGTCTCGATATTCGGTCACTGTCCAGCAGATCCTGTGAGCGGTGATTCCTCGAGTACGCAAGGTTGCCACTTGTGGCGCCACTGTGCGGCACAGACAACCAGTCACCGTCGAGATTCTGCTGCGAACGATAACTCGTGATCTTTGAACTTCTGTTGGTCGATGGACTGTACGTGTCAGGGGTTAACGAGCGATATCGTGGAGGTGCCGCGTAAGGAGCACGGTCGTCTTCCAGCATGTTGATCGCATTACGATAGGAGCCGACGTCCAACATATTTCCTGTCTGTCAAACACAACACCGCTCCAATTCACTGATATGCAGGGCTTTTTAGTGTGCAGTTCTACACATACAGGGCAGTCCTTAATGAATCCATGCGGTCGTAACAGCATGTTTGTGCACTTGAAATGTTCATTGCAGTCTGAATGAAAGTAATTTGCCATGGAGGATGGGAAAGAAGAGAAAGGGTTGTGCAGTTATAAAAATCCCTAAAAGAAGGAATGCTGCCATGCATTTATGCAAAAAAGATTAGTTGTGTAGTAAATGTAGGGTTACAATATAATGAAATCTTAGCAGAAAAGAACCAACAGAGTATCATTAGCAGCCAAAGTATGCATCCATGGAGTACCAAAGTGATATTCAGGAAGATTTATCATTCACAACTGTACACATAATATTAATATTTATGCACAAAAGTGTCTATAGTTAAATGCCCTCAAAGGCATAGTGTGGCAGCCACAATATTTTTATGCTTCAATAAATTTAATACTCAAACGACTACAATTAACCATGCTAAGTTAGGCCTACATAATTTTACAATAAGGTCTATTGCACAATTTTCTTATTTGCAACATGTATAAGTCATGTACAGTAGGCCTACAGTATTACACAGCATCATCAACTATAAGCCCCAATGGTTTATTCTTTTCGCAATCTAGGCCTAATAACAAGACCAGGTCTTTTTTGAACGTGCAGTTATAGGCTACACAAAATGTGCAGTTGTAGAAGTACTTCTGTACAGTTAAAACTAGCAAAAAGGTCATTGTCCTCCGATATTAAGTAATTTACCATGGATGATGGGAAAAGAAAGAAGGAGTTGTGCAGTTCTAAAAACAGCCTGTGAACTAGGCCTACCTGAATTAGGCTAGCCTATAAATTCCACTAGCATATTATTCTATTATATACCAAACTACCAAAGACAAATTAAAATGCAACATTAACAGTTGTGTCTATTCACAATGAATAACACTAACTATGGTGCATGACATTTAACAATAAAAATGTCAAGTGAGCCACTTAAAGTCACTCAACCGACCATAATAAATAATTCTTCACTGACACAATAATTATATTTTTATCACAATGAGTCGTAAACGCCTCGTTTAGGCTACTCACTGTCCACTTCACACCTAAACACGAGTGGCACACAACTCCAGATTGCCTAGTGCGCCCCTTTGCAACGCGGGGTAGGTCTTGGGTTCGATTCTTCCCTCAGCTGGATAGGCCTACTACGTAGGGAGTCTAAGGCCCCTTGAGCAAGCTCAGCGCTATTGGTAAAATGGTAATAGAATAGATACTGGCCAGTAGATATTGATGGCGCTAAACAAATCTAGATAAAGATAACAATTAGAAAATTAAAGTAAAACTACAATAGGCCTACTCACTTCAATTCGTCTTTTGCAGACGAAACAGTTAAAGCTGATGAACTGTTCCGACTATTCGATGTCTGACAGCGCTTTGCAATGAAACGACAAGACGTACTTAATGCACACAGCCACAAGATGATTAACTGTCAAACAGAGTGACTTGACTGAGAGCAACATTCAGAGGCATAAACAAGCTCGCATCCCGGCCGCAAGCATTCCTTATTACACCCTCGCGATATATCTACATATTAAGCAGGCAAACAACATCTTTTAACAATGCTTAAACGAGCATTGTCGACGCATTGTTGCATGTCACCTAACGCCCATGGCCAATGCATGCGTCACAGCAAGCAAGCCGTTAAGATGTCAACAACAAACCTTTGCATGCACCAATGGCCATGCGCGGCAACACAGGTGCGCGCGCGAAACGTCATTAGCCCAGAGGGCGAAGAACACCTGGTGCGAAAAACGTCGGGTTATAATATTATGGCGTAGACAACACTACTGACAGCCGGACTTTTACGACTGGAGGCCGACAATGTGTTTTGGCAGGCCATCACAGGTCGTATGTGTACGTTGAATATTCATGATAATGAAGTCGCTAAACAGTCTGTCGTAAACACTGTAAGATGAGGCTCGTGGGCGAGTATACAAGGATACGCAGAGAGACAATCTCGGTGTCTTCCATGTGCACAGTGTAGGTCCAGGGTTAGACATGCCGGGGAGGGGGAAGGGTTCAACACCCCTAGTCTTTCTTTGGCCCCATAGTCAGTGTAAGAATTCTGGAAAAATAACTGGGGGTTGGACCATTATCCACTTGGAATCAAGGTGTGAAAAACAGACTTTAACATGGGGCTCTAAGAAAGACTGGGGGGGGGGGTTGAAACCTCTGAACAATTCTCACCCTGCCCATAGTAAAGCCCTCGCTGTACACTCTAACTTCAAATAAGTCAACATATGACCTCTCAGTTTGTTTCTCTGCAATTCTCATACCATGTAGGCCTAAGCTTTGTAAACTACAGGCGCACAGGCCTATCCAACACTTGCCCAGTAGGCCTAAAACAGGTTTTGGGTTGCTTTGCACCAGATTCTGTTTTTTCCAGGTGAGCAATGCAAAAAAACCTGTCAATCAATCACTAGGCCTACTAGGTTTTTGAATAAGTATATTTTCTATTTACCATCGCTCCGCTTAAGACGTGGGAGTGTTGAGTACCGACGTTTGCTTAGTCATGCTTCGCTTACAACCACCATGCTGATGAGTGTACGTACGCATGCATGCCCACAGCCAAAACAACAATGATTAAGGGGTCACACACGTCCATACATGCGCAATCACTATTGGCGGCACCAGGGTATGCCTTAGGCACAGGCCAAGCAAGCAGTTGCCTGGGGCACCAATTTCTAGGAGGCACCATTTTAAAAAGTGCCTTAACGCTTTTGTGTGCCATTTAACCCTAAATTGAAACATATCAAGTCTAGATTGCAGGCTACTAATAAAAATAATTAACTCGGTCGAGCATAAATGGTTCATCATTGGATGTTGAGTCTTGTGATGTGGCTCATGTGGAATGAAGATCAGAGGGTGCCAAATGTATGCTTTGTCTGGGCGCCAAATGTATGCTGCCTACAGTGTCTGGGGTGCCAAATTATGTGCTTTGCCTGGGGCGCCATATGGGCTAGAACTGCACACACTTAATCTAATCTAATCATAATGACTCCTGATCTAATCATAATGACTCCTAATCTAATCGTAATTGCACAATGTATCAACCACTGTTCAATTTAAACAAGAATAATATGTTACGAGATTGTATTTTGTGAATTAGTTAAATTATATCTATTGAATTCATTTTTCTGACCTTCAGCAAAATTAATATGAATTGGCAACAACTTGCAGTGCTAAAAGTGTAAAAAAATAAGTGCCTGGACGCCCCTTACCTTTCCAAAAGAAGTGCCAGGACGCCCCTTACATTTTCGGGTGTGCTGGCCAAATAAGTGGCAGGACGGCATAGAAAATTGAAAATAAGTTCCAGGACACTGTCCATGACTGTCCTGCCACACTTTAAGCATGGGCAACAAGTAAATCAAGGTTAACTAAGCTGCTGCTACTACTTGCAAACAAATGTTGCTTGCAAATGCATCCGCATATAAAGGCGTATAAAACAGACAACTGTGACATGTGTGGGAGGTGTGATGGATGGATGGGAGCAAAAACGGGGGGGGGGGGAAATGTAACTATATGGTGTAAACCAGCTCCGTTCCTTCTACTCACAAATTACACCATGGATAAATATAAACACATTGTAATGGACAAGGGTTCACCTAGTACTATCAACATCAGATACACATTGTTTACACAAAGTTCAAAAAAATATTTAATACAGAGCTAAAATCTGGTGATGCACAAATCTTTATATTCGCACGCATTTAAACGAGAAAAATTATCTGAGAAATGACCAGATCATAACAACAGGAAATAAAAATGTTTTTACAATCCTATTATCACATACTATTTATTGATAATCAGTTAGTCACATATAAATTATAAACCAATTGATTAAAGTTTTCATCTTCTAATCGTATGTTTGTCTAAATCCAGATGACAATGGCACGCGCTCTTCTTCTTCGAAATTGACAGCAGATGATGCATCTGAAAACAATTTAAAAAAATACAGATGTACACAAAGTTTTACAGCATCCGTATGTCCATAAGGCATTCAGTTTGAATGTCACAGTCAGGGTTTACATTGGTGCTGGAAATAGAAGGGGCAAAGAAAAGTTTGTTCTCTGAGAAGCCTAAAGATGAAAACAGTCGGAAGAATGTAAATCTGCAAAGTTCAAGATGAGTACATCCGTTAGATTTTTCACAATTCACAATTGACACACAGTAAATTTTACGTAGACTTTGACAATAGGCTGAGAATACCCCAGTATAAGATAAAGAGCATAATGATGGGAATCATGGAGGAATCGGGGAGAAGGGGAAGACCATGCAGAGAATGGTTGCAGGACATTGAAGAATGGTGTGGGATGAATGTGCAGGAACTGACACATCGGGCACAGGACAGAGAATTATGGAGAAGAGTAGTCAAGTGTACAGTGGACACCTACGGGCTGTCAGCCCATGGATAAAGAAGAAGAAGACCCCAGTATTATTTGTAAGGCCAAGGGTAAGCATTTTTTTATGTACTTCTAAGACGAAATTTGTGCATAAAAGTTGACAAAATGAGACAGACAGACACAGACAGACAGAGAAATGCAGACTATTACAGGCCAGAACAACGTACCATCAGTGAATTCGAGAGAAGAAGAATTTTGAACACAGATGAAACAAAAATTAAAATACAAATCTGAGCAGAACAGACTTGAAATATCGGGCGAAGAGAAGATGTTTTCGAGAACGGTGACAGCTTCCAGTTGATGCTTTGTAAGGGATTTCTCCGTTGACTTGAGCGAATCAAGGTGACCTTTGACGTCAGGCAACGGGGTAACAGCTTTCAAAAACAAAACAAAAAATAATTACACACAAATCAGCATAAAAATCATTCATTCTAGAATTGTAAGTTGTCAACTGTTAAAAGAAGATTGAAAACAATATCACTTAACCTATAGTGCTTACAGATAGAAAAATTAAAAAGACTATACAGCATAATAACGAAATCTTTTAAGTGTGGCATATAACTGGGTAAAAACTTGTATTGTATTGTATCTATAAATACATCTATAGATGTAAAAGTACCAAGCCATGGCAAATTTTTGTTATACTTAATAATAATAATAATAATAATAATCTTCGTTATTATTTCAAACTGGCATTGAATCAGTATGATTGAAATCCACGGTACGAATGGATGATCTCAAGCTATTACAGAATTCAAATTAAACTGTTTGGCAGTCATGCAAGGTGCAACACATCCTACCAGTCTTTTCACCAACACCACCTGGCAAATGATAGGATGAGGCGACCTTTGGATGTGTAGCAGGAAGTGTTTTAAACTGATGCCCATGTTAATCTTCTGCCCCTTGAGTAAGAGTTTTACCACTACCCTAAATCCCCTCCCCAGAAGATATCCAATTAATAGAAATATGACATAACTTTAACAGTACAAAAAAGCATTTTGTACTACATGGTTGAGTATTAAAATTAATAGCAAACTCCCATCTACTACAATCTGTATTTCAAGCCAATGACCTAGAGTCCAAAAGGTTGTAACATATACAGTATATTCAGATACAGGCGTAGCCTACATGTCTTAATTTTACAGCCTTTATAGACAAAGTCTCTCATCCCATATCCAATTACTTGTTAGAACTCTAGAATAGACTTTGCACTGTTTTAAAGCAACTGCACTTACTCTTTTGTTCGACTGATTCAATATAAAATCGTTCGCAGTTCTGCGATAAAACAGCAACATTCTTCAGCGTAAGGACACCATTGAGAAGCGCTTCCAAGTCATCTTGTCTCACCAAAGTTGTCAAATGCATCAGCGTCTTTATAATCTAATAGAAAAAACACAAAAAACACAGCATTTAGCCCACACGTCAACGGCTGCTGTAATCAGTGTTGCCACTGAGGTTACAGAAATGAACCTAGATTTTGCAAAACAAATACTCAGATACCCAGATGGAGGCAAAAAAACTAGATCTAGTAAAAAATTACCCAACGGTGGCAACGTTGGCAGCAATAATTGCTCAAATTCCTTAGTTTCATCATTAGTTAACTTTGTCTTACTGCCCTTCCTCTTCACAACCACAATTAAAACTATTTTACTGTATTGTATCTGGCATTTATAAACCGCCTTTCACAGTAAGACTGTTTCAGTTGCTCAACTTTCCTGCATCTGTTCTTTCTGCATTAGAAGCGTCCATTACTGAAGACATAATTTTCACAACTTTGTCAATCCATCAGGACTCTTGATGCAAGTTGATGGCCTTCTCTTCTGGATTCGACCTGATAGTTTGGTTTTCGATGTGCATCAGCTGATGCCCTGTTCGTTAGGACCTGGCACTCTAGAAGTTGCTAATTGATAGTAGTAATAATACCTTAAATATAAATTTGCATATTAAGTGACAATGAATCATGCACACAACCAAAGTTTACAACTAAGCAGAATCGTCATATTGACCAATACAATACAGATGATCCCTTTCGAACATACTTGATCCTTTAGGTTCTGTTGATATTGGAATTCGGTTAAATCCGCCGCTTCTTGAAGTAATGTCAACACACCAACGAGATCATCCCAGATGTCGACGTACAAGTCACCGTACACCATTCGTTCGCTTGGCACTGACAACGCGTTCGTAGCACTTATTCGCACTTTGAAATTTTTACATGATTTTATCGACGTCATCAGTGCTGAGAAAATGGCAGTCTAAGAATGAAAAACACATTTCAAGCATTATAGCATTATGAGCTCATTCTTTAGTAAGAACCCTGGTCATTATCTTTCTGCTACAGCCATCACGAGTCACAGTCAAGTGACTTTATAGTTTAAGTTCTTCAAACTTTAACAATCTCTACATCTCAGAGATTTCTCAGTCATAACCCAATCTGTCTATTAGAAGAACTTTAATCATTCCACAACATGATAAATCTTCAACAGTAGTAATGCAATTTAGATAAAAACATAAAGTTAGGATGAAAAACCAAAATCGACCCTAAAATGGTTAAAGAATGCAATTACGGCTTTGCTTTAAATAAGGGAAGTTCATCCTTCAAATGAACTCAGACAAAGTGCCGGGAATAAATTCTGAGTCACGTTATTTATACAAGAAAACTTGAGCTGATGCAGAGAACAAGTTCGACTACTAACGAGATGAGATTGCAGATTCTTATGTAGACTTTCATTTCGGAATATGTTGCCGACCGCATACGAAGCATTCCACCTAACCTGAAAAAGATTTCATACATATGGCTTTCTTACTTTTTAACATGCCAGGCAACACTGTCTAAGGCAAGACAAGTTAATTTTAATCAGGCTATCTAATTAGGTTATTTAAATAGGTTATGTAATTAGGTTACTTAAATAGGTTATTTGAAAAACAAATTCTGTCGTGAGGACATCAGCTGAGAGTGCCATATAAATGTTTCGTAGAATCACGTGGATCAAGATACTAAATCTGAGATGTGGTGTTAGAATAAAAGCTGACTATTATCAATTTTGTTTTTACACTTTAACAATTGGCTGCATGGTTCCCAAACAATTTCAGCTGACTTTCATAGATCTCTTGAATAAAAATGGTTTTAAAATTAAACTCACCTTCACGGTTCCTGTTGTTACATTTTTAACAATTATCGCAACTGAATCAACAATCACTTGATGGAAGCGACCACCAGCTACAACACCATCACAAAAGAAGTGGACACAGTCTTAAACATTTTAACTAATTACTAATATTGTATTATTATTATTACTGGTATTACAGTAAGTATGTGCATATGTGTATGTAGATATTATATATAATATTATATATATATACATACATATATAAAAAGACAGACAGACAAGACAAAGTTATAACAGATACATGATCTAATTGGAAAATGAGTGATTGCATGTGAAATGTGTTTGAAAAAGTAGTCGACGAAGGCAGTAAAGAATAACTTTACATTGTTAAATTCCTCACTGGCGACATTAACGCTTAACTGAGAGGCTGGTTACTAAAGAATACTTCCAGAAGAATTGACGAACTTAAAATATTACAATTTAGAGGATGAAGAAAGAACTGAATACCGCAGTATTTGTCGGGCAGGTATCGGAGGAGGTTGCCGACAGTTCGAACGCCATTGGACCGCGCCTTCTCATTGTCTGTACACAATTTGATGGCTGTTTCAAAGAGTTTGATGAGCAACAGCTGAGAAAAGCTCTCGTCAAATTCCTCATTTCCATCAGATCTAAGAAAAAACAATGAACATGGTTTTGAAAGGTCCTATAGAAGAAAATACTGAAGACATTGGTATAGAAATTTAGTTAAAAAATGAGTCTTATATTCATACTTCCACATGCACACACAGCCATCAGTCTGAATTTCTCGATTGTGGGTCCCTATGTTTGGAATAGCCTCCCCTTTGGCCTGCGTACCCATCCATGGGACTTGTCTACCTCTTTTTATAAACTACTCCAGAATTTCCTCTTTGGCCACACCTGGGTCTGAAGTTATTTTGAAGAGGTATTGTATAAATTCCTAGATAGACATCCATGCCCCATATATACATTTATATGCACAATACATACATAATACATATATAATATAAATATATTTCTGATAGATGGCTAGCATACTTGTTGAGTAGGAAAGCATCGCTGAGGTTGCTAAGAGACCACGCTGCTCTCCATCTCACAGACAGATTTGGCTCCGAAGCGGCCAAGATCAAGACGTTCGCAGTATCAGCGACAAACAACACATCCTGATTTTTACCCCCAAAAACATAAATATCCCATCAATACTTAACAAATCCCTGAATCCCTTATCAGCAATGCAAATGAGTTGTTCATATTTTTCAAATCAACATGCATCCATTTGCACTGGTTCCACTGGACTCATAGTGTAATTCTCTGTCGGTCAAAAGATGCATACAAATATCTGTACAAGCAGGTTGCTACAAACTCTCAATGCTGGATAAAAGATTTAAGATGTCATATGTTTCTGAAATACTGCCAGCAAAATTGAAAGACTACCTAATTTGTCAACAGTCAACTGCAGTCTCAAATCTGTATTAACCTCACTAATCAAAGCCAAACACATAATTATTACACATTCGTACCAATAACTGCAACAATTTCACAGACGAACTTCAAAGAGTACATGAAAAACATGGTTTTCTCAAAGTCAACAGCTGTTAGCAATATTCACGATCGTAAAATTTATACAGCACAACTTCAGGAGAAACTGCTCAGAGGCGCTCCTGACCTCATAACACTAAATTGAAAGGAATAGTTTTTAAACGCTTGTGGAAAAGGCTCAAAGAAAGACCAAGAAGTTCATTATTGAGGTTGGTAAGAAACTCATTCCATATGATAAATGCTATTCAGTGAAAAGTTAGTATCGACATAAAGGCGATAGAAGATGGTTAAGCATACCTCTCGAAGGCACGGATAGACAATGTAACATCCGAGAGCTCTCGTGGCAGCCGCCTTGACGTGATGATCATCATCACCAGCCAAACCAAGCAGCAACGTCATACAGAGGATTGTCTTATCTCTCTACAACACACCATAGAAATGTCTCATCAATTCACAGGTAGTGCACCAATCAACAGTCTAGCAGATGTCATTGCCTTCAACAGTTAAAATTAAGAAAAGTCTTAATGACCGCTTTGGTACACAGAATCAGCAAAAGATACGAACTATGAAAGCATCATAAACACTCCTCCTTCAACCTTAACATCAATCAGCTCTATCTTGCCCTACCTAAGAGATATGACACTTGTACAGTACAGTAGTAAATATGATATTACACTTCCTAGAGTTCAGAAGAGGCATTATAAGCTGAGAAACAGAAAACATTGAGAATCATTGGATAGAATTCTGCCACTATTTTGCAAGCATCGCTACTAATCTCAGCTAAGCACCACCTTCTACAGTGCAAGTGCTGTAACATGCAAGGCACCAATAAGCAAATTAGACAAATAAAAATAAAATCCATCAGATAAATACATAAGACAGCAAACATGTCATGATAAAATTCCTTCCTTAAATCAATATAACAGCATAATTAATTAATTATTAAACGAAAAGGTACATTATAAAATGACTGTATGACATTTCACAAAAACTATTATTGCCGATAGAATTGAAACAACTGACTGGCAGCTTTTCGAAAGTGTTTGCTCCAATGTTCGACAGACAATCGCAGATGGCTGCTTTGACGGTCTGAATCGAATTGTCATGCAACGCGTTCTGAATCGGTCCATTTAACAGCGGTAGCCACAAATCCAAAGCCTGAAACAACATTCCTCTACTCGGTAATATACAACTTCATGCACTGTGGTAAATATATCGGGTATACTTTCGTTTTGTCAATATTGAAAAACCTTTCAAGATCCTCGAAATAAGTAAGGAAATAACCTTTGCTAGTGTTGGACAAATGCCTGCTGTTAACGACAATTACATGCGTATGGAAGACAGTTAAAAAATCAATAATTAAAAATGATGCAACAATGTAAACCACTCAAAAAGTCTAACTTCACACATGTGAACAGTTCAAAGAAAGTGACAGGTAAATATCTGCTTATAAATATTATTTTTATGTCTCAAGAGAAAACTAACAGCATTCATACAGAATTAGAAACACAGTGTTAACATTCTTATAGATTGCCATTAGGTCTCTAATTCCAATCATCCTACAGATACAGTTCTCACATCAAAGACAAAACAACTTGCACCTGTTCTGCAGATACATCGATGCTGCTGTTCGGCTGCTGATTCACGTGTAGAATTGTGCTTCCAATTGCATCGAGCAACTGTAAACAACAAAGTGAAAGTCTTGTTTTACAAATTATGCTCTCATTTGCATATCCACCTGCCATGCCAAGCATTGCTAACATTATTTTAAGATCATAAAATGCATCAATTGTTGGCAAAATCTGTGAAACCAGTGGAAACAAAATATTCACAACTCTTGATTTCCAGCACCTTTCAGGTAGACCTTAAACAATGCTAATCACTAAGGTACACATTTAAATCACTTCTGTAGATCCAAGATTTTTAAAAAATGATGCTACATGAATATGGTAGATTTTTTTGAAGCCATCAATTACACCAAGTATACAAGGAAACAATAATCTAGCATATATCTATTTATTCATCATTAGGTGAAGTGGACCGAACAAATTTTTTAAAGTTTACTTTACTAAAGCATTACCTTTTGCTATTGATCAAAGGAAAGATTTTAAAAGCAAGTTGTTACCTTGGCACCATGAAGTTGAACAGAAGAGTCTTGGTTTTGCAGACATAGACTAACAAGATCTCTCATCACTTCCAGTTGAGGTCTAGATGAAATTTCAAGACAATATCATCAATTCTATCATATAGTATATGATATGAGCCCAATAATAAAAGAAAAAGAACAGCTATCTATCTGGAAATGACCTGTAGATTAAATACACAGCCAATTGGTAACCAGAATCCTTCTTAACATGCCTGATTATACCATGAAATCAGATATAATAATAATAACAATAATAATAATAAATAAGACGATTTATATAGCGCCGTAGCTCATGAAATCAGATATAATAATAATGAATAAGACGATTTATATAGCGCCGTAGCTCAGCCGAGGAAAAGGCGCTGTACACGGGATAACATGTTACTATTAATAATACGATTGTTTAAATAGACCACGTAAGTTTTGAGACTGGATTTAAATGTCTCCAGAGATGGTGCCGTCTTCACATACATGTAAAGTGGTCAATGGTCATAATATGGATGTTAAAATTGCTATAGCACAGCATTAGTTAAACACTTACTAATTTTAAGTCTGTGATCAATTTTGATTTCTGAAAAGATTACTGACCGCAAAACGATGAAGTATCCCTTGGCAATCTGAGCAAGCAACTGCAGAGACTCAAGTCGCACTGGCAGTGGGTGATTCGTAGAAGCGGACATCTGACTGGCTTCCGGTAACTCGGTTCTTGTCCGATCTAAGAGGAATGGCGCCACGTTTCGTAGGCAGTGCTTCACTATCCACGACGTTTCCAGCTCTCCGGTAAATCCAAGTTCCGAAACGGACGGGGTCTGCAAACCGGACGTGAGAACCGGAGTGACAATGCCTGACGAGAACCGGCCACCAACGGAAGAATATCCGGATTCACGAGAGACATGAAGTGTGGCCGAATCTAGAAACTGGCCGCCATTTGACGAATCATCTAGTCCAGGTGCTGCTGTCCGGCTTTCCTGCTCAGATAGTCTGGTGTTTGGCCTCTGTGGTACCAAAAGGTGATATACTTCAACCATTGGTGCATGGACTGATACGACATTGCCAAGGCATGTCAAGCAGGCAACACGTATGTTTGGATCTGAAATTAAGGCAAAATGGAAAGAACTTTAAAGAGTGTTAACACACTTTAACCATGGAACTACCTTACTTAGATAAATACACGAAATGACTGACAGGCTGCATGTTCAGCAATTGTTGTTTCACAAAGTACCAGCACTGACGGAAAGACAAGATGGGTATTTTAGTGCCCACTCAAAATAGATTTGTTTATCCAAACCGAAGTCAACCAGAGAGTGACTATGCCAGTATACCTGTTAAAAAGACAATCACCTTGCAAACATAGAGTAATGGCTGAAAACTGAAGATAAATACCATGCTGGCATATAAGAATGCAAAAGGACTTAAAGTGCTCAGCCAAATTTTGAAAAACTTCTTTCAGCTCTAATGGAAATGCAAACTGTGTAGAAACAACAACACTAAAAATCACCTCTATGTGAAAGATACGGCTGAATCTGTTTGACAACACGACTAAGAAGTCCGGGCTTCAGTCTTTGGTACGGAACGTTGGCAACGAGAGTTCCTAAACACTGAAAAATAAAAATCCATCCAGTTTAACACAAGAGTTAATTAGTGCACACATAAATTATATTATTCAACCTGCATAGACCAAGTAGTATTTCTACTTCACAATATCAATTCATCGTGTCAAGGCGTTCTGTTAGATTTTTCTACAGGATATATTTGTATATAAAACTTTAGACATGAAGTCAATAATATTGTGTGCTGAAGGCAAAACGATACTTAACGAAAGCAAAATATACTGAAATTTTAATAACAAGGTCACAATACATGCCTCAAAGAAACTGCACGCTACAAACTTGCTCAATGCCAAGTGCTGAGCACTACACAATAACTGTCTCACAAAAGTAATAGCAGCCACAGTAAGTCTGCTTCCTTATAGCCATTTACACCTTATGGTTTACACTGTCAGTGGTGTAGTAAGATGCCAAACATCCTTCAGCTGCACTGCAGCAACTATGTGAATTTTCAGCACAGCCACAAGTTTTTTAAACTAGTTTAAATAGCCATCACAGACAGACACCTGCATCAACTCCACCATTGCCATATAACCAGTGGTCATGCCAGTCCCATGCCTGGAGAAATGAGGAGGGCGACTTTAATCATCTTTGTAATGAGCATTGTTAAAAGCAACTAACAGACCAACCACCGTCTGCATTAACATCATTGCCATCATCAACTCACTTATCATCCGTTTCTTCTCCTTTTACACCTTCTCCTCATCACTATCTTCGTTCTTCAGCATAACTAACACCTTCATAATCAAATTCCAAGTTCACCACTGTTCACTGAAATTACCTTTATGACTTGAGTAATAACGATTGCTGACGGCTCGGAACCGAGCAACAAAAGGAGGCATCGATGAATCTCCTTGATCATGTAACCAACCGTAACGTAAAACGGAGTAAACGGAGCATTACGATACTGATCCCTAAACAGAGAAAATTCAGATTGTGAGTCAGAGTGCTACAAAGATTAAACTATCCAGCAATTGCTCTGCACAAACATTATAGGCTTAACTGGCTAATTTAATTGTATGCATTTGCTGTAATGGTGCTAAATAAATGTCTAATTCTATTACGATACACTGCATCTCATCATGCATGTATTTACAAAGAGCTATAGATGTAAGCAACGTTTATGAAACTCACAATAGCATTAATCATGAATATCTGACAGACTGAATTAATGTCAATTCATTAAACCGTTCCCGCCGGATCGGGTCACCCGCGACCCGATTAACAGGATAGGTATCAAAACAATTCCGGCGGGAATGGGTTAAGAAATGAAAGAGCAAACTGTGTTAAAGACACACTGCAACCAGGTCAGCATAAGCCTATCATAAACTGAATGCAATCATGATGTATCATACAACAATTTGGCTTGTGCTTGTACAATTTTCCTTTTCAAACTTGACTAAAGTTCCTTTTACCACACTTACCATTCCTTTTCAAACTTCTAAGTACAACTTGTTATCTCACTCCCCTCACTTTCTAATGAAATCATCAACAGTGCTTCTACCATCACACAACTAGAAAGGATTACAGAGGTAAGATTAAGCAGCGACACAAAGTCTAACACCAAAAGGTCCAACTTGTACTTACGGATCTTCAGCGGCCATCAGAAACTGCTTTGATCCATCAAGCAAGGCATTGAGAACACCAAGAGCAGCACAACGTACCTATTCAAGATTTCACAAACTAAATTTCAGCAAAATCAAAGGAAACTACAATTAGAAAAATTATAACTCATAGACAATGTCTGCAAATGTTTAAACTAAATTTTAAAATTATTTAGATTCACCTTGTCACCTTGTGCTGTCAGTTCGTTGAACTCTAGCGATCGACAAGGCCAGCCTTCTCCATTGCTTTCTTTCTGATGTCGCTTCTCTTAGTTGTTCCAGATTCATTCCTGTTGTTTCTTAATAATAATAATAATAATAAGACAATTTATTTAGCGCCATAGCTCAGCCGAGGCCGAAGGAAAGGGCGCTGTACATGAGATCACAGGCAATTATACGATTGTTTACAACACAGCGCTTGAACATCGTCCAACCACCTTTTCCTTGGTCGCCCTTGTTTTCTCCTTCCCTCACCGCATGCCAGCATCATATCTTTCTCCAAATCATTTGAACGCATAACATGACCAAAGAAAACCAACTTTCTTCCTAGCACTGTTTGTTGTAACGACTCATCCATATCGATACCAATTTCTGTGCGCACCCACTCATTTGTTCTTTTTTCTTTCCAAGATATTCTCTGCATCTTCCTCCAAATCCACATCTCACATGCGTCAATCTTTTTTTTCATTATCTTGGTCATTGTCCATGTCTCACAACCATATAGTACTGTCGGTTATTTATTTATTATTTAGACTACCATAGAAAAAACACAGAGCTCTACAGAAATGCTGCATTTTAATAACAAAAAATAATGATTCAGAAGCATAAGAGTTTAGAAAGAAAGAGAACGATGGAGCAAGAACATAAAAATATATAAACAGCGAAGAAATAACAAGTCGATAAATCAAGGACTACTCAGAAGAGGAAAGCACCTGCCTTGTGTGATGGATCCTTCAAGATGACAGTGAACAGCGTAAGTTTTGTCGTAAGAGTCGTTGCATCATTTGTGTCTGGAATGAACGATGGCCAATAGCCAAACATAATACGTCTCTCAACCACCTACATGTACACATTGCACATGCAGAATAATACATTTATACCCTTCAATGTAAAAGTCCGTATAATGCATTGACACAAGATGCTACACGTTTTATTGATGCTAATAACAAGCCAAAGAAAGTCATGAGATAAAATGTCCGATTACATTAAATCAGCGATGTAAAAGATTTTAATGCTGAGTTGCTTGTTGCTAGCACAATATCGCCTCGTACGCACAGTAAAAACGACAAATTTGAACTTTTATCCTCAAATTGTTTTGAAGTGAAACCGTGCTTTAGAAACATAGGCAACTGGAGCTGACCAGCAGAAATTTAATATAATTATCAGAAAAACCAGAAGGCAGGCTATGATGGATAAGCAAACATAATCATCATCTTTGCATACCACGTCAGGTTTCAACACGCTAAACTTCTACAAGTTTTAAGTCCAAACATAATTGAACTTCTACAATTTGAAGTCCAAACGTGACTAAACTTCCAAACGTTTTATTTCCAAACATGAATACAACAACAACAGCATGCAATAACACGCCAAGACCAAGAGTTCATTTACCTTAATCAGCGCATGAAAGCAGGCGAGGGCGCTAACTCTCACTCGAGATGCAATGCTGGGCAGTTTGGACGATGAACCACCCTCCGTATCTGAATAGTCAGAGTCCGAGCTGCCGAGGGACGCCCAAAAGGCCGGCCCTCCCGTCGCTAAAGCATCTGTTTCAGTTGACTGCACGTTTTCCGCCTCTACGGCGTCATCGTTTTCGTCCTGGTCTCGCACTTCGTCCGTTTTCTTATTTCGATTGCGAACTCGTTTGTTTTTCTTCTTCGCCGCTTGACTCGTCTTTGCGTTCGTCGGCTTTTCGTCGTTGGTGGCAGGGACCTTGTCTTTGTTTGCGTCACGCGATCCCGGTGCCTGAGTATCGTACTGAGCAAGTGGCACTGACGTTAACGATGTGGGGACGACAGTTGGGGCTGCTGGCTGTCCATACACTGTGTACACCTGCAAAGTAAACATAGAGTCCTTCACTTGCAATTGCTCATGCACTTCAGCATGAAACTCTTATTCCGTGTCTCCACTCTAGTCGGGAGCGCCTGAGTAGAAATCTTTAAGGGGCGCTATAATAAGTGCTCATACATACATCAGAAACATATTATCTAGAACAGTTATACCGCACACATAACATGACGGCGAAATGGCTGATCATGACTGAACACAAGCATATTCAAGAATCAAGAAGTATTTACTAACCACACATCATAACACTATCTACACATCCAAAAGCGAAATCTTTAATAGCATAAAACAATTTAATTAAAATTAATCGGATGATTCAGAACGAGTTGCAGATATTCTTACTTGTAATGCAGCTAAAACAGAACCAGTGAATTCAGCTGGAAAGGACTTTCTGCCAGCAATTAGATTCTGCAAACCTTTGAAGGTGCTAATTAATATCTACAAAACCAAATAAGTATGTAAATAGTTTTTATTTGCATCTGACACGTGCACATGCATTAACATTGCGTACACATTTTTAACGTAAACTATGTCAGGAGTAGATCATAATGTATCACATGCACAACTACATGTAACTAAAGATACATCAATTGATTAAAAGTTGCTTTCAAACGATTTAGCCTAACAAAAGGTACAATGAATTATGTCGTCTCTTGCGACGTAAGCACACTGTCCTTACGAAGAGATGGTAAGAGCTGATGAATGCATTCGCCAAAGAACTTCTTGCCTGCTCGAGCAATCAGCTCTTCTGCAAATGGATCCTTATATATAACAAATTTCATCATATGCAAAACCAATATTCAGTTACTCTTGCCCAAGGTGACACAACACAAGTGAAAACCTTCTATCACATTAACCATTTAACAACAAGTGTGTACTTGATGCGACTGAGAAACACTGCAGTTCGTCATCGAAGGGTTAAAGACTGACCTTGCACTGAATGCCGTCGAATAAACCGCTGTTGGCTGGCGTCTGCAGAGTCTTCAGAAAGCACTGAACGCACATGAGCTGATGATTCTCTGATAGATAGACTGCGTCACCTGTGCTTCTAAAAGATAATGAATCAATGCACAAATCAACGCACGTAAACATATAGATTTTCTAAGTTTCTGCTAATGATAGCTGCTGCTAGTCATTTTGCGCCTGTATGTAATCTGAAATTCTGTGTAAATTATAGAAAATCAAACAATGGACTACACAAAATCAGACAGCAAGAAAAGCCAAGCCGATAAGACTGAATATTTAACCAAACACAGAAAGGACCGACATTAATTACACAAAACTAATAGGACAACTAGAAACCTTAAACTTAAAAGTAGAGAAGAAATAGTCACAATACTGGGCTAAATATAAGGAAAGTTGCTTGTCATTCAGATATGAGAATTAACTGGAAGAAATATAAATTACATAAAGGTCTAGCTGGGAAACACTGCACTATATACCATAATGTTAGACATGGAAATAAACGACTAGTACATCGAAAATGAGAATGGCCAACCTCAAAGTAACATTTTCCAGACATTGGATGGCAGCTCGACGTATGTCCAAGTCCGGAACCTCCATCAGATGACATAGAATGCCTGATTCACCGAGAAGATCGTCATGAAACTGAATCAATCATCAGAATTTAACCACATTCAATAAAGACAGCATACACGTCAAACTAACAACAACGAATAACATTTATGGTGACAGCATTTAGGCGGCCTTGATAACAGATACACAATTACACATACTATTTAAAAAGATTTTCGTACAATCATATGAACGCATAGTACTAAACTATGAAGAAATAACTCTGTTTATTTTTGAATTTCTGCACACATGGTATGGTTTCACAATACAGAGCGTCTAAAAGAGTGCATGCACAAAACCAATTCCAAAGCTTATCAAACCTTGGCAGTCTTTCCCGCGTTCTCATAGACAACTGTCGCTAAGGCACGCAGCAGAAGAGAAGCTGCCTTAGGCGAACAATGACGCAGTCCTCTCAATATGTAATCCATCAAAACATCCAGGCCATGTACCAGAACCAACTGCAACAAATGAATTCAATAGGAATCAGACAAAAGAACCACTCAATGTCTTTGATTGGCTCTTTAATGGTACTGCCCAAATGGTTGCATACATAAATACATGCTTACACATCAGCCAAACAATTTGTATATAATGTGAAAATGTTTCAAACATTGTAGAAAACTGGTAATGCCATTTCTGCTACAGCCTTTTGAATCTTTGATAATTGTAAACAATTTATATCCTGGAGGGCCAATTTCGATATTTATTCATTTATATTTATTTCTTGCATTTGCTACAGCGTCCCAGTGTGGACACTGCAACGAAGTTTCACGCCGAAGCGCATGAGCAATAGCAAGTGAAGGACTTGCTCATGGTCCCTATGCGGCAGCTTGATATACAACATATATACAGAAATAAGTAAACAACATCAATAACAAGTGCTCATACATACATACGTACATACATCAAGCTTTTCATACATAATCAACTGCAAACACTCTATCTATCTATCTATCTATGTGATGAGGCGCTCCCGACCCAGGCCCGGTCGAAAAGAAAGGTCTTGAGCGAACTATATAGAAAGTGCCAGACATGTTCCGAGGTTGGGGATCTGGGGTCTCTAGCTTCTGAATTCCCCACCTTTGTTTTTTCCACTTCTGTCCGCAATCTGGGCATCATTCTGGACTCGGAGCTGTCTTTCGTCGACCATCTTAAGGCCCTGACTCGCTCCTGCTACTATCATTTGCGCCAGCTGCAAGTCGTCATGGCGAATCCAACAAGATTCCATTCAAAAGCAATCCATATCTGCCTTGGGTTGGAATAAATCGATCACTAGTAAATTCCTCATCAGCATCAACCTAAATTCTACGAGAAAAGCAAACTACATGCATGGCATAGTCTTGCTTGAAAATCAAAACCTACCTTCTGTCGATTAAGAGAATTAAGTACAAGCCAACAGAACTTCTGAACCAGTTCTTCATTTCTCAAGGACACCAGATGACAGCACTGCACCAACAATGCGGATACATCCTGAAATAAAAATAGTCTCGAATGAGGATGTCTCCTATTAAGAAAAAGTGCTAAAATGGAAGGCAATCCAGAAGTGCATTATGCTGGCAACACCCAAGTCTTCTAAAGATCAAAAAGAGTTAAAAAAACACCCAGCCAACTGTACTACAGTGTCATAGGAAGCTCTGTATGACAACATCACAATAACATTCTATCTGACTAAAAATTAAGACAGTTTGGTGCCATGGAGCCAGAAGGCATTAAGTCAAAAAGTTAATAGTAAGGCGTTTACAAGTAGACTTGGTTCAAGATCAAGGTCAAAGCTTGGGCTAGCGATCCGTCAATGTTACCGCCACGGGTGACGCTTGTTGCTGTTTAACGATACTGTGTCAGATCAAAGATAATTAGTGTCGGGCTTCATTCATTCATTCATTCATGACTCCAGGTTAATGATAGCAAACAGTTGCAGGGTTTCCACAGATGACATGATGTAAGGGGCATATAAATGTTAAGGTGGGCGAGCAGCAGTTTGAGCAGATGTGCATAGACCCTTACGTCACATCATATTTTCAACTGTGTTTGACTGTTTGTTGCCAATGGTTCAATCATAACGTTAGCGCATAATTTACTAGGTGCAACTATTAATGCAGTGCCCGTAAATTTACGCAATTTTCTAAACAGTGAGCACTAAGCACGAAGATGTAATACCTCTTCATCGGCAAATTTTGAGTTGTAGTCCAAAGCATTGAGATCGTCCAATATCTTATTTAGCTCATCTTGGTGTCTTTCGTCCTTTCTGTACTCGAGATTTTGCAACTTGAACAAGCACGCCTTGAAACGAACAAGTTTCTCGCTGTTGTCATGCGTTTCTCTATACCGAAACGCATCCATCGCAACCGCCATTTTGTTTGAGAAGAAATGAGTCTAAGCTGACTCCCTGCTCTGCTATCAGCATCTAGGATCGTAATTCCAAAGCGGCTTTGCGTAATTCGAGAGAAAAAATTATTAATAATAATAATAAATTAATAATCTTCGTTTATTTTTTTCAAACTGACACAAACGCAGTATCATGCCAGTATGATCCGTCGATGGTATGATCAAAGATCTTAGACTCTAAAATTATTTGGTACGATTACGAGACGCAGCATGAACGTATGATCAAAATTTATTAGGCCTATAAGAGTCTAATTTATTTGTGTGGCAGCCATGCAATTAAGGCTTCAGCACGCGCTACCTCTCGCTATATAATACCAAAGCCAATTGGCGAATTAAACGTTGAATCGACCTTTAATTGGGAGGGCCGCGAGGAAGTGATCCCTCGTCCTTGCTGATCTTGGATCTGCTCTTTGCCAGCATTGCATTCAACAAGAGTGAGAATTGCCGGAGGATTTGGGCTTCAACTCATAATCTTTCTTAAGTTAGACCCTCATAATAAAGTCTGTTTTTCACACCCACATTCCTAGTGGATCATAGTCCGTGCACCGTCCACCAATGTGCAACAAGACAGCATTGGGTTGTCCTTAAAAGTTTGGATTCAATCCTCAAACTGAAGTAGTTATAAGTGAATTTTATTACAAATACACTATTGTAAAATATTAAAACTGATAACATTGCAGTTTCAGTGAGTTACAATGAAACGAAACAAACTCTCTGTTTCACAAAAAGAACAATAATTTTAAAAACCAGGCACATGCTTCTTTTGACATAACAAAACAATACTGCAGAAACTAGATTATCACACAGTGATTCACATTCTAAATTCAAGTAAATAATATCAGCAATACACATATCTAGACTAATCTAACAATTTCTATATGGTGCTTGTATGTAAGTGATGTAGAAAGAAGTAGCCTATTAACTAAGCTGTACCAATTTTACAGAAGACGAGTTCTCTGACTAAGCGGCAGCCTGTAAGAGATTGTTTGATGAATGAGACAAGTTTAAGTTAAGAGATTTAAATAATTTATAAACAGCAATAATATAGTGCCAGAGCTCAGTCGATGGAAATGGCACTGTACACGAGATTCAAAAGTTATTGGCAGTCATGTGATTGTAATAACAAGATAGGTCTTGAGTTGTGATATAAATGTTCTGACACTTATGCATTCTTCACATACTGTTCCATGCAAGTATTGACAGATATCAATGCTATCAAAGACTACGTGAAACAAACACTTGTTGAAAAAGTGCAAAACAATACAATTTTCCAAAGGTACTTTCCCCTAGCTCTTGTGAAATCAAGTGAAGTACATTAGAAACAAATAAAAGATTTAACATATAATTAGTTAATTAATGTAGGCCTACAGTATAAATTTTTCATCACATTACGCTAATTAAATTAAAAGTACTGCAGCATCTTTTGCCATTTAAAAAAAATCGTACATCGCATGAGTGGCACTCTGAGCCTCCATGCACCACATGAAATCTGGTAACATATCAACCAAAATCTTCTCCCAGAATACTTATCTAGCCAGAGATTGATGGATTAAAAGCTATCTGTCATTTGCAAGTTTTAAAACATATCACTTCTTTTCCACAAAGATTCTAGTATGTATAATTTACTACAATAAGTAATAAAGACAGTGCTCAACCAGCATCTACCCAGAAAGTGAAAGACAAAAAATCACATGCTTCCAGGCTTACTAGTTTCGAAAACACATAACAAAATCTTCTCCAGTAAAATTTCTATTTGTAACTCATTGTATCCTTAACTGCATGGACCCATAAACACGAATGGTCAAAATCACAGATAGGAGCATGCAAATATCTACAAGAGCAAGAGCTGATCAGTGCTACAGTCTATTTACCACATGTCCATCAACAGATAAAGAGACAGTGATGGTGATGAAGTTCATTATACTATAATCAATACAGTGACGGTATTCCACTGAAACTATCCAATATGTAATTTTTGCTGCAGAAATCTGACATCAAATGTTTTAGGCACTATCTGTTAGAGCCTCCACTGACAATAACTAGATGAGCAATGCCTCCTGCATTGGCTGCATACATGTATTTGCACGATGTATGATCTCATTAAATCCCTGTGAATCACACAATGAGATGTTGGTTTCTGTCCAGTACAAGCAGTTCCAGGTAGGCACGTTTCTTCTTTTTGAAGGACTTTGCAATAAGTGCAGCACATTCCTCGTGGTTCAGGCCAAACAGTGACCGTCCATCCACGGCCACTAAGATCTGACCTTCCTGCAAGTCTGAGGTATAGGCACATCCACTGTCCTGTGCATGAAAACGACACATGCCAGAATATTAATTATAAGTCACATTAAATTTTTACAGTTTCATTTGGCCACAGCCGGAACATTGAGGTTGGGAGCGCATCTGAGCAGCCCCTTTAAGTGGTGCTATACAAAAGCATGTAATGAACGAATGAATGATTATTTTAAGAGTAGGCCTATTATCATCATATATTCATTAAACATCACTATCTAATGACAAAATATCTATTGGTGGTGCTAAGTAACTGTGCTAGAAGGACTTGCTCAACGTTCCTAGGCAGTTATTGCCATAGGGAGGCTCAAACTCTAGTCCCTCCACATCACGTGGAAGCACTCGAACCTATTGGCTAGTAGTCCGACTGTGTCCAATACATGATACATTTTTGGATGAGATCCTTCAAAACAGCCATCCTTCTCAATGGTTAGCAAACCAATTAAGTTCCCTGTCCAAAAACTATGCTACCACAACATTCAAATATTTCAAATACAGTATAAAATATTAACCATGATCTTTGGGTAAACCAGCATTCACACCCGTACACAGCACACAATTGCACTACATAAATTTATCACAAATGAGCATAACATTTTATTGTGCACTATGTATGTATAATTGCACATGCAAAAATTCTACCTGGATTTTGGCAATTTTTGGATTTGGCTGTCGAGTGTTTGCACCTCCCTCTATGGCAATGCCTAGAGTTGGCTTGGTCTTGTAAACCTTGATGAGCTGGAGTTCTCCAGTTGGAGCTTTTAAGGCGGAGTATGCTGATGATGACGTGGAAAGATCTTGGTTACGAGAACTGACACTCGGTGGCAATTTCTGGAATATTACAGTGTAGTTTTAAGAGCAATGTGCTCACTGCTCACAATCGTAATATCCTTACAAGTTAATATAACTATATCAGCTAAATTAATAATTACACTCTAATTGCAAATAAATATAACTATAAAATTTACGGCTATGGCTATGTTATATCAGTCAAATTAATTAATTGCAAATTATTATAACCATATCAGCAAAATTAACATAACTATATCAGTTAAATTTATAATTACACTCTTTTCAGTCTTTTGGGACTAACCATTTTAATTTCTGATAAACTTATGACAGATGCTCAGCCAATAATTAAAACAAATTTTGTTGCAAATTTTTTAACATCTTCAATGCAGATCATACAATCTTTAAAAGAATTATAACTAATTATTTAAATACCTACATGCTGATTAGAAGATTCTCTTTCAAGATGTATGAGGTCCATTACCTGACTGACGTCACTGGTCTGAGAATTTATTTGAGATCTTGATGAAGTTTCCTGCACAAGAGAATAATAACCCTGAGTGACAAAGCTCTTTGCGAAATTACGTTCACTCTTTGATTTTCTCGAAGATTCTGAAAGTGCTTCCGCATCCGTCAATTCCAACGTTGCTTCCGCTATATCGCTTAGTCCATCACCAGTATCGAGATACGCATAGACAACAGGGGCCTCTGACTCATGGCCACTTTTCCCTCTGCTTTTTCCATTTCTCCCATTCTCAGCGTTTTGCCGACTCATCTGAGAATTTGAATGTAGCTGGAAATCTGTACTGCTGTGACTTCCCGCTCCCAAAGAAACCATCTGGTTGTGGGCAACTGATGCTTCTGAAGGTTGGTATATGGTTGGACTTCCATCGTAGCTCCCTCTGGTGAACAATTCCGCATTTCCTTCATCATCCAACAGATCATCGTGATTGTCGTAGTTGAAATGGTGAAGTTCGTAGACGGTGTCGAGAGTCGTAGGTCGGCTGCTCCTAAAACCGTTGTTCAATCTTCCTCCGAACTTCTGTCTAGAATTGCTCATCTGGTCTGACACGTGCGTTCGGCCTTGTGCTCTCTGCAAAGTGGTTTCTCTGTGATAGGAAGTGTCTGACGGATGGCCACCATTCTGGTGTCTGCTGTCTATCGGTGTCGGCTGTCTCACTGCTCTCAGGTGGACTTGTGCGTAGTATGGCAGCACTTCGAGTGTCTCAAAACTATCTGAACCGTTAACTTCGGGTTTTGTTTCAATCGAACTGATTTTCCTAAAACAGGTTTTAAAAGGCATTTATAATAAAATAAATAAATAACTTACGCCCTCTGGTAGGCTAATGGAAGAAAATTAAGGATGTCAGAGGACCATGGATCGGATAAACAGAAAATTCGTCTGCACTGACATGACAGAAAGAATAACTAAACAGCAGAATAGCAGAGTTTGACAAAAACACTGCTGGTGGCGCCCTCTCCAAAGACAGTTCTTGTAGTCATGTTGCTCATCTGTTGTGGAGTCGTCCATTTAGGTTGTGCACAATACACATGCAGAAATCCGGAAAACTGGCCGCCTTGAATGCAGATGCACTTTTACCCCAACCCTCCACCACCCCAACTACCATACAGATACACCCGAATCCTATAAATGGCCTATACGTAGCCTAATTCGTGCAAAGACAATCCTTAATAGCAGTGGGAGCTAACGTGGGGCATCAAAGCAATATTAAAAAAATTATTATGGAGACCTGGACAGATGGACTTTCCCAATTTTAATATGTACCTACATTATCAGCATTCTACACTTTGGGTCCAACCCCCAGCCTTTTCAATGCCTATGTGTACAAATTAACAGATGGCTCCTTGCCTAAATAATGTAATTTAAATGTGCATATATTCAACCCCAAGCCTTCTAACTAACTCTCTTATGAACATACTGAATTCAGTTATGCTTTTGAGTATGTGCATATAATGTGTTTGGGTAAACTTAACATGTTATATAAGTCATACTTGGATTGCCTAATACGGCGTGCTTTTGTAAATATTGTATATATGATAATATATGTCGTACATGGGTTGCATAGACCACTGTTGAAACGAGTCTTCCTTGAAACTGTTGTCATCATCGTCAGTTGCAACAGCCTTGTCCATCTGCTCCACGTTCTTCTACAACATATCAATAAAAGAGATTAATTTAAAAGTTCGATTTAATGTATCACTGTTTTCCAAAACTATAGCCATATACATGAACCTCGACCATGAATTATCATCACCAGTATCACAAGTATCACCACCACAACCACCACCACTGCCACACCACCACCACCATCACCACCACCACCACCACCACCACCACCACCACCACCACCACCACCACCACAACAACAAATGCCACAACCACCACCACCATCACAACCCACCACCACAACCAATGCCACAACCACCACCATCACAACCACCACCACCGCCACCACCACCACACCAATGTCACCATCACAACCACCACCATACCACCACCACCACCACCACCACCACCACCACCACCACCACCACCACCACCACCACCACCACCACCACCATCACCACCACCACTACTTAGCTTTTGACGCTGTAGAAGTTCCCAGTTTACGATTATGAACTGCATTCAGTCAGAATTCGTGTCATCATCATGACACAAACATTGTTTTTGAAACAACTCCAGTGTTTATCCTCAAAGTACTTCACATGAAAAAATCGATTAGGTAAACTTGCCACAGATTTTCCATTTCGGTGATTTCTTTCTTCGTGATGAACGTCTGCAACGACTTTTACCCCAGAAATTCCATTTGTTCGAGATACTTGAGCGTCTTCTCTCTGCTGATCATTGTGCCATGGAGACTTTTTCCTCTGTTTGCAATCAACAGTACCATTAAAACCAAAATCTGTCACTGCTGAAAATCATGGCAGAAATCTTCGTTAGCATCAGTAACACATTCAATCCAGTACACTATTTAGCAGTAAACATGAAATTACTGGTAATCCTAGTATCTGCCACAGAAACATAGATCTGCAAAAAAGACTAATATTACCTAAAATTCCTACCTGGCATGGGCAAACACAGATAATTTAGCAAGAGCTTGAAAAATGCAAATCGGGAAGTTAAGAATGTGGGTATTTCTTAAAAGAGGTGTCTAAATGTAAATATTTTAGTTTCACTGTGTGCATCATAACTGCTCAGTGCAAAGAAATTTGCTAGGAAACCAAAAAAGTAGTAGTTAAAAAATAGGTGTCAATTTTTTTTGGGGAGGTGGGGGGGAAGTGCCCCTCCTGCTCCTATGAGCAGACGCCCATGTTACCTGCATTGGTGCCAGGTAGCCATCACTGTCCTCATCACTTGTAACAGATTTGTAGAAGAAATTCCTGCCATCAAAGTCGTAGATTTCTCTTATTGCTTTCCTCAGCGGCTCCATTTCATCAACAAACTATAAGTGCAACAACACCCTATTTTTATTACAGGTAAGCTGTACCTAACTGGGTGGAAAAAATTTAATTGCAAACCTGGATGTTCATTGTTCATATCTGAATAGATGCCCTGATTAAAGTTGTGATTTGCATGAATGATTGATCTACACTGTGTCCGGGTAAAAAGTAGACCCCACAAAAAAGTGTCATAACTCGGTCATAACTTTTAGGATTTATCTGAAATTTTAAACACAGCAACAGTGTCCATATTTACACTCGATTGCAAAGTCGTTTGCAAATATTCGCGAGTTTGTCAAATTTATGAGCGTTTGCGTTGGAGCACCGACAAATTGAACTTTCCAACATGGAAAACCTGAAAGGAAGGGAAATTCAGCTATTATGGTGCCAAAAAATGTGTTTCTTGTTCTCGGACACACGATCGTAGACGTAGTAGGTTAATAGCCATCCCGGGAGACACTCGGCTTCATATCCTGCAGCTGTGGCCGTCCAGCAGTCCAGACTTTGATCCGGAGTACATGTACTGGAGGAGCGCGTTTTTTGTTCACGCGTATTCATGACATCGATAACCGTAGGGCGTAGGGCGCGTCTGTTTGAAGATTGGCAGTTGTTTAACCAGGTGATCATCGACGGGACCATCAAACAGTAGCGTCTAATCTACGGTCGTGTGTCCGTGAACAAGATGGACATTTTGAACAGCATATTTAGCTGAATTTCACTTCCTTTCAAGTTTTCCATGTTGGAAAGTTCAATTTTTCGGTGCTCCAACACAAACACTCATAAATTTGACAAACTCGTGTATATTTCTAATCGGTTTCAGAATCTCGTGTAAATATGGCCGCTGTTGATGTGTTTAAAATTTCAGACAAATCCTAAAAGTTTTGACCGAGTTATGACACTTTTGTTTGGGATCTACTTTTTACCCGGACACAGTGTACATTTGTTTGCTTTTTATCAAATCTAATGCATTGCTAATGTTTACTGTTCTGAATCACTTATGTCTGCTGCGCATACAATAAAATATATACTGTGCACTGTTGGAATAATTTGCCTGCTTTCTACCAGTGGCTATATTTAAAGACCTTTCTCTTTGGCCGTGGCTGGACTGGGAGCGCCACTGAGTACTGGGTATATTTCATGAAGGGATGAAATCTAAATTTTATGAATGAATGATTGAATGAATGAAGTACAGACACACACACACACACTAGTTTCACACATAATTATAATAATGGTCACTTGAAAATTAATATACAATGCCAGATGAATCTGTGATAATACAATGTCATGAACAAATAAGTAATGCACAGGAATTTCAATGCTTTTATAGAAGAGAGCATTGCCTTGGCATTGTTGTTGTTGCTTTGGAGGCTGTTACTGCTGGATGTGATGTTAGACAGGGAGTTTATCGCCCACGAGTCATGCAGCGGAAACTGAGCTGCCACTGGCTGTACCTAAAAGCAAAAACAAATAACACAGACATTAAAAGTATCATTTTGTCTGCAGGTTTACATATGAATTAACATTTTTAAAGTCAAAAGGAATATTTGAAGCCAATAGAGTATTTAATAGTAAACACCATTTTGATTCTACTTCATTCAAGTCTCCTGGCTGAGGTTAATCCTTCGAATACTTCTTATATTTTATGGTCAGTAACTCTGAAGTGGGGTTTAAAAAGACGACAATCTGGAAGCCTATGTTAACTCGCAGAATTTCACAGATATGTGCATGAGATGACCAATTATGCAAAAAAAAATTATTTGAAACCAAGAAGCAAACAATTTCCACATAAAATTCCCGTTCACCATTCAGTTTCCCTTGAATATAAAGTTGAGAAATATATCTATGGAAGAGATACAACTATGCTGCATAATTTACCTCTCCATTCGTTTCCGCTCCTTGCTGCAGGGCCATTGAATCGAAATCATCCAAGTCTTTTGGAAATATCAGGCCCCGAATCTGAGCCATTAAGGGCAACTGAAGAAAACAATAAAAAAAATTACTCACAGAGTAACATAAAACACAAATTGCATTATAAATTAAATACTTAATTATAACAGCAGCAGTTAAAAATCCGATATCTCCTAAACATAGAGAAGTAAACATTAGTGCACTTGCCAAGGTACTCCACATCAGATGAGTTTTGCATGAGTAGATCTGTGGTAAAAAATCTAGTTATTCGAACTTCTATCAGACAGTGCTGAGTTTTTTCGATTGTGGATGGAATGGGATCCAGTTAGCCTTGTGCTTGATGGCATAGGCTAAAATTGCCTGTGTTTCATAAGTTGCCTAAATCTTACATTTTAGCTGTGGATGGGCTGGGAGTGCCGCTGAGCAGCTCTCTTGAAGACACGCAATACATATTCTCTGAATGAATGAATAACAATTTATTCTAAAGGAAAATATAAGCAGTTATGTGTCACTAGTTCAAGCATACCTTCGCCTTTGTATCGAACAGCTGATAGAGAACCACGAGCAGGTGATCGACGGAAATGACAGAGTCCTGGTATTCAGACAGGTAGTGCTTCATCTTTGCCAGTTCCTTTTTCGTCAACACTCGTTCCGCCTTGTGCTCCAGGGCGGCCATCTGAGACGCCTGACCAGAGATCATGCTTAGCATCAGCTGCGAACCAAGGCCGCGCGTAAACATCGACTGAAAAATCAAACAAATTGATTTCACGTCATTTAGAATTATTGCAAGTCTGCACGCACTTCCGAGCATTGTTGGACTGAGAGCAAAATGCAGCTAACATAGCATTTGAACAGTGTGTGAGCTATGTAGGAAGTTCTCTCCAGAAACAGAAAGCTTAATACCCTGGAGCAGTGGTTCTTAACCTTTTCAATGGAGCCGAACCCCAAGAGGAATCCATGACCACTCACCGAACCCCTCAAGTTTGAACAATAATTTTTCTTTTTTTGTTCGACATACTCTGTGGTATAAATAGGCTATATATAAAAAAGGATTATATAATATATATAGTTGCTTTTAGCGTACGTCGTACGATGCTATTTCTGCAGAAAAACAAAGAAAATTACATGCAGTACCGGTAGGCTAATACCTTACGTTACAGAAAGATGGCATTGACAGCCGGTGTTAATATTATTATCCGGAGGTGCAGTAAGACATAGCTAAGGTTAACAGGATGAACAAATTTTCATAAGGTAGGGCCTGGTAGGCAATCTATTTCAAACAACATTTATTAAATAAAAGTCGAAAAATAAAAATAAAATAGCAAATGATTTTTTTACTGAATATGTATATATTTAAGAGGACCTCTGTCGAACCCCTGGCACTGGCTCATCGAACCCCAGGGGTTCGGTCGAACACTGGTTAAGAACCACTGCCCTGGAGTTAAAAACTATGTGGTTGTGGTAGAATTAACACACACTAGTTTGCATGCAAATGGTCTTCAGGCTTTATAATGATGATGATGATGATGATGATGATGATGATGATGACGACGATGATGATGATGATGATGATGATGATGATGATAACAACAATAATAAAAACTGATATTAACAACGTCCATAGTCCTACTGCACATTTTACAGTCCCCCCCCCCCCCATTGAAAACTGAGTCAAATCTCATAGGCTATAGCAGGTATTGAACCCATGTCCCAGACCCTTACCACTCAAATTAATAATTTATCGGCCCAAATTTGTACGGTGAGAGCGGACTCATGAGTGGTAAAGGCTAATACATCAGTGCATTCCCAAAGTAGAGCAAATTTAAACATTCATTTATTCATTCAGAGGACTTATTTTGCGCCCGTCCAAGATTATCTACTCAGAGGAGCTCCCTGACCAACTCTAATGATAACAGTTTTACAGAAGAAAACAGAACAAACTTGCCAGAAAGACGATACAATGTGTACTAACGTTTTCTGAATCTCCATATTTGTCCAGTATTTGCGATCGAGTGGAGTAGCTTTTACTACAAATGTCAGTAAAAATTTATGTTTAGCAATTTTTACCAAAATGTGATCTCACAGAATTTGATTCAAAATTCTTCAACAGCATGACAATAATGCACAACAATCACAACAATTGGAAGATCATACGAGAAGATCTGCATTGTCTGGAGATGATGTGGTAGGACGATGTAAAGGTGGCGATGGACAGAAGAGAATGGAGAATCTGTATTACAAGTCCGATGTGCAGTCCTGCACGGGAAGGACTAAGTCACTAAAGTCTAGGGTATAAGGTAATTATCATTTGGGTCTTTTTTTTATCTAATTCTTCCAAGAAGATTTTATGCCATTTATTACCGATGATATTACCGATCTTCCTACCAAAAAGAAACTAATCTAAACATTCTACATCATGAGGAAACTACTACTGCTATTTTGGAATTTTTACGAAAATGTTGCAGTATTTCATTTTATCTAATATCCTAATAACATTTTAGAAGCCAGTCTTTCATAAGTTTTAATGAAACAACAAGACAACTACAGCTATGTGACAATAGCTGAAGACCATTTCTGAATAAGGAATTTTTCTTTACATGAGCTATGCTGCTCCACCCTAAGCGTCCAGCACCGTGGCTCTCTCTACGCTCTTTTTTTTATTATGCAGCGCCGTGCCCTTTCTGTCGCTGGTCCTGTAGTCTGGATTGGGCTCTCTGTGGAAATATGTCCAATGCTTAGGGCCCTTGAGACCACATTCTACTCTATTCTTAATCATTTTCTCTTTATTTTGGGTTGGGTTTCATGGGCGGAGACCTAGGGGAACAGGGGGGACGGTCACCCCAATGTAGAGGTTGGGGGGACGGCCCATGTATTCGTCCCCGCCCAATAATTGAGCGTGAGGACTAAAAAAAGGTCATCAACTTTTTTGGTGGCGAAAATAGAAAATTTTCTTGACTTTTCGTCCCCCCCCCCCCCCCAATTCTCCGGCCAGGTCTCCGCCACTGTTGGGTTTGGAGCGTTTCTGAATAGATGGTCTTGAAGGGGTGCTATATAAATCTTTGAAATGAATGAATGAATGAATGAATAATCACCTGGATCGTATTGATCCTTGTGTTGCTAAGTTCTCTCCTCTGATCCACTCAGTGTGGTCATACGTTGTCATTGCATATGGTATCTTTCCAATGTCCTTTACCGTGAACATGAGTCTCTTCGATGACTTGAGCACTGTAACAGCCTCTCTGTGTGAGATGTCAAGAAAACTGATGCCATTGACATCAAGAATTTGGTCGCCAACCTGCCACAGATGGTACAGTGTCACACCTTGTAGACTGTATCATATTGGCTGCAGCAGAACTGGATGCCGATAACAATGAAAATGTTTAACTTTGAAATAAAACAGGAATACCTTAATACACAAATGAATACCATGGAATATAGAGCTTACCTTCTCGGCAATTTACTTCATATTCAACCAGTGACACCGATTACCACTCTTAAAATTCACATCTCGATGTGACCAAGCACACTTTAATATGTAAAAATAGTAATAATAATAATAATAATAGCGCATTGATCAATACAAGTAATTCAATTTTTGAAGATTTTTAGACTTTGAGCAGTCACCAGAATAAATGCCTCAAAGCTCCTATGTTTACAAGACTCACCAATATATTTAGACATCACTTGTATTCAATAAATGCTTCCATTACAGCGTAACACACGATTTAAATACCATAAAAAAGCGTCCTCTGTTTTGTAAGTATTTTAAAATAAAGGTTGTTATCAGCGATCTGCAACAACTGTGATACCTTCAGACCAGCGTGGTTCGCTGCGGAACCTCGATCGACTCCACTAACATAGATACCGAGACCAAATTCCTTTCCTCCTCTGATCATGATACCCATAGATCGCGACCCACCAACCGACAAATTCACCTGGAGGCAGACACAGAAATCACAAAAATTATATCTAAGCAATTGATGCAATTTAACAAAAGTATCATGACCTTGAGAATCATAATTATTAGAGAAATATCATTCCACCGCAATACTTCAAATTTTCAAAAACAATTCATCATCGTCATTGTCGTCATCATCATCAATAACCATGGGCTCAGTGCCCTTGATTATAGATGATGATAATTAGCAGTAGCAGCAACAGCAGTAGTAATGATATACTACTGTTACTACTAATACTACTACTTTGGTATCATTACCACTACTGCTACTATCACAAATAATAATAATAATAATAACAACAATAATAATTTGTTTGTATGTGCACTTGTTATAGCGCCCCTTCAAGCTCCATCTTCTCAGAGGCGCTCCCGAATGCAGAGCGGACACTGCATCGGAGTTTCATGCCAAAGCGCTGAGCAATTGTGAGTGAAGAACTTGCCCAAGGTCCTTACGCGGCAAGGTGGATTCGAACCTCGAACCTTCTGGCTCCAAGGCAACGACGCCACCACTAGACCACCGCGCCCCACTACTTAGTATTAGTATGTAAGTATCGAGTGCCGGTAGTTGCAGCAGAGTAGTAGAAGTAGCAGTAATGGTAGTAATGGTATTAAACACGGGTTCCTGAATGCAGTTGAAAACATATTCTACCTTTCTCTCATCCATTCCCTTCAGTAGCATCAATCCACTTTTCCTTTCTTCACCCGCTTCGTATCTCGACGACAAGTCGATTTCTGGAGGAGGGGATGTTGTTCGACCACGTCTATCTGCCCAGACGTACTCCTGGTGGGTCTCGTAGGCACCGGGAACGCGACCCACATGACAAACCTCGAAACTGAGTTGATACGATGACGAAATGATCTGTAAACAATCAGCAAGTATTATTCTTATAATGTAACTAGCTGTACCCGGCCACGCGTTGCTGTGGCAGAAAAGACTCTCCCCTCCCCCTCCCCCTCCCCGTCCCCTCCCCTCCCCCTCCCCCCTCCTCCTCCCCTCCCCCTCCCCTCCCCCTCCCTCTGCCCCTCCCCCTTCCCCCTCCCCTCTCCCTCCCTCTGCCCCTCCCCCTCCCCCTCCTCCTCCCCCTCCCTCTGCCCCTTCCCCTCTCCTTCTCCCTTCCCTTCCCCCTCCCCCTCCTCCTCCCCCTCCCCCTTCCCTTCCCCTCCCCCTCCCCTTTCCCTCCCCCTTCCCCTCCCCCTCCCCCTCCCCCCCCCCCTCCCCCCCCCCCTCCCCCTCCCCCTCCCCTCCCCCTCTCCCTCCCCCTCCCCCCTCTCCCTCCCCCTCCCCTTCTCCCTCCCTCTGCCCCTTCCACCCTCCCCCTCTCCCTTCCCCTTTCCTCTCCGCCTCCCCCTCCCCTCCCCCTCCCTCTTCCCCTCCGTCCCGCTCCCCCTCCCCCGCCGCCTCCCTCCCCTCCCCCTCCCGTCCCGCTCCCCCTCCCCCGCCCCCTCCCTCCCCCTCCGTCCCGCCCCCTCCGCTCCTTTCCTCCCTCAACCAAGAAGGCCGCAAATTAATTATGCGAATCGCTTATGACGTCATGGGATGCAACCTCATTCATGTTTCGTTTGCATGGTCGCAGTCACTGTCAAGGCGTTTGTGAATCTGGCAACGTGCGGTTTTTAATTTGCAAATGGCGGTGGAGCGGAATGCAAAGTTCACTTTTTGTGGAAAATATTGCGTTTATTCGGAGAAAAAAAAGTTGGAAACTCTCTGATAGGAATGGAAGGTTTTGTGAAATTTTCAAAACAATCTGTGCGGTACGTTTCGAGAACACTTTACACAAACTATTGGAAAGTTTCATTTTTATATATATAGATAAAGAATAATTATTCTTATTCTTATTATTATTATTATTATTACATGAAGGTCACACCGAAATGTGAATTTGAGGCGCGAAAATTATGTTGTTAACAAGCCACAGAATAATTAAGAAACAGATGGATTAATGAATAAAATCAACAAATTCGTAAATCAATTTATTAGCCAATCAGCACTTCTAAACTGATTGCAATGTTGATTTCAAACATGATGGTAGATGATATTGAATTTATTGTAAAAACATAGAGCCTTAGAAAATCTGAAAAGGGTCCTTCATTTTGCAGTCTGAAATTATGCCTGTACAGTAATTGCTGGCAACCACTTATAACCGATATCAACACATTCTTGTGACCCAAAGAACATTACAGAACATTAATTACTTCTAATAATTGTTCAGTAATGATGTGCAGAATGAGAATTGTAGAAAAATAACTGAGGTGGTCACTGGTCAGATATTGATTTTTGTGGAGTAAGGATATGCAGTGAAGACTTTTACTATCCCTTTAGGGCCTCCCTTTTTGTAACCAATGAGCATTGAGCAAGATGTGTATACTTTGGTTGCAAAATAAAATATTTTATTGAATGATTGATAAGGGGTCTCAAGAAAGACTAGGGGCAGGGGTTGAACCCCTCGACCCCACAGAAATTCTCACCCAGATGGTATGGAAAGCAGTGGTGTAGTGGGGGGGGGGACGCGGGGGACCGCCGTTCTCCCACTTTTTCCAGGGATAATGGAATATTAATAATACTACTACTAATAATAATATTATTATAAAGAGCGTTCCCCACTTCATTTTTTAGGACTACACTACTGATGGAAAGGGACCGAACATAATCCCATAACCACCGCACCCCACAATGTAAAGTTGTAAACCATGCTTCAAAATGAAGACATGATGCACCATATTACCTTCACGGCTTCATTGTTGGTGATATGCTTGAACGAAATCCCATTGACAGCAACGATCTGATCTCCAGGCAGCAATCCATGTCGGTCGGCCACAGAATTCTCATCTACACTAGACACGTATATCCCAAGACCAAACTCAGCTCCACCACGTATGCTCAGTCCCAACCCACGGCCCGGGTCGTACTGCGACCGACCGACCCAGATCTTCCGCACCGGATTTATCAGTCCTGCCTCCCAGTTCGGCAAATCCACGGAGGCAATTGGACGTGGTAAGGAGGAACCATTGTAACCAGTTCGAGGCAAAGACCTCGTCTTCCTCGTTGAAACACCACTCGACACAGCCACCCTGTCTAAAGAAGTAGTTCCATTATTACCCCCACGTCTTCCATTATGACTCCACGAATCCAGCACCCCATCCACAAGTCCATCGACCACCCGATCAGTCTTCCGAGGTACACTCCTCTCCAGGAGTCGGTCATACATCGCCACGTGCGATCGTGGAATGAGTTTCCGTAGTTTCCCGATCAGCTGACGCTTGGCACGGGTGTCGAGCAGACGACCAAGGGAGTTGGCCAGTTCGGTGATGCTGTCCGACGTGAAGTAGGAATTGATTATTTTGGCAAACTCGGCCTGCTCCTGCACGTTCAACACGTCGCTGATGGCCGCCTTCAAGCGCCGTATGCTCCTGCTGCTCGCAGTCATGATGATGAGTCTCGTCTTTGGTGTGCAGTGTTTGCTCCTTAATATTTAATCGCTCTGTTCCAGGTGTAATGCCATCTGGTGGATGGATTGGCAGGCAAGCGAGTCGTGTGTCTTCAGGTATGCTGCCAAGAGCAGTGAAACTAGAGTCAGGCAAAAGAGAATGCTATAAATTTGCAGATAATCCCCAGATTTTGGAAGAAATTAACTCGTATGTGATTATACGAAACCAACTCCAAAGACACGATGTTTACAAAGTTAGGCCTGCTTGTTGTTACTGAATATTGTAACATATCCTTACTGCTGTCAATGCAAGCTCTGTCCATCACAGGCAGGTTGACAATGAGAACGTTCTTATGAAAAACAAGTAGCCCTGTTCACTCAAAACTGTTGAAGGAATACTGAGTATAAACTGAATATTGACAAATCATAACGAAAGAGCACATGCATATAATTATATCCTGTAAACTGCAATCAATCTTGCTGTGTCAAAATTGCTCTTTAACACTGAGCTAACAATCATTCATTTTGATTAAAAATTTCAAGCTTCTTCAACAATAACCACAGTTTTTCGCATTATTTTTCATAAGTTTTTTTCTGCACCAGAACCAGCTGTGTTTAATAACAAAATATATGTCTTCATCCAGTGATGTGGTAGTTCAACCCATAAGAGTGCCATGGTTTGACTGCCATGTAAAAATGCCATGTCATACCATCCTAGCTCAAAATGTTATATGTGATCCAACACGGCTAAATCTGTATAGCCAGACTTCATTCACAACATGATATCCTTCAAAGTATTCAAAGTGACTTGTATAGGTTACTGTATTCAGGCATTTGCACCAACAAGTAAGCTTATTTCACAATCCAAATTTCATCGCAAAAATTGAAGCTTTCCTTACAGACTCGGTCAGTCTTGCTATGTTAAAATCATCCTTTCTCAGACGCTTGCAAACAAAATAATCCATTGATACAACGATTCTTTGATATAATTATGCCAGTTATCGCAATATTCCCTTGTGGTGTCTTTGTTTTATAATCCAGCAACAACACATTTCTCCCTTCAAATCAAGTCTCAGTAAACATCAAAGAAACTTGAAAGTTGAAGATCATGATGTACACATCAGCCCGCCAGGTCAACACCTACATCATCAAAATATCACCCTGAAGATGATTTAAATTCCAAGGAAAATTATGCTGACTACCCAAGTCCGGAGTAAACTCTATCCTCAGCTAATAGTGACTGACAAGACTATTATATCCATTCAAAAACTTCTGCATCTACAAACCATAAAATCATTCACTGTACAATATGTTAATCTGCAGCAGATGCAGTAGCAGCAACTTCGAAGTCAACACTGAAGAAGAGAATTATAAATAGCTAGGCCAGCTGCAAAGTACATTTAGTATTCTCTCCTATTGATTGGCCTGGCCAATCATTAGGGGGCCATCCAACACTGTCAAGTTGGTTCGATATTCACTGTATAATTCACATTCGGATATTGAATATTCGGTATGAAAAGCCTCAGGTGAAACAATTATTTCAATCTTTTGTATATCTTCAAAACAGTTTCTTACGGAAGAATCAATAAGACTTTTGTCTGAAGTAGGTAAGTATACATTACCCTGTATTAATTTAGGTTAGCCACAGACAGAAACACAGAATACACTTCTTCAGGAATGTTGCTGAAGCTCTGGATGATGTTACTGAACAGTTAATTACATAACAGCTAGACGCAGTTTGAGATTTTCTGGTGACTGAATAGGATGTTATAACTCATAAAGGGAAGCTTAAAAATCTTAATAGGTCAGAGGTCATCTCAGTTACAGTGAAGAAGTGTGCAACAATATGGTTTCTCAATGTCTCAAACTCTTTTGCTCAAATAGCTAAAACTAGTTTGAAGTTTTGCAATGATTGTGTGATGTAAAGCCTAAGACATAATTAGTTAGACAATTAAGTTACCTAACACAGAAAAAATGAGAAATGGTGTGAATTTCCATGTTTTAGTCCTTTTGGGGTCCCTTAATAAAAATAGCTTCAGATTGTATGGTGGTGAATAACACTTGCTAACTGATTGGTGCTTGTAAGAAAATGTCATGGAGAAATCTGAAAACGTGAAATTTTTGAATAATTATTTGACCAACTGCTTACCATATACGAAACATGCAATATCGAAACAGGATTAATCATCAAATGAACTCATGTATATATACATACACATATACTATATTTATGTAATAGAAATATTCCATAGTTCAGTTCAGAGTATGCAGCTGCCATACGATAGATAAACTCATCTAATTAACAAGACCTGACCACTCAAGTACACTGACCTCATCAATTTTACAAGCGCCATCAGAATACCGGAATTCAAAACGATCCTTAACGTCTGTTGATCAACTTGATCCATACCATCACTGTCTTGCCTCGGATATTAAGGAGATCAACTAAACTGAATTTAACGGAAAGAAGGCAGTGAAGAAAGCTGACTAACAATATTATTAAGACCTTTCCAACCACTCAGGTACACCGGTCGACTTCATAATTTTTTTTAAATGAAGCGTTTATCCAGTGCTAAAAGTGTAAAAAAAGTGCCTGAACGCCCTTTACCTTTCCAAAGGAAGTGCAAGGACACCCCTTACATTTTCAGGTGTGCTAGCCAAATAAGTGGCCGTTCATGACCGTCCTGCGGCTTTCCTGCCACACTTTAAGCCCTGGGTTTATTTTAAAGTTTAAACCCAGCCTATAGAATGTGATCAGGAATGGCTCACACAGAAGCTGTGTCTACTTTCTGGGGTTATTAACTTATTAAGCCTACTGATACATTTTTTTTATTGAACTCAAAACTGTCCTTTTTGCCGTGCTAGAGTCAGGAGCGCTTCTGAGTAGTCCCTTGAATTCTTGACTTTAATGAATTCTTGAATGACTTTTACGCTTAGGCCTACAACCAATATTTTGAAACCGGTTTCATAATTATACTGATAACCGGTAAAAATGTTTCCTACTTACTTATTTACAGGTTGGCTGTGAAACCGGAAGCGCATTCAGTGCTTCAGCTGTGGGAAGAAGCGTGAGGTTGTCTGTTGACCTCCAGTAAAGTCAGTCGATTTTCAGACACCAGAGACCTTTCAGAAATGCTTCGAGCTGGAATTAGAGCCCTACAGTCGGCACAGTGTGTGACTCGTAGAGCGGCAGGTATTACAAATGCATTTTTGTTTGATAATCATTTAAATCCGTGGCTCGTCCTTGGCTCGCCGCGATATCCAGCGCCACAATGTCCGACTCCAAAGCCACAATGTCCAACTTTCGGTTCACTACATAGTTGAAGAATTCATTGCTTGTGTCATTAAAAATATTGTAGAGGTGCTTAAGTTTCCTGTTTGATAATTCATTGCCATCTTCCATTCATCTTCTGACCTTTTCTCCTACTTCCTCCAATAACAATACTGAAAGGCGTTATAGTTTTTATAGACGTCTTTTGAGGATAATTGAATTATGGTGTACCAAGAATCTGGCATATTTTATTATTGCATTGAACCTATTCACTGTTTTAACATGTTGTTTTATTTCACTTTTCTGGATGTGTAAATGTGGTTTGGATTAATAAAGATGATTCTTTTTGTAAATGGAAGTTGGATCAGTGCTGAAATAATTATTTATGTAAATAGATGTTGCATAGATTAAATGAATTTTTTGCATTTAAATGGAAGTTGGATTTATAAAAGGGATTCTTGTATTGAAATGAAAGTTGGATTGATGAATGGAAATTTGCGATGAAATGGACATTGGATTGATAAAAATAATTTATTGTGGGGCTTAAAGTTGGATTAATGAAAATGATACTTGCTTAAATAGATGAGCTCTGGATTGATGACAGTTATCATGGAAATCATTTGAATAATTAAATGCGTTAAAGTGCAGGATTTGTTTGACTAAAATATAAAAAAATGAAAAAAAATGTTTTATGGATGACTTCAGCTGCCGTAATTAACTTTTGTAACCGGGGAGGGGTAAAAGCTAATTTTTACGTTGCGGGTCCACAAAATGTACGAGTTGCAACAGGGAAGAGGCAGTAAAAAATGTGATATTTGACCCTGGCGTAGTATATGGATGAGCTCTTTGTTTAGACTGTGCAAATTGTTAATCAGTTGCAGGCACCTCTGTTCGTTTTTCCCATCACGATGAGACCGCCGATGAATTTGACGCTCGTTACGAGAAGTTCTTGAATCGAACGGACATCGATGGGTGGGAGTTGCGAAAGGCCATGAACGATCTCCAGGGTCATGACCTTGTTCCAGAGCCGAAGCTCGTCATTGCGGCGATGAAGGCTTGCCGAAGAGTGAACGACTATGCTCTCGCTGTCAGGTACCTCGAGGCTGTCAAGGCAAGTTGTCAATGTTGCGCTTATTGTTTTTTTTGTTCCGTACAAAGCTATAGTACGATGTATTTGGTTCATATCATAAATTTATGAAGCGCCTATGACAGTATGGACTGGCTATTCAGAGGCACTATCAGAGCAAAAGCTCGTGGTGAATAGAAACATCTTACAAAGTTATCGGCATATTTAGTTCGTATCATATATATTTATGATGTGTCTCTCGCAGTATGGACTATTTAGAGGCACTAACAAAGCAAAAGTCCTGGGTATGGAGAAACATCTTCAGGGCAACGCCAAGACGAGGAGGGGGAGACTCTAGACAAAACATTTACACACAGAGAAGGGGAAGGTCATTCCAAGTGGGGCGGCAAACAGCAAGTGCCGGATGTTGGGCTAGAACAGTTCTTGTCCATGGAGCAAAAAGTTCCAATGGTCTGTACTCTGTAGGGCACAGCGAACGAAGCGAGTCAACAGTTGTTCTTTAAAGTTGTGAAATGCCTTGGAGATTCAGGGTTTACAAGTGTAGCATGTAAGGGTTACCTTTGAAGAATTTGCTGAAGATGCTGAATGGATGGACATATAATTATAAATGCACTGATCCATCATACTGATAGTAAGTGTGAAAGTGCATGGAGAAGTTTTTGCAGGACTTGTCTAACTTATGAGCGGATTGGCCGCTTGAACCTCGTGTCTGATGGTGAAAAGTTGGGGATAGATTAGCGGTGATTACGGGTGTCAGTAAATAAAATCTTGGATTTTAGTAGTGAACACTTATGACTGGTAGTCTTGTGTGTACCCTGCTTAATGCTGCATTACCAGCCTAACATGCTTTTTTGGCTGTTGGCATGTACATTTGATATTTGTTGGATGTACTTGTCATTGAATCCGTTTTGTGGTACGTCTGTAGGACAAGTGTGGCCCAAAGGTGAAGGAGATCTGGCCTTTCATGGTGAAGGAGATCGGTCCAACCCTGAAGGAACTGGGGATTCTCACACCAGAAGAAATGGGATACGATAAGCCAGAACTGGCCTGCAAAGATGTTTTAGATATGTAACTAACGGTATGTGCATTGTTTTTGTTCTGTGTCGTAGCATTAGCATTTCGTCAAGACTTCTTCATGAACTTCGACATGGCCCGATGTGACAATATAATTATTTTATGTTGCAAGGTTGGGATAAAGTTCATTGTGGTAAGATCCATTGATGAATACAATCTGGGTGTGACGGCTGCTACATAAAAATCTGGGTGTTTCTGTATTCGGGAAGGATCCAAGGATAAACATGGCATGACGCTTTGAAATTCGTCCATGCTTGTAGCAATCTTTGTGGTGCTTATTATGGATATGCAGGGATTCTACTTAATGTTTTTGTAAACTTGAGACTCTACAGTCTGCACTCGTACCATTGTGTTTAGCAATAGTTTCTATTATCTAAGACATTGTCTTGTCAATGATTTAGAAGAATGCGAACTTTGAATTGTTTTACACTAGTTAACTTTGAGGAACATTGAAGAATTGAGGTGGTGTGACTCACCCAATATATAGTGAAAAAATTATTGTTTGTTCTGCACTGCTGTTTTGGAAATTACTCCCTAGTTTTTATGCTGTAATAATACGGTAATAATTAGTTTTTCAAATTCTTCTTAACTGCTCAATGTACAATTTTTGTGTTCACTTTAATACATGCTAACGTTGAGAAAATGTTCTGTTTTCAGCAGTGCCGTTACACGCGTGTTGATTTAGGGCATCAAACGTATCTTCAAAGCATGCTGGAGGAATCCCATGATGAAACTTTCTAATTTAACAGAACTTTAAAGTGCTGAATGATATTGCCCTTGTGGGTGACTAGTTGGGCAAGATTTTAATTCAGTTTAGTCTTTAAGTTTGATTTTGATTCGAACTCTTGGCACGAAAGATGTTGCAATGGATAGTTATGATAATAACAAGGAAGATGGTTATTTGTCTTTCTAGTTATTCCTTCTTATTTTATCTTGATTGTGTTCTAAGGTTGGTTTCATTTTAAGTTGGGGTTGTTCTAAGGAATGTGTGTGTGTATGTATAATATTTGTATATTCGTTTAATTCCCAAAACAACAGGCAAAACGCTGTAGGTGTAGACTGCACATTAACATAATTCTCTGTATGGCTACTTAGTGCTTATGGTTGAGCTTGCTAGTACATGTTTTTGACCAAGTAAGCGTGTTTGCATTGGGGAAAGGTTTAGCAGGATGGTTTTAGTGATCATATACACAACAGTTACAGAACCATTTATTGGTGGACTTTCTGCAGCTAGTTCTTTGCATCTGTAGGCGAGATGGGACATGGATGACATTGTCTCTAATTTGATTGGAAAGTGCTTGTTCTTGAAAAAGTTAAAATCCACTAGTTATGACCCTAATGTGCTGTCTACTGCAGGAAATACTGCAACTAGTGTTGTCTTCTAAAATTGTGTCTTCCACCGGACATCAGAATGGCCGCCTCGGTGGACTCTTTCAAACCAAAACTTAAATCTTACTAGTTTTCTAAGGCTTATCTCTCATTCCATTGTTTATGAGGCGCTCTTGTAGCAGTATGGCCGTGTTACGGTGCCATATAAATTGTCATTATTATTACTATTATTAACCACACTTACAATTATCTATTGCAATCCGATCGTGGTCGTGTGTTATATGGAATGTGGTTGCAAGTGCAAAATGACTGATTCATATTGTGTTAAAAGAGGCGGTACAACTGAAGACTACACGTATTACTTTGCAAATCATCTTGTTGCATTTCAAGAAAAACCTTACAACTTATTTGTCCAAGATTTATTATGAGTAGACTGACATTATTGTAACACTCTTTTGTGCAAGATTCTTTTTTGTTTTGGGGCGTTTTAGTCTAGATGACAGTTCAATAATAATAATAACAAACTGTACATGAGTTAATTAAACAACTTCGCGAGCATATTATACGTGATTATTTAGCGTAAATCTCAATCTACAGGTCAATACACATGACATGCAGATTATGGTCATAGCCGCTCAAATAAGGTCTCCCTGGCGTTTCTTTTGCGGGCACTGATAAATTGTTGGAAGATTTACATTAATTACATAGATTCAGCCTCTGGATGAACTCTTGCCGGAATAACCAAAAATATCCATCCTACATAAAGCCTTAACCTCACTTCTTGCTGTCTCCACAATTCTTCACTGAGAAGTTGAGAACACTGCGTTTTCACATCTTATTCATAGCGTTACCTTCCATTACTGTTTCAATTCTTACATCAGCGTTCAGCCATCTGCCTGCCTGACGTCTGTGGATTTTGACCTGGAACCGATTATTACCCACGTCGTCTATCCAAAAACACAGCACTGACTTGTACATACCGTAGATAAAAATATCAGTTATATCTTCTGTGGCCCTTCGATATTAGTCCCAGTGTTGCACCAGTAACGATACTCAACAGATCGCAGCACAGTATTTGTAGTGATGTCGTCAGATTGTGTCGTCTCCTGGATGGCTGATTCGAAATATATAGTCTGTGGGCGTAGCGTGACGTTTCGTAGCTAATGTTTCGTAGAGTGGGGAACCAACTGAACCAACGACAAACAGAGTAGCATTTAATTAAGTTTCTTAACTGCAGTTTACAAACACTTAAAGATCTAATTTACGCAATTAAGATCGGTCCTAAGACATTCGGCTGTACTGTGACTTGTCAGCATGTCTATCGCCGGGTTAAAGAAACAAGTTAACAAGGTTAATCAGGTAAGATTTCAAGTTTGTTTCCACCTCAATGAATAACGAGGCCGTGTCGTCAAAGCGTCTTCAAGTCGTCTGTAAAGTGTAAATGTATTAATGTTAATCGTTTTCTATAACTGAAGACCCAGTATTTATGTGTCAGGACTCTGTTGAGTGCCCAAATGAAGTATGTTGGATATCTGATCGCTAGAAAGTGAAATTCGTAGTGTGTTTGAAATGAAATTGAAGAGATTGTGCGCGAGAGAACTTTAGCCAGGCTATTTGCATAATGTTTATATTTGCCTGCTTAGTGATAGGTACTTAAGTTACAACAGCGCATTTGTTAATAGCAAACGGGCCACACATGCATGTGTTAGCACAATAGAAATGTGTATAATGTACGACCTCCGTACCTTGCAATGAAATAAAGGTTATTGTGACTGACGTCTCGGTAGATCGTAAACAGTATGGCCGCCAACGAATGCAATAAAATTAGAGTGCCGCCTATGGACGATATCGCAACATGCATCCCAACATGCAAAGCGTGAGGGTCGGTTAGGGCTCAGGTTAGGCGTCGTGAGGGTCGGTTAGGGTTAGTTTTAGGGTTAGTGCAGTCATTCTGATGAAATTGAAGCGTGCTTTAATTTTCGCGGAAATATTGGGCCGTATGTCGGGCCGCTCTGTTGTGCACGCATCTACGGCGGCCATACTGTTTACGATCTACCGAGACGTCAGTAACAATAACCGAAATAAATAATGTAGGCCTTACTCCCCCTTAGCCGTCTAACTATGTGATCATCGTAAAGTAAGTGCTCATCTACTGCAAACCTTTTTTCACTGTTAGTCTTCGGACATCATGGGGAGTATGGGACCATGCATAATGCATTATTTACACTGTTCTCTGAATATGTAGGAGACATCCAGCTGGACTGTATGTAGCCTAGTGAAAAATAGCATTTCACTTAGCATGTGATACGGCTCGATGGACAAGATGTATATCAGTGGCTTTACATGCAGACTGACTGCTTTGTGCTTGTTGAGTATAGGGCCTACTATTGCATCATCCACTATATTGAGGTGATGATTGCCATAGCCCGTCGCTATAACAACTGCACTGTAAAATGTGATGTGACTGACAGTCACAGAGGCATATCTTGTTTGGTAATGGAGTGATCAAAGATCTATTTCGACAGCTCGAATCTTATAAAAAAATCTTATTTTGTCCTTGTTTAATACCATGATAAAAAATATGCTGCAGCATGACTATAGCTGGCTTTGAAGCCTTGTAAATGGATAACATATTATATGCTAAATAGGTACCTTGTTTGTATAAATTTAGATTTATCTCTATGTGTATGTTTTAGTTTTATATCTGACTAATTCTATGTTGTGTGCCTACATGTATGATAGTGATGTATGCATGGACACCCTTATATTACAAGGAATGTACATGTGCCTACCTAAGTAAATTAATAACTTTTAATAAATGACTTTCCATTTAGCCTGGTATATTTTCATCTTGGCTGAAAAAGGTTTTATGAAAGGCTGCTTTGAATAATTTGTTTCCGTACATTTAGCTGTAAGTCTATATATACAAATATTATTACAGGCAGATGTTTTCTGGATCAGTGTTACTGTTAATTTACATATATACGTGCCGGTATAATTGACATGTATACCAGGCTTAATAGAAAGTTCAGTGTTTGCTGATAACATAAGCATATGGTTATGGAGGAAACTACAAAGTGAGACAGATGAACAGATCTTGCAAAATCATATACAAAAAACTGATCAAAAGAATTATTGTAAAACCAAGAAAGATGACGAACTACCCTCTATAGAATTGAATGGATATTGTGAGCCTATAACCTATAGAAGAGACTGATATGGAGAAGGAATTGGGAGTGTGGATTGATAAAGATCTTAGGTGGCCCAAGTGGGGTCAACAATATAGAAAACAAGGATGTAAGGTAATATCAGTACTTGGTATTGTGTGCAATGCATAATAGCTGTAGGCCTACTTCGAAAAGCACTTTGTTAGATAGGACACTCTTTGGACACTCTACTGCAAAAACAGTTCTCGTCTTTCATGACTTTTGTTATTCTTTCGCGTCAAAAACCCTTGCATGGCTATTGGTCATACTATACCTCAGAGGGCCAAAAAGGAAGCACCATATAATTGTTATATAAAATTTTAGTTGGTGCATTACAAATATCCTCTTGTAGGGATGTATCAATCAATCTATCAATCAATCCTTTGTTTGTAGCCAACCATCCATCATCGATTCAAGATTACAAATCAAATGGCTCTTTAAATTTAGATTGATGGCCACAAGGGAAGGCTCTGAAGGGATAAAGGATCACATTAAGTAGGGACAGATATTCACAGTTTCAAGAGGAGATATAATTGCTTTGTATAACAGTTGATGACTTGCAAAAATCCTCACTAAATAACTAACTTAGAATATATAAGGAAACCAGATCTATAGAATGAAGAAAGAGTAAAGTTGAAATAGGGAAATATAAGAATACATATATGAAATTCAAAGCACTTACTAATTACCTTCAGCCAAATAAGGGTGTAGCTTATTTTTAATGGTATTAGTGTGGATGATTGCCTGATTTCTTGTGTATACAATACATTGTGCTTGTATACATGCATGGCATGTACTAAAGTAAGTGATCTTTATTTCCATTAAACAGACGCTCATGCTTGACAAGAACATATGCTTATTATGGTGAAAAAGTAGCACAATAACAATAGAAAAACCGATGAAATACTATATAAATATAATATTTTATACAGTTTGCAATGTCTGACTTATACAGTTATGTCTATGACTATGAGATTAAATCTTGGAATTGGTATCATTAAAACTGGTATATCTGAGTTTTCTTATTTATACAGTGAGCCAATTATGAGCAAACACAAAATAGGAACTTGACAAAGATGATTATTAATTATTGAGACAGCAAGTAGTAGCCAGTTGGTTAGAGCACCAGCATTATAAAATGGTGGGTGGGTGTTCGAGTCTTCCCTGAGATGGTCAGTCTGTCCCCGGACCTTAAGCAAATCCTACAATCTCACAATTGCTCACCATCTTCAATCCTTAGATGGCAGTGCATAATAAACGCATAATTTTAATTTAAAAAATAGTAAGTGGTGGTGATGATAGCACTGGCTTAATTACTTTACTTATGTGCATTATCCTGATGCTTGATCATTCGTAATCCTAGAAACTTTGTCACTAATTATACATGCATTAGCAGAATTGGATTACTGCTCAGGTATGCATTCTGATGAACAATAGATTTTGCTCTTTGTCCATTGTTTTAGTTTATGAGTGAAAAGATCGGAGGAGCTAAAGGAACAGAACTTGACAATGACTTCATTGAAATGGAAAAGGCAAGTCATTTTTAACAGATTTTGTGAGATCCTAAGGATTGTTTGTAAAATCCCTGGGCCAAAAATATGTTCAAGTTCATGCCTGTAGTTCAGTCACACAAGCCACGTAGTAAAGAAGTATATAAATAGACAAATACACATGCACACACAGTAACATACACATGTCATGCATTACGCATACACACATGCACACACACACATACAGCACAAAAGAATCATGTGGCATGAGGAATAGTAGGAAGTGACACATTCCAGCAGCACCCTGGGCTACTGGTGGGTGACAGACATGAATGTAGTTTTTTTATTTATCGGTAGATGAATACAAAGCATAGGACAAAGACTTGGATTTTGTGATAAATGATTTGTAACTTAGACAAGGAAGATGTTATGATTACAGGTGTGTAGTTGTTTGTTATTATCTAGCGCTCTTGAATAACCTGGTGCTTTAGAAGTTTGAAAATAGCGATTAGAATTTAGACTGCCAAATGTTCTCTATAGTTGTATCAGATGTCTTTTCTCATATCATCCATCTTTCTCATATCGTATCCCATGTTGCATTAGCATAGCTTTTATCGGTGCTAGTCTGTAAGTCTGTAGGATCATTGTGTAGCATATGCAAATATATCATATAAAATAATAGCGAGCAGTTAAGTCATCACGCATTGTTGACCAGGGCACCAGGCTGAGCTATACAAATAAATTCGGTAGCTGAACATTTTGTTATGCAAAGACCAGAAGTAATGTTGGCCCCAGGCCACTCAAGCATTACATGCATTTGGAAGTGCCCCACTAGCTAGCCAGCCCTTTGAATTTTACTTCTGTGTCCTGGGTATTTTAAATATGGGTTGTTGGTGACTAAATAAGTGATGTATCGCCGATGTGGTTCGTGACTGTATGAGTCACGCTTATAGAATTTTTTGCCAGTTTGAGCACTTTAGGCTGAAGTAGACTTTGTTGACAAATGTTTGCATTGAGTGTTGTCAGCTTTTATTTGCCACTCAGATGTATAATTAATCTTTTGTATGAAGTGCATACATTCATGATTCAGGTTAATTTTAATATGTTTTTGAGTTGCACTGATATCAAGTAAATTCTTGGCCCAAAGGTGGGATAAGCATGGAAAGATATTTAGCTTGTCTCAGAATTGGCTAGTTAGTGATGTACGTATTTATGTATATATCTAGGCAGTTTATATAGTGCCATATGATTCCTGGGGTCTTAGTGGAGCATTTAAAAAAATTAAACTCAAAGCTGTCCTTTTTTGCTGTGCTATAGAGTTGGAAGCGCTTCTGAATAATCCCTTAAAGAAGCTCTACATAAATAAATTCTGGAATGAATGAATAATATCTTTTGCTATAATCACAGGAAGAAAATACGATTACATGTTTCAAGACAATTTTTTTTATCCGTCGTACTGTGATGTATGTTTTTGCTTTGATTGTGTCTGAACAGAGAGTTGATTGTATGACGAAATTGGTTGATGAATTGATTGTCAAAATCGAGGAACTGCTGCAACCTAATCCAGGTTAGGCCTGTCTCTATAGTGTTGCACTTAGTAGGCCTTTACAATTATTTACAATATTCCTTTGTGTGCCTAATGCCTATACTTTAGCAAACTTGCAAGTTGAAACCACCCGCAATTCGCTGTGGGTGTTGCCATAATTCATGATTTTGTTGATGCAATTCAGCAGCTAGTTACTAAGAACGGCACTAATACTTATATCATGCATGACGCAATGCTACTCTGTTGATAGTATATAGTATATACCCTATTACCAAATATAATGTCATGTGCTGTGCTTTGCTTTCAGGGCAATAGCCATGGTTTTGAGTTTGTTCTCAGACAGTTATTAACAGTGTGCCTCTGATAAAAATTTACTGATTTTACATATGCTGTTGGTGCTTCATATAGCAAAATAGATAGGTAATAAATAAGTTCTGAGTACTGAAATACAGTGGTAAAGAGCATGCTGGCTCAAAAGTACAGCCACAACCACATCATGTTGTTGGATCCGATACTGGGATGATATAGCAAGCAATCAGAATAGCTGAAACTCTTGAGTTTATTAATTTAAGACTTTGAAAGAGCTTTTTCTGATAGACATCATGTTTCTGTTTCGTGTTCTAAGCATCACGTGCTCGAATGGTGGCTCTGAAATCCATCAATAAGGTCCGTGGTCAGGCCAACCAGACCCTCTACCCACAACCAGAAGGACTGCTCGGGGAATGCATGCTCAAACATGGCAGGGAACTAGGATCAGATTCACTGTTCGGTAGGTGCCTCAGCCTTCAACTCTTTGACGAGTGTTTAATTAGCTAATTGGAATATTCATTTTGATTGTGGCTGATATTTGCTTTGGCCCGTAAAAACTAAACTCTGCAAGAAGGAATCCTTCAAGTGCCTTATCAAGTGATAGAAGGGATTCTTATCAATTCGATTTAGGTTTCTTGTGCTGTGTAAGACTGTTGTTGGTTCAGTCTATGTGTGTTTTTAAAATTTACTATATACTGTTGACTTCCTTGTTTTCTTTTCCCCCTTATGAAATAAGGAAAGTTGCTTGCCAGTTGTAAAAAGCAATGCTTGCAGCTATCTTGGATCAAGAATGTTTGAAACCTTAACACAAAATTTCTCTTTTATTTTAAGTAAGTAGGTAAGTATGTTCTTTGTTTATCCAATTGCATAAATGCACTTTGGTTTAAATGAAGTTGAGCATTTATAAAGCATTCTTGTTGAAAGCGATGTGTGTGGCTACATGATGGTTAATGGTGGATTAGTTGAGGGTAAACTGTCCAATCCAGGTGAAAATGAAAGGGAGGAGGTTAGCCAGCTGTTACGGTTGAGTAAATAAATGTTATTGATCAGTGATGGATAACGAGGTGGACAGCAAGTGAGCAATAGGTTGTGATGATGATTACAATTTACAGGTATGTTTGGGTTTATGGACCATGGCCAAGGTACATCTGATGTTGTACTGTGACTGTACTGGGTCCTGGATTTGCCAGCACTCAGTGGCGTAACAACTGAGCCGGGGCCCCGTGGACAGTCTCAGCTTGGGGCCCTATTCATTAACGGGACTAAACAGTTAAAACAATGAGATGGCTATTTTAAAACAAGAACGCCTATTGTATCTGAAGTAATTTGGGTAGCGCAATAGTATAGACCTACTGGTGAGTTCTCGTAAAGTTTCGCTTTATGAATGTCAATATTAAACGCTGTCATCAATAGGCATATTAATGGTTCAATGCAAAACAAGGAAACGGTTCCATGACAACGTCTACAGACAACTCCTATTGATGAATTAGAAACTGGATTCATGAAAAAACGTCAAAAGGTTTTCTAGCTTAAATGGAAGCTGGAATGATAATGTTCATTCATGTACTTCAACATGCATCCAGCTTCTATTTCAGATCTAAAAATACCTCATACAGCTTCTATTTCTCGTTCATTATTTTCGTCAATCCAACTTTGATTTCATATATAAAAATACCTTCATCCAGCTTCCATTTCTGAAGCGTTTTTTTCACCAATCCAGCTTCTATCTTAGATCTAAAATTTGTACCTTCATCCAGGTTATATTTCTCACGTGTTATTTTCGTCAATCCAGATTCTAATTCACCTGTAAAAGAACCTTCGTCCAGCTTCCATTTCCCTTGCGTTTTTTCATCAATCCAGCCTCCATTTCAGCTGTAAAAAACTTTCATCCAGCTTCCATTTCTTTTTCTCCTTGGAAGTTGTCGGCACTTCGGAACAAAACTGGACTAACATCGACTTCCTTCTCTGCATTCCCCGCTATAGCTGCAGCAGCTGCTGGAATATCGGTACTTGGAATCATGGAATGCGCATCTTAAAAAACGATTTGATGGAGGGAGTGCCGACCACAGCAGCCTCAATTTTTCGATTTTTCTCTGCTCGTTTCTGACTGCCACAACTGTGCGTACGTTTCATGGCATTCATCTTATTTGGTGATCATTTTCGTTTAGGCACCGCAAAAGTGATGGTTCAGATAAAAGTAAATGAATGAATGCAGTGACTGTTATTATGAGCGCGAAGGAATGAACACTGCAATGTGCAGTGTGTACCAGTCACTTCAACGCTTGACTTTCATAGAGACATTGACAGAGACAAAGACAGGTACACACAATGCACACACACTGAGTGAAAGAGAGAGAGAGTGAGAGAGGCAGATAGACAGAGAGAGCGAGGCAGACCTATCTCTGTCTGTCTGACAGACAGACACACACACAGTGTCACACACAGACAGCAAGAATTAGAAGGAGCCGAAAAGAAAGCAGATACTATTTCAAGCATTATTCCTTAATGAATGAACGTATACCCTAACCGTAGACCCCGCCCCTAACGTAGGCTACAACTATTATGTGTTGATGTCTACTACGGGTCAAATGCTCTCACATCCGATGACCCATACAGACCCGACAGACACGACACATGCGCATCATTTATCATATCCGTCGTATCCAGGCTAGGTCTACATTATGGTCAGACTCTACAATCTGAAACTAACTATAAAACAAAGAACTCTGAAAAAGTACCTGGAACTTTTTAACTAAATAAGCTCGGGGGGCCTTTGGAGCTCGGGGGCCCGTGGATTTTGTCCACCTTGGTTTAGAGCCCTGCGCCGACTTGGTACTTCCGGCGGCGGCGCGCCGGTCATTTTTGGTCGGCGGCGGCGGCGCGCTGACCAACAAAAGTCGGCGGCGGCGGCGCCATCAAAATATCGGCGACGGCGGCGCAGCGCGGCGGCGTGGGGCAAAAGAAGATACTGCTTCACGATCGGTCCACGGTCATTTGAAAAGGCCCTTGTCAGGGCCCTGAAAGGTCAGAGGGACGAAGGTCCTCTGAAGCTGAAGAAAGATAATGAAGTAGGAACAAAATTTACAGAGGCAGCTTGGTAAGAAATGCGGATTGAAATCAAATATGAATAAAATAGAAAAACTTTTACTGCAAAAATAAAATCTCTAATGCTAAACGGATGAACAAAATATGAGTTAACCTTCAAAAGGTTAAGTTTTTAGATACTGACCTGACAGCTACAGTTCTAAACCGACATCTGTGCTCAAGATGTATCATGAGATTACAGGACCTATTATTCATTAGTCCATCCAAAAAGATTGAAACAGCCGCCTAAATGTTCGCGACCAAAATGCATTAGTCGTTCCTTAACAAACATAAAACTGTTCTTTTTAAGCGCGCTGGAGTCGGGAGCGCCTCTGAGTAGTTTCTTTTACTTGAAGGAGCGCTATATAAATGTCCAAATGAACGAATGAATGAATAGGGTATACGGCAATAGCAATGCATGCGACAACTTGCTTTTGCTATGCGAGGTCCGTGGGCTTAGGCACGGAGGTCTCAACGCTTTTGGTGCGGATACTATAATTCAGATATACTGTTAACCCTGGTAAGGGCTGATATAATTATACAACAGCTTTATTTTATCTAGATGTCTTTGGCCCTGGTGTCAAACATAAGAGCCTAAATGTGTTTGTCAGGTAACCTGATGAGCGCTTTCATCCTGATTCTGACGCTGGTAGTGCAAGGAGGAGTTGTGGGGGAGGCGGAGCAGCGATGGGCAGAGACGAGGGGCGGGGGACGCATTGTCTGATGTGCAGACCGGCAGAGGAAGGACTTAGTACTGCATACGTGTAAGTAAGGTGCTGGGAAGGGGTTCACATTCATACAGGGTAAGAGTACATACAGGGCGGGGTGTGCCAGTGTGAGGAGGTGGAGTCGTTGGCGATGGACAGAGATGAGTGGAGGGAATCGATGCGTTACCCGATATGCAAACCTGCGTGGGGGAGGACTAAGTACACCGGGTAGACGTTGGATGGGGTAGCCGATGCAGAGTACGACTAATTTGAAACATGCGCTTATATATTAATATATGAAGAAATCTGGAGCAGTGACATTCATCACGTCGGTGCATTCATCACGTCGGTGCTCGCTAGGCCAATATCAGATTTAGCCAGGCTGTCTGATTCTCTTAATCTACTGACTCCAGTTATATATATATGTATATATATATATATAATTATACATATAATTATATATACTTATGTAGTCAGCCATATTAAGCATAGGTTCATAGCATATTATATTCGTTTATCTGTCTGACTGTCTCACTACTACATACATTATTCTGACTGCATTCAAAGAGTTAGAGAAACGGCAATAAAGGCCAAATTGGAAAATCACAAACAGATGTCTTTTATGGATCCCAAGAAACTACACTATAACACAATGTTGGTGGCAATCATTAAATTTCTAACCGGACAGATTGCGCAAATACCGGCTCATTACTGGACATCTGGCACCCCCAGCTTGATCCGACGACAAAATACTAACATGAGCGAAACCCTTAGTCTGACTTTCGCTCATTCATTCATTCATTCATTCATTCGGCACGCACTCCTGGGGTGTTGCAAATATAGACTAAGTCATGTCTAACTGCCCTGCTTTATAAGATTTTCTTTCTCTTGCCGGCATCATATTATTATTGGCTGAACGTCCCTGCGTCCCTTTTCCCTTCCTCCATTCTGTACTAAAAGTGCCTGGATGTAACACGCACACACACACACACCTACACACACACACAGACCGACATTGTTTTTGGAGGGAAATTTCGTCTCTCTCTCTGACTCAACACAACCCTTCTCTTCTCGTTCTATAATAGAGGTGCAACGCATCATTTGCAAGGCTGTTTGTTGATACTCATCGTCTCTCAGAAACAATATCCGAGCGACGACCAGGCAAATTATCTTCCAATTTATCTGAGTTATCTGCGCTGACAGGCGACGTTATGCTAGTAAGATGTCTAAGCACACAAGCGTAAACAAACAGCCACCCAGTTGATAATGATAATACCATGTAGCGAAGTTATTATAGTCCGCTTTAATTTTCCCTTGGCAAAGGACACTGAGCAGAAAATTTGAAGGATGCCTATTTCACACTGACGGAGCACTTTTATTGGGAAATCATGCAAGACATGAAAAATACAACAAAAATAAATAAATAAATCAGGGTGGCATCGGCGGCGCGCCGACAAATTGTCGGCGGCGGCGGCGTCGGCGCGCCGATCAACGAAAATCGGCGGCGGCGGCGACAAAAAAAATTCGGCGGCGACGGCGCGGCGCGGCCAGCGCATGGCTCTGCCTTGGTTACATGGTTGTTACGCCACTGCCAGCACTTGCAGTTGCTGACTGCATGGTTGCAGCAGAGTCATTTGTGGTGATCCTGGATGCTTTGCTGTTTCTAGGCCAGTCGCTGATAGAGATAGGCGAGAGCTACAAGCAGTTGGCAGAGGCCAAGTACACACTGGAGGACACAGTTAAGCAGAACTTTCTGGAGCCACTTCACCATCTCAAGGGCAAAGATCTTCATGAAGTTCAGGTGAGAATCTGCAACCTATCAGCATCATCAAAAGATTTCCTGTTTTTTGTGAAAACAATGATGCGGAGAACTGCATAGCATCAGTTTTATACTCACATTTTATTAAGCTGCAACAGGGTTGTTAGGTCAGTAGAGCCTTTGAGTAGTTTCTTTGTAGGAGGAGGTGTTAAATAAAAATTTACAAATACTATGCTGCTATCATAATGCTATGATCCTGCACTTCATTTTGTTCTGTAGTGGTGGGTTCGGTGCCTGGAAACCGGAGGTGTCCAGGTGTGAATCCACCTCAAGCTTCCACATAGGGACCTTGAGCTAGTCCTTCACTCGCAATTGATCGTGCGCTTCAGCGTGAAACTCTGATGCAGTGTCTGTGCTGTAGTCGGGAGCGCCTCTGAGTAGACTTTGAAGGAGCACTACATAGAAAATGCGAGAAGTAAATAAATAAATAAATGAATTGCAGTGCAATGATTGAAAATTGCGTCACTTAGTAATTTTAGAGTAAATTTACGTGATGCTCTGTTTTCAGCATCATCGAAAGAAGCTGACTGGTCGTCGGTTGGATTACGACTGTAAGAGACGGAAGCAGGAGAAGGGTAAGAAAAGATTCTCCAGTTACATTACATTACAATCGTAGATTACTGTTGAGTTCTTTCAGTCTTGCGATTCAAGGGTTTGAGTTCAGAGTCGTGAAGTTGATGAATCTACATGTGCCGATACAAAAGTGGTCCTGAATTTTGAAATCCTCTGCTTCTTGTTTATTTTATGTTAATGGAACCTTTCATATGAGAACTGTGCATTTTATATTTCTACCTAGCTGCAGCTAACACTTTTTCAAAAGTTTTAATGTATATAAAATATTGAGAGGTTGAGGGAGAGGACTGGCCAGTGTGGCCACCCACCCTTATATGCAGAGGTCAAGAAAATGAAGTCACTGGCACATGGCTGCCTCTTTGTGTGGCTCAAGAGCTGATCTCGTTGTGAATAATTTGTTGTGTTTATGACTTTTCGTAATTCTTCAGGAGGTACAGTTACAGACGCAGAGGTTCAGATGGCTGTTGAGAAGTTTGAGGAGAGCAAGCAGTTGGCCGAAACAGCTATGCACAACGTTCTGGACAATGATGTGAGTTGGTTTGCTAGATAATAATATTATTATTAATATTAGTAACGATAATAATATTAATAATAATAAATAATAATAATATTAATAGCGATAATAATATTAATAATACCGGTAAATAATAATAATAATATTTATTTAATTATTCAAACTGACAAATTCACAATTGGATTATGTGATTTAGTAACAATAGATGATAGCAGGTTTAACGGAAGCCAGATTTGACTGTGCAGTGGAGAGTGACTCAAGAAGACAACCTTGTGCCATATATATCTTTGCCCCACAATAAGTTAGGTTTCCCATCCCACGTGTTTTGTCCATGTACCTGCTCATTCTACGGGTTTTCTCCCCATCCATCCCATCCTGGTAGGCAGTGCTTAAAGTGTAAGAAAGAATTGCCTGGACACCCCACGCTGTGCTGACCTAATAGGTGGCAGGACGGCACAGAGATTTGAAAATGAATGCCTGGACGCCGTTCATGACCGTCCAGTCACACGTTGAAAGCCGTCTAAAAAGTCTTCAATCAAATGTTAAAAACATTTTCAGGCGACAAAGCTATTTGTGTTGCTGATAGCATTAAAAAAAACACAAAGAGATTTTTATTTCGACGCTTTGCATTTTAACCAAGTCAAACCTGCATATGATTACAACTTCTTTTGACCTGCAGATAACTTATACAGCAGACAATGCAGGAACGGCCCTCTGAAACTAATACAGATATTGGCATAGGAGAGCAATTAAGAGTGGCTGGCTGGCTGCGCAACTAAAATATTTGCATATGATATAATATTGACCTTGACTATAATAGTTTGTTTATCTTGTGCATTGTTACAGGTGGAGCAGATCTCCGAATTGTCTTCGTTCATTGTGGCTGAGCTGGAGTACCACCGTCAGTGCGCTTCCATTCTGGAATCGTTGACAGAGATTCTGAAATCAAAGTAAGATCGAAATGAAGTTAACTTGTACATGCTTACAACTGTATCGAAAGTTCAGAGAGTTCTGGAAGTGGGTAATTACTTTCTTGTGCCGTAGTGGATAGAAACACCCCAGGGGACTGACAATTTATAAGTGTTGCTAATTCCCATAAGAGTTACTCTTCCATGTTCAACAACAACAACATACGTAATATTTTTTATTCGCAACCAACTCAGTACAATTCGTGATTACATCAAATTTTTCAAATGTTGTGAGCGCCTCTGAGTAGCGATCTTGAAGGGTGCTATATAAATTTATGTGATTGATTGATTGATTGATTGATTGATTGATTGGCTGTGCTTGTAGGTGTGCTCAGGCTCAGTCGAGACCGCGTTCTGATCATGTGCCAAGGAGAATTATGTCGTCCGATGACTCGAACGGTTTCAGCCAATCGCCGCCTGGCAGCTCGAGGTACAGCACGTCGTCCGATCTCGAGTACTATCCAGCGACTTCACCGACCTATGCAACACCTACTAAAGGTAATCGTAATCGTAATCTCGAGACTTCTACAGCGCCCACAAGAGCGAAGTCAGCTTATTCACAGGCGCTTAATCAAAACAAAATCGATAGGCAGCGGGTCAAGTCCGGAGAGTCAGGCAGGCAGACGGATGGACGGCTAAGGTGGGTGATGTTTAGGGTTGAAATGACGAGGACTGTGAGGAGAATCAGAAGAATCAGTATAGGATTTGCGGAAGAGCAATGTTTTAAGTTTTGAGTGAAAGACCTGTGAGGAGATAGCGAGAGGTGGAGTTTTGGTGAGCTCGTATGATGGGTCGGAAGTTTGCCGAAGTGCTGGCGGAAGTTTGTTCCAAAGAGGTGGAAGGTATACGCAAACAGTCTTCACTTGGGTGATGATAATGATCGTGGGGGGAGCGGTGGTGTAGGGGTATGTTCGGTGCCTCTGAGCAGGAAGGTTACGGGTTTGAATCCACCTCAAAGCCGCTGCGTTGGGACCCTGGGCAAGTCCTTCATTTGCAATTGCTCGTGCGCTTTGGCGTGAAACTCGGATTCGGTGTTTGTGTTGTAGTTGGGAGCGCTTCTGAGTAGAAATCATGAAGGGGCGCTATGACAAGTGCTCGTATGTGATCGAGCCAGATCATTTCCTTGTGCTGACAAATTGCAGATGTACTCAATTTGTTAGACAGGTAGGGGTTGAGGTGCCTTTGAGAGGGTATCAAATAGATTAACGCTTTACCTGAGAATATTCGCTGAAAATACAGGCTTAACGGGAAAAATGAAGGGGTAATGAAGGGGTAAAGGGTTAAGTAAGGGTTCTAATTCACATGGGGCTATAATTATTACATCCAAAATATGAATGTATAAATCCTATGCTTAAATCTTTGCATTGGCTTTCTGCTCAGAAAAGAGTTAGTTTCAAATTTATAAAATGTTTTTTAACTCTGGCCGGTAACCATACTTAAAATCAGTTCTTAATCACCAGCAGGTCATTCTGATTATATCATTGTCTTGTTAGATCTAAGTTAAGAATTGCTATTGGCGAATGAGCTTCTCCAGTTAATGGACTTTTTGCAACTCTCTCCTAACCAATTTTTCACCTACTTACCATTTAATTCCAAAATTACACGTGAAAGGTCAGCATCCAAGTGCAAACTTGTGTGTGATTAAACATGGTTATTACCAGAAATCCTTCAGCAGGCTGCTCAGCTTAAGCTTTTATGAAACTTCTTGTGTTTCTTACGATCTTTCTGCTGTGTGTGTTTGTGCGTGTAGCTGCAGCCCAGCCATGCGCTGAAGCGCTGTACGACTTTGAAGCGGAAAACGAGGGAGAGCTGAGCTTCAAGGAGGGCAACACGATTAATCTCGTGAGTCGCATTGATGAGAACTGGCTGGAGGGGAGCGTCAACGGAAAAACCGGGTTCTTCCCCGTCTCGTACGTTAAGGTTATTGTCGACGTTCCCGAATAGATCTATGCTGTGCCCGAAAATCATCTTCTGCTGTTGTTTGGAAGACTTCGACGTCACAATGAGTTGAACGATTGTTATTAATCCGTGTTTTTGCACACACTGACTTTGATGCAAAAAAATGAAGCAAACATTTACTGCATTGTTGTAATTTTTATGGATATTTTGTTATCAGAGGTGTAAATATTATGTTAAGGGATCTTGAATTTATAAATAAGAGAAAGATATTTTAGTAGAAGAGGTCTTCGGTTCAGTTACGTGAATGGAAATGGATCTTATAGGACCAGGTTTTATTTTACTCAATGAATGAAACCTGATTTACCTTTGTGGGTTTGCCTTAATTGAGTGTGTTTACTAATAAGCATGAGTGCCTAGATTTTTGAATGCTTATAATTTACATTATAATTTTATTTTGAATTTGTTGGTCAATAGGGGTATAGTAGCTGTGAACCTACTGTATTAGCACTTCTTAAATTTGAAATTGGTCTCCAAATCCGCCACAATATGGCATATATAAAGCCTTGTTGGTATTGTATTGTATTGTATTGTATTGGTCCCAAGTGCTAATTTTGTTTTTCCTTCGAAGGCCTCCCGAGTTACGTGATTGTCTAATGGTTAGTTTGCCAAAACTGTTGAGCAAAAGGTGGGCAATTTGAAACCCCACGAGGGAAGACATTTGTTTTTCGATGTGCCCCATTGTGGACTAGCTTTCAATGAGTACATTGACCGTACACTGTCAGTGGGAGGATGAGATTGTGAGGGAGGGGGCTGGCCTCCAACCTCTTATGTTAAATGGGGTAAGAAACTGAAGTTGCTAATTGGGGGGGCTCTTGGGTTATGTACAATACGACTTTACATGATATTGCTGTCCTTCAAATGTTCAGAAGTGCACAAATTACTATGAAACTACAGAACATGATTGCTGCCAAGTGATTGTGTGCCAAGACTTGCTCAAGATCTTTGCACAGTGACTGCCTCAGTGGGGTCTCATGCCTCTACTCATTAGGCCTATGTGCAAAGTGAGAGTTGCTGCTTACCTGGAATTTTAAGTTGTAACATTTAATTGATTGCTGTTATTTGCCTTCTGTTTTCTGTTTTCGCTATGTGATTGCTGTGTCTTTAACCATAATTGGGCTTTTTTTTGTAAGCATATATTTGAATCAAAGAACTGTGATAATTATAACCTGTGCTTGAATTCATGTAGTGGTGGTTTTCATTTGTAACAAAGAAAAACATGTCGTACGTGCTCTTCTGACACCTTAGTTTGAAGCAGGTATTGATATCTGTTGTATGAGACCATGATATTGTGATATAAAATTAATGTATTATGAATTCACTTAGCTATGTAATATATAAGGGTAGATTGATAATAAGTTGTTTGTGACAGCTGAGAGTCAGCCAGAAGTGTCTCAGCATACAGAGTTATGTGTCCACACCATCCCAGCCTTCATGTGGGTGAAGCTTAACACAAACTGCTTGTATGCTATTGAGTACAAAACCATTTATGTCAGAAATTGAAATTTCCTAGAGGTCATTAGCAGCACAAATGTTTGAATATGTTTCTCTTAAGACTGTTGATTGATGTAATGATTTGATTGACAGTGATTGCTGTTGATTGTGTGAAGCAGATACCACTGATATACTTGATGGCCTAAAATATTGATGATGTAAAAATTGGTGGCCTAATACATGAAGAAATTGGACAGGGCTGTGCATGAGCTTTGAATTGTTAAAGTAGTTGGATATGTTTTTTCTCATTAATTTATAGTTTTTTTAGAGCAATCGTCCAGAATTGCATCCATGTTACAGCTTCTAATGCAGTTTCACATTCCATTCAAATTGTTTCACACCAGTTCTACTCTAACCTCTTCTATAGTTCTCTTTTCACGATGCTCAAGACGTTAAGACTAGTGATGGTCAAGTAAAGTATTAAAGAAACTAAATCAAAATCGCAATCAAAAATCGTAATATATTGGAAAAGCCAGTTAAAAACTACGCAATGCTGATCTATTTTGCTGCACACTGCATTTCATGATTGTTTTTCCACCTTAGGAATCAAAACCATTTGCTGAAAAAATTATTTTTATATGTTTTGTTTTTATAGTTAGAGCAAACATCTAGAATTGCAGTGTACTTCACAGAGCTTTCATGTTACAGCTTCTAATGCAGTTTCACATTCCATTCAAATTGTTTTACACCAGTTCTACTCTAACCTCTTCTATTGTTCTCTTTTCACAATGCTCAAGACGTTAAGTGATGGTCAGGTATTAAAGAAAATAAATAAAAATCGCAATCAAAAATCGTAATATATTGGAAAAGCCAGTTAAAAACTATGCAGTGCTGATCTATTTTGCTGTACGCGGCATTTCATGATTGTTTTTCCACCTTCGGAATGAAATCCAGTTGCTGAAAAAATTATTTTTATATGTTTTGTTTTTATTCGGTATTTTACAAAATGAATATATTTTTAGTATTTTGTTTAGAAGACTTAATGTTCTCTGCTTTGGTCTGTTATCATAAAATGTGTTCTTTTTGCAAAGAATTGGTTTGATTCGTGTGGATCTCTGATGCATGCATTTTAACACTTCAACATCGAAACTGTACTAAACGTGATGACTCTCAAACAACGCAGCTCGCAATTAATTTGTTTTTAAAGTCCTCAGCTTATTGGTCTGGCAGCAGTAGAGCATTTTTAACAATTTTTAACACGCTGAAAAGCCTAAATGATTTTGTTGTGCATATCTTTGTTACGAATACTTAATTGTACTTATATTGTTTATTAATAAACATTAAAATTGGAAGAGCTTTCTGTATTTGGTTAAACTGCAATATAGGTTCTTAGTTCTTACTTTATGTTGAAATGGAATCATGGTAAGATTTCATGACCAGAGAGAGAGAGACAGATAGGTTTCATGTCAATGTGTAATCAGGAGCCGGCTGTGTCCTGCTTTGCAAGAAGTGAATATGCAACACCACGAATATGCAAAATTATGCATGGCAGGAACATGGGCGCCCGCAGAAATTTTTTCAGGGGGGGGGGCAAAAATTTTTCCATGGTCACAGTTAGCGTAAATGTTTTAGTAACAAGAGCTTGAAAAATGTAAAGCTGGAAATTAAGACTACGAGTATTTTTTAATGAGGTTTCCTAATGCAAATGTTTTCAGTTTCATTTTGTGTATCAGCTATAATATGAATAATTTCTTTAGTGCGAAGAAAAAAATTAAAAAGTAGATGTTAAATGTGGGTTCCTGAAGCGGCATTGTAATATTATAAGTCCATTGAATGAATGAATAAGTGAAAAAAAAAATAGGTGTAAGTTTTCAAGGTGCAAGTGTTCCTTTAGCTACTTCTATTGATAGCCTACTTAATTTTGTGCAGTTGTAAAAGGTTGCATGACAGCGAGATTCCAATCAAGTAGGCCATAATCGATAGAAAAATACTATTTGCAAGGGCGCCTGCCGAAGGATTAACAGCCAATGGTCACTGTTCCAGCTTTTAACAAGATGTTGATTATGCAAGGCAGAAAATTAAGAGCATGTTTATATCTACAGAGATTTCTAAACATAGATTTCTGACTTTCACTGTGTGCATCGTTCATATCATTAGTACTTTAATGCGAAGAAATATGTTAACAACCCAAAAGTGGTAGTTAAAAAAATAAATTTCCATTTTCCAGGGGGGGCAAGTGCCCCCCCTTGCCCCTATGTGCGGGCGCCCATGGGCAGGAATTAAGTTTCAGTGTCAGAAGCCATAATTTAATTCTACATTCCTAGAATCTCGAAGCTACATCCGATTTTTTACTCTGTTCTTCAGAATGCACCCCATAGACTGTCTGTTTTTTAGCCTTTATACTGATGATATTTTTCCAGTTTTCTCTTGCCAGTTAACTTCTATTACAAGGGTTCTGTTCAATGTGTTTTTTGCAGTGTGTATCTTCACAAATGTACAAAAGTGCCAATTGTCAACTCAACATCGAACAAGTGGTTTAAAATGACACATGCTGTTCCTTGTGTAATTGGTGTCTTTGAATTACTATGGCTATGGTTTTGTAAAGCAATGTTCTCACAAGTTCTTGAATTTTTAAAAGTTTTTAAAAAGTTTTTTAGTTTTTTGACCTAACGTTTATGTTACTAAGGGCATGTAAACTGATTACTGAATAGGGTGTTTGTACATTTAGCAGCAATTTGCATGTTCCATATGTATTTTTATGTTGCCACTGTTGTGCATCTCAAACATAATAAAAAACAAAAAGATATATACACGAACAAAAAAAGAAAAATGCACAGCTTTACAAAATGGAAAATAAGTCTGATAACAGACTGATAAGTAAATACATTGCATAAACATGTGCATGGAAGGAAGTCAATAATGTTAATATATTTGCAAGACATCATTTTTCGCTAACAGCACATGTGGTTAATTTAACGCTTTGCTTGCCAGAGGTGCAAAATTATTGTTACTGTTATAATTACATGTACTGTTAAAAATGTTAATACTGTAAATTTGACTTGCATGTTTGACTTGCATGTCAGCGTGAAGCGGTAAACATAAAACATATGTATGATGTCCAATATGTTGTCCATCAGCCATTTGCTTTCATGTTCTTCTGAATAGCTCTGAAAGATTCCGTTCCTGCATTTGTCAACATTGTACTCACTTTTTAGTGAATCACACGCAGGGTCAGGTAGTCACGTGCTTCAAGCAACTAAAGCAGCAGTTTTCATGCATCTTTCCTCTAGCCTTAGAAAGAATACTCTTAACAGAGCTGTTAAGTTTTCTGCCAACTGTTTCAGTGAAACTCCAGTTAAACTGTGAGCAGTTAAAACAATGCTCCCTGAATTAAAATGTATACGAAAATCGAAAAAGTAATTTCACTGTTATTAGACCGGACTTCTTAAATACTTAGCAAGTTTTTCTCTGCAGCGATGTTTCCATGATTGAAAAGGCCTACAATTGGCATTGTTACTTAATTATGAAGTGATATGTAAAAAGTCATTGCTAGATGTGATTTTCCCCAGATCTATGAGACTTTCAAACCATAGGCGTAGTGGGCGTGTGCTTTGCACATGACGGACTGGTGATAATAGTCGCTAATTGTGAATCATATATAATATATGATAATTTTATATATACATTATAATTATATATTCATGAATGAAAATATATATATATATATACATATATGACTATGCATATATATATATATATATATATATTTGCATCCTTTATTGGTAGATATAATATCGACTATGTACACAGTGTGTCTATGTTTTCATGATATAATTGATGTACCGTAATTACATTGCAAGCTCTTTTAGACGCATAATATAGTTCAAAGTCTGCACATCATATGTGTGCTGTAATGCATCCGTAAAGCTTAGTAACCAAGTAGAAGTATGTTGACTCATGAGTTATGACTACAACCCACAAGCCTTTTTATTGATTATTACCAGGACAGCTGGTCAATACAGATAAACCTACTTTTAGTAACTCACTGTCATTCTTTGGCTGTCTTGTTGCATTGTAAAGAGAAAGTATTGCAGTATGGTTTGACTTTCGAAACAGTTGATGTGATATTCTTAGATGTGAGTGCTGGTATGTGCAAATTTATCTGACTAGGTGAGTTTTTTACAATGCATGCAATTTATCACTTCAGCATATCGCCTAAGTTGCTTAAGTAAATGTTTTTTATTACCAGTATTTTTACAAATCAACTGGAGTTTATTTGAAATATTTAACTGGTTTAAATACTAGGAAATCAGTTTTCACCTACTCACTGCTAACGACTTGCACACCAAACAAATCGAGTCAGCTTTGGTTTCCATAAATACGATGTTTATCACAAGAATCAATCATTCAATTCTATGGTTTGCCCTTCTTATGTGAATACTCCACACTACAGACTATAGAGATAAGCCATTAGCATCGCGGTCCTGTGAGCTGACTTCTTAATAAAAAGACAATATCAGGATGTCCTTTGTCCATTGCTAAGCTGCAGGGGTAGCAGGATGGTATATACTATAGGCTTTCCGCATGGTTGAAGAGTCAAATTGTGTCATAACACAGTATTTTGAGTTGATTCCTCTCTTAAAGTTGTTTCATAATCAAACTTGTGGAAATTATAAGACTTTCAATGATGAGTCATTTAATGATTTTGAATAACTAAAACATTGATAGTGAAATCAGAAAATGATGGACAATGATGAGTATAGTGAATCTCACATGAACTTGCATCAATGCTATTGGACATCACATTTTTGCCTATTTTTAATTGAATTATAGGTAAATTATAGGCCTTTTCACTGTAAGCTGTTGCAGTCTTTCTGGCTTCACGACTTGGACTCCCAAGTCTTCTTGAAAAACACTGATCATGGCGTTTGAACGTCTAGAGAAAGCGGCCCACGACATGTCGGAAGAACTGCTGGAACACGCGCTCTCAAAAATCTCTGATAAGCTTCTGGACGAACTGATACCCTACCTAAGCAACCTGTGCCTTCCAGACTACGAAGGCCAAACACCCGCTTTCCTTTCTACGCTGAATTACGAAACTTCGAACGTCCGATTCGGCAACCTCACCGACCCGGAGTCGACGATCGATATTGACGGAAACAAGATCAACTGGACGGTGAAGAACATTGGAGTGTCCGGTGCTGGGAACTGGAAGTACAGTTACCTCTGCATGTTTAGAGGTGGCGGAAGTTTTGACCTGACCGCAACGTGTATTACGGCTTCTGCCACCATTGCCATTACCAAGGACAATGGACGGTTCGGAGTGAAGCTTGTGGAGCACACGTGTACGTTGGGCAATGTGGAGCATCACTTCGATGGAGGCGCGCTGTGTGCGTGCATGCGGTGCGCATATCATTGCTTGGCTCAACCGGAACTCTACAAGACGCTGCTGAGACTGCTGAAGGATGGCATCGAGGAAGTTATCGAGAGGACTGTTCCAGGCTTTCACCTGATTGAAAAGTACTGGCCGTTTGACATTCCAGGCATTGGTGACTGAGGAATTTCTTCTTGGCCTTTCAACATCTGTACAGTCGTATCTGCAGACAAAATTATCAAACCATTAAACACCACAAGTGATACGTACATCAGTAGAAAAATTCTGTAGCATGTCAGAACTTTCAATAAAAGGTAGACTAGCTTAATTACTTGCAAAACTGTTCCACGGGTATAGGCAAACCGACTTTGATGCGTAACTTGCTTTACTGCTACAATTATAAACCATAAAAGCTTTGCTATCTATGTGTCGTGCTTTTTCTATGGCAGTGACAGCATAAACAGTCAACACATGAGTTAATGTACGACAGCATCTCTGACCGTTTAACAGAATTCATAATCATCGTCATGACTCGTGGTCCGATTAAAATGTCCGAATTGGGCCAAGGCTATAATAATGCAGGGCGTCACGCATGGGTGCACGTATTGGTCAGTCTGTCTTCTGCAGTTGTTGACAACCTTGGCAATTATAGTCACCGTGGTAACGCCGCGTGCACCTCCTAGCTGCTATAAGGCCTACTTTACAACAACTGCCAATCGTAAATATCACGAAATATTTTCTGCGCACACGAAAGCCAAATCGCGGAACCGGCTTATTCACTGAATTTGTTTCAAATAAAAACACAAAATCGATAAGATTATTCGATTGTGTAAGATCAGATCCAGGTCAACATCTAACCAGTCACATATGGGATCATCAATATACGTCGATGTATGGGATACATGATTTAAAGCAGTAGGCTAATCCAAGGAAAAGCTACATGTATGTCAAGGACGATCACGAAAGTTATTAGGGTCGAAAGGTGACGAGAACATCGCTTGGCACATTGTTTAGCTCCAGTTGACTATAAACTTGCTGGTGGCTGAACCGAGGGAAGGCTAGGCTAATTGTAGTCTTGGAGCTAGTAGAAAAACGGAGAAATGGAGACCCCCATTCTCACCCTGCGTTCTATTGAATTGTTTCAATTGCATAACTGCAACAGGTTGCGGTCTGTCAGCCGGATTGCTTCAATAAAGAATAAAATATGAGTATTATTAGTACTGTTTAAAAAATATTATTATTGTATTTTAATGCTTCGAACCGGCACCGTCAAAGTACGAGCAGCGGCGCATACATCTTGAAATAAGAAAATTTAGGACATTCAAGGGAAATCCGAGAGCCGTTTCATGGTTTATTGGTCAATGGTTTGTTTTGCGTAGGCGAATCTTAGTCGAATGAGAGGAATAACTTAAGTATTTTGTGTGTATTTTCATTTAATGCAGACGATTTTAAGTATTTAATATATTTCTACCTATATTTCTTACGTAGTTGTAAATTGAGCTTCCAAGAACGATTTTTCGGAGTAGTTTTAGTATCATATAAAGGCAAAGATGGCTCGCGACATACTCCGCTATGCATACACTTCCATAAAGGATGGGTTTGAATTGAACGATTTCCCGGATCTGGAGTACTTCGACAATATGGATAACTCGGAAACGTCGAAGCGGTACCTAGAACAAGCAGCAAGAGAGGTATCGAAAAAACTGTTAGCAAGAGCGGCAACTCTAGCCTCACAGAAGCTGCTGGACGAACTCATACCACGTCTACAAAACATGCGCCTGCCTGATCACCACGGCCAGGCTGAGCTGATTGTCTCCGACGTCCATTTCGGAACGACGGAGGCAGTGATCAACCAGGTGCACAGACCAGAGTCTCTGGTCGCCATCGATGAAAGTCTCATCAGCTGGAACCTGACGAACATCGGTTTGTCCGGAACTGGGAACTGGATGTACGATTTCCTTGGGCCGGCGAAGGATAACGGTGGCTTCGATCTGACCATCGGTGGAATCACGGCAGCGGTGGCGGTCGCCCTGGAGAGGGATTCCCGAGGAAAGATCGACATGAAGCTGCAGAAGTGCGACCTGACGTTCGGAGACACCGACGTCCAGTTCACCGGAGGCGTCGGATGCTTCTGTCTGTCTGTCATATTTGAACTTAAGGTCAAACCGGAGCTGAAACGTGTCTTACCGCAGCTACTGCAGACCGGACTGAAAGAGGTTGTGCAGAACGTTGTACCCCACCTGCATTACATCGAAGAGTATTGGCCGCTTGCAATGGGGGTCATGGACCTTTCCTCAAACCTCTTCCAGTCTGCTCTTCACTGAGCAGCATGAGAAACAGTGACCTGGTGACATTTCCTCAGGCCTGCGCTTCCCTGCAGCAGTTTATCGCTTTCTGTAAACTCATTTGATGCTGTTGACCTAAACTCATTTAAGTAGTTGTAGTATTTGTGTAAAACTGTCCATTGATTGATGATTTTAGATATTACTAAAACCCTGAGATACGTAGCATAAAAATTTATGTAATAGGTAATGGGAATGAAAAAAACTGGTGATGCTATAAATTTCAAGCATTTCGATGCATGTTTGTCTTATGAGTATGGGAAAGTGCCAAGCATGTTTTAAACACTTTTTACCGTACCATCATGGGTTTTGACTAGGAATTAATAAAACATATCAAACTGCATGAAGGAAGTTTTGAACTTTGCACAGATTTGTTCCTTTTATTGCTATAGATATTTAATTTTTTTCTAGAAAATCTTATGTCTGAGACATTTCAGGTTTGGAAAGAAATTTCTTCAAAAGTTACTGGTGCACCAGTATAAAAATCAGTGTTGTATGGTCACCCACAGACAATTGTGCAGAAGGGTAAAGCATGAAAATGAGATGCATCATCCCGGTGTGATAATATAGGCCAAAAGTCTTTAGGTCGAATTGGAAAGTAAATACTGTTTGCCCTATGTGTGGCACGTGATTAGTGAATTTTCTTATATTGCCAATGGCCTTATACAATATTTAATCGCAAGCTGTGCTTCATTAGTTAAAGACTTTGTTTTACTCATTGTTGTTTTTCTTATGTATTTCTAAGAATGGAATAGATCTGCCTTCTACATGGCATTTTTTAGGTTAAAATAGTTTGCACACTTGAAGATTTGAATCTTGCTTGGTGACTGAGTTTCTTAGATGAATTTGCATACACTTGATTTTTGCAGATGCCTTAAGGTGCAAGTGTCTTTGTATATAGGCCCTACCCAACGTGCTAATATTCGTTTTAAATTATAGGCAGCTAATTAACTATTTTAGGATCATCATCGTAGCTGAACACTTTTACTGCCTTGACTGTTGTTGAATGAAATGCAGATGTTATTTAATTTAAATTAAGGTTGGGCTTGTTATTTAGTTGGTGCACATTTATGGAGTTTTTCCACAGAAATCGAGATTTTGAGTTTCAGTATTGATAATGCAGTCAGTTTATGATCTGGATTTTTTACAGAGAGATTTTGCCGACTTGTTATTAGATGGAATGAACTACATTAACTATTTTGAATAATTTTACTTGTTTTTAATTGTTACGACTGAAGGTTTGATGTTTCTTAAAATTAGAATAATTTTACTCATATAATTGTTATGACTGAAGGTTTTGATCTTTCTTAAAATTAGAATCATGTTTTCTCAGAGGTTTACCGGTGAACAAGACGAAAGTGATTGTATTCTTATTTTATTTAAATAGAATTTGCTTGTGAGTTGATTCTTTAGCAAATATTCTTTGGAATATTCTTTATTGAACAACGAACAGACATGAAAAAATATGTTGTTCCCTAACTTCCCTTATAACATTTGGCAAAGGTCTTTTCAAACCAACTTTTTGAGACTCGCAAAATGCTGGTTATTGCTAACTTTAACTGTTGTGAAATCTGTTTATAAACTTAGTATTAAACTAGCATAATGAATAGTGATAAAGGTTAGAATTAGTAACATGTGTACAATATCATGCGTAGTTGTTATCTGTCTTCTGTACTCTTCAGAATAGCTGGAAAGCATCCTTTGATTTGATTTAATACAATGCCATCATTTGGGGTAGATGATTAGAACAGTATTGGTCCTTTTGGATTTACCCATTTACTCTAATGCATATAACTTTACTATTGGTACTGTATTATGTTTTACAGCTGATCAAATGAGGGTCTGAAACTGCAATGTATGTTATAACGTTAAGTTAAGAAAATAGGAATATTGTCAAGCGTTGTTGTCATTGAAATCTGTGTTGCTTTATATGTTATCAGTGACATGCTAATACCGGTAGTTTATGGTAAACAATTGTATTGGTTATTGTTAACGTTAACTGTTGTGAAATCTCAGTTTGCAAGCTTAGTATTAAACTAGCATAATGAATAGTGTGATAAAGATACATTGATTAAATTGTGCTTTCTTAATGATGCAATTAGTTTAGTTGTACATTATTGTGTGTCAATTTCTACGCTTGTCCATGGATTGAGAAAAGAATTTAGTTTGAAGTCTGTCTTATACAACACAGCATTGCATTAAGACCATCCGACCTATCTATGCTTCTTGCTCAAGCAAATACTGACAAAGAGTGCACTCAATCAACTCTTGCTGTGCCTTGCACCAAGACAAGCTCTCAGGCCTACTCGGTGGTTGGTCCGAAGCTTTGATGCTCACTGCCTTTGTTTCTTCAGTTATTTGTCTGATATCTTACAGAACCAAACACTATGCTTCTCTCCCTCCATCTAGCTTAGCTTCTGGTTTTTACTGGCTTCTCTGATAGATTATGACTGGCTACAATTTCACTTGAGGCAACTATCGATCAATGTGTTATGTGTTTATGACATTGCTAAACACAAATGTCTAGTTTTATTACTGGTATACATTTATTTATGCATTGCATTTTCGTGTGCATCTACTGGTATATCACAAGGTTGTGCTAGAATACGCCCATTCTCACAACTTGGGATTTACGAAGAACTCAATTACAATAATTATTTACGTTACTGTAGACTACGAGACTCTGGATAGACTTTATGTAGATCAGTGGTTCTTAACCTTTTCATGGGAGCCGAACCCCAAGAGAAATCTATGACCATTCACCGAACCCCTCAAGTTTGAACAATAATTTTTCTTTTTTGCTCGACATACTCTGTGGTATAAGTATATAAGAAAATGGTAATAGTTACTTTTAGCATACGTCATACGATGCTATTTCTGCAGAAAAACAACGAAAAATTACATAGGCCTATCTTATTGGTAATACCTTATTATTATTATTTCACAGAAAGATGCCTGCCGGTGTTAATTATCGGGAGGTGCACTGGTGCAGTAAGACAAAACTAAGGTTAACAGGATGAGCAGCTTTAAATTTAATAAGGTTTCAAACAATATTTATTAAATAAAAGTTGAAAAAATAGCAGATGATTTTTCACTGAATATGTATATATTTCAGAGGACCTCTGCCGAACCCCTGGCACTGGCTCATCGAACCCCAGGGGTTCGGTCGAACACTGGTTAAGAACCACTGATGTAGATTGAAACTTTTGTTGCAATTTTTTGATGCCAAGAACGTTTATGAAGACCTTTTGTGACCTATTTTATGGCTTTTATTTACTTTTTTCTTTCAAAGAAGTGTAGAGTCTTACATTAATTACAAGCTTGCGTTTTCATGATCCATAGCCGTAGTGTTCTACGCAAACTGGTTTTGGTTGATGTGCAAGTCCAAAAATCTGCTGAACTCTGATGTGATTTTCACACAAATGCAGCCAACATGCACACTCGCTTCTGTTCGGGCCTGCGTGTGTGCATGGCATAAAAACAATATCTATATTTATTTCCACTGTTTATTAATTATATACACGATCCTATAACTCTGAGAAAATCTCTACAGGAGAATAATGACAATTATGATGACGTTGATAGTAGCTGCGTAATACCAAAACCAATAATTTACCAGTAAGTCGTCTAGCTTGGCTTTGTACTAGAGTTTGGGTGCGGGTTTAATTCAAATGCCCTTATTCCACCTACACCTATCACACCCATTGCATTGAAGAGTAACATTTGTTATCGTATTTATACAGCTCCTGTTACCCCTCTCACAAGAAAAGTGTATTGTCCACAATCAGAAAGAGACCAACAATATTAACATATATGAATACTATTATTATACGTATTAAGACAATATTAAATTTTTACGCCATGTAAGAGGATATACGGTGTAGTATTGAGTATGACATGCTTGTCTTCATTTTCTGGTCCTAGTGTGCAAAAGAGAGGCCAGGTTTTTGTCAGGACTGCCTTTTTGTCGGGACAAACCTCTACAGAAATATCCAACATTAATTTTTGTAGCAACTTGAGAGGAAAACAATTTCAATTCCAATCCATACAAATGTGTAGTCCACCAAATTGTCAAACTATGACTTTACATCATATAAAACATGTTTAAATTGCCACTGTCAGTAGCCCGTTAGCCTTCCTTGCCCAGTATGGCTACACAAATTTTTCGATAAGTTTTAGGAAACTGCTATTCATTCAAAGAAACACCAGGCTAATTGCTGGAATAAAATTCAGCTTCAACACTGCTTGTAAAATATGCAAATGACTAGTACACAAAACATGCATATTTATATACATAATATATATTTATATACACAATATATATATATATAATATATATATGCACACAAATACACCTGCGAAACCTTCTTATAACTTGCTTAGTAATAAAATTCCTATTCTTAATATGGGATATATCATTATTTAGCTCTGCTTGGTAGTGTAATCCACTTTTAAACAGGACTTCATAGTACTGAAATAGCATCATTATTACGGAGGTTGCAGTCTACTTGTTTATATATACCGTAAATACAATATTATACATAAATACAGCATACAAACATTATGTACTCTTGTATAATAATACAGCCGTGCTCTCTCCCTCATGGCTTGCTGTTATTTTATGACAGAACAGCCTCCAGCTAACTACAGTAAAGCAACTTAGCACAACGCAAAAACATCCAATAAGAAATGTACATGAGCACGTAAATGTATAATATCACCAGCGATGTATCGGTCGAAATTAACATCTGGCTAACGAGCGATGCGCTCAGCACATTGCTCGCACAAAATCCGCTGCTCGGCGCATTTCGAAAATTTATTTTAAGACTGTTCTCTGATCACGTGGAAAAAAACAACCAGGCATTGGAAAATAAGAATACGAGTGCAACGGTTAAACAAATTATAACAACAAATCCATATATTATCTCAAACACGAACAACGTCTGTTGTTCAAGATCTCTACAGCTGACTGTACAGAATATACAAGCACCACAGATAACAACATTACACGTTCTGGTTCTAATAATGATGAAATAAGTTAACATATGACCTACTTTGGAGAAATATTTCTTTAAACAAACACAAAGTGCCTCACACTAAACACACAACAGATGCCCCTCTCTGACAATGCAAGATATGTTAGAGTCGCGAGTTCACAGAGGGAGCGCCTCTGAGTAGAGCCCTTGAAGAGGCGCTATATAAATCCCATAGATAGATAGATAGATAGTCTACTGCAATTGGCTTGAAACCTTGTACTGATAACCAGAGTTGTAATCAAGGGTATACACCACGAGTATACAGCATGTACAACAATTGTACACAGTGTTCTTCTTTAGTGTTCTGCCCTTAGGCAGATCCAAGATTCCAACGACACCATTCTTGTCTATTCTCTGCTTTTTCCTTGATTTCTTTATATCCTCGTCCATTTTTTCTGTCCATCGTCCAGTCCAACATCTTTCTTTCTAGGTCTTCCTGGTGGTTTCTTTCCCTCCATTCTTCCTTCAAGAACAGTCCTCAAGAGCGAGTCTCCCATCAACATGTGCCCCAGAAAGTTCATCTGCCTCTTCCGTGCTATCTTAATCAGTGATCTTTCTTCTTGCACCAGTTGCAGCACCTCCTCATTGGTTTTGTAGTCCATCCAACTACACACCTCATAAGTACTCATAAATATTTGTGTTTAGTATATGGGAAAATGACCTGCGGACAAGCCTAGGCAATTGTAGGTTTACTCACCTCTAATTTCCCACTACAGCCCCCGGCTGTAATTAACCTTGCCACGGTAAATATGGACCTGCCTTATTTAGGTGTGTAGCTTAGCTATTCCATACCACCTTTTAAGCACCAAAACCGCACCTCTTTCTATAACAACACAGGTCTCTGGATAAAAATTGAAACCACTCCTTTCTACAAATCCTACATGGTAATTCCTCCTCTTCCTCTACCTTAGCTCAACACTAAACAACCACCATGGCTGTCTAAACGTCTGCCTGCCTGACCTTGGAACTGAATTTGACGTTGCCGGCCTATTGATCTTGCTTTATTTAATTTATTAAATATTTATTTTGTCTGAGCACCTATGAATATGCTGGTTCCTCAACTGGTCGCATCATCTCGGCACTGTAAACAACAAGACATAACATTGGGATCACAATAATGGAAACCGAAGAAATCACTTTGCAAGTCTACCACAATAATTGATGTTTCTGACTTCACAGTTCACAACAAACCTCAAGCACAACTGCTCAAGTAGCAGTAATCGACACAGTTAGCGTGGAGCTGCTCAAACAACCATATATCTAATCTTCACACCAAGTTAGGTAGCAGTAAGATTTAGCCTTGCAATGTTCAATTAATATATTCACACAAAGTCGAAAACTGTAACTGACGAGTGGCACAAGCAATTCAAATGTACAATCTACTCGAGAGTCAGATGCGACGCAAACCATTTAACAGTAACACAATCAACAAAATCGTGGGAATTTCTCTTCAGAATTTCCTAAATAAGGAACAAAACAGACGAAAGGTCTGTGGAAGGGTTCCACCGGAAAAACACAACATTATGTGCATAGGCGTAGAAGACGGAGGTCCAGAGGGGCAAATACCCCCAAATTTCGGGCAAGTCTGATTTTTCTGGCAAACAGACCCGGAAATTTTTTAAAAAGTTTAAAAAAATTCGGGCAAAAGTACCGGATGACTAACCAAAAAGGTCGTAAAAAAGGTCGTCAGAATTTTCGGGCAAACGTAACAGGAATTTTTCTTAAGATTTCAGCCGGATGACCAAAAAAATCGGGCAAAGTCTCATTTTTGCCCACCCCTTCCCACTGCTGGAATGTCCCCTACGCCTATGATCATGTATGATCGCATGATCTGATTCAATCACTTCTCCATTTTTTGGCAAACGAGTATTTTATACATCCTCCTACGATGCAGACATGAACACCAGTACTTTACACTACGCCGCCAAAATAATGAGAAAATAAAGAGCTAGATGAGGTGATGCAAAATTTCAATGAAAGACTGGATGCAAATGTTTTTCATGGCACAACCTTAGAAACATAATATAATTCGATCGATTCATAGTGTATAATGCTTACAATGGACAAGGATGCTCATAATGTCGGTATTTCTTCAGATTTGGCATTTCAACACTGCATATATCTGCCCATTATTGCAGAGTTTAATCCAATTCGTGTTAACTCCGTATTTCCGACTTCTTTTCTCGTTCTTAGCATTTTTTGGAACATGCCGCTATAAGTTGCCAGCACGTTTCATGCTCTGCTTTGATATTAACTGTTCATGAGGGATGTCCATACAAAGACATCAATTACACATTTTCCTCTACATAATTACGTAACGAGTAGTCAAGTCACCGCTAGTTTTGTTATCACATTCAACAACACTGTCATTCAGTGCGGGAATTGTAAAAAATAACTTGGACACGTTCACTGTGATCTGTGTAGAGTTGGTGTAAAAACTGAAGACTTAACTGTAGGGTCGCAAGAAAAATTAGGGGGTTGAACCTAACAATTCTCACTCGGAGCCATCATAAATTAATTATTCAACACCATTCTGCTACTGTTAACAGCACAGCTGCGAGACGACTAGTAATAGAAAAAACATCCACGATGATGAAAGTAGTTTTATCACCCCATCAAAAATTCCGACAGTTCAGCCTAATTTTAGCGACGAGTACTTTTCAACTAAACATGTCATTTTACCGGAGACTGCACGCACGCAAACACACACACACATGTTACCGAGCAAGAGAACGAACGGCTGGCCGCGTTTCAACTAAAATACTGACAAAGGAAACATGAAACGTCCAAACTTTGTGCAGTGCCACGTCGACGTGCCTCCGTATAATTATCTGGCCTGGTTGTATTACCTTACATCATTATCATCATCGCTCGTGTGTTACGTTACATGGTGTTGTTGTTGAAAGCAAAATGAAAAGACCCTATATCTTCTAACTTTCGTCGCTGCTGCACTTCTCTAGCGAGCGATGCATTGGTGGTGTGCCGTCGACGCTTGGTGCGACCATCTCGGCGCCGTACTTGTTTCGCACCTTCTTGTTCATGTTTGCCATGATCTGGGAAGAGAGTCGGAAGCCGCTGATCATTTCGTCCTTCCACTGCTTGATTAAAACGCGGTCCTACAGACAGAAAAAAGAGACTCGTTCAGGCATATACTACTCCAGTTATCAACAGATAACTAATTGGTGATTTTTTAAATTCTATTTTCATTTATTTCCACATTTCTATAGCGCTCCTTCAAGCACACTACTCAGTGGCGCTCCCGACTACAGCACGGACACTGCATCGAAGTTTCACGCCAAAGCGCACGAGCAATTGCAAGCGAAGGACTTGATCAAGGTCTATATGCTGCAGCTGGAGGGTGGATTCGAACCTGCAACCCTCCAGCTCCAAGGCGCCGAACACCACCACTACACCATCGCATCTCGCTTAGGTGAGGTTATAGTAAGTAATCGAATCCATGCAGAGGTGGGTCGACCATAGGTCGAGGAAGGTCGTTGGATCGGCTTATTTTACTCTTGACCTGCCTCACGACCTGCCAAAAATTCTTTGGAATTTTTACCATCTTCTTTACATAATTAGTTTCTTCTTTCTGCGACCTGCTGAAATGGCTTTCATGACCGCAATAAGACATGCCGAAATTGTATAGCTGAGGCCATCACTGAATCCATTGAAGGAAAGTGTAGCGCTATAACGTGGTTGCTTTTAAAGAAACTTTTTCTTCAAACCCTAGACGAGGCCTGACTTTCTGGACTAGTTTTTAAACAGTAGTTAGCAATGAAGTCCCTGAGGGATCCTAAATACCTTGGGGCAAAAAAATTAATAACAAATCTGTCACAAGTCTTTTCCCTCTTCTTCTCTACGTGTGACCTTCAGTCTCTTCGGAAGCTTCTTCGTATAAGTTCGTGGTAGCGTAGGCCTATCCCTAGATAACTGTTTCATTAGCTAAATGGCTAGGTTAAAGAATCTACAGTCTTTCACTGTTTTGTTAACCAACAACGACGACGTGTTTAACTCTTCTTATTATACTCCAAAATCCGATATAAAGTAAAACGATCAGCAACAACACAACAATGACTACACTTGCGTTATCATAACAACTACACGACTACTATCTTCATCAGTCTACTCTATCGCAACTCAACAACAACTCTTACAGCCTATCTCAACGGCTCTCAACACGCAACTCTCCTTCTTCACTTCCACTCCCTTCTTGTACAATTAACGTACGCTCGTCTAGACGTCACGTGCTGTCCAGACAATCACCTGTGCAGACGCCGCGCGGCAATTTGCACCTGGCCTACTTACGTCGCTGTACGACAATCGGCGTGCACTGATTAAATTAGCTGACATTACCTCCTTCCTTTCTTTTGAAGAGAGCTAATTAATCTTAAAAATTAGCGAACGTATAATGCTTAAACTAAATACAAACAATTCTTATACTAAATGCAATCACAAAATACCTTATACTACAATCTCGATAAGCAGTCTGCTACTACATTCAACTTTCCTTTCTTATAGTTCAACAGAATGTCAAAATTTTGCAATGATAAAGACCATCTGACTAACTTAGCAGACTTCGACATTGACTCAGTCAAATAAACTAAAGGATTATGATCAGTGAACACATTAATCTTGGAACCAATAATGATTTCTTTCAATTTGTTTAAAGCCCATATGATTGCATAGGCTTCCTTCTCAATCGTCGCCCATCTCCTCTGGGTATCTGTCAGCTTCTGGCTGATAAATGAAACGGGACGTTCTATCCCCTCATCGTCCACTTGTGACAGCACAGCCCCCACAGCAAAATCACTGCTATCACAGTACAAATTAAATGGTTTGCCAACCTCGAACATGTACAGAATAACATTCGATAAAACAATTTCTTTAAGAGAATCAAAAGATTTCTGGTGGTCCTCAGTCCAAATAATGTTCTCAGGTGTCTGCTTGCTAGTTAAATCTGTCAATGGTTTAGCAATCTCAGCAAAATTACAAATAAATTGTCTGTAGAAACCAAAAAATATATCAATCAATTAGTTAGCAAGTGTTAGGATTTTTTTGGTTCAGCACCACTTCCTGTTCTACCAATGTACATAATCCAGGTTTGTCCGAAAATCTGTCTGCATAACGGTTCAGTACATCCAGTAGCTGTTTCTGTTGCTCGCACGTAAGATGTCCGATCTGTTCATAGTCCAATTGCAGCGATTTCTGTGTCGTCTCTGCATGGTCTTCTTTCAATGGTAGCTCTACCACTGATCCGAATTCGTCGTCCTCTTCCACGATGAGACCACACGATAATGTTCTTGCGATGAACTTCCTCATTTTGTTGGCATGGACGATTCGTCGGCCGTTTTCATTCATGTCCACCAGATACGAATACTTGGATCTTCTTTGTAGCACTGTACATGGACCATGCCATCGTGAGATCAATTTATTGGTTGACGTTGGATACAGGACGATGACGTTTTCTCCTGGTTCGAATTCTTTATCCTTGGCCCTCTTGTTGTATTGACTGGCATATTGTTTTTGCTTTTCCTCTGCACAATTCTCAGCAAATATCAAAGCTTTCTCCATGTCTGCTCTTAAGTTCTTCAGGTACTTTGCTGGTTGTACTCCAATGTTTGGCGGTAGATTTATTTCTTTGGTCCAGCTTTCCTTTAAGATAGTTAATGGTCCTCTTGGCATTTTTCCATACACCAGCAGATATGGTGCCACTCCTGTCGTTGCGTTGGGAACTTCTCTCAATGCCCATACGGTAAACGGAATGATTTTATGCCACTGTCTTGGATTTTCCACAATGACATGATGCACCATCTTCTTGAACGTCTGATTCCATCTCTCAACTAATCCAGCTGCCTCAGGATGCCCTGGTGAATCGAATCGTGGACAGCATCCCATCAATTTCAAAAATTCTCTTGTGAGACTGGCTGTAAAATTTGTGCCTCTGTCGCTGGTGATCACAGACGGCACCCCCACGTCAATGAATAGCTTCATCAAAGCTTCGCACACAGCCTTAGCAGTCAATGACTTCAGCAAAAAGATTGTCGGCCATCTTGTACATGAATCCACTATGCACAAGCAATACTTATGCCCAGCTGCTGACTTCGGTTCTATTGGGCCTACCACGTCCATAGTCATCCGTCGGAATGGCACATCTTCCCTTGGAATTGGTGTAATCGGCACTCGATCCATCACCAAACTTCGTGCCTTCAGCTGACACTTCTCACAGGACTTACAAAATTTCACCACGTCTCGACGCATCTTTGGCCAGACAAAGGACAACTTGATTCTCTCTCGTGTCTTCTCTTCTCCCAAGTGTCCGCCAAATACTGACTCGTGAGCTAATTCCATTACTTGAATTCTTCTCTCTTTCGGTAACACCAACTGATACACAAGCTGATCCAGCATTTGATGCTTCTTATACAGCAATCCATTCACCACGCTAAACTCTGATCCTTGGTCTTCAGCGATCCTCCACCACGATTTCAGTGACTCGTCATTTCTCTGCTGCTCCTCGAATTTCTTCGCATCTTCCAGCTGTCTTTCATCGTTCGAATTCTCTGTGAACAAGTCCCTCATACTTGTCTCCAGTTCAGCGTCGCTTCCGGAATCTTCACTATCATTTCGTTCACATGCAGCCATCTCTTCTTCAGTTTCATTGTTCTCAGATGTTGTTCTTTCGTCATCTTGGATGCTGAGTTCATCTTCGCTTTCCGTGTCATCTTCTTGCAAACTTTCGTTTATCGTTTCATCTTCTCCGTCTTCGACTTCTGCTCTCCGACTTTGTGCTCTTGTAGTCACATTCGCTTGTAGCTCTCCTTGCAATATACTGATTGGTGGAACCTCTTTCAGTTCTGCAATTATCTCTGGATGTAGCAGGAACTTTTCTGGATTTTCTTTACACAGTTCTGCTGAAATGCTGGCACACACTAAAGTTAAATATGGCGCGATATTTATTGTCCTGTCCTCTGTAGCTGTTCCTTCGTTACGACCGCTCATCCGCACTTCGATTTTCACCAACTTAGCTGGAATCGGCTCTCCAGCTACACATTGCAAATGAACTCTGCCGATTTCTTCTACTGTCGTTCCTTTCAGTAGTTCCTCGTTGATTACTGGTATCTCGGTCCCCGAGTCAATCAACGCCTCGACTTGCACAGGCTGCCCATCAGTCCCACGTATCTCCACATTTACATGCTGCAACGATATTTTCTTTATGCGTTGACACTCCTCTTTACTTTTTGTTTCTCGACAATTTTCTGCAATGGAAGTAGTCTTTATCGCTTCTTTCAGTATGGTGAACTGCGGCGTACACTTCATCACTGACTTTACTTCTGTTTCTTGGTTGCATTGTTCTTCCCAACCAGGAGGTGCATTTATCACTTGTATCTGGTTTACTCGAAGATTTTCTGCACTTCTGCTAAAGTTCTTCCTCAGATTTGCCGCTCCTGGTGCTTGGCAATGTTTTATTAGGTGTTTATCAGAATTGCAATTGTGGCAACGCTTCTTGATAAAACTTCTTTGCTCCTTGTTCTCCCACTTGTTGTACGGCGTGTAAGATGCATTACTTTCTGTTGGGCGTCCCAGCGGCGGAGTTCGATTGTAGGCTTGTCTGTCCCACGTTGACTGTTGTTTATCTTGCGACCACTGCTTTCCAGAATAATCATCTTTCTTTGCATCATTACTCTTGGCTTGGCTTCCGGTGTCTTTGCTATCCTTGTTCCACTTGGGTTGCTTTGGACTATTGTCCCATGCTTCAAATTTCGGTTTGTCTTGGAACATCACACCAATCCGATTGTTTACATGTATATCTGCGAGATCTGCAACATTACTAGCTTCCAAGCATTCTGTGCCCTCTTTTGCTAAGACAAACTGCAGTGGACCTGGTGGTAAACATTCTTTCAGCTTATCCGCCACTAACAAATCAAACAGCTTCTCGTAGTCTTTGTCCACTCGTCTACTTCGGACATAATAATTCAACAGGTTCTTCAGCCTAGCCGTGAACATCGTATACGTTTCTTCGGCTGTCTTCTTGGCATCTGCAAACCTTGACCTGTACTCACGAGCTGTTAACTTGAATTCCTTCAACAAGTGCTCTTTCACTGCATCGTATTTATCTAAATTCTCAAATGATAATCGATCCAATACCGTTCGTGCTCTCGGGGTCATCAATGGCAACAACAATTTCACCCAGTACTGCTTTTCCACAGCGAAGCTATTGAATGCATTCTCCACGGTCTCAAAATATAATGGCACTTCCATCATATCATACGGCATCTTAGGCAATACATGCTTCATGGCATCACCAATCTTCTTGATCTTGGACACCATTGTCTCACTTTCTCTGAGCCTAATCTGTTCTGACACTTCTCGGCTCTTACGATCATCTTCGTCTCTCTTCTTCAGTCGATCTTGATCTTCGATTCTCCGCAGTTCTTCTTGTTCTATCTTCTGCTGCAACAGTTCTAACTGCTTTCTGCGTTCTTCTTTTTCAATGGCCATTTCTTTAAGTTGAGCCTCCTTGATAGCAAGTTTCTTTTGTTCTAACTGCATCTGCTCTTCTCTTTCTCTTTCTGCTTTTTCCAAATTGTCTTTTCCAGCTTGAAATTCTTCCTGACGAATTTCTTCTGCTCTCTCCAGTTCTTGTAAACGCATCTTTTCTTTTTCTTCCTCGCGAGCCTTTTTGTCTTCGATCTGCTGTTTTCGTATTTCTTCATCGCTTTTTCTTGCTTTTTCGTATTCTATCATTAACTCCATCCTTCGTCGTTCTGCTTCGTCACGATCTAATTTCATTTGTTCTAACTGAAGCTGGAACTGCTGCTTCTGCATATCTATCTCTTGCTGTCTCATCCTTTCTGCTTTTTCTATCTCTTGTTGTCGCAGTTCTTTCTCTTCTTGCTTACGTTCTTTCTCTTCTTGGCACCGTCGCTCTTCTTTCTCCTTCTCTTCTTGGCGACGTTCTTTCTCTTTCTGTCTGCGCTGCTCTTCTTTCTCTTTTTCTTCTTGTTTACACTCTTTCTCCTCTTGTCTGCGCTGCTCTTCTTTCTGCTTCTCTTCTTGTCTACTCATCATCATGAATTGTAGCAACGCCTCTATAGACATCGGTGCCTCAGGCTTCTCCACTGGCTTCTCCGCAACGCCTCCGACAGCACCTTCTTCTTCTTCTTCTTCTTTCTTAGCCCAAACCTCGGCTAAATTTCTCATCAATTCTTCCCTAGACATCTGTTCGACTTCTTCTGCGTCTAGATCTGCTTCAATTAGCAGTTTTTTCAGTCTATCAGTAGACATTTTCTTAATATTTGCTTGCTTTTTCTCCGTAAGTTTCTCCATCTTACTTCTTTACTTTACAGATGCTCGATAAATTAGTAGACTTGTAGTCGTTGTGTTGTCGTTTCTCACTGTCGTACGGATGCTCGATGTATCGTTGCTTCTCCCGTGTGCTCGGCTCCTCGATAAATTCACAGCGTCCGTTTCTCCACAACGTCTGTTGATTGAATAGAATCCCTCAGTTCGTAACTTGGCACGTAGACCCACCGTTCGTAACTACGATCGTTCTCCTGCAACTTGGATCGTTATCCTGCAACTTGGATCGTTATCCCACCGCTGCCACCAAATGTCACAAGTCTTTTCCCTCTTCTTCTCTACGTGTGACCTTCAGTCTCTTCGGAAGCTTCTTCGTATAAGTTCGTGGTAGCGTAGGCCTATCCCTAGATAACTGTTTCATTAGCTAAATGGCTAGGTTAAAGAATCTACAGTCTTTCACTGTTTTGTTAACCAACAACGACGACGTGTTTAACTCTTCTTATTATACTCCAAAATCCGATATAAAGTAAAACGATCAGCAACAACACAACAATGACTACACTTGCGTTATCATAACAACTACACGACTACTATCTTCATCAGTCTACTCTATCGCAACTCAACAACAACTCTTACAGCCTATCTCAACGGCTCTCAACACACAACTCTCCTTCTTCACTTCCACTCCCTTCTTGTACAATTAACGTACGCTCGTCTAGACGTCACGTGCTGTCCAGACAATCACCTGTGCAGATGCCGCGCGGCAATTTGCACCTGGCCTACTTACGTCGCTGTACGACAATCGGCGTGCACTGATTAAATTAGCTGACAAAATCATCTAACGTTTTATGACTAAATCGCCTTTTTGCTCGATCATACACTGAACTCACTGGTGATGTGATGACAATTTTTGTGTCATTCTTCATCTGTAGCAAGATGCAGTTTTCCGTGCGATTAACTTTCTGGAAGTCGGGTATTACCTCCTGAATATCTGTCATCGGGATCAGCTGAAAATATTCACACAGTATTACATTTATGTAAACATTGAAAATATATATTTTTCTTATTACAAATTTAAACGAAAATAAATTTGTCCTCTTATGCATTTAAATGAAAATGTATTTCCTCCTACATATTTTTTCTTTACATATTTAAACAAAAATGTATTTTCTTCTAAAATATTTAAACGAAAATGTATTTTTCCTTTTACATGTGGAGTTTTACTGCATGACAAATGCAAGCAACATTTCTAAAACCATTACTCATCTAATCAACTACATCTTGGAGGAAACAAAAAATCATCTTGATCGTACATAACAAAAATATTCTACTGAATAAAAAAAAACTTATGTGTCAACGCTCGGAAAATAATAGCATATTCGTCTAAATTGAAAATAAGGCAAATCCAAGTAACATACCACACCAAATCAATAAGTAAATAAATAAAATATATAAACAAATAAATGCAATGTCACTATACCTCAACTCCTTTTCCTTTTGCTATCTGACCATCTCGGTTCTTGTTGTAGAATTCGAGTCGGTTCGGATAGAGCTTGAGGTATTTCTTCTGCCAAGCCTGCAGGAATGGACCACCAAGCTTCAGCACCTCACCCTCTACGATGCAATCCGTTGGACCAACTAAAAAATCGACAACAGACAACAGACTTAAACATCGCAATAAAAAATTCTTTAATTAAAGAATCGACGACAGACATGATGTAACTTAGACACCAAAATCACAATTAAAAACTTTGTTGATTCGAACCACTACAGCAGCGGTTCCCAACCCGTGGCCCGCGGGCCAAAAGTGGCCCGCCAGACCTCAAGAAATGGCCCGCCAGGCCTCAAAAATGGCCCTCGTTTCTCAAAGTATTAACAAAAATCTATGAAAAATTGACAATTTTGACGAAATAGAACACATAATTATTGTCTATTAGAAATTATTTTATTTTTAGCTCTATAAATAACATCACAGATTCTATTTTGAATCAATTATAACAATTTTATATGCTTTTAGTTAATTAAATTTTAGCATTGTGGCCCCCTAATGTCCTTTAACTAAGAAAAAGTGGCCCTCTTGTCCTCCAACTTAGAAAAAGTGGCCCTAAGGTCAAAAAAGGTTGGGAACCACTGCACTACAGACATCTCCTAGATATTTATACTTTACCTTTTCCGCATTTAACATCTACACCATTTTGTTGAATCTTTTCTAAAGTCATGTCAAATGTCTTTTACATTATTACTAGAACATTATGTTACAGTATACTGCATATGCAACAAAAGCATTGCATTGTAATATATATATGCAACTGGTGCATTGCATTGTATATGCAACTGGTGTATAGTATTAAATATACAACTAGTGCATTGCATATGCTTCGAAAGCATTGCATTGCTATGCAAATGCAACTGGTGCATTGTATTGTACATGCAACTAGTGCATTGCATAAGCAACTAGTACATTGCATTGCATAAGCAATTAGTACATTGCATTGTACACACGACTAGCGCATTGTACTGCATATACGCATAAATGCAGACGGTGCAAAAATGAGGGGTGCATACAATCCTCCGATTCATCGTTGCGTTCCTTCTGTCGACGCTTCTGCTCCATCTTGTCCGCATCCTGATTGATGGCATCGAAGACAGTCTCCGCAATTTCCTGCTGCCAGCGATCGGACACGACCAGCGGAAAGTTTTTGTACAATTCTTGATCTGCCTCGGCAAGCTGTCACCAACAAAACAAGCATATGTATACACACATGCAACAGCAGCGCGTATGATGAGATTCCTTACTGGTAGAGTGCACATGAAAGCAACGCTAACCGCATCAACGCTGGATTCGTAAATCAAACGAAGAAGCTCTTATCATGCGAGATTCAAAGCAGGCCATCTACGATTTTCCCCCCATTATTCAATTATGTACATAAATGACACTCCTTCTGAAATCTTGCATCGTAATGTAACCTAGAGACTCAGTTCAACACACTGTGTTGAAGAATCGAGCCTTTTCTGTGGTTGGTCCGGTGGTCTGGAATAGCCTTCCTTTTGAGCTGTGCCGACAGACACCCTGGGACTCTACCAGGATCGTTCCTCACTAAACTTAAAACTGTTCTTTTTGGGCGTGATGGAGTCGGGAGCGCCTCTGAGTCGTTTTTACTTGAAGGAACGCTATATACATGTCCGAATGAATGAATGAATGAATGAATGAACATGCATTCCATCATGGACATGAATCCCAAATAGTAGTTCTGGTATGCAGCCTGAAAACTAACCAAACTTATTTTGACATTTTTCTTATAATGAGCATTTATTAGCATGGCTTCCAAGGACAGATACTCTTACAACAGAGCTATGTAAATTCATTGATTACAGTATGTTATAAACTATTGGTATAATAATTAATCTAATCTTTCATTCCGTAGACAATAATATATTGTAATCAATGCTAGTCCAGTAATGACTTGAGCTATTTTAATCTAATCCTCTGATAAGTTAATCTAATCTAATCATCAACGTTATATATTAATGCAACAGAATCTGTCTTTGGAAGCCATGCTAATAAATGCTCATTATAAGAAAAACATCAAAATAAGTTGGTTAGTTTTCAGTCTGCATACCAGAACTACCATTTGGGATTCATGTCCTTGACGGAATGCGTGCTATAACACAGTTTGTTGAACTGAGTCTCTAGGGTACAATGCCAAATAATGCATCACCATAAAATCATCTGGCAAGCCAATCAATCACGAGCTCGATAAAAACAATAATAAACAAAGGACCACAAAAACACAATGCTAATAATGATCAAGGATGGACGACGGTGGGAGATTGTCGGCCATGGTACTTCGCAGCCTTTTCCACGAATGCCTGCATAAAAAGTGGAGTCAAGGACGAAGACCTGGATGAAGTGAAGTGGTGTCCCCCGATGGTGGAGTTCGAAGAATGATATATATCCATCGAACTTCAAAAGTGCGGGGCAGGGGGGTTTGAAGTATGCTTTGGACATAGACCAGGTCGGGGTTGTTGATTTCTGACAATATGAGTCGGTTGTTCTCACAATCCAGGTGGTAGGCGGGGGGTAAGCCGCCACTGCTTAGACGAATGTAAAAGCGAGGGAGGACCTCCTGGCATGATGAGTGGACATGAGAACTGCCATCAAAGCGGTGGGATACCATCAGAGGAAATTGGAGACATCTTGCTCAATCAAACCTCATCATTGTCACATACCTGACGGAAGAGAGAGAGAGAGAGAGAGAGACAGAGAGAGACAGACAGACAGACAGACAGACAGACAGACACAGACAGCGAGAGAAAAGAAAGTTAAGTAGAAGAAAAATGGTCGTAATACCTTTATGCCTTTAGTGTCCTCTTCGTCAAACGAGCCGATATCAAAGGCATCAGCCGCGTTGACCTCCCCGCGCGGGGGTATGAGAGGGGGTGGATATTTCTGCAAGTAGACCTGCTGCCAGTCGATGCCGGCAAAAAACGGATGAGACTTGACTTCTTCAGCACTAAAAAAAACACAGGGGTCAAACACAGAAGAATAAGTGCATAAATCCACAGAATGAACGTTAATAATAATAATAATAATTATTATTATTATAAACAATAAATAATAATAATTATTATAAACAACTTCCTGAGGGATCCTAAATACCTCGGGGCATAAAAAACATAACAATAATAATAATAATGATAATAATAATAATAATAAATAATTATTATTATTTTTACACTTTTAGCCTGAGAGATCTTTACTACCTCGGACACTAAAAAAATAAAAAAATAAATCATTGAACGTTTTATGATGAAATCGCCTTTTTGCTCGATCACAAACTGAACTCATTGGTGATGTGATGACAATTTTTGTAACGTTTGAATAAGTGCTGCATAAAACCACAGAATGAACGAATATATTATTCATAACATTTGTCAATGTCTGTGTCAATGCAATAATCTACGGATGAATCGATGAGTAAACATCAGTGGTGCTAGTGTATATTTTGTGGCACACAAATCACACTGTAGCATGGTAGGCAATTGTGCAACGAGTGGTGGGAGGGGGTTCAAACCTCATTTGAGATTGTAATATTAGCGTAGGGACACTGAGCAATTCCTTCACTCACAATTGCTCAGCACCATCGATTGATGCTTTATCATTAACAATAGTATAATAACAATGGCAATTGGTCATTAAGTTAACAATAGTACAATAACAATGACAATAACAATTGGTTATTAACAATAGTATAATAACAATGGCAATTGGTCATTAACAATAGTATAATAACAGTAACAATTGGTCGTTAACAATAGTATAATAACAATAACAATTGGTTATTAACAATAGTATAATAACAATAACAATTGGTCATTAACAATAGTATAATAACAGTAACAATTATTGGTCGTTAACAATAGTATAATAACAATAACAATTGGTTATTAACAATAGCATAATGACAATAACAATTGGTCATTAACAATAGTATAATAACAGTAACAATTGGTTATAAACAATAGTATAATAACAATAACAATTGGTCATTAACAATAGTATAATAACAATAACAATTGGTCATTAACAATAGTATAATAACAATAACAATTGGTCGTGCACTGCGGAATCAGCTCTCTCTATTGACACGCTGTTAATAATTATTAACTTGCACCCGAAGCATGTCTTTTTTGCTGCCCGAAAACTACTTTTTTCTCTGGGTCTTTCACATTGGGAATGCCTCTGATTTGTGCGCACTGTGAGAGGTGCTTTTACAAATTTATAGATACAATAAAATACAACACAACAATATCTTATAAACGGAACATCAACTAATGAACGGACAAAACTTAATCATCCCATCTCATCAAATGTTTTTCAAAAACTGCACAAAAACGAAAATTTCTAAACAAAACTTATTGGAAGCAACACTAAGCCATCCCTAAATACATGCAATGTAAATATGCCAAGTCAGGCTGCATTAATAAACCAAAATAATAATTATTAATTAATTATAGGATTCTCGTATAATTAGATTATTAGTAGAGTTAATTAATAGTAGATTAGATTAGTGGATTAATAGATTAGGAGACTAATAGATTAGTGGATTAATAGATTAGGTCATTAGGAGATCAATAGATTAGTGGATTAATAGATTAGGTGATTAGGAGATCAATAGATTAGTGAATTAATAGATTAGAAGATTAATAGATCAGTAGATTAATAGATTAGTGGATTAATAGATTAGGAGATTAATAGATTAACAGATTAATTGATTAGGAGGTTAATAGATTAACAGAATAATAGATTAGGAGGTTAATAGATCACGTAATGGTACTCACCCATTTCCACGGCAACCCAGCCGCTCTGAAACTTCTCGCTTCAGAAGCGACTCCAAAAGCGATCTCATCTCAGAAGACAGCGACTCGGGAAAGTCGAGCTCCTTACAAACAAAACGAGAAGAATGGCAGCTATTGAATGAGCGACTATTATTTTGTTTAACATCGTCATTGCCATCATCGCAAACTTCTAAGTAATATCAACATAACATCACTGTTGGTAATGTATGTCACCACCACCACTACTACTACTACTACTAACAGTGCCACCAACACCACTGCCAACAATAACAACCATCATCACCATTCACCACCATCACATCACCAACACCACCACCAACAAAACCATCACCATTAACCACCAACTACCATCACCATTAGCCACTATCTACCATCACCACCCCTAACAACAACACCTTGACCTTATCATCATCATCACCTTCATCATTGTTTATTTCGTTTCCTAAAATCAGTCATTCATATGGTTCAAACTACACACCAGTGTGCTAACATATCAAGTGTATTCATTCACTGATGTCTGTCAGTTTTATCATCATGTAGTAAGCTTCATTACTATCACAATCGGTGTCCTGCACATCATTAGAATCATTATAATGAAGATTTACATTACAAGCATTACTACTAGAACCAGTGTCTTTTACATCAGACTTTTCAATTATGACCAATTTAATGTAGATTTACATCATAAACATCTTGGCAAAAATTATAACCAATAACCTGTGTACATCATGGTCAATTGTCATCACTACGATAATTGCAATGAATATTTTACATGATAACCATTTGTAGCCTACTACTATCACTGTAGATCTGGTGTCATTGCATTTGTAGCTGTTTTCAAAGCTACTAACCATGTTGAAAGTCAAGTTGTCTATTTCGGATTTGTCTTTTGTTTTGTGCTGTCTGAAGGGACTGTGTCTGAAAATAGAATCGTAAACAACAGGATTACGTAACAGATCAAATCAATCAAACATCAAATCAATTGAAAATCTAAATTTAACTGGTTAATATTACGGTAAGTTAGAAAAAGAAAATACTGATCATTTTGTCTCAGTTACGAGATGTTATCATCTGCAAATAAAAAAAATTCTCTGTAAAAACCGTTGTGTAGACATCGAGCTATAACCGTGGAGATGCACTAAAACTGGCCATTATCTTGAATACAACAAAAGAGATCTTACACAAAATGGACAGAATTGTTTCAGCACTAAGAAATGTTTGATTGGGCTACCTGAAACAGCCGGTGGGCCAGTGCTGTAGGTGGGTATAGATAAATATATTTATATTTGCTTCATCTACAGCAATATTATTGACAAACAACTATTATTATATACATTTAAATTCATATTTCTGATTCAGTATGCCCCATTGTAAACAACCATGACAACAGAATTGAGAAATGAAGCAGAATAATAAATTCTTATGAGAAATATAAATAATACGTAAACATAAATAATTTCATATAGAAATATAGCTGATAAACTTTTCTATAAAATAATATGGTCTAACCAACTAACCCCTTGAGGAGCTTGTATATCATACAACCAAATGAGAACCAGTCAGCGCTGGAGTCGTAGGCCGTTCCTTTCGCCAGAACCTCAGGTGCCATGTAGCCGTGTGTGCCTCTAAACAGCCACAACAGAACAAATAAACAGTCTCGTCTGCCAACTAAAGTTCCTTACGAAACTGAAAACCAAATTCCTGATTATTTGTTCCAGTTCAACCTTTTATGAATAAGCTTGTGTTTTGCTTTTAGCTTGTCAGAATACATCCATGTGTCTGGATTTTTATAGCTAGTGTATTTTAGGAATCCCTCAAAGCTCTCAGATCTGAACAAACAGTGAGCATGTGAGTCCTAGCATATCTAGAAATTTAAGTAACATGAGCAGAGTTTAAGGGATTGCTCGAATTTAAGCTCAAACCATATAATCTTGTAAAATGACTGTCAAGTGCACATGTATGGCAAATGTGAAATTTTATGTTCACAATCACCATTACAAATTTACAATCCAGATTCACATGAAACTTAAACCAATCGCTCACCACAGTTAAATTCCTTGGTGAATAAATGGTGCCATCACAATTGAAGTAATTGGCTAAGTTAAAAGAAGTTTTAATGTCCGTACTGTTACTGTTGACATAACCTAGACTAGAGTGATCATAGGCCATAACACATTTCATGCAGGCACCTCAAATTGTCTGCCTATATAGGCTATATATATAACTCTTTATGTGCTGGCAGTCTGGTGGGGCTGGTTCAACTAGACAATATGAGAGTTCCAGTCATGCTGCTTTTAAGCATGCAGTAAAATTTGGTAGTTACTCCTGTAATAATGTGGCTGCAGAGACAATCATCATAACCTGGCCATGGTAATGTTGTTTTAGCGTTCTAAATTATTCGCCATTGCAAGCATTTCAGCGTTGGTTAACTACAAGATTGATTGATGAAAGGAACTCTTGCCTAAATGGAAGCTTGATTAATGACTGATTGATTCATGCCATGGTAGAAGACAGATTAATGAAAAATATTACTGCTACATTGGATAAATAATTTAGAACGCTAAAACGATAGATTAATTACCGTAGCCTGCACTAGTCGAACCCAATAAAAATGATAGAAACCCGTGCACTGAATAGATTCTATTCCCATAACAACAGTTAAAACCTCCATCCATTGTTAATTGATGCGCCTAGGCAGTAAATTATTTTCTATTCAATGAATGAAGACACAAGGTCGGGAGCGCTACTGAATCTGTGAGCGGCGCTATATAAATGTTCAATTACAATTACAAGTACAAGATACTCACACGCTGGCGTGTGGCTTCTTCTTCGAAAAATCACAGGCAAGACCCAGATCGGAAATCCTGACATGTCCATTCTCATCCAGGAGAATATTTGCAGGCTGGAAAATAAATACAATCAATTCTTTAAGCAACTATATTCTCCAGTAGTGATAAAAAGCACCACAAAATGCAAACAACTAAGTTACTTATATATTATATAGAGCTGAATGTTAATAGACCTAATAATAACAATAACAATAATAATAAAAATAATAATAATAATAATAATAATAATAATAATAATAATAATAATAATAATAATAATAATAATAACTGAATAGTGAATAATAATAATAATAATAACAACAAATATAATAATAATAATAATATAAACAATAACAACTGAATAATAATATATTATATATTTCATAGGCTCTTTTATTAAGCCCTTAATTGACATGGATGAGGGTGGTTTGACTCGTTAAAATTCACGCAACTTTAGTTCTGTTTGGAATATTTGTTGAACAAATATAAATCGTGAATAATAAATAATAAATAAAATAATAACAATAATAATAATAATAATAATGTATATAAATATCTATCCACCCACAAAGTGCGATTCAAGCCCAGATTACGTATTTGTAAATTTATATAGCGCCACTCCACGAGAGAGAGACTACTCAGAGGCACTCGTAGACCTGAATCGTTACCTTGAGATCCCTGTAGACGACATATCGACTGTGCATGTGTTCAAGGCCGAGGATGACCTCGGCCGCGTAGAACCTCACTTCGCCCTCGGAGAAGACGCCGTGCTGAGACAGGTGGTAGTGGAGATCACCGCCGTTCATGAGGTCCAGGATGAAGCACAGCTTCTCCGGCGTTTGAAATGCATACGTCATGCATACGATGAATGGACATGCCTCCTACAAACACACAGCAGATCATATTACGCATATATACAATACAACTTCCTTTTGAGCTACGCCTACACCCTGGGACTCTACCAGGATTGTTCTTTACTAGGCGTAAAACTGTTCTTTTTAGGCGCGCTGGAGTCTGGAGCGCCTCTGGATAGTTTTTTTACTTGAAGGAGCGCTATATAAATTTCCAAATGAATGAATGAATGAACACAACTGCAATTAGATATCACCCTTCTTGTTTAGCTCAGATTGTGCCCACACCTCAATGGTGCAACTGCAATTATATTGCAGAGCAATTGTGAGTAAAGAACATGCTCATTGCTCATGGTCTCTACACTGTAACTGCCTCGGACGAGAATCGAACCCGTACTCTCAGTGTTACAGATCTATCCGCAAAGCTTTGCAATGAATATGTCATGTAAATTATGAATGGCTGCCATGGCTCCTCTAACTTCAAGAACATTACATCATTAAAAACATTATACCTGTTAGATGAAATGTAATTATCTGCAATGCAATGCAATCGTAATCTGCAACCCCAAATTCATAAAGTGCTGCATTAAATTGAATCTATTTGCTATTGCGTAATGTAATTCCATGGTTTTTATCCTTTTTTCATATAGATCAAGCCTCCTTCCTATCACAAGACTGCAGCTGTGAATGTTTAAAAAGCAGTTAATCATATTGCAGCAATGGCATACACATGGTCGCAGGTCACAATGGTGTACGTACGTGCTATGCCTCCCCTCTCATCTGAGTTCCTTCGAATCTTGCATGTAGTGCATTACGAGGGATTCGGTAAAACAGTCACAGAACCGGCAGGTGATCTTAATTTCGAAACGAGCTCATTGATGCATATACACACAGGTATTGTGAAAGAGAATGTTCAAAGAGCTTACAAATTAAACAGAGGGAAGGCATTGAAATCTAGTGAAGAAGAAAAGGACCCTCTTAAGATCTCTCTGTTGTATTATGCAGGAGAGAGAGAGAGAGAGAGAGAGACAGACAGACAGACAGACAGACAGACAGACAGACAGACAGACAGACAGAGAAACAGACAGACAGAGACAGAGATAAGAGGCATAGCCCCCTGGATGCACCCCTGAGTCCTGACACCAGCTCCTGTTCTTTGTATACTGGCTTTTTGAACTCAGATGGGAGGAGAGGCACAGCACGTACGGTACGCCATCTTAGCTGTAAAAATGATTAACTGCATTCCAAAGTTCAACAACGAACTGCATTGTTTTCCGCAGACGCGTGTAGTACACTTTGGCCACTAAAGAGTTAAACATACACTACACTCTGGCCATTAAAGAGTTAAACATCCACTACACTCTGGCCATTAAAGAGTTAAACATCCACTACACTCTGGCCATTAAAGAGTTAAACACCCACTACACTCTGGCCATTAAAGAGTTAAACATCCACTACACTCTGGCCATTAAAGAGTTAAACATCCACTACACTCTGGCCATTAAAGAGTTAAACATCCACTACACTCTGGCCATTAAAGAGTTAAACATCCACTACACTGTGGCTATTAAAGAGTGAAACATCCACTACACTCTGGCCATTAAAGAGTTAAACATCCACTACACTGTGGCCATTAAAGAGTTAAACATCCACTACACTCTGGCCATTAAAGAGTTAAACATCCACTACACTCTGGCCATTAAAGAGTTAAACATCCACGACTGCAGCAGTTTTGCTGATCGGAAAGCAAAATCTGTATGAAAATAAATCTAAACCTTTGGAATTACATGTACAGTTATACAAGTGTTATAACTTATTGGAAAAAGTTAATAAATACACAAAACGTCTATATCATGTACTTTAATAAACATGACATTGAATGAGTTTAATATATGCACATGTATTTCATAATTATAGTGTTCTGTGTCATTATGAATTACAGGCGAGAAATGAAGCAAAAACAAACTATTTCACACCAACATAGGAAATGACATACGAAACCCAAATGGGGTTTATTTCCATACAACAAACAGCATACTATATGTGATGCTGCTGTGTGGGGGTGTGGGGGTATGCCTCACAAAACCCACAATCCATGCTGGTATGGATAAACTATAAACTAACCATGTCCTATTTTTTCTGCTTTACCCACTGATAAAGTATGAACTAACCATGTCGTATTTTTTTCCTTTACTAACTTACTCTAACAATCGAGTCTTAAACTGACAAATAAATATCTATAATTTACATGAACAGTAAAACATGACTGTGTGCATTGTGAAGGACAGCATGACTAAATTGTAAAGTGTGCACCTACCCCTGTGCTGACTAGCGACAACATGATTCGCTCGTTTAGTGCCAGAGTCTCTCCGCCCTTCATCTTAATTCTCTTCTTGTCAAGACATTTCATTGCATACCTACAAAGAAAAGGCAATGATAAACACGCATCATCATTAGGTCCAGATTAAAAAGACAGATTATTATTATCATCATTATTATTATTATTATTATTATTATTCTTTTTCTTTTTTTCTTTTTTTTACCCGAGGTATCAATGATCCCTCGGGATTTCAAAAAATTATCCAGAGACTTAAAAAATTGTCTTCTTATTATTATTATTATTATTATTATTAAATGAATTTGTAATGCGTGCAAGATTAAGTGCCCAAAATTCCAATAACTTTCAGTGGCACAATTGCATATGACAAAACTTCACAAAAGCATGCACTATTAACAACTATTTTTAACAGTCGTATGGAACTACGGATACTGACTGGATAGGTAACTTTAATAGACTCTTTCTGGCTGCATTTCTTTACAATACAGAACAACTACAGTGGTTACTGCCCTCCTTTCAAAGCTCAGAAGTGCACACAATACTACACATGAACCCCAATACAGCACGTGAATGGCGCTCTACAACCATGCATAAAAGACTTGTTATTTAAATGACAAATTGATTTGAGATTCGAACCTACACTCTCGACATTACAGACCGAACGAGTACCATACTCTCTATCCATTCAGATAATGTAATGTAATGTAATGACGACAATTTCTATGGCGCCATAACATAGCCATGCTGCTGCAAGGGTGCCTTGACAATCCGATACCCTGCCCTATATTTGATAAACAATACAATACAATAACAGCAGACTGTGTAAATATTTTCTGGGTGCCTGGCTATAGAAAGCGCATGAAACAAAGGGGTGGGGGTTACTTACATTTTGCCTGTGTCAGCCTTCCTGCAGCCGTAGACTTCTCCGAATCCGCCCCTGCCAATTATTCTGTGCACGCTAAAGTCGTTCATTGTCAGCTGAACAAAAATAAATCAGGCAAAACAAATATCAGTAATAATAACTGTCTGCTCAATCAGAAACCTTAAATAAATAATTATATAAATAATTATATTAATAATAATTATTTTATTTTATTTTAAATTATTACTATTATTATCATAATTACTATTATTATTATGGTCAGTCTTATGCAGAACAATACAACAAAACCCAAAAAACATTTAGAGAGCAATGCAAATAGAATACATGAACTAAAGTCCAGTCTCCAAAACGGTCGTACTTAGTAGGTTATAGTATTTTGTGTGATAAGCAACAATAACTCTGTTCTATCAGTTGCCCAAGGCAATTCTTTTCCATCTGGTTTGGGTGCTTCGCTGCTCTTCACTGAGAAGAGATATTGAAGAGGAGCAATTGATTGATTGATTGATTGATTGATTGATTGCAATGTCATATACTACAGCGTTTGCTTTATCGATAAGAAGCAGACTATTTCCTTAGCTAACTCTGAAAAGAGCCGCAGGTAATACGAGTTATTGCCTTAAATTTTCATAGCCGAAGAGTGTGAGGTTCTGTCTTCTCCCTCGCAGTCTGATCTTCTCACCAACAAAGTATGGAAACAGCAATCGGTTAATAGCCAAGTACCAAATCCAACGGGACACAAGAAAAGCAGAAATCCCAAACAGATATCTGCTCTGGGAGAGATTCAAATCCTGACACTCTCAGTTGACAGTCAAGCATGCTAACCTGAACACCATCGTGCACCACATGGTTCCCAGCCAAAGACGACAGAACAAGGAAGTTCCAATTCCCCTCTCAACCGTCTGCTCAATCAGAAACCTTAAATAACTAAGCAAAGCACCAAAAGACCATGCAGCGTATAAATTCTCCTCTTCGTATAAATTCTCCTCTTCGTATAAATTCTCCTCTTCGTATAAATTCTCCTCTTCGCATAAATTCTCCTCTTCGTATAAATTCTCCTCTTCGTATAAATTCTCCTCTTCGCAGTAGTCCGTCCAGGTTTCGTTGGGCACGTACTGATAAGCAATAAATATTATGTTTTCTAATTTCACGACCTAATCAAATCCATCGCAGTGCACAGTTGCATCAGCGAGTGCACGTCGCTAAGCAACGCTGATTGTTAGCTGCAGACAAAGCAATGTGCTTGCTCAGTCAAAGGCAGTACAAGCAAACTAAAGGTTTATTCAGACTGCAAGCAAAGTGATTTCGAACATATCTGTTGTACATGCACAGAGCTAACCTTTACAACAACAAAACATATTTGTTTGTATGTTTGTTTGTTTGTTTGTTTGTATGCGCACACTTGTTATAGCGCCCCTTCAAGCTCACTCTACTCAGAGGCGCTCCCGAATGCAGAGCGGACACTGCATCGGAGTTTCACGCCGAAGCGCTGAGCAATTGTAAGCGAAGGACTTGCCCAAGGTCCTTACGCGGCGAGGTGGATTCGAACCTCGAACCTTCCGGTTACAAGGCGACGATGCCACCACTACACCACCACGCCCCATGACCAGTGGAATGAGAATGACAGGACATGTTGTGACATTTGATAATGTTTCAACTATGGCTGCACAGAACATTCACTTCGTGTTCATTTGGGGGAGGGAAGGCAAGGCTCAAGCTTTGAGTACGAAACTGTCTTGTTATGCAATACAAAATCAAGCATCCAGTCACTAACATACATATCACCAGCCGTCAACCAACCAGCGCGAAGAAACCTCACAGAATCTATCCAACAATTAAACGTCCAGAGACGCTAAACAGGGCTTTTTTCAACGTGCAGTTGTTCACAAAATGTGCAATTGGACTTGCCCAAGGTCCTTACGCGGCAAGGTGGATTCGAACCTCGAACCTTCCGGCTCCAAGACGACAACGCCACCACTACACCACAGTGCCCCATGACCAGTGGAATCAGAATGACAGGACAGGTGAAATGTGCAAAATGTGCAGTTGCAGAAACACTTCACTGCAGCTAAAACTAGTAAAAACGGTCATTGTCCCTCGATTGGAAATAATTTATCATGGACGATGGGAAATAAAAGAAAGGGTTGTGCAGTTCTGAAAATTCCTTAAAAACAGCCCTGATGCTAAACACATATATCAACAGCCAGCGGTTTAAAAGCTACGGCCAAACGTATCGCATTTCTATTGTTATCAGGAAATGCTAGAGAGAAAAAGGCCTAAATATAAATCTGGCATCAAACGAACATTGATCACTGCCGCCATCCACAATGACCCGAGTACAACAATGACCGGTTTATATGCATTTACGTCTCATTTCATAACAAACGGTCTCCATCCAATGTATCATGCAACCGATTTACAATGAAGCCATCCTCCTCGTCCGCGCTGGCCATTCTACACTGATCCCCGTCAGCAGCAGGGCCGTCAATGCAACCTAAACCGTGGAATAACAGCTACTGCAAAGCCAATAAATCTGATGAATTCCATAATGCTAATGAGAGACCATGGCAGTAATACCACCAGCCAAATTTATTTGAATGGCAACCCCGATAAAATATTCAGCACCTTGGCGAATTCACACATATCCAACGGCCGCGGTGATGGTGGTGGTGGCGGTGATGGTGGCGGCGAAGGACACATTAGGTGAGAGAGAGGAACTGCGCGACGACGGCGGCCGTCGCCATAAACTACACCCTCGCAAAAAATCAATATCGTGCCAAAAACCAAAAATCAATTCTCGCTACCAGTCTTCTGAATTCGCTACATACACGCAGTACCAAATTCATATACACTGTGGCTGTACCCAACATTTAATTCGTATTCGCATCAGAGCGAATATAGCTATTCGGTATTCGGCCGAATACTAGTAGCGGTCGGATAGCGAATACGAATAGCGGTCACGTGACAATTGTTTTTGCACATACAGCTGATATAGCGAGGTACACAGCCTGGCAGAAGGATGCAAAAACTACATCAGTTAACTGATTGCTTTTAGTTTATGTTTTAAATTTACTGAACTGAAAGTTTTGCCCGTGAACACATGATATTTGGAATGTCGTCGTTCGACCTATTTTGTACACTATTCGTATTAGTATTCCTATTCGGCCGCATAGTTGGTCCAATTATTCGTATTCGACGAATAGTGATATTCGGTACAGCCATAATATGCACATATCGGAGCACATGCATACATAAATAAATATAAATATATTTAATTTATTATGGATCATTGGATACATAATACATATATAATTTTATATATATTTATATTTCAGATATCTCTGCGCAGGACCTTGATGGCATGGCACCCACTCAAAAGGTCAGCGGTGGTGGCGGTAAGGGATCTCAACCAATCGATTCATTGGAAATGTGAAGCAGGATCAAGGCCACATTCAGATCATAGGAAACAAATTGTGCACATCCACATCACAATTTGCGAAAACAACATAATATCTGAATAGTTTCTCACGTACTGCAATCCTGCCGCAAAGAGCATTCTCAGTGGTGGATCCAGCTATCTGGAACGACCTGCCTCCCTGCGGCTCGCCCCTCGCTTCCCCCGCGACTCCGCTGGCTCTTTCTATTGCATTCTCAAGACATTTCCTTTCGACCAGGCCTGGACTGGGAGCACCTCCGAGTAGCACCTTGAAGAGATGCTATATAAATCTAAGTGATTGATTAATTGAATATAAGCGAATACTGGTATTTATTCAGATGCTCACGTCGTCAAAGCGCTGAGCGTAGCAGAAACTTGCTTATATACCATCTAAAAGCTTCTCAAAACTATCGAACATGTGTCTAACTGTGTTTAGGCATAACAGTGCAATTAGGCATGCGCTTAAATCAGGCAGAAAACTTCTGACACGAGATTTTAAAAAAGCGCCATAATTTCTTTCAAAGAACATCTGTTGTGCTTCTGTAGCTCACCTGAATGTTAAGCTCCAGATTTTTCCACTGGCAGAATCGGGTGTATTTGTCGCTGAAATATGAAAACGATTAACTTCACAGTTGTAACAATAGCAAACAAATTCAGTACATTAGTTGCATCGTGCGCATCAGTTGCAAAAAATAAAAGATCTTCCATAATTAGTTCAGCATTGTAAACAGGTGAGAAAACCTCAACTGCTTTGAAATCTATAATAATTAGAGTTACCGCAGAAAGTAGCTGCATATGTCATTGACACAACAAGAAGAGTCACTGTCCTACAGGTAAACTAGGGAGCCAGAACAAAGTAACGAAAATACCCAGTGAAATATTGCACATTTATATAGCACAGGTCTATAGAATATCTTATTAAACAACACAATTACAACCTTAGTAGGCCGGTGGCGTATTGGATAACACACTGGCATGGAGATTAGTAGAGCTGAATTCGATTCCTGAAGTTCCCCCAGGATAGACATGCTTTGTAGGCTGCTATTAGCACCCTTGTATTGCAGGCTGTCTGTTCTGTTAGTAGTTAAGATAGGTGCTAATTAGGATACTGTATGCTGTAACCGGTTGCAGTCTGTCAACCGGATTATTGAATAAATGAAAATTACTACTATTAATTAAACTTCCTTGCGGCAGCACTAAATAAATTTCCAGTTAGGCCTACAAACAATTTAAGAAAAATGACAATTGCAGATACCTCTCTAAAAACTTTTCAAATATTCGCCCTCTTAAGGAATTCTTGATTTCGGTTAAATACGGCTGCAAATCAAAAAACATATTACAATAATTATGTGATCGGCAAAAAATAAATAAAATATTAACAAACACTGACCACAAAACCTTCTGCTGTTTAAAATATCTCTAAAAGGAAATGATGGCTTAGACTTTTACCAACCAAATGCAATTCTCATAAAAGCAGAAGTTAACAAATTTCATTAATTACCAATAACTATAGGCATCGGGACATAAACACATTGCCAAATGCCAATATGTTTGCATTCTAGAAAATTCAAGCTTTTCAACAGGAAACATCCTGATGATATTTATAAGTTCCTACTTTACAAGACCTTGCTATTCTATATTTTAAAATTTCAACAAGGTTTTTGGAATCAGTATTCCAAAACAATTGTCATGCTAAAGCATAAATTTAAAGCTAGACTAACAGAAGTTTCTACAGTCTACAGTCTGTTACAGTTGTTAAGATCTGTAAACAAATCCTCTAATGATTTCTCTTTACTACACAAAACCATCTTATCTATGTGTATTCATACATGTACAAATATACACATAAAATTATATATGCATATTATATACAAACTTACACAGTCATACACAAACACACACACATGACATATATTTATATATATATATATACTATGTCTGAGTTTGTTTGATGTTGTGTTTGGTAGGTAGATGCTAGTTAATTGGAAGTGATTTAAACTGCAAGAGCCATGCTCCAAGATATAATTATTTTAAATTTATAGCCTACAATGAACCGGCATAATAACTCGGAGCTAACATTTTATAGCTTAAGATGTTGGATAGGATGCTCTCCATCTAATTAATAAGCATTAATAGCTTAGACTACAATCGTCCAACTTGCATCGTTAAACCTCAAATGCAGAATAAACACAACAATATTAAACAGATAATGAGATTTGCACGATGTTAAGAAATGAATTCACAACCAATTGCATTGTAGGCCGAAACACCTGAGCATAACAATCCGAAAACTAGATACGCCTAAAGAGGCCCAAAGTGTAACCAAAAGACACCAAAAATGAAACTGCATAGTGGAAATTAGACAAAGAGAGAATCTCAATCAAGAATAAGCACCAGCTGAAATAAAAAGGTTTTTAGTGAAAGCAAAACTGACGAAAACTAAACCAAGAAATGAAGTTGAAAAGAACAAGAAACGTGTTTCTGAACAGGAATCTGGAAGGGTGCTATATAAATTCTGATTGATCATGATGAAAACCAGACTCAGAAAGAAACCATATAAAAAAAGGATGAGTGAACAAAACCGTATCGAATGAACGAAAGTCAGATCAAGTCAGATTTTAAAAAAGTCAGAATATACAAACTAAGAGAAAAATCTCCAGAAGAAACAATTAAAATCACCAGTTGATGATGATGATGACGACAACGATGATGATGATCACGACAATGACGACGATCAGGATGATGATAACGACCACAAGGATGACAACAACAATGACAGATGACGATGATGACAATGATGATGAAAACAACGGTTTGACCACAACGATGATGATGATAACTACGACGACGATAATGACGACGACGACGACGATGATGATGTGGCTACAGTGCCTTAACACAGCACATGCTGTTACAAGGATGCTTGAACAAATCCCGGAGCCCTTCAAATGTTCCAAGAAGAAATCAATTGCAAAACTCAGGCCAACATGTAAGATCTGTTAATCTGAGGAACCTGATATTATCTCAGAGGAATCAAGCAAAGTCTGGGACAAGCTGCGCAATGTATAATCCAGCCACAGTTGGTTCAAATCAGACCGCCTAACTCAACAGTAGCATTGACATTACACTGTAGTACAGCACATCTAACAGCGTATACCTCATGGGGGGGAATAGCCTAGCTTGCATGCCAACAGATTTCCCAGAATGCTTGGCCTCAAAGCTCCAGATGCAATGATCCACAACAGGACCAAACGAAAGTAATACATTAGGCTTATTATGTACATACCAACAGTACTTAATTACCAGCAGGTGATAACAGGCAAGTAAAACCAGTTTAGGTTGCTCTATCTAATGTATATCATCATTGGGTAGACATATCAGTAGTAGTTTCAGTTCACCATGATTGGACTGGGAGCGCCTATGAGTGGGCTTCTCGAAAGGGCGCTATATAAATTCTTCCAATGAATGAATGAATGATTGAATGAGCTATCCAATAATCTGCACAATACTGTTAAACACAGTTCTCTGTAAAATTTTAACAGAACTGAACAAGAGCAAATGACGGGCAGCAATGGCAGTGCCTGAGTACAATTAAGGCATTTCTCATGCATACAATGCAGTGACTGAAGCACACCTTTGTTTATGAAAGTTATAATCTATATCAGCATCGTTAGTGCATCTTACCTCAAAAATATTTGCAGGTAGATGTCGTGTTTTCTGTGCCACCGTGAGCGCCTCGTGTGCCAGGTCTATTGCTTCCTTGGAGTAGGTCTACATAAACAGACAGTCAACATATCCACTTGTCAGGATTAACCAATGCTTATTATTACTATTATTATTATTATTATTATTATTATTATTATTATTATTATTATTATTATTATTATCATTATTCTCTAGGCCTACTCTGTTTTCAATTGCTTTCCTTATGAGCATGACATCACAAGAATATTAAACTCAGACACCAAACTGCAGGTGATGAATCAACCTGGACATCTGGGGTCATGCTGTTCCCTTCAAAAGTTACAAAACAGATTTAAAACAGAGTGACTGTTACCCATTAGCAAATTAAATACATATGCCACATCCATGCGAGTTTTTACAACAGAAACACCGCTGACAATTCCCTTTATATACATGGCTAGACTTTGTCCTGCTTTTGCAATACAATGCAATATGGCTACTTCCAAGTAATTCCATTATTCCTAAGACAGTTTTCTCCTTTCTTGTACTGACAATTAATTTTCTGTCTTCTATTCATATTTTGTCATGACATCCAATAGTCAGTGAGACCATAATGGAAAATATTTCCTTGTAAAGCCATAATGTCTGCCCTGGGTACAACTCAGATTTCGACCTGTAATTGAAATGGACCACACAACCTCGTTTTTGAGGAATACTGCAATTGATATTGCACCAAGGCATGTATTATGGCAAGCTGGTCTCCCTGGTACAGAGTTTACATGTATGTGAAGTTGAGAAAAAGCATAGTTCTTCCAGTCGCTTTTAGTACAATAATAATAATAATAAATAATAATAATAAATAATAATAATAATAACGACAATTTATATGGCGCCATAACGTGATCATACCGCTACAAGGGCGCCTCACAAACGGCTAACTTCGGGATAAGCCTTAGAAAAAAGATAAGTTTTAAGCTTTGATTTAAAAGAGTCTACCGTTATGGCGGCCATTATCCAGTACAAGTCCGACATTAAAGTTTTAGCTGCAAGTTCAATAACTTCTATTGTTATTGCTAGCAGCATGCTACTCAACATGACTTGTCTCACTTTAACCTCCTTCAAAATGTTTCACTAACCAGAGATAACACCACATGACCTGCACACTGGTACTCTGTTTCCAGTATCAGTCTCTTTAACTGACGCAAATGTTTGCGTTGGCCTTTCTTGCTTACAGTCTGAGACATTGCGGTTGTTAGCCAATTAAAGGGTCCCCATTCAACACCTCCATTAAATGCATTCACCCACTTTTTATGGCTTAACAAATTTGTAGAGACCTGAGTGCAATTCTGTTATCTATAATGAGTCGAACGCAGGAAAAAAGTATTAAAAACATTGAATCATCAACAGGTTCGTAACAGGTATACCAGAGCATGTCTGATAATGACTAATATGATATTCCGAAGAGATTTGACTTAAAAGAAAACTCAAAGTCATTCAAATAGTGCCATGATGAGCTTGCCCAGCTGATATATAAATATAAATGGTCAGATACAATACAATACAATGTCGGGGTGGTGGTGTAGTGGTGGCATCATTGCCTTGGAGCCGGAAGGTTCGAGGTTCGAATCCACCTCAAGTCGCCGCGTAGGGACCCTGGGCAAGTTCTTCACTCACAATTGCTCAGCCCTTCGGCGTAAAACTCCGATGCAGTCTCCGCTCTGAATTCGGGAGCGCTTCTGAGTAGAGAGAGCTTGAAGGGGCGGTATAACAAGTGCACATACAAACATAAATATATGCTATCAGAAGCAAAAAGAATGACTGGGCTTCAGCGAACTCCGCCACTGGTTGCACTCTGCCAGTGCCAGTCCCAAGCCTGGATAAAGGAGGAGGGCGATGGCAATGATCTGTGTCATCTCACAGTGTCGTCATTACACTGAAACTACAACTACTGGGCTTCGTCTGTGAACTCAATTGCATCATTTCAGAAATCAATGCCATCCCTTGAGAAATCAATGGCATCACCATGTTATAAGAAATCAATGGCTAAATTCAAATTTACAATGGAGACCCAAGCACCATGTCAACTGGCTTCGAACCTGAACTTTACAGATTTCATCAGCTAAGCTCAGATTTACAGCGCCACGTACACGACCTTTTTGGCCTGCACGCTCAGGTCTTCGGGTACAGAGAGATAAATGCTTGCGCTTCCTGACACCTCTGTGTGTCCTTCATTATCCACGTCTTCCACATAGGCAATCATTTTCAGACGTGTCTAATACTCTTTCACCAGTCTCTGACTTTTTGCCCTCTCTAAATTATCCCTCTGTTGACGTCATTCAGCACTCAGGCGCTTGTCTATGATCAGTGCTCTGGGCTCAGCTTTGGAGCAGCGCTTTAGAAATTAGAAGGTTACAATTAATATTCATCTTTGCCTTCAGTCTTGTCCACGACATCATCAATTTCTCACAGCAATGCAATCAATACGGAGACCATACAGGACGATGCAGGCACACAAAAATGACATGATCAATTGGCATTCCTTATTTTTCTATCTTTCTGCAGTCTATCATTTAGACAAGTCTGGCTGCTGCTATAGACCGTCAGGTTCAGGAACAGAATTATTCGTCTTCTTTATCATCATCGTATAACCGATTGTTTAGAGCGCCAAGCATGTACGGTAATGCCGAGACCAAGAGTATTATAGTTTAGAGTTGAGTCTGAGGCAGTTACTGTGTAGGTTATACAGAGGGGCACAGTGGTGCAGTGGGTATGTTTGTTGACTTGCAGCGGTAGGGTTTGCAGGTTCGAATCCACCTCAAGCGACCTCGTAAGGGACCTTGGGCAAGTCTTTCACTCGCAATTGCTCAGCGCTTTGGCGTTAAAATCCGATTCAGTGTCCGCGCTGAAGTAGGGAGCGCTTCTGAGTAGAAATCTTGAAGGGGCCGGTATAACAAGTGCACATGCAAACAAAGAGTGAACTGGTTACAATTGACGATGCAAAGAGTGTGGACTACTATGGCCAAGTAGATCATGCGGGTCAAGTGAGCATAGTGGACGGAGAGAGAAGTGGCTGAGGTCGGCAACCGATGATAAGGTCAGAAAATACTCAGACGTCCAAACCAATATTATAATGATTTCGATATTAATACTCTTCCAATGCTATTAGTTTGATTCATAAAAACTCTTGGTACTGATCCACCAAGTATTGTATTGTGTATAGGGACTCTTCTTAGATCGATGGTGATTCTGAATGGGAGGCACTCACGTGAGATTGAGAAAGCAGTTCCTTCATGATGAACTGGTCATAGACATCTTTTCCGGCCTTTATTCTCTCCTCGTCTGTCTCCAAGATCTCAAACTTTTTTATCTGAAATACATTTCAATATAAAACACAAGAAGCTACACTAACAATACGTTTCCCAAATGAGTGTACCGGTAGTGCCAGATGGGATGGATAAACAAACAAACAGAAGACAGACAGACAAACAGACAGACAGACAAACAGTCAGGCAGAAGACAGGCAGACAGATAGACAGACAGACAAACAGACAGATAAGCAGACAGACAGACAAACATACAGAAAGGCAGGCAGACAGACAGGCAGGCAGGCAGGCAGGCAGACAGACAGACAGGCAGATGGACAGACAGATAGACAGACAGGCAGGCAGACAGATAGACTGACAGACAGACAGATAGGCAGGCATGCAGATAGACAGACAGACAGATAGGCAGACATGCAGATAGACAGACAGACAAACAGACAGGCAGATACACAGACAGACAGATAGACAGGCAGGCAGGCAGGCAGACAGACAGGTAGACACACAGACAGACAGGCAGGCAGACAGACAGAGATACATGGACAGACAGACAAAAAGATAGACAAACAGATAGAAGTCAATACCATCATACTAGAATTTTCAAGCATAACCACTTTCCATTCAGTACCATACCAGTACAAACAGTACTGTCATCCCACAGCACTGAAATCATTCAAGAACTTGAATAACAAACTGGTCTGCCCAGTGTAGCGTTTGGGAGATACTCAGAACTTTCTATCTTTCATTATTTTACATACACATATTATTACTTCAAACTTCAACCGTCGGCACAAAGTACATTGTCACGCATGGCTGTGTGCAACTGTGCATATTGACCAAATGTAATTACAAAGCAATTGGCCAGAAGAATTGAAACCATAATAACTAGATCTATCCAGAAGCCATATATATAAAATTATACGTACATGGTATATATATGTACAACTAGCTGAACCCGGCCACGCGTTGCTGTGGCTGAAAAGAAGCTCCCCCTCCCCCTCCCCCTCCCCCTCCCCCTCCCCCCCCCCCTCCCCTCCCCCCCCCCCTCCCCTCCCCTCCCCCTCCCCTTCCCCTCCCCCTCCCTCCCCACCGTCTTCGTCCCGCTCTCTCCACTCCTTTCCGCCGTCACGCCGTCAAGGCCGTTTTGGGGAAGGCCGCGAATCGCTTATGACGTCAGAGGACGCGACATCATTCATATTTCGTCTGCTGTGTTTAGAGACAGCGTTTAGCCGTGAGGGACGTGTTCAACTTGCAAATGGCGGACGAACGGATTGCAAAGTTCCCTTTTTGTGGAAAAGGTAGCGTTTTTTCGGGGAAAAAGCATAAGTTATCACTGTTCTATCGGAATGGAAGGTGTTGTAAAAGTTTCATAACAATCGGTGTGTCACTTTCGGCGTGATCATGTTCCGAACTATTGGAAAGTTTCATTTTTATTTATATATAGATTGTAGGGTATAAATATATATATATGGTATATGTAATTATATATATATATGATATATATGGTACATATATATATATATATATACCATTGGTCACAACAGGCTTGATGGTCAAAAGTGTGTTTATTTTGGTTTGATGTAATAAGAAGAAAATTAAATAGTTTCTCTCTGCAGCAGAAATTCCCCAAGGCATATAATCCAGCAACCGGTACTTGGGTGTCTTGTGGTGCACACTTGCTTTGATGTGCTGCCCGGTGGCCTAGCAAGGCAGGCAGACATATCCAGGCAGGCTGAGGTAGGCATATAAACAGATGCCCTCAGGCATATACACTGAGGTAGACAGACAGCCGCAGGCAAACAGAGGCTGACAGATAGGTAGACGTAGGCAGACTGAGGAAGGCAAGCAGGCAAAGTCGAGTAGATCTATACAAACATGGAAATAGACAGTGACTAGTAGACATAGGCAGACACACAAAGGCAGACAAAACGGGACATACAGATACACAAGGGTATGCAAACAGAGACAGCGCCGGGTGTACAGGCAGAGGGAGACAGCGAGAGAGAAGCAAACATACAGTAGCATGCAGACAAAACAGGCATACAGGCATAAACAGAGGAAGGAAGGAAGGAAGACAACAAGAAAGACAGACAGACAGACAGATAAAAGACGAGACAGGTTGGCAGGACAGATTTTGACCGTTTCAGAGCCCTGGAGAATTCAGATGACAAAACTCCTCCAAGAATATACAATACAAATACAATACAGTACAGCTGAAAGTTGATAATGCCAGAGGCGAACACAGTCCTAACCTCACCAGGTCAAATGTAATTAGGAATAGATCACCTGTCAGCGAGAAAACAATGCTCTCAGGTGACTACAAAGGAGTCACTACTATTCACAAGCAACAATCTTTGGACAACCTATAGTGCCATGACCATTGTAACAAAAGAAGACTCCAAAAGCTCTATTACACATCTCTCGTGACCATTTTGAAGCGTATCCAAATACCACAGCGAGGACTGGCACGAGGACTGGCACGGATCACGGAAAGCATGACATTTGGCATTTAGAGACATACCATACCTGTACTTCGATCATGGAACAGCTGGTAAGACCAGCTGGTATACTAGTATACCACTAGTATACTGGTGGTATACTTTTCCACTAGTATACTGGTATACTACATGGAAAAGAGGCAAGCGGACTGACGTGGTATAGGCAGTTAACCAGCATTTGGCCGGCATTTTATGCACTGGCGCCATAAAACTGTAATCTATTGTGCGAGGATTTAATGATGAAGGCCTGAACCGAGAGAGATGGCTCATGGTTGAAGCAATGCCACACATTCTGGCTGGAGAGACGATTCAATCTGAATAAGTGCCGGCGAATAAGCCCGTCTATCTCTCTCTTTTTTCTCCCCGAAACACAGCCTTTGTGCGGCACTGACATATTTAAGCTGATTTACATTAATTACGGAAGGCCTACATGCTTTTATGCTCACAGAAGTTCACTGCATGAAACAGACAGACAGACAGATGCACACATACATATGCACATACACGTAGACACATACACACTATTACACAGAGAGACAGACAAAGGCAGACAGACACAGGAAGGCAGAGTCACAGACTGTGTGTATGTGGATGAGAAAAAACACATGAATACAGAGACACAAGGCATTTCTCTTTAAATAGAAAAAAATGAATTGAAGGGGGGGGCAAACAGATGGAACTGAGAAACAGACAGATAGGCAGACAGACAGACAAACAGACACACATACAGACAGACACACAAAGGCAGACAGACATATGGATAGACAGATAGAGAGCCTATGATGTAGGGGTAAATATCAAAACTATCCAACATAAATGGGTCAATACACATTTATGAGACTGCAGTCATAAAGAAATCTTAAAATCCTATAATATAGAGAAAGAACTCAATAGAAAAATACCGCATAAAATTGTTGTATTTTCATAGCAATTCATGACAAATATACAGTTTGCAAGAAAAATAACTTGTAAGCACCATCTCTTGAAAACGAGCAAGACCTTTTAAGTGATATATATAGATATATATTATATGCATATATAATTTTATATATATATATATATATAATATATATAAATATACGTATAATTGTGAGTATAATTGAAATATTATTTGATATGAATTATATATATCTACTATGATTCTGTTCTACTAGCTAACTATTATTTTACGCACTAATTAGCCGCAGATGAATAGCTAGATAGGCTAATAGCAAAATGAAATAAATAGTTCAGCAAAGAATTTGAGACGCTGTTTAAGAAATGATTTGGAGCCATTATTACCTCTTCGTAGAATCCTAACTGAGGTACTGGTTCATCACATACATTTTCACAGAAGTCTTTGAATAAGAGAAATCCTGAAGAAGAAAAACACATTTCAATAACTTAACAATCACACGTGACAGTTGTTATAGTAACTGTTATACTCTGAAGGATTATATTGTTTTTAGGTGGGTGAAATAAAAAGATGGATGGAAGTTTATGGTGAATTATTATTGAAAGAAGGTCTGGATAGATGGATGGGTGAACAGATGAATGGATGCAGAGGGATGGATGGATGAATAGTTTGATGGATGGATGGATGGATGAATGTACGGATGGATGAATGTGTTGATGGATGGATGTATGATGGATGGGTGGGTGGATGAATGAATGGATGTACGGATGGATAGATGTACGTTGGATGAATGTATGATGGATGGATAAATGTATGAATGGATGATGAATGGATGGATGAATGGACGGATGGATGAATGAATTGATGGATGGATGTATGATGGATGGATAGATGGGTGGATGGATGAATGTATGGATGAGTGGCTGTATGATGGATAGGTGGGTGGATGGATGTATGGATGATGGATGGGCGGATGGACACACATGAAAACACCCACATACATTTGCTTAATGCTCCTGGGACAGAATCGTTAAAAAATAATGTTGCAAGAAAACATTTAATTTCTTCACATCCGCTTAAGAAAATGCATTAATGATGATCAAATCGAAGTAGTTTCTCAAGTGGACAAATAGATATCGTAGACTTATACATATATAAAGAGATTCAGACAGCAAGAGACAAACTGACGCTGGTTTAACAGATAACCAAAGACAGACACAGACATGCAGACACACAGACATGCAGACAGGCAGACAGCATCGCATCTTTCCTTAGCTATCAGGTTTGAAAAGAAGCTGTGCCAGGGCCTACGAATGAAAATTTTGGTAGTTCCATTAGTTCCCTATCACTTTCATTAACCCTTTCAACTTCCTATCCCAATTCATCCTTTCCTTTTCTGCTTTTGCGTGTGGGTGTGCGTATGTGTGTGTGTGTGTGTGTGCATGCGTTTGTGCGTGCGTGTGTGTGTGTGTGTGTGTGTGTGCGCGCGCATGTGTGAGAGCATCGACCAGAAACTGATCTTCTCTGAGGGTGTTCGGACAGCATGTCAACAAGTCAACATGCATTTATGATCTCTGCCGGATCAGCACTATATTTGCCACTCGTATACTCACTCCAGGCAGCATAATCTACTCCATCACATGCTTTCATTATGTACTAGGGTCCACTACTATGAGGGAAAAGGAAAAGCCATACAAGGGACCCGTCCCTCCTTTCTTCCATTTTACAGTTCATGCAGTCGTCTGCAGGGCTAAATGCCGTCGCTGTTTATTCCATTTGATTTTCAAAAGGTCTGCGAGCATAAAAGACACAAGGTACGCTGGTGCAATGCAATTTTATACAATGAACCATTGCCGAAATAACCACTTTGGCTTTCGTCCATGTAGACAGCAATACCAACTATGAATTGGATAATGGATGAAGCTACTTCCTCTCACTACTTTCGCTGACTTCCCTGTGTAATTTCCAATCGAATTCACAACATAAATGGAAAGTTCAAAATATTCCCAATGCAATCGTGAACTCTAAATTTCTTATGCACTACTCGAAAGCGATAAGCAGCGAGCACAGGGCACTAGTTTATTCACAAGCACTGCGTCACGTCAGAGGGGCTTTGTTTTAGATTTTTCATATCCTTCAAATCACCCAAGCGAAGTCATAGGAAAGATCTATAGTAATGTACATATGGGGTTTAATGTGATATATGGAAACTTACCCAATTTCTGGTTAAATATTTTGTCGAATGTAATTTCACTCATCTTTTCGAGATGTTTTTGCATCACGCTTCGAATGCTGAAACCAGACAAGAAAAAAGAAAACAACATTACTCATCAGATTTATCACATTTATCATATTTGTTGTGTTTTCAGCTGTTGAATATTGTCTTGTGTGCGATTGTTTTGGGAGCAACAAAAGAAAAAAAGATGGCAGAGGAAAATATTTCTGTGTAAAGCACCAAATTTTTTAAAAAGAAAATAATGACATTCAAACTCTCTTACGTTGTCCATAATTTTGCTAGCAAACATACCACAAGCACATCTTCTCACTAGACTATATATATATAAAAGATATGAGTTTGTCCAGAATGCATGCCTAACAGTCTAGTAGCTATTCACCTAAAACCTCTGACAGGTTACATCATACGCCTATAGAAACAGAGGGCCTCAGAACCACCCAGCGGAGGGGCTCGCCAATCCCCTGACCCTAGAGAGCGAAAACCCAAATTTCATTTAAAAAAACCCCACCACGTTTCCACACTTTGGCCACACGTTCAAACCTGTTCATTTCAAACCATCCAGATAGACTGGACCACTCTGCCCAAACCTGCTATAATCTTGACTCGTAGGGGGGGGGGGGGCAAAGTGGGACAAAAAACCAAAATTTCCCTCCCGAGCAACACCGGACACCCCAGTCAGTGATGTGATGTTCAATATAAAAAGCATGCTATTCTATATTCATCAAACAATCCAAACAAAAGGAGACAGCTTCATGCTGGGCTGTTCTGATTCCAGCAAGTGCAAAACAACAACAGTTCATCTAGGTCTATTCACATCAAGTTTATAATGGCATTATGGCACAGAGCTCATTGATTTCTCATAGCAGATTTGGTACGTATACTATTCAAATGCACTTCCGTTTACCCACTCATTTGGGTGAGAAAATAAACTTCTCGGGCACTCCCCACCTTAAGACTGCTCCATTTGGCCGTATGAGAGATGGGGTTGGGAGCACCTCTGAGTAGTCATCTTGAAGAGGCGCTATGCAAATTCTTGTAATAAGTAAATGAATAAAGTGCACACCCAGATCAGAGTCATACTGCACATCAGCGATCAACACAAAAATAAAAAAATTGAAGTTTCCTTCAAGGTAACCAGCATCAACGTAAATAAAATGTAAAGTCAGCAAACTAACATCAGCCTGGATTGTAATTGTAATTATAATCAAACATTTATATAGCGCCACTTCAAGAGAACTCCTCAGAGGCGCTCCCGACCTGACACCAAACCATAATCAAAGAGAATGGTTTTGATGCCATCAAATCCTTGTCTAACTAAATTACCAGGGCAGTCCATTGAGAATTAACAACATGGAAAGCCAGCTCTCTTGGGTGGTGCTGCTATAGGTTCAAGTCTGTACCTGTTTTAGATTGCGCTATCGGATTATAATGATCAAAAACTTATTGATTGCAGGTAAAACTTCTGGTACAGGACATGAACGCAGGTAGATGGAATTCATCTCTGTCTGTGACACCGTGTGACAGTCTCTGTATATCTGTCTCACTGTCTCTGTCTGTCTCTCTCCCTCCCTCCCTCTCTGTTTGTCTGTCTCTGTGTCTTTAGTTCTGTGTCTATCAGACTCTATCTGTCCCTTTATTTCATTGAAAATGGTCTGGTGTTCGTATGGATACAGGAGCTGTAAAAATGTGCATGAGATCCGATAAAATACAAATTTGTGGAAATCTGTAAGTTTCTTAAAGTAGTATCAAAAACACCCGCACAGCATTTGCACAGCATCATTCACTCTCAGTACCAGTATGGTTAATGAAATTACAGAACTCAGGCAAACCAGGTTAATTCTGAATAAGACAGAACTGCTCTAGACGGCTGGGGAATGAATTTCTCTCCAGGAATCCTTAAAGTGGAACGAACCGTGGAAATTGGTCTTGGACTACAACTGCAGAGAGAGAGAGAGAGAGAGAGAGAGAGAGAGCGAGAAGCAGAGAGATACAGAACGAGCCACAGAGATATACAGAGACAGAGACAGGGGAGCAGAAAGACATCCCTGCAGAAGACCTTCAGAATAGGAGAGTACATTCATAACACCTTTGGTGGTATGAATTTAAATGGCAAGGTTGCTGGACTAATCCAAAAATCCATCACTGCTGCACAAACTGTTGCTCAAAATAATAAGTTCTCGGAAATAGCGATACACTCTCGGCAAATGGAAGAATTCTCGAGGCTTACGGGAAGTAATGAACAGATCACTACGGCAATACGAAGAGAAATACTCCCACAAACAAACACACATGCACATAAGTCGGTCTCTATGATAGACAGGAGACGGCAGAGACGAGGAATAGTGGAGTGGGGAGAACTAACAGACGACGGTTAGATACTATATAATTATGATGTGGGAAAGGGACATTCATGATTCATGTGTAAGTAATCTTAGTGTCTCGGAGGGTCTCTCGGTGTAGAATAATAACTTCTCATTATCTTTCAACTTTCTCGCAAGGACCCAACGAAAACTGCGACGGACTGTCCCAACGAGAAGTAGGCTACGTTCGCACAGATGCAGGAAAATTTAATTAGACCTAATTAAAAACGGAGCAGAGACACGCAACTGTAATTATAATAATATTTATTATGAGACGCTGTTGACCAACGACCTCATATATATTACTAGACAGAGCTTCCTATGTTGAGCCGCGCAATGACGTTGATTCCGAATAAGAAACAAGAGTATAAATATTAACATTAAATTTTATTTGTGGGTTTGAGGTCTATTTTTAGCTCAACCAATGAAACGTCATGAAAGAGCCACCAATCACAGTAGACGATTTTTGAAAGCCTAACTGCTATATTTTCTCTTCTGGGATTGGTGGTTATTTCATGAGCTGTGATTGGTTGAGCTAAAAATAGTATGTGTTATGAACGATAATACGATTACGAGAAAGTCCGCTAGGCATTGATATGTATTCATAGAGATGTACGCTATATATATAAAATATATAGGCTAGAGAGAGTATGGCCTATCTCCTCTGCATAAAAAAGTGAGGTCATCAACGACCTTATATATATATTAACGGTAATCACGCCAGTGACGTCACTCTGTGCAAACGACCAATCACAGGCGATTCTCACGAGACTTACGTCGCCATGTTCGCTTTAAAATTATTTACTCTTCCAGCTGATCGAAGGTGTAAGACTGTGATTGGTCGGGTCCAATTAGACAGTATGTGATTGGTCGGGTCCAATTAGACAGTTGTGATTGGTCGGGTCCAATTAGACAGTTGTGATTGGTCGGGTCCAATTAGACAAAGATTTCAATGTATAGACGTGATATTCCCTCTAGCGTTATATTTATTATAATACATCTCTATGTATGTATTATATAACTACTGGATTGATCATTGCCTATGAAAGTTTGGATTATCGCTCACTAAAGGATATCCCAGAATTCTTTGGGACAAAGCTAAGAGCAACTCCCAGGACTCTCTGCGGCAACTCCCAGAATTCCTAGAGGCAAACCATAGTAAAGGATAGGCGGCACAACACTCCGCTTTAAAACGCAAATTTCTCAGCAATGATGCAAAATTGTTTAAAACCACCTTGGGGTTTTTGAGTTGAATGACATACGAACCAATCAACTTAACTGTATTTAGCGGCCGCTGACCAGACTTCTTGGAAATTGCTTTTAAAGTTGACGAATTTAACATGTGTTTACATAGGAACAAGCGCTCTTTGCCTGTACAGGAAGTCACGTGTCATTCGCCGTCGGCCATGGACCACTATACGAAGCCTTATCAATCCAGCTAATACATACATATCAATGCCGCTAGGTGCCTCGGCAGAAACCACGTGATCCCACCGGCCTGCTGTTGACATTCTGACCGATGATGAGCCAAGAAACCTCAGACCACGTTTTATTTAGCGCACGGTTATGACTCACACGTCGAAATGCCGTGCGGTAATTGATTTCAGTCTAAACTGATTAAAAATAATAATCAAATTTTATAATTAATACTAGCTGTACCCGGCCACGCGTTGCTGTGGCAGAAAAGACCTCCCCTCCCCCTCCCACTCCCCCTCCCCCTCCCCTCCCCTCCCCTCCCCTCTTCGTCCCGCTCCCTCCGCTCCTTTCCTCTCCCCCTTCCCCTCCCTCTCCCCCTCCTCCTCCCCCTCTCCCTCCCCCTCCCTCTTCGTCCCGCTCCCTCCGCTCCTTTGCTCCCTCACACCGTCCCTTACTGACAGCGGATAGAGCCCAAGAATGTTCAAAGGCCGCTTTCGTAATTGAAATTATTGAACGATTCGCTTATGACGTCACGGCATGCGACCTCATTCATGTTTCGTCACTGTGTCTCCAGTCAAGACGATTCTGAAATTTTGCAACCATGCGGTTTGGTTGAATTTGCAAATGGCGGTCGAAGGTATTGCAAAGTTCACTTTTTGTGGAAAAGATTGCGTTTTTTCGGAGGAAAAAAACTTAAGACACGGTGCTATTGGAATGGAAGGTTTTGGTAAATTTTCACAACAATCGGTGAGTAACTTACCGAGAAAAAAATTACGAACTATTGGAAAGTTTCATTTTTATTCATATAGATTTTAATGGGCAACAGGGCTCCGAGTCTCTGAGATGGTGGCTTCAGTTGTAGATGTTTGCAAAACATCTGTGCTTTTGTCACGTTTCGGTGACATATTTCATATCCTACACTGAATACAGCCTAATGTGAAGCAACTGTCATTCTAAATAATTGAAAAAGATGACAGACTGTTTTAATCGTTTTAACGGATAATGAAAGACGACTACGAAGTATTTATAGTTTAAAATGAGCAAGTAGCCCAACCTGAATGAATAAAAATGAAATGCAAAATTGTTATTCTGGAGAAGTGGCCTAAATAAACTGTGCATGGCTGACTGAATGAAGAGAATGACAAACTGTGTGAAATCATTGAAATGTGATTGAAAGGCTGAATGCCAACCAGCAGACTCATCAATCAATTGTTCTATCATCAATAAACAGTCACCCAACAAGAAAATGATTAATCATCAATTACCCAGCACGGCCAGCAGACAAATGATTAGCAGTGGACAATAATTGGACATAGGTCCTACACGTCCATAACATAATCAAAACACGAAAATTTCCTACAATTTGGCTCATTTAACTCATTTTATATTAATAACTGAAAGTAAATTGCTGAAGGCGGACACCGCCGGACAGCAAGGCAATGATAGGCAAGATAAAAGTAAGAAAAATCACAGTAGGCTAAGTTATTTGCAATGGTAAGTATACCGGTATAAGAAGGACCAGTAAGTGCAGAACAAAATTCTCTATTTGGATAATACCCAGACAAAGCTAAAGTAATAAATTCAAGTCTTACAATTTTAATCTGACACCAATTAGCCTTTAAGCAAAAAAACAAATGAGTCCAGGATCTGATAGCTACATGTATATACAAAGCCTGTAGGCATTAATATATACACAGACAAACCCTGAATTTGTTGAAGGTTTTCACTGCCTGATAGAGTCCAATAAACCCCAACCAAAATAAGAGCATCCATCCACCCACCCACACACCCAGTCACCCAGCCACCCATCCATACATCCATCCACCTACCCACCCACCCATCCATCAATCTATAATCTATCCATCATCTATCTGAATGTATATATTACATGTGAACAGATATATAGGCCTACACGCAAAAAGTATTTTTACCAGAATCATCTTAGAACTGAAAACAATCAATTTAAGTCTGCAATACCGGTATATGATTTGATAAATTAACTACAGTTTACCAGTTAGTTGATCTCTGTACATTTCTAAGTTCTCAGATTTGCCATCTGCAATGATCAGCCATTCAAAAATTCATGTTATAGGCTATCGGTATTGCATAGAACAGTTTTTATGCTTCCTCCGGAATATGTTCATAATATTAATAAGTATGAAAACCACACCGTCTGATATCACAACTGATTATCAGTAGAGTATGAAACAGAGTGCTCTCTCAAGTGAATACACATACCGGTAATAGAGAAATTCATCTCCTCAAGACATTGCCTCATTTTCTTAAGGATAATTCTCATCTGCAACATACACCGCTGCACACTGACTGACAACAAAACCTGCTTCTTTCAGCTACTGCATCACATGAACTGATAAATTTATAAATTTGAACGGGTATCATATAATACCACTGCAGCTATTCACCAGTGTAATTCACTTGGTTCCTTTTGCTCGTACTGCAACCATGAAGAACCGAGCCTTTTCTGTGGTTGGTCCGGTGGTCTGAAATGGCCTTCCTTTTGAGCTACGCCTACACCCTGGGACTCTACCAGGATCGTTCCTTATTAAACTTTAAACTGTTCTTTTTAGGCGCGCTGGAGTCTGGAGCGCCTCTGAGTAGTTTTTTTTACTCGAAGGAGCGCTATATAAATGTCCGAATGAATGAATGAATGAATGAATGAATGAATGAATGAATGAATGAACTTAACTAGCTTCACAAGCGGGTCGCTCTACGGCAACATACGTTCACGAAATGTTTCGCAACAGCGGCAGGCAATTATGCCGCAGCTTTGGATCAATATCGTCCGCACTCGCCGCGGTCCTTTCGTTTATAATAATATGCTGCCATGGCATGTGTACAGGCAGAATGCTGCTGCTGCTGCGGCTGCTGCTTTTCCACTGAAACGCCACATTTTACACAGAAAATTCCGCTTCGTTCATTTTTCTAGCACAGACGATCAAGGTGTGTGTGCGTTGTCGCTCGAGTGGCAACCGCACATTCATCTGCCACTTCAGGGATGCCACTCTGAATTTGGAAAAAAGGTCAGATACGGTTGGAAAAGGCTAGAAAAGGCTAGATTGACAATCAATTTCTCTGCATGAATTTTTCCATTTTTCAGCTTGAAATTTCTGACCTTTCTCAGTTGCCAGATGGTTAAAATTTGCTCTCTTTTCCTTTTTGATAAAATTTTTGATGACCTTCCTTTTTAGTCTTTTGCTCCAAAATTCACAATTTTTTGGTCCATTTTTTCGCGTCTTTTGCGCATTTTCACTCTAGAAAGTAAATTTTTACACGAAAAGTCTGAAAAAATTCCGTGAGAAAAAAGCCAGATCCTGACCAAAATAAACCTAGAAACCTAGACAAGACCAAAAACCTAGATCTGAGTGGAAAAAGCTACGAGTGGCATCCCTGCGCCACTTGTATAATCGTTCAATCCACGACGCTGTTGTGTGTGCTAGGTGTTTGGTTTCTTGAAGCGCAATATAAGAGACCCTGGCTCCATTATACGATCCTACTGTGGATCAGATGTCGTGTCGGACGCCTGCCCGAGGAGTTACTTGCTAATGCTCTCGTTCCTGTCTCTATTCGGAGGCAATCGAAAAACTCCACTCAATGGTGTCGTGAAATGAAACTAAGAACTGCCAAGGGCTTGGAAATCTGTGGCAATTTGCCAAGTTGTAGCAGTGGTTAACAGCAAGAAGTACCTTTCATTCGTCCATTCGTTCGTTCATTCATTCATTCAGAAATTCACTCGTATACAGAAAATTCATTCAGAAAATTAATCCATTCATTCATTCAGAACATTCATCACATTAATTTATTCATTCAAAAAATCATTAATTTATCCATTCAAATCATTCATTTATTCATTCAAAATATCCATTTATTTATTAATGCATTAAATTAATTCATTCATGAAATTCATTCAGTCATTCTATTCCTTCACCATTGTGGCTCAGCCATCGCGTAGCGATCAACTGACCATATAAGACACTTGCATTAAAGTGATCAAGAAAATATGTATGAATGAATGAATGAATGAATGAATGAATGAATGAATGAATGAATGAATGAATGCGAGATTGGCGTGCCATACAGAGGCACACCTCTATTGCACCAGAGTCTGGTGCACATTGAGCTGACTCTCTCTTCATCTATTACAACGTTTACAAGCACCATTGTCAAGGGTGTGATGTGGCGACTAGACTAGAGATGGCTGCGAAAGTTATGGCACCATAAAGCATAAAAATCCGTATACCTGGGACTCTTGGTTTAATAATGCTCCTCTCACAACTGTACCAACACCTCAGCTAACTTGATTGATTGATATAAAAATGATTAATTGACACTTCATACCAAGCTTCAAGGGTGTGATGTGACGACTTGAGAAGGCTGCGAAAGTTACAGCACCATAAAGCATAAAAATGCCTACCTAGGTATCTTGATTTAATAATGCATCTCTCACAACCGTACCAACACCTCGACTGAAGTGATTGATGAATTGATTGATCAAATGATTGATTGACACTTCAAACCCATGGCCAGTGCCTCCTCATGGTTTCAATTGTAGAAACTGATCTTCTCTTTCCTCTTGTCAACACCATAAGCAAATAAGTCTTTTACTTATTTGAGGAGGTTATATTTACAAAAATTACAGACCTGTACCTAGAATGGTAAAAATGATTTAAAAGGTCACATGCTCATTTATGCATCTCAGCAGAAAAATCTCGGAAGTGTGCTAAACAGGCTATTCTCCCAAAAGGTCCACTAAATCCTTTGGCAGACTGCATTGCTAAACTGAGCAGTAGGACGTGATGGACGCCTTGCATGGCTGCCAACAGTTAAATTCTACTCCTGTAATAACTTGTAATCATAATTCTGTTCATACTAAGAATCGTAATCATACTATGTTGTTCCAGTTTGAAATAAAAAGATAATTTTTTTAAAATTTACTTTATTTATTTCTCCATTTCTATAGCGCCCCTCAAGCTAATTATAATATTATTGTTAAATGGATATTGGTTCCATCTACGATTCATTGCTGGGCACCCTCCTAGGTAGTGGCAGTGGCGCAGCCAAGGGGGTGGTTGGGGGATAAAACCCCCCATTGACTTAGGCCAAAAAAAATTAAGGTTATTTGTCCAATTCTATAAGAAAGAACAAGCATCCGGCCATAACCCCCCCCCCCCCCCATCAGAAATTCCTGGCTATGCCACTGGGTAGTGGGACTTGTACCCTTGGGGTTTCCTATTACAAGCTCAACAGACAGTACACTGTTTGAAACTACAGAACTTGTTATTTTTCCTTCAGGTTATTGCATCCTGATAAACGGATTTGAGTTGATTTGATTTGATGTGAAAGGTGCAAATTACTTCCTTGTCAGAATTATTCTCTGATAACAAGATGATGGATGGACCACTGAGAAACTATCTATCTATAAAAATGCATGACTATGAACTGAACTTATCGTATGATAACAGCCAAGGGCGATCGCTAGACATCCTCAACTACCTTCTCTCCTATAACAGCCTCTAAAAACTCGAATACATGCAATGAATCAATGCCATCCAGTAACACGAAGTCGGAAGAAATCGAGGCCAAAACCCAACAGTTTATAAAAGATCGCCTATAAAACACATGTAGCAACATAAACACTACCACATAAAACCCCGCAGGCAGAACACACACAAACACATGGACACACACAAACACCCACAAGCACACACGCAGACAGATATATCAAGTGGTTAAGGGCCACTTTTGAAAGACCAAAATACTGCTATTATTCCCATTTTATCACCAGAATGCTGTACAGATGACTTGCTTGACGCTAATATTTTAGTCATTTCAGTCAACTTGTGATTTAATTTGTAGGCCTACACTTACTCAGCACTTAGGCTAGTCCTTCCTTGCGCTGGCAGCACATCGGGCGCCACAACCTTTCCACATTAGCCTGTCTTCCGCAGCCATCTTAGCATCCTCCCACGTCATTCCGCGACCTTCCAAATCCTGATTTAATATGTACTCTTTTTTTATTACCAGTTATTACTTTGATGTATTAAAACGATTGTTTTATGTCCCATTGTGTGTTTGCAAGTGGAGTAATAAAGAACATGCTTACGTTACTTACCAATTTACTTATTTTCTTCATCTGATGACTATTCCGTGGACTTCTCTTGATCACACTAATCTAATCTAATCCAGTCTACTTTGAGACTTCTGCAGTACAATTCAATCAATCAATCAATCAATTTATTGTAACCATCAACCAATTAATCACAGTAGTATGCTTCACATAACAGGATGGTAACAAGGAAAGCCCTAAATGATGAATATTTAATACACTAACAGTTACAGTTCAATATATATATATATATATATGTGTGTGTGTGTGTGTGCGTGTGTGTGTGTGTGTGTGTGTGTGTGTGTGTGCCACAAGTTACCTATAGTCCACAAAGAAGATAACACATGAAAAAAATGGTTGGGCCAGTTCAATCAAAGAGTCAAGGCAGTATTTAGGGGAGGAGGGGTGTTTACTGTCAGGGTGTTTGAACACTTTGAAATGAAATAACGCAAAAATGAACCTGATGCATTTAATACTACACGATGCAAGAACCAAGAGGAGATTTAATTTTGGAGCTCTCATTTCAAGGTGAAATTTTACAATAGTTTAGATAACGACGACGATGATGATGATGATGACGACAACGATGATGGCGATGATGATGATGATGATGACGATGATGGAGATGATGATGATGACGACGATGTAATCACGATGATGATGATGATGATGATGATGATGATGATGATGATGATGATGATGATGATGATGATGATGATGATGATGATGATGATGATGATGATGATGATGACGACGACGACGACGACGACGATGATGATGATGATGACGATGATGATGATGTCGTCGAAGATGCTGAAAAAGACTTCATAAATTATGATGACAATTCCTCAAACCAAACCCCTTAGTCAGTTTATTCGCTTGCATGTCAGCTTGCTCAAGATAGTGTAAGCACACAAAATCCTGGCTACAACCTTGCATTGCAAAGTGTGACATAGTCAACTTAACATAACACATAACATAACTTAAAACAACAATTATTATTTCGAGAATTCAGTTAGTCCAGACAATTGTGAAAAAATAGCCAAAAACTCGGCAGAAATCCATTAATATTTCCTTAAATCCATTAATATTTCCTTCAACGTTCTGCCCTTGAGCAAACTCTAATTTCGTTTTTCTACTATATCGACTAGCGTCACCGTCCATTAGCGTCCATTCCGTTTGTGCCTCGGGGAACAATTATACTGTTTCACTACCCGGCAACTATTCCAGTAATTGTCCTCTATTCAATTGTTTTTCTCCATACGTTTCGACTAAAATGCTTCAGCTTCCACCGCTACACAGAGAGTCGAGAAACAGAGTTCTTGCAAATAGACAGAAGAGGCATCTACGGTAGGAGAACTCCGCCACTGGTTGTTCTCTGCCAGCGCCAGTCCCAAGCCTGGATAAAGGAGGAGGGCGACACCAGTCATCTTTAATTTGGCAGTATCGTTAAACATGTATTAAGCACTATTATACGGTAGGAGCCACCAAACTTTCATGTCCATTACATTGTTGCTGTTCAAGGACAGTGCTGTGTCATATCAAGGATGATTTTTGTTGCCCTCCTCCTTTCTTCAGGCTTGAGACTGGCACTGCCAATGAACGAAGAAACTCCACTGAATTAAGTAGGCTACTCAGAAATGTCAGCTGCAAACCCTTGCTCAACCTTTCAAACTGCGTTCTCAGCAATTGCAGATATTAATATTAGAACAGAAAGCAGTTGACTTGAGCCAATCACTCACCAACTCATATACTACACAACTGCACTTCACAATGCAGACTGGACATTTGTATTTTATCGTATTGTATTGTCACTATTGTATTGCATTGTATTCTACTGTATTTGAAAATTTCTAAGTGCCTCTCACAGTGCAGACCCGTAAATAGAGACGTTCCCAATGCAAAGGGCCCTAGCAATCAAAATGGTAGGCTAGAGTGAACAGAGGGAGGGAGAGAGGCAAATCACAGCATATACATAGTAAATGGCAAAAAGCAGGCAAAAGCTGGGGATTAGGTCATTGCAACATTAACCCGAACAATAAAAAAGGTTATGGCCATGCTCCACTGATCGAAAAGGGCAAACAGAGGCAACGGAGATTGGCCAACCATTAGATTGCTGTCATTGATTCAGGCATTCGGCTAATTACGTGAGTTCTAATCTAACAGCAGCTTGCGTATAGCCATGTATCAGCTTTGATTGATGGGAGTTTCATGCAAAACTGCTTTCAAAAATCACCCATGCACCCCGATGAGGAATCCATACGTGACGGAAGCAATAATAATTATACAGCTCCGAATCAGCAATGAGCAATAGCAAGCGTCCCTGCCAGCATCAATTTTCAAGGGCATTTATAGGTGGGACCCACGTGGGCTCTATTCAGGACAAGGGCCGCTGGGGCGAGGGGTAGAGGCAAATGCCCAGGAGCCTGACGACTTTTAGAGATCCGGGCAAGGTAGTAAAAGTTTATGATTTATACCTTTCTACATTAAACACTGGCTGGAAAGACTGTTCCATGCGTTGGGTCCAGTGCCCGAGAAGGAACTGTCACTAAGCCAAGTTGAAGGTCGTAGGAATTGTAGCCCAAAAGCCATGGTTTTCAACAGTTCTTCATAGAGGCTTCAAGAGGAATTTTTAATAGGCCATGTTAGGCCTTTAAAAAATGTTGTGTTTCCGGTAACATAGCTAAAAAAAATTGGGTAGGTAGGTCGGAAAATATTTTTATTTTGTAAAATATTTTTATGCAGTGACTATCCGAAAAAGTATACCCCACTAGTCTTTTTTGCACGCTGAAACATAGTACGTGTTCTAAGCAAGTATAAACTGCCTATTTCCCGACTGTCTGCATCTAAAACTGCTCTAGAAACAGTCCTATTAATTTCATTTTGTTGACGTCTCTTATGTTATGTCAATACAAATGTTAAAAAAATATTTTTTGAAAAAAAAATTAAATTTTTGTTTGAAATTTGTTTTTTAAATTTTTTTTAATAAAATTTTTTTACAAAAATATTTGGGTCGCGGCCGTAAAAATGGGTCGGTCGGGTTACCGGAAACACAACAATTTTTTTGTTACGCCTTACATGTATAGCATTGGGACAGAATGTAAGTGCAAGCGGACCTGAAGACTAGATGCTGAGATGTAGGCAAATACATGAGTCAATTTAGCAATATACCACCTCGTTGGGTGGTACTAGTGGTCATACATGTATGTATATATGTATGTATGTATGTATGTATGTATGTATGTATGTATGTATGTATGTATGTATGTATGTATGTATGTATGTATGTATGTATGTATGTATGTATGTATGTATGTATGTATGTATGTATGTATGACATTGTATGTATGTATGTATGTATGTATGTATGTATGTATGTATGTGTGTATGTATGTATGTATTATGTATGTGTGCATTTATGTATGTATGCATGTATGTATGTATGTATGTATGTATGTATGTATGTATGTATGTATGTATGTATGTATGTATGTATGTATGTATGTATGTATGTATGTATGTATGTATGTATGTATGCATGTATGCATTATGTATGTGTGCATTTATGTATGTATGCATTTTAACATATTCAGCCAGACAGCCACCGCAAATACATCTCTTCCATGTAACCCATAAGACAGGAAGCTTCTCATCTCCAACCACCGTCCGACTTTCATCTATGCTGCTTTTCAATGAATAAATGTCTCAGTGACATGCAAACATACATACGGTCGTTAAATCGTTAAAATATATCTGCTCTGTTGTCACCAGCGATAACACGTGGTCAGGTCAAAAGGTTCCTTAAGACGTAAACATTGCGGACGGTTTACTACCCGCTGTCAGCTTATCGAATCCGCGATTCTTTCAAAACCAGCCGGAACAGCAGAGGAACAGTGGAACAGCAGCGGAACAGTGGAACAGCGGAACAGCAGAGGAACAGTGGAACATTGGAACAGCGGAACGTATATAGGTTTCGAAGCGGGCTGCATCTGAATAGAAAGCTAAGCCTCTAGAAATGCCCTGTTCCCCGATTGCTTCAAGCATTCATGAAACATTCTTCCAGCCAATATTCAGCTGAAGTTACATTCTCCTCTTATCTTGCACGAACACCTGCCGAGATCCCTTAAACAGTAGTCGTGTCCACATCGTTCTCGAGTGGTCTGAATGGACGTTTTTATGGGGGTTTGTGGGTTCAAACGCCCCAGCGAAATTTGTTTACAGTATTCCTCAAAATTTACCTTGTACTGTGCAATATGAATAATGTACACTGGAAATTTGCTGCCTGGTCATCTATCTATCTGTCCGTCCGTCCGTCCATCCATCCATCCATCTTCTATCTATCTATCTATCCATACATCTATCTATCCATCCATCTATCCATCCATCTATCTATCTATCTATCTATCCATCCACCAATCTGCGGAATTTATATAGCACCCCTTCAAGATAACTGTTTACAGGGTGCTCCCAGCCCAGACACAGCCAAAGAGGAAAGTAATATAACATACTACATATAAATAGCCCTACATACATAATATATACATTCTCAGATTACACTTTGATCGCAACCTGGAAAAGGCTGGAATAGCCTGAACATGTAGAGCAGTTGGAGTATAAAGCAGAATGAGAATGAGTCCTGGATCCCACTCCAGGAGTTTGTTTACGGAGCAGGAAAAGACGTGGTCTGATCTGATGGGAGCCATTAGGCTATAATTCCATATGGATGGATGTGCCTGGCATAAAACCTAACCATTATATAAACCGAGGAAAAACTGACAGAGTAGAAAACAAATCACATTCACCGGTAAAGTAGCAATTTTCGCGTGGCTAACAGATTAAACATCCCATGGTGGAAGTGGAACACCTTCGTGTGTGATTAGCGATAATGGGATAAACAGAGTAACCAAGTGCAGACATGATGATGTATGCTTGGTATACATGTGGACCAATTTTTAGACCTTCTTCTGACGAAATCTACTCTGAGCGTGCTCAGAGCATGTTCGGAATCATGGTCCAAAAACCAGAAAGAAGGTTCACATGCATACACATAAAGGCCTGTTTTGACCATCATGATGCATAAGATTTTATAGTTAGTGCTGAAAGCCTGAAAATAGTTCCAGACCAATGCTTGAAAAGAAACGATATCTAATAAATCCAGATCACAGAGCTGTTAAGAATCATCAATGACCTCAGGCCAAAGTCAAAGCAATCATTAAAGTACAACCAAGGTGAGCTTGAATTCTTTTGGTTTTCGTAAAGGGAAGTACATACATAATAATTAATATAAGATGTTATACGTGTATACATTACCATTATATTATTATATGCATTACATACTCTGTTCTTGACTGTAATCCTACATGTCCACTAGAGTTGCTTTCATTATAATAGCAAAAAACTAAAATGAAAATATACTCGGTACCGAAAGTTCAAGATTATAGTCAACTGAAACTAAAACTAAGAGGAAAAGAAAAAAACTGAAAAAGTCAAAACTAATTATAGCAAAAACACGTGATGAAAAACCAAAACCAAAACACAGAATGAAAACCTAGCACCCTAGAATATTCGGTGCCTTTCGATACCGGTATAGGGCTGAATCTGCGAAAAATTGGCAAATCATGTTATATCCTTTCCGCATTTTATATTCAGCCGTTCGTTTGATCAGTAGTCTTCCGTCTCATCATTCTACGTTTAAAAAGTCATGACACTCAACCAGAAATTGCTACCACATCAATCATCAAAAGGAAATATATGAGCATACATGATACATGGAACTTAAGTACGGTGGTTTGTATTGCCTATTCACAGAGGTGGATCCAGAGGTACAATCCCGCCATGCCCCCACCCACCCCATGCAGATATTTGCACTGGATGTGGTTCCCCAGCCCTTCCTTGACCCAATTAGGTTTCAAGCTTTCAGAGAAAAGAAAGAGTAGAATATGACTAAAAAATAAAATAAAAAAGTCATCGACTTTCAAATAACCTGAGTTGCAACTTTTTTTTATAAATTTCTGGGGAAAACACTAAAAAAGCAATCAGATTTTTGGCGAAAGATAAAAAAAATTCTTTACCCAAGACCAAAAATTTTGGCTCCCCCTTCAAAAATTTCTGTATCAAACCTGCCTATTTGCAGTAATTTGATGGTTAAGTATCAGCAAACGAATAGCTGAAACCACAAGGAGGAAGAATCAGTTTCTGTCAAATAAAGCCAAAACTAAACCTTTGTGAAATGACAACAACTCTATTAGTGTAACGGCCTGCCCCCACCTCGAAAGAAGACCACGTGACCGGGGGTCCCACCCTTGGTATTGCTCTTCAGCCTCCCAAGTGGTAGGTGCCCGCCCTGGAAATTCAATCGAGGCGCCGCACTGTTGAAGGGGTTCTCTGCTGTCAGGTAAGACTACAGGTTCAACTAAGTAAGTAAGATCTACGGGATCCATTGATTTCCCTCTGGTAAAGTCGTAGTTTAGGGTTGGGTCTTCCACCTCAGGACGGGGATGTCTCTCATCGGTACCAGGAATGACTTCGGTCGAGTGGCGACATATGTCTGCGGTTCCCGGTCTGGGAACGACGGCTTCCTCTAATTGAAGACCGTCTGGGTTCGAATCCCCTTCAACAGATTGTGTAAATCCCCAATCCTTAGATGTGGTCAACCCTTCCCTTCTCTTTTCCCTCATTACCTCACCTTCTTCTCGGGAAAGACTACCCCGGTGGTGTTGCTCTTGTAAGTGGCTTATCTCTTGACTAAGGCTCTTGAATTGGGACTCTTGTCGTTCCATAAACATCCCCAGGGTTTCTGACACAGTTAGTAAAAGTTCCCCAACTTGTTTACCCTTTACTTCTAATTCGTCAAGACGGTCAGGGGTTCCTCCCTTCTCCCCTTCAGCTATGCATTCCTCTAATTCCTCATCAGGGTGAGCCTCAGACCTTATAGAAGTTTCCATTATTCAGTTATTTTATTAACGTCAGATTTGATTTATTTTAATTAAGCAATTCAACTGAGTATAATGTACAAGCGTTGCTAACAATTAACATCTGTGATCGGGCCTAGATATTGTTCTTCAATAGCTATGCAATATGTCTTTAAAGTCAGCAGAATCTCCGTAAATAATCAACAGGCTTGCACAACCTTGATTCTAGTAATCGCGTTTTATAATTAACAGTCAGGTATAATGAATCACAATTCGGACTGTAGCTTTCAACCGAAATACAATATCAACTTAGGTTTCAATTCTTATTATCCATGAACATTAATATCTAATTAATTAACTACCCTTGGTTTCGGATTCTGTTATGGAGCAATTAGATTAGTTAATACTTCCCTGGCAATTTCCGTGCAATTTGGCCAACACTCGCATTCAAATATGAAAGAAGATCGGAAGATTTCTTGTCCGAATATTGGAATATATGACAATAAAGATTCACACAGAATCAGCTGCAAACTGTCCCAAAACCAGTCGCTTAGTCAACGGTATATTCATATTCATGAAATCAGGCAATCAGCCACACATTCAGCATTTTTAGACCCAGAATATACGGAATTTCTGATCTTCCCGAGCCGAGCTCTCACTCCGATGAAAACCTCCAGTCGACTGCGCATTTCGGCGTTGGAAGCGGTCACGTGGTCCGGATCGACCAATCAAAGGCTGACACGCAAAAGCGACAGTCGGACGCAAACCTCGGCCTCTGATAGGACGGACAATCTACTGCGATTGGTTACCACAAGAAGATTCAGAAGCCTCGACAGAAGCCTCGAACAGAAGTACCCTCCCGTCGTCATGACGACCTTCGCAAAAATATACCATCTATGTGATGATCTATAAATAGCACCATGATATCTAATAAAATAATTTGGTAAGTAAGTAAAAGCGGCCTTACAAGGACGTTAAATTGTAGCGGCCTCATAGGACGTTACACACCCCCCCACTTAATCCAATTTTCCACTTAATGGAAAATTTCCAGAACAGGGTCCGAAACCAAACAATATAAACAAGCAATCCTTAACTAACACCTGATATAACACAAGTTGTACCGACAACTCGGTATGTTCATGCCCCAAAATGTCAAGTCCAACTTATGTACATCACGAAACTGACATCAACATTTTAAGAGTATCACAAAGAATCTCTGTGCTGAATCAAGTTTACAGTTAGTACAATTCAAAATTATAATCATCATTCCTAATCCATCACTTGCTCGGAGCCACTTACTAGGATAATTAAAATGTCTTCCAAACACAATATTCCCCGCTCCGGCACCAAATCTTACTTAACGATTATACTAACAAATCAGCACATTAGAATCCAATTTAACAGATTACCATTAACTATGAATCAGATGCACATTACACACTAAAAGAAGACTGTATTGCTTTTAATTCTATCCTCACCGGTAACCAAAGAGATTTCTGAGAAAACTCTGTTCCTTAACTCAGCATACAATCGCTATCAGCGATGGGCAGTCAATACCTCATTACCCACGTTACACGTTACTAGGGCTGAACTATTAAGCAAAGGCTTTACTGCTTAGTGAAGCATACCCAAGCCACACTAGGACGGATTTCTCCTTGACCTATGTAATAGTCTGTCGACGTCTACCTTACAAGACGGAGCATAACAGAGCAGACCTTCCGGAACTAGCAAACAAAGGATTTACTATTCAGGGAAACATACCCAAGAAGCTAGTACGGATTTCTCCCTGACTTATGCAATAGACTTTCTACGTCCACCTTACAGGACGGAATATAATAGAATAGACCCGTAACGCTGTCTGGACAATTACAACCCACTATTCTACATCTGAACCTGCCTTCACTAACCATATAGAATTCAAAATAGCCAATAATCTCATCATAGATTATACAATTAATCATGATTATGCAATCACATCTTCTATACTACAAACAAGCACAGCATCCTTGCCCTTCTTCGTGGCAACAAAGAAAACCATGCAATAGAACGACAAGTAAACAATTCTTACCTACCCCCATGATCTAACCTAGATCAAGTCTAGAAACAAAAATTCATATGCATTTTCATCCAAAGGAACTCAAATCAGGCTTCTCGCCAAAGCCTAAACCGATCGCCATTACGCGATATTATCTTACATTACATATACGTTAATAAGCCTACCCAAACCCAGGACCCTATGGGAAACCTAGCGGGTTTCACTCTCATGTCATACCGGAAATTTCTGCTAGTGACATGGCGCTGCATAAATTTTCGAGCAATTTCAAAGTTATTTTGCACATTCTCAATTTGATTCACAACAAAATCATCGGTATTAGACAAAGCATTAGCGACTTGAACATCTCCTAAAACTAAATTAATCGGCATGCACAGCTCTCTTGACAGGAACAGCCGGTTAGGTGTGAATCCGGTGCTTTCACTTTCACTTGCTCGATAGGCGGCGAGGACGTAGGGAAGATGCACATCTTCCGAAGAGAAGTTGGCAAGAACAGACGGAAGATGTACACCAACGGAGGGAGGGTTTGCGAAGCCGGGAGAAGGATGCACATCCTCGTTAGAGGGATTCCGGGCTACCACCTGTAGAGGGAGTAGATTCGAAGTGAAGTTCGATGAATCAGAAATTTCCTTCAGGCGTGAAGTTCCGGTTTCTGCGCATTCCTGCTGGCTGGTCCATGGCTCCTCAGAAGTTTTCGAATTCGGTTGCACGGCACGGATTTCTTCATTCCTTTCGTGGTCACGAGAAGCTACTATTCTGCGACACAGTCTCACACGTGGCTTGCAGTGAACGTCGAATCGGCGACTTCCCGCCAGAATCCAGTTGCGACCGACATGCCAAAGTACATTTTCGTGTTTCATCCACGAAAGTCCAAGGATCAGTTCAGAGACCTGTTCTGTGACTAGACAGGGAATCTTGAATTCGTGATCGCCGATTTGCAGTTTCAGTATTGTCTCTCCCACAACACGAATATCAGACCCGTTAGCAGCTAACAAGGACTGTTCTGAATTGTGGACATCATTTGGATCTACTAGCGCACACGTCAGTTGGGCCAGTTTCTCCTTTTCAGTCCAACAGTTACCTTTCGAACATACTTCGAACTTCTTAAGGAACACTTCTACTGAGGTCTTACCGTTGTATCGGTCCAGCTTCATTGATGATGTCATTCTTCTATCTGGGAAATTTGAATATTCAGTTGGTAGTTTCCCAGCAGGTTCTTTCCTTTCACGAGCAATTGGTTCAGATCGAGACGGTTCGGCAGTGTCCTTTTTCGGTGACAACTCTCGAGCATAAGAGCTGACAATTGTGGGCGGTTTTTCAGAAGCAACACCGCTCACGAGTATGAACGGATTGGGCAGTTCATCTGTAGGACCACCCGCGACAATCGGTTCCATTGTTGGCCACTGCATTAATTGTTTCGCCAGGGCAACCCGTTCATTGTACGAGACTGGACCGTAGTATGGTACGAAGATGGGTTGTACTGTCTCACGAGGTAAGTATTCGTAGCTCTGGGTAACCTGAGTTTTTAGCGACGAAGACATCGTTGACATTATCGGCCGACTCGAAGATGTCGTCAGGGTGGGCATACGAGGAATCGAAGCAGAAGCGAACGCGATCTTTTCTGATTCAGGTTTCATTTCACGTACCTGGACGTCGTGCATACCCACATTCTTCGAAGAGATGATTCGTGGAGGAAATTCATTCGATCGTCGAAGGTCTCCAGTTTCAGTGTTCATGAATTGGTACGACGAGTATGGGAAGGTGGCAGCCCGTGGAGTTGCAGATGACATGAGACGAGGATGTGCATCTCGTGGACCCCAGTCGTACTCTCGTGTGAACGACAAATCCCCATTTGATTTATCTACAACTAACATTCCAGAGTTAGTACATGTTTTCAAACAGTCTTGCCCTACAGCTATCGCATTTGAATCGAACACAAATCGATGTAAAGGCCGCATATCAGTTACTTCTGAGTCTTCACTACTGCATTTCAATTGTTCGGTTGTATCTCTATTTAACCGGTTTTGTTTCTTGCGCATATACGACTCATAGTCAGAACTTCCATAAATCGTATTTAAATCTCTATGATAGACAGTTTCATTCCTAACAATTTCGGGTTCTTTTCTGGCCCTTGTATCTTGACTAAGTTGGACCTGAGCGTCAGCTGTATTTGAACCTAGTTCCCAAACCTCACTTAGTCTAGGACCAAATGTACCTGAGCTTACTTTTACCTTACTTAATCTGGTGTCAATTGTATCTGCACTAGATTGGATTTGAACCTCTGTATCTGACCTTAATTTCAAAACCCCACTAGCTCTGGTACCAAGTGTAACGGCCTGCCCCCACCTCGAAAGAAGACCACGTGACCGGGGGTCCCACCCTTGGTATTGCTCTTCAGCCTCCCAAGTGGTAGGTGCCCGCCCTGGAAATTCAATCGAGGCGCCGCACTGTTGAAGGGGTTCTCTGCTGTCAGGTAAGACTACAGGTTCAACTAAGTAAGTAAGATCTACGGGATCCATTGATTTCCCTCTGGTAAAGTCGTAGTTTAGGGTTGGGTCTTCCACCTCAGGACGGGGATGTCTCTCATCGGTACCAGGAATGACTTCGGTCGAGTGGCGACATATGTCTGCGGTTCCCGGTCTGGGAACGACGGCTTCCTCTAATTGAAGACCGTCTGGGTTCGAATCCCCTTCAACAGATTGTGTAAATCCCCAATCCTTAGATGTGGTCAACCCTTCCCTTCTCTTTTCCCTCATTACCTCACCTTCTTCTCGGGAAAGACTACCCCGGTGGTGTTGCTCTTGTAAGTGGCTTATCTCTTGACTAAGGCTCTTGAATTGGGACTCTTGTCGTTCCATAAACATCCCCAGGGTTTCTGACACAGTTAGTAAAAGTTCCCCAACTTGTTTACCCTTTACTTCTAATTCGTCAAGACGGTCAGGGGTTCCTCCCTTCTCCCCTTCAGCTATGCATTCCTCTAATTCCTCATCAGGGTGAGCCTCAGACCTTATAGAAGTTTCCATTATTCAGTTATTTTATTAACGTCAGATTTGATTTATTTTAATTAAGCAATTCAACTGAGTATAATGTACAAGCGTTGCTAACAATTAACATCTGTGATCGGGCCTAGATATTGTTCTTCAATAGCTATGCAATATGTCTTTAAAGTCAGCAGAATCTCCGTAAATAATCAACAGGCTTGCACAACCTTGATTCTAGTAATCGCGTTTTATAATTAACAGTCAGGTATAATGAATCACAATTCGGACTGTAGCTTTCAACCGAAATACAATATCAACTTAGGTTTCAATTCTTATTATCCATGAACATTAATATCTAATTAATTAACTACCCTTGGTTTCGGATTCTGTTATGGAGCAATTAGATTAGTTAATACTTCCCTGGCAATTTCCGTGCAATTTGGCCAACACTCGCATTCAAATATGAAAGAAGATCGGAAGATTTCTTGTCCGAATATTGGAATATATGACAATAAAGATTCACACAGAATCAGCTGCAAACTGTCCCAAAACCAGTCGCTTAGTCAACGGTATATTCATATTCATGAAATCAGGCAATCAGCCACACATTCAGCATTTTTAGACCCAGAATATACGGAATTTCTGATCTTCCCGAGCCGAGCTCTCACTCCGATGAAAACCTCCAGTCGACTGCGCATTTCGGCGTTGGAAGCGGTCACGTGGTCCGGATCGACCAATCAAAGGCTGACACGCAAAAGCGACAGTCGGACGCAAACCTCGGCCTCTGATAGGACGGACAATCTACTGCGATTGGTTACCACAAGAAGATTCAGAAGCCTCGACAGAAGCCTCGAACAGAAGTACCCTCCCGTCGTCATGACGACCTTCGCAAAAATATACCATCTATGTGATGATCTATAAATAGCACCATGATATCTAATAAAATAATTTGGTAAGTAAGTAAAAGCGGCCTTACAAGGACGTTAAATTGTAGCGGCCTCATAGGACGTTACATTAGTTATCATCCACCAAACACCGACATGGCTGCAGCATGTGAAACTGATACTAAACTTGAACTAAAGCTCAAAGCGAAACTAAAGCAACATCACTGCAGGCCATGGATCCCTCGTGAGGTCAAAAGTGAGTGGTGGTATGTGATCTATGGTCCAGTGGTCACTGCCCTAGTTGATTAAGTGGCTAGTTGATTATGTCCTGACAATGGCTGTTATAGGAACCAGACCGCTTATATCATGGAACAATAATGGAACTATACATGTTGTAAACAACATAATATATAATATAAATTAATATAATATAATATATAATATTATAATAAACATCATAATATATAGCAAAAATTAATATGCAAGAAATAAAATAATAACATCATAATACGCTCACCTCTACTGAAAATCGCCGCACATTACTCTACATTAAATTTTGATATATTCTGGTTTAATGTATTTGCTCATGAACTTAGTTTATGTCATCATTATAAAGCATAGTAATGCTGCTGGAAGAATATTGCTGCGTAAGCCAATAGGCGTACACTGTACAGGCCGGTTTCAGTTTACAGTCTACGGCTATATGGGAGCCCTTGTTATATTATTAATTTATTATCTATATAATTATATAAAAATGTAACGGCGTTCGCACGAATCTTCCATTTATAGGATCTTGGTAAGTACTGGACCGATTCTTTTCAAAATTGCAGCAAAACGTTCCGTTAATATAGGCGCAGGTTTGTATAATGCTTTTTTTCCAAAATCTTCTACAACAAAAAAACAACTTTCACTTCCATTCGACCGATTCCGAGTTGAATATGCGCTATACGAACCTTGCCGCAACCGCCATTTTTAAACGCGAGCTATTTTTGCCCAATGCCTTTGGACGGTTTCAATTTGAACTCACAATCGGTCGAATCGAAGTGAAAGTTATTTCTTTTTGTTATGGACGGTTTGAATTTTAACTCTCAATCGGTCGAATCGAAGTGAAAGTTATTTCTTTTGTAAAAGATCTGCAAATTCGACCGTTTTACGCCCGCCGACAGGCTTTGCTCGGGCGCGTGTTCCGTTTATGTAGCGCATTTCAACACATTCGATTCCGGCCTTTTTGATGTTCCGCGTCGCTCTGTTCCGCGTCGCTGTCGCCCCGTGTCGGAAAGGGACGGTGCGAAGGAGGAAAGGAAGGGAAGGAGCGGGACGAAGAGGGAGAGGAGAGATGGAGGATGTAAGGGGAGGGGAGGAAAGGGGAGGGGTGGGAGGGGGAAGGGAAGGGGAGAGGGGGCGGGGGAATAGAGGGGGAGGGGGAAGAGGGGCAGGGGAGGGAAGAGGGAGGGGGCGGGGAGAGGGCGGAGGAGAGAGGGGAGGGGGCGAGGGGGAGAGAGGAGGGGGAGAGAGGGGGAGGATTGGAGGCAGAGGACGGTCTTTTCTGCCACAGCAACGCGTGGCCGGGTTCAGCTAGTTATTAAATAAATTTGTAACGTGCGCAAGGTCACACCAAAATGCGAATCTGAGGCGCGGATAGTCAGCCGCCAGAGGAAGATGCTGTCAGAGATCCATGTGCTTGAAAGCCAAGAAGAAGAAGTGAGTTTTGAGCCGCTTTATTATGGAAGGAAGTGAAATTGCGCTACGGAGAGAGAGAACGGAAGCCGATTCCATTCCCTGGGTGCAGAGGCATGGAATGCACGTGAGCCCATAACTGTTTTGCATCGAGGTTCAGCTAAAAAACTTGTACCCGATGAACGCAAGCAAGGAGAAGGAATGTAAGGAGGTAGTAGTCCCTGGGTAGACCTATATCATACAAAAATGCTACTACATTCAATTTTCGCCTTCCTGATTCTAAGCTGCATAGGTTTTACAGAAAATACTACAACAATATAATCACAAATTTATATAGCGCCCCTTCAAGATCTCTACTCTGCACACATTCTTAAACAGCCAGTGTACAACAGGCATCTACTTTCAATAGTTTGCGCAATGTGCACGTAAAGCGTGGGGCACGGTGGTGAAGTGGGTATGTTAGTTGCCTTGCAGCCGGAGGGTTGCATATTCGAATCTACCTCAAGCCGCCATGTAGGGACCTTGGACAAGTCCTCCACTCACAATTGCTCAGCGCTTCAGCGTGAAACTCCGATGCAGTGTCCGCACTGTAGTCGGGATGCTTGTGAGTAGATAGCTTGAAGGAGCGCTGTAGGAAGTATGCATACAAACAAAAGCAGGCGAAACTGATTCTGGCAAGCCCTAACATGGGGCTGAGGGAAAAGCTAAAAGCTCATACTCGCCATGCATGTAAGTGATATCTAATATGTATAACAGCTTCAACAGCTATCACTATTACTCTGGTATAGCATACGGTAATAAAACACGGTGTATGGTACATTGGTACATACACTAAGCTGAGCGAATTGAAAAGCCAAGGCCAAGAATGACTTAAATCTCCAGTTTCAGAACATATCCCTGAAATCAAGGAAGCAATCATTCACATGAATAGGAGAACGAATGATAAGCACCCATATTCCATAACATATGAATTATACAAGTACATAATTCTTACACATCAGGGCTAAAACTTCATAGGTCATCCCTGTTGAAAGCTGAAGTGAAATAATGCCTTTATGCTGGCTGTTGTGTATAAGGGGTTGCTGGCTGATAGAAAACATCCAGCCGGCTGTTGTTCTGTCATCCACTGATGGTAAACAAATGCTAAATATTACCGTCTGGAAGTCATGTTGAAGGAAAGGAAAGCTAATTTAATAGGGTTGAAGGAAGTAGACACACAAGATGCAAAAATGACAGAGCATATAAAATGTGCAAGATGCACTACATAATGACATCATAAAAGTTGCAAGAACAACAACAACATACAAGATGCGACAACAACTACAACTAGCAACAGGATGCAACAACAACAACAACAACAACAACATACCAGATGCATCAACAACAGCCACGAAACGTGGCTCTTTTTAAGGAATTTTTAGAACTGCACAACCCTTTCTTTTCCATCCCATCCTCCATGGTAAATTACTTTCAATCGGAGGACAATGACCTTTTTTTGCCAGTTTTCACTGCACAGAAGTGCTTCTACAACTGTACAAATCCATTTAGAACTGCACATTTTGTGTACAACTGCACGTTAAAAAAGCCCTGGCCACGTTCGATAAGATACAAAGCACGAAAGACAGAAGACGAAAATGAACCAACACATGTAGGAAAGCTTAAGATCCTATGTTGTTCGACTTTGGGATTTGTCAACTTATGACACCATCACTAATGAACTTATGACATCATCACTTAGGAAGTTATGACATCATCACTTAGGAACTTATGATGTCATCACTTATGAACGCAACTGCTCCTCACTCAGGTGAGTTGGGGGTAAGAGCCCCGAAAGAGGTGAGACTTTAGTTTCGAATGGAAACCCAGAGTAGTGATGTCATTAGGCCTACTCAATACTCATAGCAGTATTAACAGCAGCTACAATCAAGGAGAATAGAAAGAAGAAAGCTGCTCCATCTCAAATGAACCAAAAGATAGACACCTGAAAATAAATTATAATGTATATACATAATCAAGTGCACACATAATTATTATACAACCGACTGGACTCTGTTCCATGGTTCAAGGCATCCTACGCAGACAGACGAAAACAAATGCAGCCTTTAAAAAAATATAATCAAGATGATTTTGGTCCAAAGACCAATCCTCCGGTCTGGCACAAACTCAAACTGATTTAAGGGTGAACTTAAGTGGGTCGTAAATTTAAGAGCAAAACAACTTGTCAGTGAAAAAGATTCCAACGACAAGGCAGAACTTTCAGAAACTGAAGCGGACATTAATTTATAATGCTGTGCGGCAGCAACATAGCACAACAACACCACATCTGGGAAAGTCATTATGAACGATCTGGCAACTGCAGAAAAAAATCCATAGTTTGATCCTAACATATCTCTGAACCTCATTATTTTTACACAAAATTAAACATACATTTCAACTTCACTGAAAAAATACAAAGTTAACATACCTGTGAATTTCATTATTTAAAAAAAAAATCAACATATGTATATAATTATAATGATTACCATAGCTAGCCTCAAAATGCAGTCACACAGTAGCCAACCACTATTAGAAACTTTATATGACATCTGCAAAAAAAATTGAGAAAGGAGTTCAAATAACAGTTTCAGGTGTTATTTCAGATGCTCTCAGTTAGTAATTGGCCGCTGGCCAAAGGTTAGAAACAAAGAAACAATAAATCTCAACGCAAAAACTTATTTTCCAACGTTTTGAACTTAGTGCTCTTGGTGTCTGTCAATTATGGGTTGTCCCCCAACAGCAAACTATGCACTTTCCTCTTCCTAAGAGGTTAAGTGTGTGCGACTGTGCGCGCGTGTGTGTGTGTGTGTGTGTGTGTGTGTGCATGCGTGTGTGTGCGCGTGCATGTGAGTGCGTGTATGTGTGTGTGCATGCGTAGGTGTATATTTGTGTGTGTGTGTGTGCGTGTGTGTGTGCAGGTGTGTTAGGGCGTGTGTGCGTATATACCTTTAAACAAAAGTAGAGCATGGCAAGGGAAAGCAAAAAAGACAGTCATGGATCAAGAACAATTCCGAGAAGATAACAACATAGACCAAAAACAACTAGAAAAAGAAGAGCCGTCTCTGAACCGAGCCCTGGAGCAAATATTGGCATGAAGTGCTAATGACCTAATTTTTCTCAGCCTCAGCATGTAAGATGGTTGGTCAGCCATCTGCCTCACCAAGGTCATCTTTCCAGTGTGTGGTCAATTTAGGCCTACTCATTAGCCCTGAATTGGCTACAGGGCACAGAACGAAAGAAATCTTGACACAATTTCAGCCCTGAAAATGATGTGAAACCACAACCTGCTGACTACTAGACTGTTCAACATCCAATTTGCAAAACAAAGAGAAAAACCTACAAGCAACCAGACAGGCAGGCAAGAAGACAGGCAGGCAGGTAGGCAGCCAGCCAGGCAAGCATAGAAAAGGAAACAAACTGCAGGCAGCCCAGCAGTAATTCAACTAACTCTTTGCCCAGTCTGGACGAAATATCTCTGAATAAATGTCAACTGCCAGCTTTGCTTAATCTCTCCAACATTTCACTTCCAGCAACACTCTCCCGTGTCACGGCCTGGAAGGAAGTTTCCAGCTTCTATTTCCTCAGCGTTGATTTCCCTTTTAAGCAATCGAACAGCGGCCGGGCGTGAGGAAAGCACAAAAATGGAAAAGGCAGGGAAACGACTAAACACCGATACGGCTGACAGATGGAAATCGGCCGCAAAAGTAAATTATTAATAGTTTACCTCGAAACTTACGACTCTTGCGAACCGCTGAAGATAAGAATTATCGGCAAACAATTACCACAGACCTAGTACCGTATAATATGGCACTGTGGTCCTTTGTTGAAGTATTGCGCCGTGATTCAAGTCACTTTACGGTAATCATGAATTTATATAGCTCATGCCAAAGATAAAGTGCTATTCCTGTGAAAGGAAGCTTTTAATGGCCTATTCAACTGTTAAAACATGTCCAGCATTGCCTCTTGCCTGTGAGAGTGTAGGACTTATATCACTGTTCATTCAGTGAAGACATGTGCTTACAATTTTACAATTTTTGCATTGTATTTACAATAAAAAAATAAAGTGGCACAATAACCAAGCGATTAGAAAATTGTTACTTGGGCTAAGTAAATATTGTCCATTGTCTTCAATTGAGAAAACTCTATGGTCTCACTTTCATGCATACCATAGTATCATACTACAGTGCCACAGCGATACCATAGTATTATACTATTATAGTGCCACTCTCATTATACTAAAGCCATACTATTCTGTCACTGGTATAATATAGTGTCATTCTATTGTGTCACTATCTAGCTGTAATACCATTCCAAAGTCCCATAGTCATAACATAGTGCCATTCCATAGAACAATGGTCATAATATAGTGCCATTCCATGGAACAATGGTCATAATAATATTATAACTATATTATAATGTCATTCCATAGAACAATGGTCATACTATAGTGTCATTCCATAGAACAATGGTCATAATAGTGTCATTCCATAGAACAATGGTCATACTCTGTATCATTCTATAGAACAATGGTCATACTTGCCACAAACCGTCATACTATAGTGTCATCTAGTGCAATGGTCAAATTAGAGTGTACTGTCCAACTACATAAGATATCAAATCAATAGATGCTTCTGAATAAAACTGAGATAGACTGAACTTTAAAAAGCATCAGCAGAGCACAGATCAACACGCTCGTCAAAGTTCAAAACTTCGCAAATCATCAAATGCATTTTGCACATTAAATAAAACAGCGTTCAGATTGTCATGCAAAGTCATGTCATACAAAGTCATGTCATTGTCATGTCACTTCTGTCGTCACCACCACCACCACCACCACCACCACCACCATCATCATCATCATCATCATCATATTTATATTCACCATCATCATCTTCATCATCAGCAATGCACTACAACTGCCTCCTACACAGACAGGGATGGCAAAAACTGCCCCATGCATATATCGCCTGCACTTGAGTACAGACAAACATGTTCACTCCTATCTGGAGTGCAAAGCCCACACAGCGTTCGTCCGCAGTCATTACAACGACGACGGCGAGGCACTTTCCACGGGAACAATGCAGTAATCAGGGTAGGGCCCAGTCCGTCATTAACGCCATGTACCGACGTATTATTATTATTCGTGTTCAGCAAATGCTGCGCGGATTTCTGCGGATTAGCAGATTTTTATCAGATGGATTTGACGCGGAGTGACGCCGAGCCTGCCCATCGACCGACGCCACCAGCACAACCACCGTCGTGGCCCGTGGCGTCAGGGATGCCACTCATAGCCTTTTCCACCTAGATTTAGGTTTTTTCGGTCTTGTCCAGGTTTCTAGGGTTTTTGGTCGGGATCTAGCCTTTTTTCTCACTGCGATTTTTCATGCTTTTTCCACAAAAATAGACTTTTTAGGCGAAAATGCACAAAAAGACGTGAAAAAAGTCGAAAATGTTGTGAATACGGCCCCAAAAATTGTAGATTTTGAGAGCGAAAGACTAAAAATGGTCATCAGAAATTTTTTAGGAAAAGGAGTAAATTTTGGTTGGTTAGCTAAAAAAGATCCTCAGAGATTTAAATTTCAAGCACGAAAAATCGATGTATTTTCTCATAAATTTTCAATCAAGCCTTTTATAGCCTTTTCGGCCGGATCTGACTTTTTAAAAATTCAGAGTGCCATCCCTGCACGGTGTTGTGCAACCCGTCATTAAGGCAGGCACGTTCATCGTCATTATCATCGTAAAAATCAATAGGGACATATTTCCTGCTACGTCGAGACAGGGCAATCATTCACGCATCGGTAATGCGATCATTTCCGAAATGGCCGACTAAAAAACACAGAACATTTCACTAGCCACTTCCGAAACAGAGCCCCCCCCCCCATTCATCTGAAACTCTCGCCAGTAACTCTCGACAGTACAGGTAGTGCAAGGGTCTCGGGTCTCTGACCTCCACTGGGCTTTTTGATCTCTGAGCAGCCCCTTTGGTATGACATGACGCTCTCGTGAATAAGCAATTGCCCTGCACTTAGCTTTACAGTCTATAGCACGTTATAAATTTTTTATCCTGCGCTTAGCTTTAGAGTAGCACTTTAAATAGAAATATTGAGTTCACGATCACGATTAAGGCAAGGTATAAGTAAGAAAGGAAAGGCAATGTAAATTATTCACAAGCGGAGTAATAAGGAAAATTCTTACTTACCTAATTACATACTTATTTACTTACTTGATTTATTAAAGACCGAGACATCCGAGGAACATGGTCCATGGGTATTGGGATATATGAAAAAAGCAGGACTGTTCCGACAAACAGTAAAAATCAAAAAGTTGTCAGAACTGCATGCAAGCAGGACTAGTTTATATCAATCCAGAATCACATGGATGTCATGCTATGCCAGCCCATGCCACATCATAAGGGGCGCTATATAAATTTATCTGATTCATTGATTGGTCTATAACAAATGCTGGACCAATAAAAGAGAAACTGGCTAAGTGACATCTGTAAAATGCTCATAAATTCTATACATTGGCTTGTTGAGCTAATAAGTTTTTACAAGAATTAACAAACTGGTCACCAATATGCCAATGCAAATGAAACAGCCCACATAAGAAACGTACCGGTTAAGTCCTAAAACTTTACTAACATAATGGAAAGGATTTTCATTTGCAAGCATATGTCATCAGAAAGTAGAAGCATCCAGTAAATGCGTTGATTAATAAAAATTAGTCAGTTTTATGTTCGAGAAGCACGCTTAAGATAATTAATTGACTTCGATTTAAACGAGTCCTGAAACTTATTTTAATTCCCTTTCAAGGTAAGTCTTTGCCTATCTTTCCAGTACCGGTATTGAGCACAGAACTAGCTGCCATCTTGGCAGTTGGCCTTTGACCCGCCTGAGAGAGAGTCTGTTCTCTGCAAAGCATTAAACTTAGGTATCTCAAAGACTTTGTCAAATAAATCCAACAAATTACTCCCTGTTCGAGGTCGGCGTCCCGAAACTAATTCAGCAATTAAAAAAACAGATCACCAAGTTGGTCTAACCCCGTTTAAAAAACCACCCCATAGCAACATGAAAATTATCTCATAAACATTAAACAGTCCTTCTTCCTCACTTAAAACTTGTCTAACGTTATGAAAGAAATGCTAATATTGATCAAATATGTTTTTACCACAGCAAAAACTAAGAGACGAGACTAGCCCACGGACCAAAAGGCAGACAGCAAGACAAACAGACAGACACAGCCAGACAGATTCACACAGACACAGAGAGAGACAACTGCACTCATGCCACGTGTTAGTAGGTTGGTAGACAGCTCAGCATGGAAAGGTAAAGCCATCTGCTAAATAAACAGAACAGGGCAAGGTCACATGAGGAAACATGGAAGAAGAAGAACGTTCCAGTGGCATCATATATTATTGGCATCATGTATTTATTATATTGGTCTCATATTAAGTCTTATCGTTGATAATTTCCACTGCTGCAACACACATATTGATTCACACAGCAATTGTGTACATAGTGTTTAATATAGTCCCGTGCTTTGGGAGATTCAGGCTTGGGGGGGGGGGGGGGGGAAATGGGGGTTTTGGGCGGATTCGTGGGCGGACGAGCCAGACACTGATGACATCTTTTAACCGGTCATTATTATTTCTGATGACCTTTTTTAAATTTGAGTCCTCTTCAAATTTCCCAAAAACATACAGATTTCATATCTCACTGCAAGTCAACAAGACCTGTCCGGTTTTCGGAGGGGGGATCCTATGCATACAATTTTTCGGGGAGGAGGATATTACCTACGTGCATATAAAACAGTAGCTCAAGATTTTTAATGAAGGGGAATTGCTATTCCTGGTGCAAACTCCCCCCCCCCCCCAAAGACGCCTAGAATAAACACTGCATCCTTGTTAACACCACAAGTGCTATCCAGTGTATCCACCCTCATTCTTTATTGGAGGCTCTGCGTACAGGGTGCTCGGCATGAAAGTGAAGAGTAGCCCCTGAAGACAAATATATATGTATACTTGGAGAGACAACCACAGGTGTGAGTCTTACTGAGTTCAGCTGTTTGCATAATAAAATTATTACATAACATAACATAGCAGAGATTTTAAGTAGTTCATATGACGTCCAGTCTGTGCTTTACAAGAAGACAAGTAGCTATTCTAATTTCTATTCCTCTCCCACGCCGTCTGTACATCCCACAGTTTGAGATCCGTAAACTCAATGACAACTGAGTTTGCTAGGGTTTCAAGTAGGGTGGAAAATCTCAAATATATGTCTGCTCTTGTAGGGTTAAAACTTAAAAACTCAGGACTTGCAGCTGAGCTGCATAACAGAATAGCTTGTCGAGCACCTTTGCAATCATAGAATTCGGAATGTCACGAAAATCTGTTCAAGTTATTTCACAGCTGAAAAATCGTAAAACTTTGCTGTTCAACACCTTGACAACTGCTGTCGACTAAAGTGTGAATTAATGGTCTACAAGCATTACTTATGCACGCATGTGAATGACATATTTGGTGCCTAACTGGACATTACCCAGTGCCTATCTATATCCAGGGCTTAAAGTGTGGCAGGACGGTCATGGACGGCGTTCATGCACTTCATGCATTGTTTGAAAGCCTGAAAGAACCTGATGAGGGGGGACATCCAGTTTCCCTGCCAGAATAGCTGGTGAGAAATGTGCATATTTCTAAATGGGGGAGGGCCATGGTCAGATTCCCCCTCCCACTGGATCCTTCCAGGGTGACTAAACCAAATGACCTGGCAGTAATGGTTACTCATGGACAAGTTTGAATTTCATCCTTTGTGAAAACAGAACAATGTTGGAGCTTACGAAAGTGTTGTATACATAATTATGTGAGAGGCGTTTTGTACCCGAAAGATGCCATTAAAAAGCACATGCCTACAGAACTTCAGACCAATTAAGGAGCAGTAACCTGGAGGTTCAGTGAGATATATAATGAAGACATTCTATTCATCAGTGCAATCATTACAGAACAATTTCAATAGACTTCCTGTCATGACGAAATCAGTTAAAAAACACGAGAAGGCGACAGGAAGAAAGCTTAGGTTTGTGTGACACGGACAATGATCACAATGGACAATAGACAATGGACAACAAGCCGTCTGAACTATGGTCTTGTCTATATAGAGGAAGAAAAAAAGTAGCTAGTGTCTAGTTGGAATAGAAGGTGTCGTCGAAATAGATTATTAGCAACCTCATTTCCTCCGTTTTGTAGCCTGAACATGTGATTGTAAATGGAAAGCCTCATCTCTCTTCGGCAGATTAAGGCAGCGGTTTTCAATCTCTGTTTTTATTGCACCCATGGTGTAAAAAAATCCACGGCTGGCGTCGCACCAGCAGAGATCAAATTAAAAAAATACATGAGCTCAAAGTCCTGTGGCGATTAATTACTAGTTATCTTGCAGCTGCAGACGTACATGTAGAACATCAGCTAAAAAAGATGGTCATAAACATGAGAAAATTTAAAGAAAAAAGAAGGGCATGGCAGATGTAGAGAGTTAGTTAATTAAAGAAAGATGGGAATAGACTCATAGAATTTTTGTGGTATGTGTACCTTCGTTTGAAAACTGTTGGTGTCAGGCAAGTGCTCCTGAGTTGATAAAGTTCATAAAGGTGAAAGTGGTACTACACCGTACTCTCTCAAAATTTATCTAGCTTTCCCTCACTGCGCTGACCATATAGCTCAACTTATTTTTATCGACTTATTTCTTGCAGTCGCTATATAGCACCCCTTCAAGCTCTGTACTCAGAGGTGCTCCCGACTACTACAGCGCAGACACTGCATCAGAGTTTCACGTCGAAGCTCACGATCAATTGCGAGTGACGGACTTGCCCAGGGTCCCTACATGGCGGCATGAGGTGGATTCGAACCTGGAACTCTCCAGTTCCATAGCACCGAACCCACCACTACACCACCGTACCCTGCGATCTAGTGCTGCTGCAGATTGCCTGACATGTCCACCACTAGACTATACCAACTCCAATGCTGGTTAAGTGCACTGAGCGGCTTCCTGATTACAAGGTTTGGCGACAGGGTTGCATTCAGTCCGAAAGGGAAAAGAAGAATGAATGCATGAAACTGCCACTTACTGACTGATCGACGCCTCCAATGACGTCATATCTCCACAAGCTCTTTCTCTCACACGACTTCTTGACACGAAACTGTTTTTTTCACATTAATTCTTCACATGTTCTCTTCCTGTAACATGAGGTCCTCGTGAACTCTTAATGTCACACGATATCTTCACATTAACTTTTACCATCACAGCCTATTCACATAAACTCTTTGTGTCACATGATTTCTTCATATGAATCCTTCCTATTATAGACCTTCTTCAAGTCAACTCTTCATGTTACACATTTTCTTCACCAGAACTCACCCTGTCACATGATTTCTATAATCTGCTAATTCCTCTGCATAATCAGAAGACGCATTTGCGATATTTATGGCCAGGCTTGGAAGAAGAAGCTCTGAAATGCACCTACTTACTTCCTTCGATAAATGGATTAAGACCTGGAGAGTTCTTTTGTGACACAAATGTACAAAATCCGCGGTGAAATATCCCATGGTGAAAACAAGACAAGAATCTCATTTTTAAACTTAAAGCTAAATATAGAAAGCAACCACAACACCTTAAATAATAAGCATCTATATCCATTATCCAGCAATCATTTCTTAAGGACTTAAATAAAAGGTACAATAGGGCCTATAGATATACCACTTTAACTGTATCACATGTAGCAAACCATAGATGTTAAGTAGGGTAAAAACGTCGTTTTTCTGAAAAAATAAAAAAACAAGAGAAAAAACAGAAGATAAAAATAATCCGACTTTGTAATATCATAGAAAAACAAAGCAGCTGGAAAGAGTAAAACAGAACCTCTTTCTCATAGAAGAGCAAAGCAAAATCTCTGTAGAACTTCGTAAAGGAATGAAGCCAAGAATATAGATGTTGTAGGGAAAAAGTTATTTACGAAACAGAAGTACACATTGCTTTCAACTTCAGCAGATAAAAAGCTCACAAAATGTTACACTAGAACTACAGCAGTTCAATGTAACGAACTTCAAAGGAAATGCCAAGTAACAGCTTTCAGTGCAGTGGTGGCACCAGCTATACAATTCCAGCAGGTCGCGTCAGAGTCGTGGAAGTTATTCAGCAGGTCAAAGATATTAAATGCAAAAAGATATAAAATATTCCAAATAATTATTCTCGGCAGGTCATAAGACAGGTCGAGTAAAATAGAAAGGCCAAATGACCTGTCTATTAATTAATTACAGAAATTCTTCAAGTCAACTTTTCACGTTACACGATTTCTCACTTTGGTGGTAACTACTGTGTAAAATATTTCAAATAATTTCAAATATTTCAAATAATTCTCGGCAGGTCAAGAGTAAAATATGGAGGCCAAATGACCTGTCTGTACTTCTTCAAGTAGTCAACTCTGCATGTTACACGATTTCTCACTTTGGTGGTAACTACTGTGTCCAAACGTACAAGTGTTTGCGCCTCAGGCAGTAGCTGTGGACCTGGATGCAGAACAAAGAATTGCGGCCAACGTTTCAACAATAATATTGGACGTAGGCAAACGACGACAGACAGGTCGGTCATTCGCTTCCTCATAATATAGCTACTTAGACATGCTCTGCTGTAGCAGCTCAGCATCATCTGAAGTAGCAACAATGACCGAATCCAGGGCATGATGATGATGATGGCAGTCCTCAATCATACGAAGGGCAGAAACTCAGAGCTCCAAGGGTGCTGCTGCTGCTGCTGGCAATGATGACATCACACGACTACACGGCATTGATAATGATACTCATGTTGATATTAACGATGTTGTTAGATACTTGCTGTGATGCAGTGCGGTACGTCACAGTGAAGGAGCATGATGGTCTGCATGACGATGTGTGATTATTGTGACAATGATTGATGACGTCTGAAGTGAATACGATGATAATATTAATGATGATGTTGACGATGACTATGATAACAAAAAGGTTGATGAAGGCGATTACGCCACTAATAACAATGATGATGATGATGTTGATGACGACGACGACGATGATAATGACGACGACGACGATGATGACGATGATGAACATGATGTCTCTGCCAGAAATGAGATAATAATGCCAGAAATGAAAGCAGAAATTAGATGATAATGCCAGTGACGATATCCTGAGAAAAATGACCATACATAGGCTGTGACATGGTAGTTACCAACAAATGCAAGAGAACTATGACTAGGACAAATTGCATAAAGATAAACTTATTTATTGCCACTTCAGAAGAAAAACTCAAAAGAGCTGTTGTCATAATATTATTATGTCACTAGGAACATAAATATCATCGGTGAACAATGCAATGCAGACAACATGGGCACCCGCATATATTAAGGACACTTGTCACTTGCCCTCCCTCCCCCTCTGGAAAATTGAAACCTATTTTCTCAACTACTCAGTTTGGATTCCTAATTAATTTCTTTGCACTAAGACCCCAATGATACTGATGATACACAAAGTGAAACAAAAAAAATTACATTTTACACTAAGAAACCTCTCTGAAAAACACCAACGTTCTGTATTTCCTGTTCCGCATTTCGCAGGATCTCTCTACAAATTTTAATCGTGACCACTATGCTTTGCTCCCTCCTACAGGCACCCACGTGCATGGAGGAGTTACCAGCGATGGGCCCACACACACGTGTAGAGCCTAACCAATGGATTCCCATCCACATCATGATACAGACAATTTAACTAGAAAACAGTTATATCGAGGGAAAACTGCACCACGACAAATCGGACAAAACATTTGACATCTGAGCCACAAAGAAAATTTTCTAACTTTAATTAGAAAACAATCAATCGACTTCATGACAACTCTTAGCATTCAATATGAAATTATAAGTCGCCAAAATCTGTGGCAATTACATCAGAGTAACCATAGAATTTTGTCAGAATAAGAGCCTAGGTTTTTTATCCAATAGTTAGTTCCTATTGTTATAACTGCTCAATTTTCTCTTCTATGCAAAACTGTAGCTTCCCCTGCAGCAAGCTGTTTCTGTTTTGCTGAAAACGTAGCTGAACACTCACTGTTCACTGGATATTGTCACCAAACAAATTCGCTTAACAAATTTTACGCGGTCTCTAAGCTCTCGCGCATACCATCCACTCCCGAGACACTGATCTCATTTACCATCCTACATCACATTCCAAAATCAATAAACATTACCGCAACTGGATTTTAACACTAGTTGTCTCACTCCACAATTTTTTAAGCAATCTGTGCATCCACAGCAAGTAATAACCCTAGGCTAAAAGTTGCATTTTCGTAAATAAATACCTATTAAGGCGCAGTCATAAAGACAAATTATATTTATTATGAAATTTGAAAATAATTCATACTCGTAATTTCAAAATCCATAACCAATTTTGTATTGTAGGATATATTTACATAGTTTTCATACTGCTGTACCTGTTCATCTATTTGATAGTTAAGGGCAGAGAACCAGCTTATTCACAAGCACTGCATTAGGTTAGAGGAGTTTTAGAGAGGGTAGTACAAATAAAGTGAAAGTTCAGTTGCCTGAGAGTGCATAGACAATAATATTCACGGACTGTACTTCAGTACGAGGTGAACTCCGCCACTGGTTGCACTCTGCCAGTGCCAGTCCCAAGGCTGGATCAAGGAGGAGGGAGTCGCTAATGATCTTTATTATCACACAGTGATGTTAAACTGAAACCACCACCCGTAGAAGGTGAAGTTAGAGCAAGTAAATAGCGCACACACTGTTTAATAAGTGGAATTTGTTGGCCACTTTTATACAATTCGTCTTCTGTTTGCATCTTTGACCAGCATGCGTGGTAGTCAAATTGTATGCCATGCACTTTCACATATAAAAGAATAAAAATGGCTGCCGTTATAATGGCTACTACTTGTATCCGTCACGTCTCACAACTGTGTAAACAAATTCGGTGCATCCACGGCTTTACTCCGTTCACTTAATAGGCTCGCTCTTGTTCCACGTATGCTCAGCGTATGTATACATGGTATCAAGCTGAATCCATGTTCGGGGAAGTGCTGCAATGCAGCCCTACATACACACATACATCTCGAGAGGAATGATTTGTTACAAGTGTAATGTCAAATGTGTGTGCGACAGTGTGGCTGATTGATCATATGCGCATCATGTAGCGTGGAGAGTAAAGATTCGAGCCCCCCCCCCCCAATATGGTTGCGGTGTGTACAGACCTTAAGTATTTAAAGTCCCTCACTCTCAGCTAGCTGCTTGCCAGTGCTTGGTACCACTGATTGATGCCCTGGTCAGTGGTCACTGGTTAGGTTGTTATTTATGTGGGTTGCCGTGGTGTAGTGGTGGGTTCAATGCCTTGGAGACCAGGTTGGAGTTCGAATCCACCTCAGGCTGCCACGTAGTGACCTTGAGGCAAGCCCTTCACTCGCAATTGCTGGTGCGCTTCCACGTGAAACTCCGATGCAGTAACCGCGCTGTAGTCGGGAGCGCCTCTGAGTATGGGCATTGGGCAGTAGCTGAGCTCATTGACAATGCACAATTACACTGTACTCATTTGATATCCAGACATCCTAGCACAACACACGAGTGGAAGAGATTACCCCAACCTTGACAATGATGACACACGCAAACTCTTTGATCATGATAGTGCACTGGATAATCATCTATAGGCACCGAAGACAACACACGATGGAAATTAGATGCTGAAGACTTCATCATGCACAGATAATATGTTGCTGTTGAAATTGTTTTTGCTGCAAATTCAAATAGCTTTTGGAAGTGCTGCTTGTATATCTGGGCATAGATTTACGTATACGCGTAAGTCTGCCCTCTCCTTGCCGCCCTAGTCCCCCCCCCCCCAACGCACTCACCACCACTAAACCTGTTTTGCACGCCACTACGTTCCACGCTGATCTGTGAAATTGATTTCCACGGCGCTTCGACCACAGGAAAAGTGCGAACCGGTCAGCCATATACTCTCATTAGTCGCCATCAAAGCTCACACGTTGTTAGACGAAATGGAAGAACTCTGTACTACAGCTGGAAAAAGCCTTGGGCAGCAGCAGGACAGACTGCAGTGATGCCCTCTCGTCCCTTCAATCCATTTATCCGACTCTTCTCGACCGCCATGCAGGGAAGGCACGACCTCCCCATCAAACACGCACCTTCTTTCTATAGCTGCATGGCTGTACATAGCCATGTGGCTCGTGGCCATTTAGCCATAAACAGCAACACCATGTTCTTGTAATATACATTTGTGCAGCCAAATCTTTGCCTATATCAACTACAGTGTAGCCATAACACTGAATATACGTCTGTTGACGATGTTTATTCATACGGTACAAGTCTCTTGTTCTAAGGAACAAAAAAACAAGTATCCCAGTAACCTTATCTGGCTGCTGCCGGTCATCATCACGCCATTAGACTGGCATCGGAGACAATGAAGATCGGCTGTCCACAAGACAATGATTAAAAGTGAAACAATTAAAGCTGCGTTTGCTCTAGAAACAAAACGACACTGCTAAAAAATGCACTTCTAGATTGGCAGGTCATCCGTCCTGTTCTATAAATGCATTGACTGATTTGCTCTGCATTCTAGTTGTCAGAAGTCCTGGGGGTTCAATTCACCTAGTTCTATTGCTAATCTCTGAATTAAGTAATTGAAAAGATATTAGGCCGATAATTAGGGGTTGACGAAAACTAAAATATCTTATACACTGTCAGTTGTCTCATCTGCAGCATGCTAACAACAACAGATATTGATCTGCATTGGTATACTTAATTTGGTCACTTGTAAACTTCTAGACCGACCCACTCCCAGCTCCTTTTTGACCTATAGAAACTGAATTTGGTCCTGAAGACAAGACTGCTGAGCATAATGGTGAAACTGCTCAACCCATATCAATTTCTTGATATGTATTTCCCTGCCAGCCCATTTACATGGAGCCCATATGGAACCAATGTCCATCCATACACGGGACCCTCAGATCGCCCAAATGTGTCCTTTTAAAATGCCCATGAAATGCAAGCAGAGGAAACAGCATTCTAGCAAGAAAACTATCATGCCAAGCTGGCAGACTATGAAAAAAGACCTGATTATAGTTCAAAGTTTAAATCTATTAGCCACAATTACAGACTGTTCGGCAGGTGTGCGTGATATTCCAAGACAGCCCGATTAATTATTCAAGTGTATAGTGCCATAGAGTTTCACAGGGAAAGATAATTGGCAGGCCGCGTGAGTCAGAAGGCGTTCGAGTTACTTCAAGATCATTAAATAATTTAAAATAGCCAGCACACAATCATCGCGTGCTCCAGCTGTTACAAAACAACAAATTTAACCTGGCCATACTCTCCTTAAGAGTTGTGTCAATACACTAGACATTGCCAATGAATTTCACCACTGAGCTGTGAAAGTAAATGAGATAGAAAGATTTAACCACTACCCAGCTAAGAATAGAATAGGTATAGAGCTGGGTAGCGGTTAAACTTTCTATAACTACCCAGCTAATAATACTAATAACCCACCCCAGCCCTAACCCTAACCCTAGCCCACACTAACCTTAACCCACCATAACCCTAACCCTAACCCACCATAACCCTAACCCTAACCCACCCTAACTCCAGCCCTAATCCTAACAATCCCTAACCCCAACTCCAACCCTAACCCCAACCCTAACCCCAACCCAACCTAACCCTAACCACCAAGGATAATGAACTAAATATATCAGATATTCGGAATAGTGCACCTTCGGAACAGTGGACCCTCGGAATAGTGGGCCGTTACCCCGCAAATACACGGCGCTAATAGCAGCCTACAAAGCAGACAGACACCGACACAGACAGAGGAAGACACAGAAGCAGGCATAAATGCGTGGGCATGCAGGAAGACCGGCAACCACCTTTACAACCGACTATATAATTATGCAGCCAAAGACGGCAGACAGACATAATATATAGACGGAAGAGAGCCATCTACGACGTACTATTTAAGATGCACTATACACACTTTCGTTTCTTTTGCACTTAGAGCCAGAAGTCTTAATTAAAGAAGCCAGATCAGAGTTCGTCTTTTGCAGAGCACGAACTGTAAGCCATTTTGCATAAGGTCGTTTAAACCAATAAGCAGACTCCACGCATGCATCTGGGAAATTGCATTTTAAGACAGCAGCTTCCAGCTGTTCAGTACACGAAAACATTTCAAGACGGGTCCGGGTCTATCTTACAGCAATCAATGCTTATTGCAGAAGTAAAATTTAATGCGCATTGGGCCTAGTAAGGCCTACTGTCTTTAATATCTATTAACTGCAATTTATTACACACATCAGTTGTGAAGAAAACTCCTCAAGACTTGCCATTGCCTTGCATGCATCTAGATATTATCTTTGCTTGATGTAATTTATCAAGTGAAATTGATCACTAAAAATAATATTTTTTCTTATTATTGTTATACATCAACTTCGCCAATGAAAAATTGATTCATTTAACCATAACCATAAACAGTATCAGGGGCGGATCCAGGATTTCTGGTTAGGGGGGCGTAAATACTACCAATCCAATCCCGTAAATATACATACAGTGGCGGCGCCAGGATTTAAGGTTTGGGGAGCTGAAGCCCTAAGTCCAACTAGAACATTTGTGATTTTTTATGAAGCGTCGAAGGCGCGAAGCTGCGAGTGCCGAAGGCATGAAGCCCATACCGACTAGGGGGTCTGGGAGAGCGCTGGGGTCTGGGGCGGAGCCCCAGCCGCCAGCGCATTTTTAGCTCTGTTGACTTCAACTTGAGCCCTTTTAAGACTCTTTTTTGCCAGCTATTTATGAACGATAAAATCATGAAAACTTAAATAAGAACTCGTTTCGCAGAGTCGTACACTAGCTACCAGCATGAGAATGTCAAAATTTTCTTGTAAAAGAAATGGGCTTAGTCTTTAATATAATCACAAAAGTTAAAAGTTTAGGCCTATATAGCCTAACAAGTTTTTAAGTATACTCACTATACTGTCATATGGGTAGGCCTACTATAATTATAGAAAAACCCTATAGGGGCATGTCACATGAAGGGGGTTTTACGGGTACATCACGGTCTGCGGTGCATTCTATTAGCATAAGCATCGACGTGCTATATATTGTTGCAAAATTCAAAATTGCTGTCCTTGTGAATCTCAGCCCCTTCCTCCGCCAATCCGGACTCAACACCCTTCTCCCGCCAGCCCGGACTCACACCGGGTCAAACCTCAGCCCCCTTTCTCGCCAGCCCGAACTCACACCGGGCCGAACCTCGGCCCCCTTCCACCGCCATCCCGGATTCACACCGGTCCGGACCTCAGTCCCCTTACCCCCCGCGCAGAGTATCTTTCGGCGGCTATAATCAGCACGGCGAATTTCAAAATTATAATGATAGGCCTAATCATATGCCATCTTTTGAGATTTAGGCCTAAGATAGGCTTATGTCTTACCAACGGCAGTCGGCTTATTCGCGAATGTTAAAACTTCTTGTTTAAGCCGTTTTGACGGCGGACCACTCGACATATTTTTAATTTGACCAATTTCTATTTACGTAAATTTTGTCTGTACATGAACTTTGTGAATGACTTCACGGCAAAAGTCATTGGTCACGTGGGCAACGTCTGCTAGCAACCCAGGTAAGTAGGTAAGAGAGCTCCGGTAAGAGAGCTCCATTCTGCCGGTCCAGCTAGGCCTACTTCAAACATCCTATTCCCAAATTGCAATTATTAGTTTTAGGTCAGTTTAGTTTGAGAACATTTGCTCAGGTTTAGGGGGGGCGTACGCCGGCTCCGCCCCCCTCTGAATCCGCGCCTGAGTATTGACATCGAAAAAGCCCAAGTACAGTAGAACACAAACTATCTACAAGGGATCAAAAGGACATGATCCTAAGGAACCTGGGTATCGCTAGTGGGGCACCTGTAACAACGAAATAAATTATGGCAGACATAGAATTGAAACATAAGTGTACATTAACACTTAACTAGTTAACTAAGTTTAATCTAATTAACGAGCACTAGACAACCTGAGCGATGAGATGAGATCGAAGTCTAATCTTAAAGAGCGAGATATAAGTTAAATTGTGTCTGGTGAGAGGATATCGTTCCAAGTGCATTTTAACGAGCACATTCTAGAATTAGTTCTAGAACAAAAGGTACTTTTATATTCGCAGCAGAACGCACAGGATAGAGGTTTAGGATGATCGTAGCAGTGAAGTAGGTCTAGTTATCAAAAATCCTAGGTAACTGGTTATGAAAATATTTCACTTCACTTGTTCACTTACTTACTTATTCATGTACTTTACTCATTAATTCTATTATAATTCCTAGTTCCTAACATTAATTTCAATATGGCTGGTCCTTTTATAGTCTAATTCAAATATATAGGCCCCCCTATGTAATTGTATAGGACTTTTGCATGCGGGCATGGCCTTCATGCAAACATATTTTGGAATTCCACTAAATGAACCTTTATCCCCTCTGTAAGGTTGCCACCACCAACTAATAAACAGACAATAATTTTTACCATTTATATTAAGCACCGTTCACATACGCATGGATCCAAGGTCAGTAAGCATGCCTTTATACACTGCTATGGCGGATGGCATAATATTATGCAAATGAGGTCGTTACGTCACTGTGCAAATGCTCTATACAGTGTAATGCATGTGTGCTTTGTCACATGCAAACAAAGGCTACCTACTTACTTAGCGGATTTACGACATGGCTTGTAGTGACAAAGATATGAAATAATAGAATTGGGCAGATTATAGTCCCTACTTGATTTAGCTCAGCCTGCACCTCATTACAGAACAATGTGATTGCAAGGCATTCCTTTGATAGGACCCAAAAGAAACAGCAGTATACTATACATGTAGGTTGCTTCACTATAACTAGCACATGGTAGAGCAAAAGATATGCGGACAATGGTCAAAACAAAGTTACTGAATTGCAGAACGGAATGGATCCTACAATAGAAAATCAGAATGAAAATCAGAATAAATTATAAACAAAAACAATGGAGAATGATAAACAGTCGTAACCTACAGAGCACAGAACACACACAGGCGCGCGCGCACACACACACACACACACACACATATATATATATATACAGTTTCATACACAAATACATGCACAAACACACATACACATATGCACACAAACACACACATAAACACACATACACACACAGACAAACACACACCCACACAGGAGTTGGAAGAGATCAGAGATCAACCGAGGAAACGAAAGATGAATGAACTGGAAATCAGGAAATGACGGAAAATCAATTCTCAAGGACAGCGCTGGACAGAAGGAATAGATGGAAGCAGGGATTTTGTGTGTGTGCTGCAGTTGGCACACAAAATGTGCAGTTCTAAATGGATTTGTGCAGTTGAAGAAGCACTTCTGTGCAATGAAAACTAGATAGTAAAAAGGTCATTGTGCTATGATATACAATGAAAATATACATAATATATATGTTATATATATATATATACACTGTGTCCCAATAAATCGGGACCCCTTTTTATAATGTTAATAAAACTGGCAAATATTCATCGATTTTCAAAATTTCAAAACTGTTTTTATCCTGAGATAATTATCTACAAATTGGTAATTTATGAACGACCATCACTAAAAAATTACGTCATAATGACGTCGTTAATATACATATCGAAACCAAATGTCAACAAAAATCGTTGTGTTCGGTACTTAACATTTGAATTCTCTTATGCAAATGACGTAATTGTGACGTCAATATTCATGCCAGAAACTTCATATTTGAATCAGTGTAAGATAATTATCTCAGGATAAAAACAGTTTTAAAATTTTGAAAATCGATTAAGATTTACCTGTTTTATTCACATTATAAAAAGGGGTCCCGATTTATTGGGACACAGTATATATATAATATTACATATGTCCTTTGTCCTACTCACAGTGCACGTGATTTGCAATGCAACAAAAATTACTATAAAAAAAATGTAAAGGCACCACTAGAAAAATAGTTTTGACAGATCTGATGTCAAATATTGCCTAAGGTCATCAACATTATAACTGGCTTCAGAATAGTACTGCTCATCATGGTCTATGTAATAAACCTTGCTTAGAATTGATACCAGGATATTATCAATGAAACTGCAGACACTGCTGACTTAGTAGGTCATCTGCCCACTGCTTACACCACAGAGTTCTTTTTCAACAAATTCCTAATCATAATCTCCAAATTTCTAAAGCGCCACTCGAAAGCCAAGTGCAGGGCACCAGCTCATTCACGAGCACTATGTCTAGTCAGAAGGGTTGTCAAGAAGAGTAGTCCGAACAAGGTCACCACAGTATGGTTACACAACCCTACAACATCTGTCTGTTTTTTTACCAATTTCTGTCGAAATGCTAATGTCTGTAATATATAGGCCTATATAATCTACACCAAGAATCCTGCATTCTTGTGAGCATTACAAGAGGATAAGATAAGATAAGAAATATTTATATATTTTTACATACAATATATATTATATATATATAGATACATATAAATGGCTCTACATAAATGGGTATAGTCGAAATAGGCAGGTGTTCCTAACGGCAGCCTAAACTCAGTTAAGCTGCTTTCAGATATATAAAAAAAATCTCTCCAAATTTCTTTGGACTTGCACAGCAGCTACTACTGACAACTGAAGAAATAAATCTAGTTCGTACAGCAAAATGGAAGAAGGGGGCACATTTTGAATGTTTTTACCCATGAAACGGTTCAATGCAAGGACCAGCTCTTTCCGGCTCTTTCCGGCTTTTTCCGTCTCTTCCCAACATCAAAGCCGAGAGCA
>OX243823.1:11451032-11483532 GCA_945859605.1 Lumbricus rubellus | reverse complement strand
ACTAAGAACTTCGGGCATTACGAAGAAATCCGAATTCAAAGCTTGCAAATTGGGTCTCGTCAAAGCTGCGAAACATGAGCCTGAATAAAATTAAGTTCACAAGACAAAGGTTTCGTCATGTGCAGAACCATATCAGTGATGTCAATGTCAAGAAAATGAATCACCATGGTAATCACCAGCACTGACAAAAGCACCACACTAACATGCATCCAACAATAAAATTCATTATTATACTTTTCCCAAACTCAACAGCAAATAATTAATTAGCCCACTTCTGCATGAACTCCAAATGCAGAAGAGCAGTGTATTGCATTGTATTGTATTGCATTGTATTGTATTGCATTGTTTTGTGTTGCATTGTATTGCATTGTATTGTACTGCATTATATTGCATTTTATTGTATTGTACTGCATTGTATCGTACTGCATTGTATTGCATTGAATTGTATTGTGTTGCATTGTATTGCATTGCATTGTATTGTACTGCTTTGTATTGCGTTGTATTGCGTTGTACTGCATTGTACTTCATTGCATTGTATTGAATTGTATGGCATCTATAAATTTATAAAGCCCCTCTCAAACTGTGACAGTGCACAGCAATCAGAGGCCCCACTCCCAGTGCGAAAGGCCCAAAAAAGAAAGGAGTTTAGAGAAAGCTCAAAGCTGTCCTTCAGTTACCATTTAACAACCACAACAAGAACATGAATGGAAAGGCATAATTATAATTGGACAGGTTCAGTTTCGAATTCTTGAACCACAATTGGTTAGATAAGTCAACAACAGCAGGTGTGCAGAGATTCCATTGGCCAACGGTTATTAGCCTATAGTGAGACTCGTCTAACTGATTCGCCAATATTGCAGATTTTAAGTCAAATATCCTACACCACATAATTAGGCCTAGAGCCTCATCGTATAAATTACACATAATTATAATTATTCCGCATCAACTAATGAATATTCATTAAACACAAGGTCGCCACATGATTTGCATAAGCCGGGCGGCGACAGCGGTGGCAAGCGCAGCGGTGATGACGCAGTTTATGACGTCAGCATACCTTGGATCTGGAAGAATGATTTTCTTGCTGGCCCTGGCCGCGGGCGTCGACTTGGACTTCTCCATGGCCATCAGATAGCTGACGTCGGCCAGCACCGCCTCCAGGTCCGCCATTTTGTGTTCGAGCAGACGATCGGCGACGACAACGGTGAGACGCCGCAGCAGACGACGACGTGGAGGAGGAGGCGCGCGAAAACCCCAACGGCCCCAACAGATCGAGGGACAAGCGGCGACCGGGCGGGCGGGCTGTCGAGGGGATAGGACCGGCGGCGGACCCTAGCTCCTAAACCCGGTCGGTCGGTCGGTTGGTGTGATGTAGAAATCTGCCTCCTACACGATAGAAGCAGCAGCTGCAGCCGCCTCCTTCTTCTTATTCGATACCGTCCACACGTACAGACGACGACGCGGTTACGTATGTATGGAGCAGCAGCAGCAGCGGCGTTGTTAATACTACTACAACTATACACAACACGCCCGGCGCCGCACGCACACTATGCAGCAGGCCGACCGCCACTGCAATGTCCACCCAAGGTAGCTGCTGCGGCGGCCTCCATCTATACATCCGACAAGGAGGAGGCGAGCGAACGATCGACCGGGCACAGCCGAAGCCTGCAGGCGCTGCTGCCGGATAGTTACGAGCCTCAGGATGAGGAGGAGGATGAGGAGAAAACCCCACAGCACCAGCAGCAGCAGCAGCGGTGGCGGAGGCACCAGCAGCACAACTGATGCCAGTCTCCTCCTTAGTCTGCGCTGAGATGCTAGTTGTGGTGGCACATCCGCCGGTGCTGCTGCTGCTGCTGCTGCTGCTGATCAGAGAGGCTGCTGCTGATGTTGTGCTCGTCAAGGTCCCACTCCCTCCGCTCGTGTGTCTCTTCTCCCTTGACGGTCCAACCACGAATGTCCTCACCGCTGCTATCTACGCATTCTGTCAGGATGGGTGGTTATGATGATGATGCAACGGATTACGCAACGGTCGCGGGTACTTATGGGGGATGCTGATGGGAGATGCTGATGGGGGATGCTGATTGGGCTGCTGGCGATGATGTCTCAGATAACGACTTTGACGCAAACTGTAATTTTTCAACAGAGGGCGACAGCTGCAAGCGCAGCTATTTCCACTGCAATTATGTATTATATATATATACACACATAATATATACAGTATATTATATACAGTATATATATCTATATTATATATATAATATATATATATAATATATATATATTATATAATATATATATTACATTATATATAATATTATATATATAGGCTATATAACACTGATCGTCCCTTTCAATCATCAACGACGACGTTGCCCCTGGTAACAGCCTCCTTAAGCTGCAGTCCGCTCGTCAATCTAACGCGACTGCTAACTAAACTCATGATTATTATCCAGTATACTCACACTTGAAACACACACCCAGCACACTTATACACACACACTCACACACACACACACACACACACACACACACACACATATGCACACACATATGCACACACACGCACACACACACACACACACACGTGTTCCTTATTAATTTGCATCCTGTAGGCCTACGTCTCCTGTGGTTGTTGCAGTTCTGTCGCTGGTGGCCTATAGCTGTTGTTTTTATTTAGGAAACTCGCGCCATAATTGGTTGCAAAAGAATCATAATAATTATTATCGCGATAGTGAGTTCAATATAGCGCCCACACAAGCGAAGTCGCGGGAACCAGCTTATTCACAGGCGCTTAGTTAGGCCTGTATTGTGCTTAGTAAGTTAGTGCTTACTCGTATTCAACGAAGAAACTTAAGAGTGTCTCGTACAGTTTTAATTTCTAACACCCTCACCACCCCCGCCCCCCTCCCCATGCATGTTGACTCGTCCATTATAAGCCCGGATTAACAGTTTACTCTGTTACTTACTGTGCATGCATTTGCCAGCTGACGCAGAGACATAATAATAATTTATGGCCAAACAATTTTTTTAACCGGGGTCACAGCAACCAATGCAGAGGTGATTTATGCCGCACATAAATAATTATTCTTGGCAGTGCATAAGACTAGTATACAAGCTAGGCTAGGCTACAGCCTACCGGCTATAGCAAAGGGAACGCAAATTTCCTCGTTAAGCTCTAAAATTGCGCTTTTGGATCTTTTATCAATCCTGCCTAACTATTCAACTGCAATAATTAGCATAGCCTACAATTGAAAAAATTCAACTAGCCTAGACACTTAAAGGTGTTTTATTTAAATGAGTGACTACGCGCATAATAATAGGCCTATTGATAAAATTTAGGCCAATTGTTATGGGCATAACAATGACAATTTAGGCTATAGGCTAATATTATGTCTATCGCCTATGACAGTATGACGCCGTAAAACAGCCATGCATTTAAGGGCGCCTCACATAAATTGCTGGATTTAGGGCCTAAGCTGGCAGGCCTATGGCCTAGCAATAAGGCTAGCATCATTTAAAAAAATAAAATTAGGCTATCGTTTACCAATGACCTAGAGGCGCTCGTGGGTCTCCCTCTGTATTTTACTTTCCTGAATTGCGATCAACCGGAATATAAGGTAGAAGTTCTTGGTAGGGCCTAGGCTACTAAAATGGATTCCATGTGAGCCATGCAGCTGCATGCTAACAGTTAAATAAATTCCAGCGCCGTAATAACTTATGATCATTCATTCATAGGCCTACGATTAATAATATTGTAGTCATTCTGCGTTCAGGCTGGTTTGAAATAGGCCTAATAAATGGTGTCCAAAAATAAATGAAGATATTGACAATCATATTGTTACTATTTTAAAAAACAATTTATCATCATTATTATTACTACAGATGTTAGAGTCATATATAAGACTCTAATATCTTTGCTACTGCTATCATCAGTAATTTAATACTGTGATACTTCTATTTTTAAAATTAATATTATCAGATAGCAACGATGCAGGATTCGTATAGCGCTAAATATCGCTTGGCTGCTCCGTAATACATAGTCCAAAACGCAAAACATGGCATTCGTTGAGACGGTTGTTTAAGTACCGGTCGAGGACGGAGTACCGCTATAATAATATAATTATTATTTAATATGGCTATGTTGTTGAAAGCGCGATAATATGTAAGACGGATAGTTTAAGAAAGGGGTTATTTTGTCCTGTAAATAACGTTCTTCTTTAAAGTTTAAACATGGCGTCGAGAGGATCGCAGATGATAGGAGGTAAGCAACCCGGCGTAATTGCAGAACACGGGACGCTAGTCTCTTTAGTTTTTCAGCGGCTTTAGCGTTTTGTTTTTACCTTTCGTGATGTCCGATAGAAAGCGAAGATGAGGTCATAAAAAAGCCAAGAAAAGCCAAGTTAATAATTATTGACTATGTCAGTTATTTTATTTAAACAGAAGCTATTTTATCCGATAAATTGTGATGCTTAAGAAATTATGTATAATTAATCCTGAAATTAATGTATGTTAAATTGTTAAATAATAATAATATGCAGAGAGAAAACAGTTAAGAGAATAATAATAATAATCCTAGTCAATAGATGGAGCCATAGTGATATTACGGCTCGGATTATTGTTATTTAGCGGATTATTGATAATTTTATTGATAATTTTATTGTTATTTAGTATTTTAGTTGACATTAAAAGTCAATTTTAAAAATCCAAAAATACGATTGAAAAATACAAGATCTTGGGGAAAAAGCCAAGTAGCGGTATCACTAAATTAAATGTCCTATGTATAAAAATTATGCGTGACGTATTTTTAATTTGAATAACCTACGTTCATTGGCTGATATGAGGTCAAGTCAACGGTTGTACTTAATATACTGACTTTTATTGGTTGACAAAAAGGTCAGGTTTATTTAGAAATATTTTATAAAAACAGCATTTTTATGTAAAATTTCTAATATATGTAGCCCTAATTAACTACTAATAAGCCCTTTTTATTTATTTAATGCAACGTTCAATTTAAATGATTTTAAATTGAATATAATTGTTAAATCTTGTAATATAATAATGTTGTGGAAGTCTCGAGATTAAACCACGCCTACAAAACAGTTTGTTTTGAAATCGCTAAGAAAAACTAAAGAGACTAGCGTCCCGTGTTCTGCAATTACGCCAGCAACCCGAGTTATATAAATGAAGACGGTCGTAGTCGTATTGTAATCCGGAGATTTCTACGGATCAACCCGAAACCCAGAATCCCCGAAAACGCTGAAAATATGCAAAAGCCTTCCCGAAAACAGTTTTACAGAAATCTGCCAACTCCCGAAAACTATTTTAAGTTAAATTTAGTATAGTTACTATAGTAAGTATGTAATATGATAGTATAGTATATGATAAAATGTTCATGCTAGTGCTGTTGATAGCAAAATTTAGTGTCAAAAAATTTCGGGTTGTACTAATGAGATCGATTTGGGGATTTGGCCGATTTTTTTTCGGGGATACGGGTTTAGCAGATTCATACCGCATCCCTTCTTTGTGGGGCGTGCAGTGCTCTACTCTTCCAATCTGGGGTGGCCATACCGTATTGTTGATCGGCTGTATGTTTTAACCAGGTAGCACAGGCTCAACTATTTCCAACTTTTTAGTATATACAGTTTCCGTAGCGTCGCTTACTTTTGGTGCTGTAGGAATTGGGTGCAGCCGCCTCAGACTGGGAGGATGGAGCGCTGCAAACCATGCTAAGAAGTTTACGAGTCCCAATAAATAGGTTATCAATGAGCAATGTTTCATATGTTCTCGAATTGACTACTGCAATTCCTTTCTCATTGGTCTTCCTAAGGTTCGTCTCTTGTCACTTTGTTCAGTGCTCAACTCGGCTCATAAACTAAAACTTCTGCCCGCCATCCCAGGTGCTCTCGCATTTCTACCTGTATGCTTGACGAAAGGCAGACTACGTAATCTGTGTTAATTCACATTTTATTTCATGCTAGAAACTGAAGACCAGCAGAAGATGCGGTTCCAGGTTGAGCTGGAGTTTGTACAGTGTTTGGCCAACCCCAACTATCTAAACTGTAAGTTTGTGCATTCAAAACTTGTTTAAAATTTTCTTAGATGAGCTGTGATCAGGTGCATAAAGATTGGTTTTTACCTCGCTTGACTATCTGTGTTGAGGCAAATATTGCCTCATTTAATTGCTTTGGATTTTATAATTTGTAAACTGAAGAGTCACTCTACTCTGTGTGTGCAAGGACGTTGTGCTTTACGTTCCTTTCACTCAGGATGAACTCACGCGCTGAGCATGAACTATTCTTAGACAGCATCGGCACGCTTTCTCTATTATCGACTCCATGGTATGGAATGGGCTCCCATTGTCTATACGACTTATGCCTAAGGTTTGCCTATAGAGATGCGTTTCACCGTCGTTTCAGCTGGGGTTGAGTCAGGAGTGCTTCTGAGTAGTAACCTTTACGGGGTGCTATGTATTGTAGATCTCCATAATGAATGAATGACTTAAAGATGAGTAAAGAAGATATCTAAGCATGAGTAAAGAAAATTGCATGAACTACATCAATGATCCAAATTCAGGCTTTTGAATCTATTGTGTTTTTTGAATCTATTGTGTTTTTTGAATCTATTGTGTGCAGAGATGTGTGGCTTTCTGAAGCCTCTTATTAATTTGACTGGATGCAGTGAACGAACTGCCGGTAATTAAAGTTTGAGTTTCCATTTCTGAATTAGTGTTCACAGCTTCTGAACATTGTTTTTGTAGTTCTTGCCCAGCGGGGAGCGTTCAAGGAGCAAACAATGATCAATTATCTCAAGTACCTATCGTACTGGAAAGAGCCGGAATATGCCAAGTACCTAAAGTAAGTATATTATAGAGTATTTGTTGGGATTTGCCATTTTATTCTGATTTCTGACTCCTTTGTCAGAAATGTACAAGTTGTCCAAGTAGTTCAGAGGGCTTTCATCATTTTTTCATTTTCAATATGATTGGCAGTTTCTCAGTTACCTATAACACCTTTTTTGTTGTCTGATCTGCAGTTTACCACCTTCACTTATCTCGTTAAACATTTAAGGACCCCAGTCTTCAGATTGGGTTTACTCCTATGGATTAATCTTAAACAATTACCTTCTGAAACAGATTTAGAATATAAATGAATCCAATGGACCGATGATTTAATGGTTAACGCATGCATCAGTGACATTCAGAATTGCCTTTGTATATAGCAAAACGCAACAATGATCCAAATGACTCAATCAATTACTCAGAATTTATTTAGCACCAGTTCAAGGTCTGTTGTGTATTTTTATGTTGTGATCCCTTTTGGTGTCTTGCAGTTTGATATATTTATAATATTTCTTTCTCTATTGAAACAATCCGGTTGACAGACTGCAACCGGTTACAGTGTAAATAACATTTTATGCAATTTAAGCAATTCACAAGAATGCAAATTACATAAGACATTAATCTTAACTACTAACAGAACAGACAGCCAGCAATACATGGCGCTAATAGCAACCTACAAAGCATATCCACCCAATGGGGGATCGAACTTGCTACCTCTCGCTGTCTACGCCAGCGTGTCATGCAATGCACTACCATGCCTCCCCATTTGTATGTTTGTATGTGCACTTGTTATAGTGTCCCTTCAAGCTCTCTACTCAGGCGCTCCCGAATGCAGAGCGGACACTGGACACTGCATTGGAGTTTCACGCCGAAGCGCTGAGCAATTGTAAGTGAAGGACTTGCCTAAGGTCTTTACACGGCGAGGTGGATTCGAACCTCGAACTTTCCGGCTCCAAGGCATCGACGCCACCACTACACCACCGCGCCCCACATGAAGACCGTTTCACAGTCAGGTGTTTCGTTTTGCAGATACCCTCAGTGCCTGTACATGCTGGAGTTGCTCCAGTCGGAGCACTTTCGCAAGGAGCTGATGAACTCGCAGTGCACAAAGTTCATCGACGACCAGCAACTGCTTCACTGGCAGCACTACCAGCGCAGTCGTGTACGTCTCGTCCAGGAACAGGCCGACCGCGTCGTCGCCAGCCAACCATCGTCCCAGCATCATACGCTGCAGACGCAGGAACAGGCGCAGCAGCAACAGTTGACGTTGCAGAAATAGAGACTGTTATGTCGTGGTCAATGTAGAATTTGAAGGAACAGTTTTGCGATGCTGTCTAGTTGACATTGCAGAAATGGACACTGTCATGTCGTGATCATTGAAGAATTTGAAGGAACAGTTTTGCCATGCTGACTGGTTGACATTGCAGAAACAGAGACTGTCATGTCATGATCTTTGAAGAATTTGAAGGAGCAGTTTTGCAATGTTGAATAGTTGATGGTGCGGATATAGAGATATAGAGATATTCATGGTCAATGTAGAATTTGAAGGAACAGTTTTGCAATGTTGAATAGTGGATGTTGCAGAAATAGAGACTGCCTTCTCTGTTATTGGCCCCATGGTATGGAATGGGGTCCCACTGTCTATAAAAACTGTCATGATCAATGTAGAATTTGAAGGAACAGTTTTGCAATGTTTAGCAGTTGATGTTTCAGAAATAGAGACTGCTTTCTCTGTTATTGGGCCATGTTATGGAACAGGGTCCCACTGTCTATAAAAACTGTCATGATCAATGTAGAATTTGAAGGAACAGTTTTCACATGTTGAATAGTTGACATTGCAGAAATGGAATAGGTACTCCTGACACAGCACGACTAAATTGATCTGATGCATAGTTATCTTTTCTTCTTGATATTATTTTAAAATAATGTGATTTTTCCGCAGTCATAATTAAATAATAATTGTTATTTCTCATCTGAATGCTTCTCTTAAATGACTATTTGCATCATTCCATCTGTTCTTAATAATTTTTAATAATAGATTTGTACGTGGAGCTAAACCACATCCAATGCTGTCTGCATGTGTGATTGTGTGCAGTTTCATTTAAAATGACTTGGCCGTTGTTTATTTTTCGTCACAATAAAGAAAGCTGCATTGGAGATAATTAATGCCTGAAATTACTTTGAACTATTTTGATGGTTCTGTAATTCGTATGGCAGTTTAATAATGCAGTGATGGATGAGTTGGAAACACCGTGTAGCTGTTTTCTGAAATGATTATGAGTAGACTGGTATAATATTTGTGCATATTAAAAACATTAGATGGTGATATTGGTACATCATACTGTAATCTTCAGATTTGCCTTCATACTTATTTGTGACATTATTCATTTATTTCTACAAAAATACAGCAAACAAAATACTATAGGTGTACAGTAACAAACTTATGGTTGTGTTTGTTAGTACTTGTTGGAAAGATGACTAAGATTTCATCTCTCGAGTACTTTTTCACACCATTCGCAGTTTTGGCTCTAGGAACCGGTAAAAACTGTCACTGCCTTGAATTTTGCAGAAACAGTTAGTTTAGTCCACCAGTCATTTCCTTTGTCATGTAATAAGTTGCGGTATGTCAACTTAAGTTTCGTGAATAAACGAAATATATAAGTGTTTTTATTTTAAAAAATTTGGAGAAAGTTTATCGAGTCTTTATGGGGGATGATGAAATTGTGAGCCTTTTTCCAAAAGTTGAAGAATGGACTTCCCTGTATGTGAATTGTATAGATTAGCATGCAAAAGCACAACAGCTTGGTTTACCTAACACTTACGAACAAGTTAAAATCAATCAAATATAATGATCTATTTTGAGAAATTGTCTAAAAGGTCAACTGTCCGTGTATTGAATGGAATGCTGAAAATTTATATTTTGGGATAGAAATCTTGCAGGTGTTGCTGCAATAACATTGTATATGGATTTAAGTGGCACCTCTTGCACAATCAATCAATCAATTTTCGTGTAATCAAGTAAATCAACACTTCAGGCTGGAATGACTAACAGAGGTGCTATATCTAGTCTAGCAATGATGACGGCATCATAATTTAGCGCTTGTGAATAAGCTGGTGTCGTGCACGAAATTGCCACGAATGGTGCATGCTTTTAATGATGGCATCTGGTAGGCCTATTAAAACCCAGTTTTTATTTTCCCGTTTTATGAGCTGTTCTAATGAGACAAAAACTATGCTGCCAGCATGAGAAGGTTCAATGTTATCGCATATTAACCATAGATTCTCGTTCCTCTCCTGCGAACTTCTTGCCCAATAGCAGGTGCGTAGGCCTACTTCTATCATTCTGTGCTTCTATCAAGCAGCGGTGAGCTTTCTCTGTTGCTCACCCTTTTGTCTGGAATGGACTACTTCCATACGTGTGCCTAGGCCTCCTGCCAAGAGTCCCTTGTGACGCATTCTATCGCAATCTTAAAACCGTCTTCTTTAGCCGAGGTTGGGACGGGGCCCTTCTGAAGAGTAATATGAGGGACGCTAGGCCTATATAAATCGTTAGAATGAATGAATAGATGGCTGCAGCCTGCAAGCGAGCTGTATGCGAAAGGAGGCGTGGCTGGTCCTTGGATCAGTTTAGATATCAGTGGTCGACGACGTGTATCAGCGATAGAGGCGAAAGTTCATTTGCGAAGGGTCGAAAGTTTTATTTCGTTGTCCTTGACAGTGAGTAAAATGTCGTTTTGGGAATTTTAAAAGTTAAGAACTGCGTTAATGAGTTTTTGTGCATCACTTAAACGTATCATAGGCACAGTGTCATAGGACACGTGTAATGCATAAGTGTCCGAAATTTAGTGCGCGATCTAGTGAGGTGTCATGTAGGCCTAAAGTACAGTAAAATTCATAAACGCTAGAGCTGAGTTGTACCTTCACATTAGATTATTAGATTAGTTACTATACTTATTAGGTTTTTGTAAGTAATTGCATTTTCTCTCGGACTCCGTAACCCAACACGGTCAACTGCATTGGCTTACGCAATAATTCAGAATAAGATTTGATGTGATCTGTTTGATATGATGTAATTTTCGTACGAAAACACTGCCTACCTTCAACTATTGAGGCCCCTAGCATTGTTATCGGCAGCCTGCAATCTTGGGTGTGTGGCGTTTGGTTATTTATTGCGTGCATAAACAAAAAACAATCTTGCATGAAAGCATGATGTCACAGGAAATTCTACTTATAATAAATCTTAAACAATAATAAATCTTAAACAAATAAGTCTTATGGTTTTTCTTGAAGCAACACTACCAGGACTATATACATGTTCTACCCTAATTGACTTACCCGGGTATTACACAGGAAATCTATTTTTTTGCCTAGCAGCTTACAAGCCACACCTCAGATTTTATATCTGTGTTTTTTGCGTCCATAAAAAATTTACTTTTGACGATATTTTTTTACAATGAGTGATACAATGACACTGAATAGAGGAGACATTGCTGCTGTCATTTTCATGCAGTTCAGTGGGTTTTTAAAGATTTGAGATGCACATTTATTTGGCTTTTAATGGAATTCGTTGCCAGAAGACTATTGAGAGTAATGCTTGATGTTGTCATGTGATTTGTTTCAGTCTTGACTGTTGACTGCCATCATGTCTCGATTTCAGCCATACCTGACTAAGGAGAAGGAGGATGAACTGCGGAAGATTGCGCAGGCAATCGTGGCTCAGGGCAAGGGAATCCTGGCTGCGGATGAAAGCACAGGTCTGTGTCATCACTGGGAGTAATAGATAGATCTGAAAGGAGGGGTTTCTCACGGCAACTCCTTGTAGGCATTCACTAGAGGGGGCCGTCGCCTGTAGCAGATGATGGCTATACACAGCACTTGGTAACTAGTTGCTGGCTTTGCCTGTCTTGAAGGACCCTTAGCGGTGATGTTCTGTTTGCACTTTATCTTCCCCTCCAGAAAAGACGTCAATAAAATCAAATTAATAGGATAGTTTTCTAGAGCAGTTTGTAGGTTCAGACATTCTGCCAATGGACAGTTTATACTTTCTCAGATCACGTACTTCTTCATTACAGCATGTACTTTGTGCAAAAAAGGGCAGTGATATAATTTTTCAGGTAGTTGCTGCATAAAATAATTTTAAAATTTAATAAAAATATTTTTCTACCTTCCTAAGTTCCTATCCAGTTTTTTTAGAGAGCTCTGTTACCGGAAACACACCATTATTTTTTTTGCTTTACTATTGTTATTATTGACCTTCCGACAGGGACAATCGGAAAGCGATTTGACCAGATCAAGGTGGAGAACACGGAAGAGAACCGAAGACTTTACCGCCAGCTGCTGTTCACGTCCGGCGCTGAGATGTCATCGGCCATCAGTGGAGTCATCCTTTTCCATGAGACGCTCTACCAGAAGGCGGATGACGGTACTCCGTTCGTCAAGATTCTTAGTGACAAGGGAATCATTCCTGGAATTAAGGTCGACAAGGGCACCGTCAATCTGGCGGGAACGCTTGACGAATCCACAACACAAGGTGAACTTGGGTTGTTCTCTTTAATATTCTTTCCTCTTTAATGTTATTATGTACAGATTTTGCCAAGTGAAAACTTGATTTTACGAGACATTGCGGTGAGTAAGTAAGTAAGTAAGTTTTTATTTGCCTGTAATATTTTAGAATTTTGGGAGTCTGGAATTTTATTAATGACCCGCGGTTGATGGTTGATGTAATATGTTGCTGTCATTGGTGCAGGAAAAGCCCAAAGCTTTTCCAGAGGGCTTATGCCCTGGGGTGCCTGTGAATAGTCTATGCTACAAGAGGCACATTATGAATTTTTGCATACAATATATATATTATATGAACATTTATATACCGCCTTACAATGACCTCACGAAGGTGCTTAACATAGCTACCAGATAGTTCTAAACAATTGCGTCTTAATTGTCTTTGAGAATGTATATATGAGCACTTGTTATATAGTACCCCTTCAAGATATTTCTACTCAGACGCGCACCCGACCACAGCGCAGACACTGAATCAGAGTTTAACACCAAAGCGCATGAGCAATTACTGCAAGAATTCCATTATGCTCAATATGCTGTTTTAGTTAACATTGTTGTGTACCCTTCTTCAGAACTGGTGTAGCCTATGTGCAACTTGGATTTATTTAAATTTAGCACGGTTTAAGACTGTGCATTATTTCTTGGTTTTTCCCTGCCCATTTCCCACAAACGTTTTGAAATCATTCTTTTCTATCGTGGTTTGGTGTAGTCATGTTGGGAGTGCCGCTGAGAAGTTTCTCTTGAAGTGGCGCTATATAAATTGATGATTATTATTCATGATTTTATAACTTTAAGTTAGTTTCTAAGATCTACCTACCATAATAGAATAAGGAAAAATTGGTTCAACATTCTGAAAATTAATTTTGAATATATTGATTACATTGCATTGACGATATTCTAATCAATTTCTGCTGTAGGCCTCGATGGTCTGTCTGAACGCTGTGCCGAATACAAGAAGCAGGGCTGTGGCTTTGCCAAGTGGCGATGCGTGCTGAAGATCAGTGCGCATACACCTTCGTATTTGTCTATGCTTGAGAACGCCAACGTGTTGGCTCGTTACGCTATGATTTGCCAGCAGGTGAGCTGAAATTTGTATACTCTTGATATTTTTTACTTCAAATGGGATGAATGTCCCATTAAAAATCTTAAATTATGTGTAGGTTACAGAGTGTTGAAATTTGTTAGAGACTTGATTTGTACAAAATGGTCAGTGACGTTGGTTCTCACTGCTGGAAATGAATAAGTGTAGATTGCACTAGGGTCAGGAGCGCTACTGAATGTGTGAGCGGCGCTATATAAATGTTCAATTACAATTACAATTACAAATTTGCAACAAAACAGAATTGTTACAATTTCTGTGAAAGATTTGTCTTGTAGATTGGGAAAAAAACAAGATGGCTGCAAACGTGAAAGATATGTTGATCATTTAAACTGAATGTTTTATGTTTGTATCTTGTTGAATATTTTTTATGTTGTCTTGCATGTATGTTTAGTGTTTGTGTGTTGTAAGGAGCTTTCTGCTATTTCCACAGTTTTTGCTCTTGGAATGTATGCATGTATGCAGCACTTGCTTAAAGTGTAGAAAAAGAAGTGCCTGGACGCTCCTTGCCTTTCCCTGCTGTTCGGGCCAAGTAAGTGGCAGGACGGTGTTCAGAATTCAAAATAAGTGCATGGACGCCATCCATGACCGTCCAGGCACACATCAAGCCATGCATATATGTGTTAGGACACTTACCGGTGTAATTAGACAACTTTAAGTACATGACAGAAACCTTAGTGTAAATCTCTGCCTGCAACTACTTTAATTTACCATTAATTTACCGGATAATGTTTCTGCAGAATGGTCTTGTGCCTATTGTTGAACCGGAAGTTCTTCCTGATGGAGACCATGATCTTGAGACTGCTCAGAAAGTTACGGAACAAGTACGTTTTCAATACTTAATTCTAAATATATGTAATTGTGGCCTGAAATTCAATTACACTGATGCCTGATTATCGTTATTAAATTCGTGGAAAGGCATGTTGGACTTTTAAATTGAGAGGTTTAAAAGACCATGGTGTTAGAAAGATTTTGAAAATGTTTTACATAAGATTTAAGAATATGTAACAGTTGGATTATACTGGTAGGACTATAAATTGAACTCTTGTGATTGTCATAGCATGTTTCATTGTAGGGATTGGGAAAACCCTGCATCATCTAGCACAGGTTATATTTGATAATTTGAGTTTAACTATTTCACTCGCTGTGCCCGTTCCTTGCATACCAACAATGGCCAAGGACTACATCAGGACTAGTACTTTTTGGAGTAGGCATTACATCCGAAGTAGCTTATGCCTGTCTCATGCATATGGCCCTTGATCACTAAATACAATCAGTTGCATGGGCTCTAAAGCTGAAGTGAGATAAATGCACAGAAAGTTGAAGAAACGAAACTATTTTAGGTGATCCAAACTTGTGCACGCTGCTTTAAAGGAGCATATAAGGTAAGAATAAAATTAAAACAAAATAAAATGGTTTGTTGTCTTGAACTTGTTTTCTATTGATCTATTGAGCAGCCATTACATTGTCTTGTCAGGTCTTGGCTTTTGTCTACAAAGCGCTGAGCGACCATCACATCTTCCTGGAGGGAACTCTGCTCAAGCCGAACATGGTGACCGCCGGACAGAGCTCTACCAAGAAGTACACGCCACAACAGGTGGCCGTTGCTACGGTGACCGCTCTGAGGCGCACAGTTCCCGCTGCGGTACCTGGTAGGTTTGCGTACTCAACAGGTTCAACGGTGACTTTTCCGGTTATCTGAGCGCGGTCTGCCTACTGATTAGTTTTTTGGTCAGAATGAACTTTAGTACCACTTGTAGCATATAGCTAACGTAGAGATTGCTTTTGAGATATATTTATTTACCTAGTGATGTATTGAGTGCGTAGATGTGTGTGTGTGTGTGTGTGTGTGTGTGTGTGTGTGTGTGTATGTGTGTGTGTGTGTGTGTGTGTGTGTGTGTGTGTGTGTGATAAGTGATAAGTGGTAGTAGTAAGAGGAAGAAGGCCTTTCTTGTCAACTTTGGTCAGGAAAATGGTTTGTGGGAGAGATAAAGGTGATTGGGCTGTGGTATGGTTGAGGGAGGTGTCTGCAATGGATGGAGGTTACTCTGGTGGTGGTATTGGGGGGTGGTATTGTGGGGGTGGTATTGGTTGAAGAGTGATGATGTATTATAAATGATAACAACATTGATAGCAGGCTTAAGTTATACCTTTGCTTCTGTCTTCGTTTATCTTGAGTGATGAAGCCTTGTGTGCGTAATGAGGCCTGAGTTCACCTGGGAGTGTTAGACTGATAGCTTGTCACAATATCTCTGCCCTATCAGGGTTTGAATTATTTAATCTATGAACTAGCATGCATGATTCTGATGACTAAGCTATGACACCACTTCAGCAAGTGTTAACTGTCACATCTTTAAGATGTTTTATCTGTGTTTGTGACTGTTGCACTTGTTACACAACAATAAAACTTATTTCCTTAGGTTTGTTGAACTACTGTATGGCTGTGCTTCTGTTATTATTATTATGTCGGTTTGAAACTGTGCAACACCAATTGGCTGTGCATGATGAACAGTGGATGCCTGACAAACACAGGCATAATGTGCCAATTGTTTTACACAACTAAAACTAATGTACATGTACATTAGTAAGATCAGTCATCCTCGACCCCGGTGAGTTGTGCGAATGTGCCCCTGAAAGTTATGGCATTAAATCTATGGGTGCAAATAGACAAATTATTATTATTATTATTACAGATGCAATCATTCCAAAATCTAAACCAGTTAACTCGATTTCCTTCACTGTTTTTTTTGCGTGAATATCTTTACATAATTTACCTCATGTGTTGTTGGATCTGTCTTAAGGTATAACATTCCTGTCGGGTGGTCAATCGGAGGAAGAGGCAAGCGTCCATCTGAATGCCATCAACCAGGCACCGGGTGTGAAGCCGTGGGCGCTGTCCTTCAGCTTCGGTCGAGCCCTCCAGGCTTCCGTCCTGAAGAGCTGGAAAGGTCAGACGGGAAATGTGAAGGCTGCCCAAGAGGAGTTCCTTAGACGTGCAAAGGTATTTGATTTGCTCTTATGTTTCTAATATTATATATAGGGGTGCTTGTAGATTAGTATTTGAATCATTTAAATTGTTGTGGGGCTTATAAACCACCCCTTCAAGGTTATTACTCTTCACCCAACCTCGGTTAACCCTTTAATGCTGAGACGGTAGTAAATGGTATGGGAGATCCTACCTCCGGCATTAAAGGGTTAAAGAGGACTGTTTTTAGGATTGCGATAGAATTTGTTGTGTGGTTGTGGGCCCTGGACAGCAAAGGCAGGTGTGGAGGTAGTTGTTCCAGTTTGCGGGGCCAGCAACAAAGAGAACATGTTGATGCCTGATAAATTCTTCACACACACACACAGGGGACAAGAAGTTTGTCCTGCACAGGGAAGCAATGGGGACAGCATCCCAGGACAGTCTGGTTGGATGAGCTTGCCTCTTTGGGATAGGTGGGGGCCAAACCCAGGAGGCAGCACCACATCAAGACCTCGCCACCAATTGCTGCATGAGAGGGCCCAGTGCAGCACAGCATGCATTTAGCCAGAAATTTTTTTGAGCCTGTTAAACCCATTTGCTTTTGTTCGATGATCTGCTACTTAAAACCTGCAGGTTTGCCTTTTCACGCTGCATGCAAATTGTCTGGTCTTGGCAGTTTGCACAACAGCATATTCTATGTATATTCGTTTAATTGAAAATCAGACAATTCCTGGGTACAAACCGCACCCGGTTACATGTCGACAATGTAAAATAAAACAATTGCAGTTCCAATTCTATCTGAACGTTTCAAATCCATTGTGTTGTTAATATAACATTCAAGAATATCAGCTGATGACACACCGACTATTAATAGGCTATTTGAGAATGAATGAATTGTTGTTCTGCTTTTCAGATCAATGGTCTGGCGTGTCAGGGCAAGTACCAGGGTGGTACAGCAAGTGCTGCTGGGGGCGAATCCCTATTCGTGAAAGACCATAAATACTAGAAGAGCACAGAACATCTTTAGCAGACATTACATGGTTTAAGGTCCAAATAAAGTCAGACTTTAATTTGAAATGGTTGGTGAACTTGGGATATTTGTGTGGGATACAAACGAAGTGCCTAAGGAGCTAATCAACAGTTAATTAAGTACATCTTGCTAATTAGTATTGTTAAGCATGATTAATTATCCACGATAGTTGCACATCACTATTTTCATATACGAATCGTTAAGCTATAAATTTTGTGATTTTCTTGTATTTGTTTTGTGTATGTGGGAAATGGGTGCAATGTTATCTGGTTAACGTGGGTGCCTTGAAATTTAGAACTGGTATAACTTGTTGTGTTCTCATTTCAATTTGAAGAAGTCTTTGCTTCGAAATAATTATATAGTTTACCATATTTAGGATTAGATGAATGAGGTGTGCAATAAGGATGAGCTTATAATTGAGTCGCCACCTTATTTGCTGTATTCCATAAGTGTTAAATTGTGAATGTGTGTTTTCTTCTATATGCTAAATTTGTTAACTACTTTACCAATAAATAAAGTGTCATATCAGTGTTAGATTGCCATTTTAATTAACATGTTAACTGATGTCATGTTTTGGACCAATAATTATTACTTGTTTTTTGCTGTAGACTTTTGAATTTCAAATATTGAACTCTGTGAATTTGGATTTTCAAGACAGGAGCAAAGGCAAATGCTGTAGGCTTGTGAAAGTTGAATCTTGAGGATAGCATGTCTGTATGTCTACATGACTTGCTGTGGAAATTATAAGCTCTGATTCGCTTAGCAAATAAATAGAATCAAGTAAGCAGGTTATTCACAGTGTTTTGTAACCTTGAATTAAAATCGTGAATGATGTTCATTCCAAATTCCTTTCTATGTCTGTCTGCTTCATGGATGATGTCAAATTTGATTGACTGTTAATGGTAACTTGCAAGGGTTTGCAAAATATTTTTCTGGTGTCTTTCACAGTAAGTGGTTCTTGTGCTTTGTTTTTGGATCCCTAAGTTTTCTTGTGGAATTTTTTTACGGACCATTGTGTTGACGCTTTAAGATGAATTGTATTTTTTAATGAAAATTTTTTCTTCTGCTGCTTTGTAGATTTGTTCTGGTGACTTAAAATTGAAAAGGAAAAGTTTGTTTGTTGTGTGCTCTTTCATGCCGAAAAATCTTGTGCTGATAATATAATTATTATTATCATCTCTCACAGTTTAAACAATTAATCCATGTACACATGGAAAAAATAATATCTTGTAGTGCAGGAATTTATTGTCGTTTAGTCTGTGTTTTTTAATTGCGTTTGTTATTACTGTTCTTCCAACAACCAATTGTTAATCTTCCAACATCTTAACCCTTACCCTATCCCTTACCTTGCACTTAGGGCCCCTACATAACAGGATTTTCTTCCTTCCAGGGGGCATCCATTGTCTCTGTGTGCACTAATGATCAGTTTCTCTTGTCGAATTTGTTGTTTCCATCTGTTTGGAAATTATCTTGTGTATAATTATTTGGGAACAATAAATGAAATGGAATGAAAAAAGTTAATTAATTAAATGTGCAATACATGAATGACCAAATTTAAATGTGAATCTGATGTGCAGAAAGTTGGCTGCCAGGAGACGATGCAGTTAAATATCCATGTGCATGAAAGCCAATTAGAAATAGTGAGTTTTGAGTCGATTTTTGAAGAAAGAAAGTGAATTTAAGCTGCAAAGGAAATCGATTCTATTCCTTGTATGCTGACGCATTGAATGTTAATTAGTTCATTTTTGCTTACGAGTGGTGCATTAGAAGCTTGAAGATTAGGCCTACAATTTGGATATAATTATAACTAATAGGCCTACTCTGAAATCCACGTCAATCTTCCATCCACATTGACATGCCTATATAATGTGTTGGCAAACGTAGGTATGTTCTTTGCTGAAGAAATCTCTTACACTCCGAACTAAAAGTAGGTAAGACTTTAATCTTGTATATATGCAGTTAAAGTCTAAAGTACTTTCAGATCAGAATAGCAGAGTACTTTCAGATCAGAATAGATCGATTGCCAGCTGCAGATTCATATTCGTCGACAACAATTCTAGCAGATTGCATGGTCCAATCGTAAACTCTAAAATTTCTAAGCGTTACTCTAAAGCTAAGTGCAAAAAGCACCAGTTTATTGACGAGTGCTACGTCAAGTCAAGAGTCCCGTCCAGTCGGTCCAGATTATGGTCGAAGAACTTCGTAGTCCTGTTGGCAGAATTCTAAATCGGACTGATACGCCTATCCTATTCAGCCGCATGGACCTAGCTATTTCAGCAACAAAGTTCGACCTGAACGCACGATAGCATCGAATAGCAATCCATGTTTGCTTAAGTTTTCTTTCAACTATTGACGCTATCAAAGACGTAGCTAGGGGGTGGGGGTGTTTTGGGTGTTTGAACACCCCCTCCCCAAAATGAAATATTGCAAAAATGAAATAGGCCTAGGCCTAATGCATTCACTAGCAGTCTAGCACACGAAGTAAGAACTGCAGTGTGTTATGTAAAATCGCGGAAAATAGTCTTTTTGGACTGCCATGAACGTATTACGAGCTAAACAAGGTAAGAAAAGCAGACAATCGCCCAAAAGAAAAAGTCGGGGGAAACACCCCAAAAATAAAATCCTGGCTACGGCCTTGGAGTGGACTCTATAGAGTGTAGGTCCCACTCTGCATAGGCCTACGATAATCTCCTTCACTCCTTAGCTGCAGTGCCCGAAGTAGCCTATAATTATACGAAAGCTACATCTGTTTGAACGGCTTAGGCCTACTTATGCAAAGTAGGCCTACCCAACACCGCAGTTCGCGTCAGTGCCATGGGAGTTATTTACCAGATCGAAGAAATTCAATGTAAAGAAGAAATTAGATTTTCCAGATAATTTTTGGCAGCTCATAAAGCAGGTCAAAAGAAAGGTGCCGCGACGACCTATGATAGCACCGCCACTGCATGCTACACTGATCTAACGAAGGAGTGCTGCCGCAAAGTCGGCTGCTCCTTGCTCAAGTCGTGAGTGCGTAGTTGAATTTAGGCCTACTACTTAAATCCAAAGCGTTGAACTTGTTAACAAGCTCCCTTGTAGCCTAACGTTGTTGAAATATTGTCGTACTCGTTCGTCCATTTATTTGACTACAGTAGCCTACACTAATAATAATAACGACAATTTATATGGCGCCGTAACTCGGTCATACCGCTACAAGGGCGTACTAAGGGCATAGCCTATAGGCGTAAGTAAAGTAAAGACATCCCAGGGCCGAAGGCCCGTTGGTGAGGCGCTCATCTCCTTTTCTAGGCCCTTGAGCCGGCAATGGACGAATCCCGAGGTCCTGGACACGGGGCCAGTGTATCGCAGGACTTGCCGTTTACTTCCCAGCTTACGCCGGTACCAAATTATACTGCTTGGTGACAGAGGCACGTGTGCGTAAACAACTTGCCCAAGGTCGTTACCCGGAGTCGAACCCGCAACCTCCCGCTCTGTTAGCGGACGCGTTACCAGTCCGCCACCAGGTCGTACACGGCCTATAGGCGTACTATCCGTAAATCATCTGCTAACAGAATTAGGCCTACCAATCTCCAAAGATGCAAGACACAATTCACAGACATGTTTAAATAGGCCTACGGTAATTATAACTAGCTCAGCATACACTGGAAATGTAAGGAGCGTCCATGCAGGATCTTCTTTTTTCACACTTTAAGCGCTGATAATTATGATATGCCAAGAAAGCCAAGAGAGCCAGCGGCGCCGCCAGGATTTTTTTCTGTACGCACAACTTGCACAAAAGGATTTTTCTGTACGCACAACTTGCACAAAATAATATGAAGCGAACAGCGATCGATACGAGCTTAAGCTTATATGTATATAGCCTATTATATATATTATATTATGTATGTATGTAAGCTTATATATATACCGTATAGCCTATGCCTAGTGGCGATTATAAAATTTCAATAGATTCAATAGAATTTCATCGCTTAGCCTATAGGCCTAATAATTATTTCACGCTTTAATTTACAATTTGTTATTTTTTATAGCCTTTCAGCGCTGTACGCACTTGCGTAAGTGCGTACGCCTATAGCGGCGCCTCTGAAGAGAGCTTTTATTAGACCTACCAGTATAAGAAAAGGGACAACCATATGCCTATTTTTATTAGAAACAATTAACAAATGGCTTGCCGATTTTCACATTAGCATATATCTGCATGTAGCCTAATAGTCTATATTGTACCGAAGAGCTTAAACGGAAAAGAACCTTCACGAAATCATAGCCTGTCATTCCAAGTGCCGCAATATGACGTCAACCTACCTATCAACATTCTGTTGAAGATGGTGACGGTTCATCTTCTAGCTCTTTAGCACTAGTCATCATCATCATCAAGAGCGCTCTGCAGCATACGTATAGCATCGTGCGATATTTAAAGGATCCATTTGTCCAAACCACCTGCTCGATACAGTTCACTGCACTGTTGCACGCCTATGCATACCATCTCTATAATAGACACTGCACACTCCTCTCTGGTCTGGTCCTGCCGCTGCACGTCACGACAGGATTTAGCGACGCTTACGTCCACCAACCGCTGCTGCTGCTGTTGACCACCGTTGTCATGGCAGGCTGGCACGCCATGCAGTTCGCCCATGCGTATCAACAGTTTATACCTGTGCGTGTGGGAGTGCACCTGTATTTTCGATGCATCATTCAGGCGCATCAACAGTTTCCGAACTGTTTGGATATGCATGTAGGTCCTATATACACAGGGCCTACATACATAATGCATGCATATAGGGAGCATATATAGAAAAATTATATACATGTGTGTGTGTTTGCACGGTATTTTGTGAAATAAATACATGGACATAATATAGTGTTGCAATCTTCCTTTTGCGCAAGAAGAGGGTCTAGACTAATTCTTCGTCGACAGTCTTTGGAATCAACTCTATGATCTGTCGGGTCTCTGCTAAAATTCAATCTACCCGGCCATGCAACTAAGTGATCCATAATTATTATCTTTCACTGACGATCTTCCTTGGTCAAATGTTGCAGGACAATAGATGGACGGATGGACAGAGAAGAGAGAGGGGGTCATGAGAGAGAGACAGACAGACAGATAGACAGACAGACAGACAGACAGACAGACAGAGAGAGAGACATGCAGAGAGACAGACAGACAGAGACAGAGACAGAGAGGGAGAAAGAAAATTTGACAGAAAGATACTGAGAGATACAGACAGATCTATCTTCACAGTAAAATGATACACGGCACAAGAATGGCACAAGAGTTGCAATCGACCGACTTAATCACCATTTGTTAAACGTTCTTAGACAGGGACAGCGAGACAATATTAACAGCACAAGACTTGACCACAGAATTGACATGTATGAATGACTGCCAGTTGCCACGGTTACAGAGCAGCGCCACTCGTCATGATCTTAACTATATGTCTAGGTCTATACTGGTAACCGTAACCGGGCATCATGATGGTGACAGTGGCGGATGCAGAACTGTTCGAAGGGGGGAAGTGGGCCAAAAAGTTTTCTTTATTTTTTAGTCATTCGTCGTTTGGCTGAGGAAAAAAGTACCTTTTCCATCCCTAGAAAAAGTTGATTAACCTCTTTTAGTCGTCCGGGCGAAAACCGGATGGGGGCCACGGTCCCATGCAATTTTTCAATGGGGGTGGGGGTGGGGGTGGGGGTGGTGGAATATGCCAGACAGACATATACCCCCTATACCTATTGCTAATTTGAAACTGAATGGGGGGGCCACGTCCATGGAATTTTTTAATGGGGGGGGGGACATGGCTGGATTGGTCCCCTGGATCCGTCCATGGATGGTGGCAAGGTTCAACTTGTTTCATATAACTGACTTGACCATTGAATTGTCAGATGAAGGACTTGCCACGGTTACAAAGCAGCGCCACTTGCCATCTGCACTATAGGATACTGGCAACTGTGGCAAGATTCAACTTGTTTCATATAGACTAATTATATAATATATATATATATATATATACATGTATATATATAAATATAATTAGGCTATATGAAACAATGTATATAATTAGGCTATATGAAACAATGTATATATATATAATCAGGCTATATGAAACAAGTCGGGTATATATATATATATTATATATATATATATATATATTGCGCAAACCGCGAAGCAAAGAAATAATGCATACATGGTTTGTGTATTTGTTTTCGTCACATTTCAATGCACTCCATTGCTGCGGATGCTGCCAGTCGTACGCCTATGCCTATGCCGCGGAGGCATTCTCGGTGCCTCATGCATGGAGAGTGGAGACATAAATAGATTTTTCATTGGCACTGTCATCAACCGGGCGGCGTCAGCAGCAGCAGCAGCAGCAGCTGCATGTTTCAACAGGTTATCTCTGAAACCGTGTCGGGGCCTATAATATGATTTCATGATGATACAGGATCGATCCAGGGGCCAATTATGTCATGTTCACATCATGCTTCAGGAAAGGATGTGTGTGTGTGTGGGGGGGGGGGGGGTGGTCGGGGGGTTAATCCATTGAGCTGTCCCATATCGATTTAAGCGAGTTTTGCTCGCCTGCAAGTAATTGCTGCTAGTGGCATATTTTTGAGCACGTGGATTAGAGGCCTAATAGCTTTCTTCCGATAAACAGTATGTACATGTACATCCTTCACTTGCAATTGCTCATGCGCTTCGGCGTGAAACTTAGATTCGGTGTCCGCGCTGTAGTCGGGAGCACTTCTGAGTAGTTCTCTTGAAGTGGCGCTAAAACAAGTGCGCATACATACATATGTATCCCTGCACGCATGTACACGTGCTCGCCGCATGTATGTATGTATGTATGTATGTATGTATGTACATGTATGTATGTATGTATGTATGTATGTATGTATGTATGTATGTATGTATGTATGTATGTATGTATGTATGTATGTATGTATGTATGTATAATGAATACTCAGTGGGAATCTTCTTTGATCTAGCTAAAGCGTTTGATACGGTAGACCATAATATTTTGCTTAAAAAATTAGACAACTATGGAATTAGGGGGACTCAGCTCAGATGGTTTGCCAGCTATTTTGAGAGCCGTACACAAAGAGTTCTCTGTAATGGTGTCCTTTCTGAGCTAGGGTTGATCAAATATGGAGTTCCTCAAGGCTCCAACCTCGGACCACTCCTTTTCCTGCTTTATATTAATGACTTGGCCAATGTCTCTCCAACAATGTTTTTTATTCTATTTGCCGATGACACCAACGTTTTTTACTCCAATGGTTCATGGCAGACGTTGTTTCAAACTGTGAACGTTGAACTATCTAGCATAGCTGTTTGGTTCCATGCAAATAAACTCACCCTTAATTTAGATAAAACCAACTTTATTTTATTTAAATCCCACCGGAAAATAAAGCCAAATGACAATCTCTGTTTGCTTATTGATGATATTTCCATCAATCAAGTTGAATCTACAAAATTCTTAGGTGTGCATATAGATCAACATTTGACCTGGAAAGTTCATATTAATCAAATTGCAACTAAAATTGCTAAAAATATTGGTATTATTTCCCGCGTTGCTTATATCTTGCCAAAGACAATTAGAATGAATTTGTATTATACCCTTGTCTACCCCTACCTCACATATTGCAACCTTGTTTGGGCATCGACATACGAATCCAGGCTTCATAAACTTGTAATCTTACAAAAGAGGGCTGTTCGTATAATTGCGGGTATTTGTAAACGGGAACACACTGGCCCTTCCTTTAATGAACTTCATCTCCTGAAAATTGACCAGATAAAGGATCTCCAAATTAGCGAGTTCTTTTTTCGACTCGAACACGGTCTCCTTCCTTCGGTATTCCAAGGTTACCTCCCTCACGCCTCTGACATCCATTCGCATTTCACTAGGAATTCATCTGCTTTTCGCCCTGTCAAAGCTCAATCTAATACTAGGCGGTTTACTATTAAATCTTATGGCACTAAAGTATGGAACACAATACCAATTGACATTCGTCAATCGAGTAGTCTGCAGGTATTTAAAAAGAAACTTCGTGTTCTTCTACTCTCCTCCACTAATGCTACTTGAAGTGCACATGACCATGTGTAGTTAAGATTTTAGTTAAGTACTTAGTTAAGTTTGTTTCTCTATATGCTCTTGACAATATAAGCTTTTCTGCAATCTGTCATCACCTAATTTGTTTTAGTCTCTTTCTTTTAAGCTATCTTGATTAATTTTTCTTGGGACTTTTTTACTTGGGTGACCCTTCCCAGCGGGATGTCCATCCCTTTTGGGCCCCCCCTTTGTAGCCAATGCATGCATGTTTTGTACTTTTATTGTTTTCTTGTTTTCTGGTTGCAATAAAGTGAATTGTATGTATGTATGTATGTATGTATGTATGTATGTATGTATGTATGTATGTATGTATGTATGTATGTATGTATGTATGTATGTATGTATGTATGTATGTATGTATGTATGTATGCAATAGCATCGTCCTCCTCTTTTACCCAGGCTTGGAACTGGCATTGCCATTACTACTGAGCATCGATATTTTATAAAATAGGGTCTATAATACAGTAGCGTATACATAGCTTACAACACATTCGGTAGGTGACGCTAACTTCTCGGCATATCATCTCTGATGCGCATTCATTGAAGGAGTCCACCTGCGCGCACCTGCACAAACACCTACACACGCCGACAAACATCAACGCACACAAACAAACAAACAAACACACACACACACACAAACAAGCAGACACGTAGGCCTACACACATAATATGTATAAACTTATATAGCCGGTATATTATAATTTATATGAGTATAAGTATATTCGTTTTTATGCAAAAGCTAGCACTTGTATGGCCATGTATAATTGTATATAATTGTATATAGGCGAATTTGCATACAGTGAGTTTCAATACGGCGCTTTTAGCTCCATGCAATGAAGTCATTTATAATTATATCTGCTTACATATCTAAGAAAGAAGCTTCACGACCACAGACATAAATGACAAATAGAGTTTCACTCTTCTAAAGAACGGTTGCGTAACATGCAGTTGCAATTCAAAGGTCATTGCACCCGTCAACCCGCTCTCTATATCTATATCTCTGTGTCTGTGTGTGTTTGTGTCTGTCTGTTTGTCTGTCTGACTATCTGTCTGTCTGTTTGTCTGTCTGTCTTTCTGTTTGTTTGTCTGTTTGTCTGTCTGTTTGTCTGTATGTCTGTCTGTACCGGTCAACCAGCTCTCTATGGCTCTAACTCTGTATCTGTCTGTCTGTTTGTCTGTCTGTTTGTCCGTCCGTCTGTCTGTTTGTCTGTCTGTTTGACTATCTGCCTGTCTGTCTGTTTGTCTGTCTGTCTGTTTGTCTGTCTGACTGTCTTTCTGCCTGTCTGTCTGTCTGTCTGTCTGTCTGCACCCGTCAACCCGCTCTGTATGGCTCTAACTCTGTGTCTGTGTGTGTGTGTGTCTGTCTGTCTGTCTGTCTGTCTGCTTACTATGATGGATCTGTCAGTTGAAGTGTTTCTCGGGTCAACACGTTTCTCTAACAAATGCTCCATCACTCAAACGTTCATCGATCATTGCGTTCGTCGGTGCATATTCTTTAAAATACCTCCCCGCACATTATAGAGTATAGACAATGCCTATTGCCTAATGTAATTCGCAACTAAGTATAAAGATATATCATATATAAATGGGGAGAATATGCGCGACGACAAATCAATTAATGTACGTCTAAATACATGTATCTTCGTGGAGAGAACTGTGTTATTAATTGCCTTATTTCGTCATAAAGTGCACATATATAGTTTATGGGCTGCACTCAAGACTGTTGTTCAGTGCACGGTTATTGAGTGCCTTGCAGAGATGGGGTGGGGTGGGGGTTGGGGGTGGGAGAGCAGCATTCTGGGTGAAAAAACAATGGCGTCTTAACCTGCTCACTGCAGTTTGTCCTCGATTGAAATCAAGGGTTGTGAAGACAAGTGGCTTGGCTGGTAGCGCCTCTGAGTAGGTTTCTTGAAGAGGCGCTATATAAATTCTCGAAATGAATGAATGAAGACCGCTGCTACCAGTGCAAGTCTTGCCTTACTTACTAATTCTCTTCTATTGAATTATGCCAAATTGTATGTGTGTGTGTTTGCACGGTATTTTGTGAAATAAATACATGGACATAATATAGTGTTGCAATCTTCCTTTTGCGCAAGAAGAGGGTCTAGACTAATTCTTCGTCGACAGTCTTTGGAATCAACTCTATGATCTGTCGGGTCTCTGCTAAAATTCAATCTACCCGGCCATGCAACTAAGTGATCCATAATTATTATCTTTCACTGACGATCTTCCTTGGTCAAATGTTGCAGGACAATAGATGGACGGATGGACAGAGAAGAGAGAGGGGGTCATGAGAGAGAGACAGACAGACAGATAGACAGACAGACAGACAGACAGACAGACAGACAGACAGACAGACAGACAGACAGACAGACAGACAGACAGACAGACAGACAGACAGACAGACAGACAGACAGACAGACAGACAGACAGACAGACAGACAGACAGACAGACAGACATGCAGAGAGACAGACAGACAGAGACAGAGACAGAGAGGGAGAAAGAAAATTTGACAGAAAGATACTGAGAGATACAGACAGATCTATCTTCACAGTAAAATGATACACGGCACAAGAATGGCACAAGAGTTGCAATCGACCGACTTAATCACCCTTTGTTAAACGTTCTTAGACAGGGACAGCGAGACAATATTAACAGCACAAGACTTGACCACAGAATTGACATGTATGAATGACTGCCAGTTGCCACGGTTACAGAGCAGCGCCACTCGTCATGATCTTAACTATATGTCTAGGTCTATACTGGTAACCGTAACCGGGCATCATGATGGTGACAGTGGCGGATGCAGAACTGTTCGAAGGGGGGAAGTGGGCCAAAAAGTTTTCTTTATTTTTTAGTCATTCGTCGTTTGGCTGAGGAAAAAAGTACCTTTTCCATCCCTAGAAAAAGTTGATTAACCTCTTTTAGTCGTCCGGGCGAAAACCGGATGGGGGCCACGGTCCCATGCAATTTTTCAATGGGGGTGGGGGTGGGGGTGGTGGAATATGCCAGACAGACATATACCCCCTATACCTATTGCTAATTTGAAACTGAATGGGGGGGCCACGTCCATGGAATTTTTTAATGGGGGGGGACATGGCTGGATTGGTCCCCTGGATCCGTCCATGGATGGTGGCAAGGTTCAACTTGTTTCATATAACTGACTTGACCATTGAATTGTCAGATGAAGGACTTGCCACGGTTACAAAGCAGCGCCACTTGCCATCTGCACTATAGGATACTGGCAACTGTGGCAAGATTCAACTTGTTTCATATAGACTAATTATATAATATATATATATATACATGTATATATATAAATATAATTAGGCTATATGAAACAATGTATATAATTAGGCTATATGAAACAATGTATATATATATAATCAGGCTATATGAAACAAGTCGGGTATATATATATATTATATATATATATATATATATATTCCGCAAACCGCGAAGCAAAGAAATAATGCATACATGGTTTGTGTATTTGTTTTCGTCACATTTCAATGCACTCCATTGCTGCGGATGCTGCCAGTCGTACGCCTATGCCTATGCCGCGGAGGCATTCTCGGTGCCTCATGCATGGAGAGTGGAGACATAAATAGATTTTTCATTGGCACTGTCATCAACCGGGCGGCGTCAGCAGCAGCAGCAGCAGCAGCTGCATGTTTCAACAGGTTATCTCTGAAACCGTGTCGGGGCCTATAATATGATTTCATGATGATACAGGATCGATCCAGGGGCCAATTATGTCATGTTCACATCATGCTTCAGGAAAGGATGTGTGTGTGGGGGGGGGGGGGTGGGGGGGGGTTAATCCATTGAGCTGTCCCATATCGATTTAAGCGAGTTTTGCTCGCCTGCAAGTAATTGCTGCTAGTGGCATATTTTTGAGCACGTGGATTAGAGGCCTAATAGCTTTCTTCCGATAAACAGTATGTACATGTACATCCTTCACTTGCAATTGCTCATGCGCTTCGGCGTGAAACTTAGATTCGGTGTCCGCGCTGTAGTCGGGAGCACTTCTGAGTAGTTCTCTTGAAGTGGCGCTAAAACAAGTGCGCATACATACATATGTATCCCTGCACGCATGTACACGTGCTCGCCGCATGTATGTATGTATGTATGTATGTATGTATGTATGTATGTATGTATGTATGTATGTATGTATGTATGTATGTATGTATGTATGTATGTATGTATGTATGTATGTATGTATGTATGTATGTATGTGTGTATGTATGTATGTATGTATGTATGTATGTATGTATGTATGTATGTATGTATGTATGTATGTATGTATGTATGTATGTATGTATGTAAACTGTGTATGTGTGTATGTATGTATGTATGTATGTATGTATGTATGTATGTATGTATGTATGTATGTATGTATGTATGTATGTATGTATGTATGTATGTATGTATGTATGTATGTATGTATGTATGTATGTATGTATGTATGTATGTATGTATGTATGTATGTATGTATGTATGTATGTATGTATGTATGTATGTATGTATGTGTGTAAACTGTGTATGTGTGTATGTATGTATGTATGTATGTATGTATGTATGTATGTATGTATGTATGTATGTATGTATGTATGTATGTATGTATGTATGTATGTATGTATGTATGTATGTATGTATGTATGTATGTATGTATGTATGTATGTATGTATGTATGTATGTATGTATGTATGTATGTATGTATGTATGTATGTATGTATGTATGTATGTATGTATGTATGTATGTATGTATGTATGTATGTATGTATGTATGTATGTATGTATGTATGTATGTATGTATGTATGTATGTATGTATGTATGTATGTATGTATGTATGTATGTATGTATGTATGTATGTATGTATGTATGTATGCAATAGCATCGTCCTCCTCTTTTACCCAGGCTTGGAACTGGCATTGCCATTACTACTGAGCATCGATATTTTATAAAATAGGGTCTATAATACAGTAGCGTATACATAGCTTACAACACATTCGGTAGGTGACGCTAACTTCTCGGCATATCATCTCTGATGCGCATTCATTGAAGGAGTCCACCTGCGCGCACCTGCACAAACACCTACACACGCCGACAAACATCAACGCACACAAACAAACAAACAAACAAACAAACAAACACACACACACACACAAACAAGCAGACACCTAGGCCTACACACATAATATGTATAAACTTATATAGCCGTTATATTATAATTTATATGAGTATAAGTATATTCGTTTTTATGCAAAAGCTAGCACTTGTATGGCCATGTATAATTGTATATAATTGTATATAGGCGAATTTGCATACAGTGAGTTTCAATACGGCGCTTTTAGCTCCATGCAATGAAGTCATTTATAATTATATCTGCTTACATATCTAAGAAAGAAGCTTCACGACCACAGACATAAATGACAAATAGAGTTTCACTCTTCTAAAGAACGGTTGCGTAACATGCAGTTGCAATTCAAAGGTCATTGCACCCGTCAACCCGCTCTCTATATCTATATCTCTGTGTCTGTGTGTGTTTGTGTCTGTCTGTTTGTCTGTCTGACTATCTGTCTGTCTGTTTGTCTGTCTGTCTTTCTGTTTGTTTGTCTGTTTGTCTGTCTGTTTGTCTGTATGTCTGTCTGTACCGGTCAACCAGCTCTCTATGGCTCTAACTCTGTATCTGTCTGTCTGTTTGTCTGTCTGTTTGTCCGTCCGTCTGTCTGTTTGTCTGTCTGTTTGACTATCTGCCTGTCTGTCTGTTTGTCTGTCTGTCTGTTTGTCTGTCTGACTGTCTTTCTGCCTGTCTGTCTGTCTGTCTGTCTGCACCCGTCAACCCGCTCTCTATGGCTCTAACTCTGTGTCTGTGTGTGTGTGTGTGTGTCTGTCTGTCTGTCTGTCTGTCTGCTTACTATGATGGATCTGTCAGTTGAAGTGTTTCTCGGGTCAACACGTTTCTCTAACAAATGCTCCATCACTCAAACGTTCATCGATCATTGCGTTCGTCGGTGCATATTCTTTAAAATACCTCCCCGCACATTATAGAGTATAGACAATGCCTATTGCCTAATGTAATTCGCAACTAAGTATAAAGATATATCATATATAAATGGGGAGAATATGCGCGACGACAAATCAATTAATGTACGTCTAAATACATGTATCTTCGTGGAGAGAACTGTGTTATTAATTGCCTTATTTCGTCATAAAGTGCACATATATAGTTTATGGGCTGCACTCAAGACTGTTGTTCAGTGCACGGTTATTGAGTGCCTTGCAGAGATGGGGTGGGGTGGGGGTTGGGGGTGGGAGAGCAGCATTCTGGGTGAAAAAACAATGGCGTCTTAACCTGCTCACTGCAGTTTGTCCTCGATTGAAATCAAGGGTTGTGAAGACAAGTGGCTTGGCTGGTAGCGCCTCTGAGTAGGTTTCTTGAAGAGGCGCTATATAAATTCTCGAAATGAATGAATGAAGACCGCTGCTACCAGTGCAGGTCTTGCCTTACTTACTAATTCTCTTCTATTGAATTATGCCAAATTGTTTTGCATATATCTCTAATACATGATGACATATAAAGCTAAAATTTCCCAAAGTTGACAGAATCATATCTTTTTATCCGTTCAACTTTATCTCTTGAAATTTTTGAATCACATTGTTGGTCCAATTCTCTAAATATTTGGAAACTTTTAGCGTGATATGTTATCAGGTATTGGAGATATTTGAAAACAGTTTGGCTTACTTTTTAACCACGGTGTAGGCCTAGTGTTTTCATATCGCTCTTAGGTGTTTATTATCTCATGCATTGTTGGCATGACTTCTTGCATTAATTCTAATCGCGAGCGATGAAAGGCAGCTTGAGAGAGAGAGAGAGAGAGAGAGAGAGAGAGAGAGAGAGAGAGAGAGAGAGA